>JAXDDX010000050.1:112500-1312500 GCA_034670405.1 Hoplostethus atlanticus
CCAGACTCTGGAACCAATGTGTTTGCACTTTGAATGTTCTGGCCCACTACTTTAATCTTTTTCTCATTCCCACCTCAATTCTGGCCAATCTGAGTGTATAGACTTTTTTCAGAGCCAAACAAGACTCAGTTATTCTCCCAATGCAGTGCTCTGCCCAAGTGTCTGGAGTGTTTTTCTTGTCCAGGAACTTCTCTCTTCTAAATGGTTTTGTTAGATTGCCTGTAGCTGTTTCATCTTTTTTTTTATATATATATATATTATTTTAAATCTTTAAAGACTGGCTTAGGTTACTATGTATTGGAAATAAGAAATCATTTGATGTGTTTCAGGGTATCACAACAAGTTGCATCATGTCCACATCCCCGTACGTCAGTTTTTGGGATGTTAAAAAAAGCCTGAAATGTCACACTCAGATGCTAACCAGAGTAGAAGCCATTGATTTCGTAGCTCTGGTGTGGGTGTGACACTGGGTGAGAACAAGGGGGATCCATCTACTATAGCCTGCAGTTGGCAGCTGCTCCCCTTATGCACACACACACACACACACACACACACACACACACACACACACACACACACACACACACACACACACACACACACACACACACACACACACACACAATTCTCTTCTGTCATGGCAGCCCTACCTGTCACCATGGTAACATCCTAAAGCTACAGCTGTCTGACTGAAGATTGACTTTAGACAGGAGTAACTCGCTGTGATTCGCACATACTCTGACAAGATGTTGAGCTTTTAAGTTTGTGAAACGTAACATTTTGAACACCATTTAATTCCCCTGTACCTTCTATAACGACAGTGATTTCAACAAAATGATAGCAGCAATATGACCATGTATTTGAAGTAGAGGGTATTTCACTGAACTGGAATGATTTTCAAAGATGCTACAGGAAATATTTCAATCTTCTCCTCCTCCTTTCATATGCTGTCCTGTCCACTTCCATATTGATCATCATTTGAAACAATTTGACGTTCACAGTGTTAATGTAATATCATATTCTCTTCGATATCTCTAAGATATGTCTGAGGTATACTTTTACTGAGTGACATTTTGTGGGAGGCGTTCACAGTATGAACAGGTTTGTATTGACCTGTATGAAGAGAGGGAAAGAAGATTGATTTTAAAGTGTGACAGTCCTTTCTCCTAAACTGGTAAGCCAGCAATTACAAGAAACCCTCCGGTCAAACAGAAATAAACTAATAAAAATAACCTATTTGTGTTGGCCTCACAAATCAGTGGGATAACAATCATGGAAGGGACTCTCTAAAATGTCATAATAACAAAATGTAAGCTGAGGAACATTAAATAAATCAATGAGTCATCCTTTATCAAAATGAAACATCTTCGGGTCTGATATCCCACCATTGAAAATGGGGAACATTGATTGAGCTGAAATATTCACCACTGTATCTGGGAGGCTGCAATGACGCAGAGAGATGGAATATAGAGGATTCAGAACCAATCAAAAGGAGATAATATCCAAATCATCCTTTGGAAGTCTTAACAGTGAAAGGAAATGTCAGGCCATGTTTAATCATGGAAGGGCATCGTATGCTCAGCCATTTGGTCTCTACACAAGCTGTGCACAATTTTGTGTGTGTGAGAGAGAAATAGAGGGAGAGAGAGAGACATAAGACTGAAGTTGAGTGAGTAAACAGGATTATCGACTGACTCTTTAAAAATGAGTGACTAAACAGGTCATTTCATCTTCAGTCACATCACTTTCGCATTACCTAAACCACCTCCTACCCAGATGATGTGCCCACATAGAGTGTAATTGTCCATAATGTACTTTGCCTAGAGTCTGTTACAAGCACTGCCACGCTCGTTGCACATTTACCTCATCTGTTCCTAAAGTGGAATCTTGAATAGCAAATAAATGAACCCTAAAACGGCCCCTGAGTGAAAAGGGCAATTTTATTTTGTTTAGTAATGATCCAGCACTAAAAAAAGCTTGGCTGTAAGCTGTAATCAATTTTTCATGAGAAGAAAACTGCTTATTGACAGCTCTTGGATGGCTTTGTTGCTCTCAGCTCACTCATAATAACAAGGTTACCAGACACGCGTTCATAATAGAACTTTTCAACTCTTTGTGAGACCCAGACATGTTTTCAGTACAGTGCATTCTCATTAGTTAGTATTATTAGAACCGAGGGAGAATTGCCTGTCTTTTTCCAAAGCTCATGGAATTTCTTCATTGTTCTAAAGATAGTGAATAAAATGCTGGTTTTCCTTTCCAGTGAAAGTAAGCAGCATTATTTTGAAATCTTGTAGAACTTATTTTATTTTAATGATTATCATTTGTATTATGACATATACTGTATATGTATATATATTGGGTGCACCCACTGTAACTCAACTATATACACAACACGTAACGAAACTCATTCTTATCAGACAAGCTGAGTAGTTCAGTTTGTAATGATTTTGAAGAATGACGATACAAAGTGGCCAAATGACTCAGAACTTTGCGCACCTCTTCTCTATCATGTAGCAAACACGTATGTCACGTTTGGTGCAAATTGGACAAGGAGTCCTTCCTGTTGACTGCACATTTTTTGAATATCCCAGTGAACACTGTTGGATCGATATTAGGAAGTGGAAGCTACATCACACCGCCCAGCACTCAAATCTTAGTGTCCGAGCCAGAAGGAGACTTGTGAGGGAAACCACTGAGAGGCCAACAATCACTTTGAAGGAGCTACAGAGTTCAGTGCATAAAGGTGCAACAACAGTTTTTCACTGCAAACACACTTTTAAATCAGTCGTGAAAGCTTCTGGTGGAAAAGCACAACTTGTGGTTTTGATTTATCCAAAGCAGCTTTATTCAAGTCAAGTTTATTCGCTTCTGTTGTCATCTAAGCTCCTTCCTCGTCAGTCGTCTCCGGTACTGCCGTCAAGTTGCAGGGAGCTTTCTGTGCAGAGGTGACTGGACATGTCAACGGTATTTATAGCAGGGTAGATCACCATGGTAACTTCACAGGTAACACATCATAGGTGACACACTAACCTGCTCCGGACCAGTGCAGGCTATCGGATCAAAATGTATAGCTTCCTCACCAATCAGTTCCCTGGTGTGAGGGACCCAGGGTTTGCATAAAGACTGGCAGAGCAGGTAATAAACAAACAAAACCAGTAACAAAACAAGGTAACAACAAAACATGTAGACTTAAAGGACTGATCTAGAGCCGTAAAATTATCTGGGTCAAAATAAACAGACCAGAACTAAGTCAAAGTAATATCAAGTGCTGTAACAAAAACTCCACTTCAGTCATACTTGCAGAGCTATATACTACCGGACTAGCCCATCGTTAATTGCAGGGGAGATGGATCAACTTTCTGGTGATGACAACCATGACCCTTTAGGGAGCAAATCCAGAACCACCCCTCTGGCTCTAGCTGGCATGGTAGGGTCCAACCACCCCTGTTGGTCTACATAAGCCGGTCTGATGCTGCGGCTCGCCCTTCGTTTGTTTGGCAGGTGGCAAGGATGGATGGCTCCCAGCAGCGGACACTCGACACAAGAAAGTATACCATTATAGCACGTGACATTTTGATATAATCGATTGCGTGCACTCAATCCAGTTACATGTCCATGTCACAGGGCTAATAAAGTTTTAAAAGGCTACCTGGTGTCAGTGTCATTATGAGAATCACCGTCAGTGTGTTAGGTTGATGGTGCGGCTGGTAGTTGCAGCCGTCACACCTGGAAAAGTGGCATCACCATTCCGAGAGGATCCCAAGATATGTGCAAAAACATTGAATTCTAATGAAAGAATAAGTTTACAGAGGAATTCTATTGAATTAATAGATAGATAAGAAGGGCTCTTTGCAGGGCAATGATGTTTCAAGACCATCAAAACACCTTTGCTTTCCATAAGGATGTATTATATTAGAGATATAATAAATGTTTGTAGTGTGTCCATGCTTCTATTTGTTACAAACCCCCGCCCCTCTTATGTGAAGGCACTCAGCTGGATTGGAAAATCCTGCGTTAACAGAGTGAGTTGGTAACTACCTTTAGTCAGGATTGCCACTGTTGGTCTATGTTGTACTTGTTTCCCTGCTTATTCCTATTCAGGGAGCCTATCCCAACCTCAGCTGCATTCTGTTGCTGCTGCACCAGACATTATCATACCCCAGCATCTCACCAAGGCCAGACCTGCCATGCACAATGTTTATCACGCCCCTCACACTTGATACAGTCAGAATTTGCTAACACTGATTTGCACAATTAGTGTGTCCGTGTGTTTTGAGATGAAAGTGAGAGGAAGAAGGGACTGGGGCTTATTTATTGGCTACAAAAATAATTTAAGTCAGAAAATTGGATTTTATGTTTATCCTAAATACCTACTTTGACACACTGGATAAACGTGAGTAGGATAATAAATGGATTTCCAAAGCAAATATGCCACCATGCGAGTATTTATCTCTTAAAGTTTGAGTTTCTTTTGAAAAGGACAACATAAGGGGTTGACTTCATTCCCAGCTGCTTCAGCATTAATCGTAACTTACTGTATGTGATGCAGATAGTTTTCTGTTTAACAAAGAGTTTCTTCTGCATTAAATAACTGAAGGCTTGACACTGCCATAAAAAAGCTCTGTTCAGCATTGCAAATTGCACATGAAATTCTGGGTGTTAGTGTGAATTTGAGACAGATCACAGATTTCAGTGAATTGTTGTCCTTTTCTTTACTTAACCATAACATTTCCCCAGAAATCGAAGAGACTGAATTCCTTTGGGCTCTTAGTTGAAAGGACAATTGATATGTCACTGACCTGGTCATTGTAGAACATTTCATCCATCCATCCTTCTCAAGTGAGGAAGCATGCAGTATATCATTTCTGTTTAGTCTTCATCCCAATATGCCAAAACATACTCAGGAGTTCTAACAATTAAAAATATTTCAATCCCTTAATGTGTCTGTGATTTTACCAATCTTAAACACAACTTCTTGTTTTCTCAAATGATAATAAACACAACATGACATGAGAAAAGGAATTTATTGAGGAAAATGTCTGCCAAAGTAAAATAAATCCAAAAAGAGCAATACAAAACAGTTTACTCTGGAGAATATCTCTCTACTCTTGTTTATAATAGCCTATAGGGACTGCAACATAATCACTGAGTAACTGACAAGCGATGATTTGAGAAAGTAAGGCTTCAGTCTATGTCATGTCTTAAGCACAATAGAAGTCCATGTCCTGCAAGAAAGACAAAACACTGTCATAACAACAAGAAAAATAAAATGGAATAAAACATTGTCAACCACCACCAAGAAATAAAAGGAAAATAAGTATCTCCTTGTTTGTAAAGGAGACAACGGTTGTGTGTATACTCACAATTGTGGGAATCTTAACCGTGTCTTCTTTGAACCTCTGCGCCTCCTTCACCAAGATTGCAGGGAAGTATCCAATGATGCCCATCTGGTCCACATAACGCTCACTATAAACCTGCCAGTAAAAATAACATGGCCTTTCTAACACAGATACAATGAAACAAAAGATTTAACCAACTGTCTTCTTTGATATATTGCTTGGAAAAAAAAGCCCATTAAGCTCATATTTGCTTGTTACAGGTACATCACTTTGTACCATTTGTGATTTATGTGATCTTGAGCATCCATTGATACTAAGGAACAGATTTGGCAAGTTGTCATGAAACAAATAGGCACATACACTTCCAGACCAAAAGACTCCAGCGCCCTCCTCTGGTACGAGTTTAGAATACACGTAGATCATCTGCCCCTTCTTGATGTTGATGAATCTGCAATCAGGAGCCGAGAAGTCATCTATGGCCATGGCCATGGAGAGAGCATCTGGTAAAGCACAGAAAACAATAGAGCCAAGGGAAGTATGGATGCACAAATCTACTCTTATTACAGTACAATTTACCTAGTATATGGATTCCATTTCTCAATATGATATTCATCCACAATAGTTCTCAGGATTGCATAAACTGCACACACAGCATCATACTTCTCCTCAGTGGTCTTCTGACTTACATGAGCACTCTGCATCTGCACAAAGCTTGTTGTCTGCGAGTTTATCCATGAGGACAGCACTGGAGTTCTGGTATAGTTGTCCCATACATAGCAGAATAACCAGCGGATACTTCATTCTGGCCAGAAGAACAGAAAGACAGAGTGTTTTGTGCGTGTAAATGTGGAAGTGTGTGTGAAGGAACTTCAGGCTGTAAAATTCCCCACAAACTTCAGCCAGGCCAGAGTGGGCAGAGCCCCTACATCACAGGCTCTCTGTCCAATCAGTGTTGAGTTTCAGCAATGCCACACACTGAAACTATTAATTTCCCACTGGGGAGTTGGCTGCATTTTCTCAACTCTCAGTCTCTTTGCAGTGAGAAACAGTCGTTATTATGCTAACTGGATGACTTAAGCTTTGTAAAAAAAAATCTTAAAATATACAGAAATAATTTCCTTAAAGTGATCTTTTAGTATGTACTGAAGACAAACTATGCCAGTAAAGTCTAAATTTAAGTTTGGCCTGAATTCATCATTTTTTATGAAACATGCAACATTCATCAGTTTACAACAGGCAGGCATTTGCTATATAAATACCATCAAAACCAGTTAAATTCAAGTTCTGACATACTGACAATATATTGTGCTTTATGCAACCACTCAACAATGATATGTAGGCTAATTCAGGGATTCTCAAACATTTTCATGTCCAGTAGCTCCAGGTTCATATGCTTTAGACCTCAAACCCCCATTTGATAAAGGTTTTATATCAGGTACCACCATCTGAGAGGATTTTTATTATTTATACTCTAAAGTCTCACTAAAATAGTCATTCTTAGTCATTCCTAACTAGTGAACAAGATAATAGTGAAATTAAACTAATCCTCATTTTGTTGGGTATCAAATGGATTTGTTTCATTTTGACCTCCTTGATCTGATTTTTAGGGGCACTTTGGTCTTTTTTCAGGGAAATTTAATTGAACTATGAAATATTACATTTGCATTGCATATTGGCAAATAAACACTCAAGTTGTATCAATAAGGAAAACAGGGTGAAATGCAAGAAAGGTCACACCAAATTCTTGAGAGAATTTTTTGCCACCTCATTTTTAATTTCACTGGCATTTTATGAACCCTCAAGGACATTTTTCATTTATTATTATTATTATTATTATTATTATTATTATTATTTCATTATTTCTGACCCAGCTGGAGATCCATGCATCCCAGTTTGGTTTGGGCTAATGCCATCATCTCATAATGGCTCATTGCTATGTTTATTATTGTTATGCACCAAACACCAAGTCAAATTCCTTGTATGTGAAAACATTCTTGGCAATAAAACTGATTCTGATTCTGATCTCCATGGCCTCAAACCTGCCCATGAAGACGTGTCATATTTTCAAGCGAACACGTGATGGCACTATTGTTCACTAGCTATGGCCTGCTGTCCTTGGGAAGCTTTCATTTTCACTACTTGATGGCCATCGTCAAGCAAATGGATGGAAATGTGTAAAACTATTTAAAAGTTAATATTCTTCATTCCTCTGTTCATAAGTTTTAGTTATCTGCTTTTTCGATGTGGGAGCAAATTATTCATGTTCAGAAATATTAATAGGACTGTCTTAGACCACGGCAATTCTATGTTTAATGTATAATACTATAGGTTAAACCCACATAACCTTTTGTTTTGTTTTGTTTTTATTTTGCGGAATAGTTTACCCACATTTTAGTCTGTCACAAATCCTCATGACAGTAATTGAAAGCATACATCATAGTGAGTAGCATCACAATACTTATACTATACAATACTAATCGATTTTTTTATATTGGTGGTTGTTGGCCTTCTTTTATTACTTTTTTTTATTACTATACTGATTTTCACCATTGCATCACTGAATGTATGAAGCTATAAATTCAGTGGTACTCCCCTTTAATAAAGCCTGGCATGACAATCCAATGGGCCGAATATAAGTTACTGTAATGCTAGTTGTTGTTGCATCTTAGGTCTAGATTGATGACGCAGTCTTCGGTGTTGGTTGCATCAGTTTGGTTGTAAACAAGTATTTTCTACAGTCTATGGAAATAAACCATTGCAATTATTTCCTTATTCGTGTGACCTTTAAGATCACAAAACGTTGTATGTGTATGTTATTAAAATTTGGATAGCTAAATGGGCGGAGCTATCGACAAGACAAGCTGCTGCTGGTTAGACAAGGAAAAGCACCGTTCACCCGGGCGGTGTTGTTTTGCAAATCACGCACACCCGTTGACATTTAGGGCTCTGACGTAGTTCCACTGTAAACTCAAAACGAGCCTCGGGCGGTGTTGTTATTATGCGGTTTGAAGAGAGGGGGGGGCGGTCGGTGCTTTGTTTTGGTTTCGGAACTGTTGAACTACCACTAGCAGGGTAGTTACATTTAAACACAAACGCCTGCATGTCGTGGCCGATTTATAATTTCATAATTTAACGTCAACTTCATCCAGGTAGCGGTAGGCGATATACCAAAGTAGATGATGGATACGCGGGTGTCAGAGCTTTTTGGTTCAGGAGCTGGACACAGTTCTGGATCTCAAGGAGTTGGGTCTAACCCGGGAAATGGCTTTGGGATAGTTCCTAAAAAAACTTGTACAAAGAATAACAAGAAAGCAAAGGGTCGATCGTATCGAAACTTCAAACCAAGCAATAATCCCCCATATCTACCTCCAGAGGTAAGGAAATTGCCCACAGAGCTGCCGCTAGCCCGGGGAAGCTTGCTCAAGCTAACATTATTTATTACTCAGAGCAAAGCCAACTATTAGCTAAATGTTTATTGTGATGCACGGGTTGCATAATAATCTAGCACTATCTTGTGCATTTCCTGTATTTAACGTTACTGTAACCTTAAGTTAAATGTCTTGGAAGATCATTTGCCTGCAAACCAGTGACACGTACTCGGTAGTAGAACGAAAAAACTGAATGAGATATTTACTCCGCTAACGTTAACTAGCAAACTTTAGCTATTTAGCCCCTGCAGTTGCAATTTGCCCTTCATAACTGTGAGCCGGTGTTTGTTTATACACGAGCAAATGAAAACGTATAAGTGCCATATTGCCGCTTGCTGTAGTCATTAGTTGACCAACTAAGCTAGTGGAGGAGGAGCAACTGTGTTTGTAAATATCTAGAAGGGGGAGTGTGCTGGGTCTAACCATAGCTAGCTAGCTAACCACTAGTTACTAGTTACTAATAAAATGTCTCCGAAATTAATTGAACTGCAGGGCTGTAAATTGTTTAACTACATAGCAATCAATGTTCATTTAAAGTTCCTTACTTCTTAACGTGACAACTGTCTCCCTCAGAAATTTGAGTTGTACTAGAGACCCAAAGTGAGTTTTAGGTCAAAGCAGCTGCATCACCTTATCCTTGTGTGTGGATAATAGATAGTTTAGGATTCATCTTGAATAGCAATAAATTACAAAGAGACAATGGCTATCCAATCATAGCCGTGGTAACTCTTGGCCCTGGGACATGTCTCAACATGCATGGCTTTAATTGTTGTTTTAGCTGATCCATACCAGCATGTAACCAGACCCCCTGATCTACCTAGTGTGCTGTAGCAATGACCATACTTGTTGGTGTGAATGTGAGGCATTTCCCCATTTGTGAGAATATTGACCTTTACAGTTCCATATTAATGTCCTTTTGTCTGGTAACACGTTGATTAGTCGCGCATAAAGGCTAGCTAAGCTACAGGTCATTTTGAACAGCCCTCAGTAACTACCTATTCACAAGCTAGTGCACTGGCTGCTCATTCGGTCAGACTGCTTTGTGTCTTTTAACAAATCAATAGCCTATTGTCTCACTTCTCTACAGTCTGACAGCTGTTGTTCCTTTCCCGCTCTCTCTTTCTCTCTCTTTCTCTCCCCCCCCTCTCAGGCTGAAGAGGGAAATATAGAGTACAAGGTAAGCGAAAGTCCCATTAACGCCTAGGTGTGTGACATCTACATCGGTTATAACCTAGGTCTGTTAAAAAAAAAATCAGTTTGTGTTCTTCTTTTTTCCAATTTGGCTAAATTGTTTCATTTCACATCATAAAAATAAATATTTGGTTATAAAAAAAGAAAGAATTGCTGCATGGGTCAGCAGTGTTACGCTATGTGCTCTTTGGGGAACAGGTATAGAACAGGTGTACTTGACAGGAAGGGAGAGCTTTAGAGGAAATGATATGGTGACGCTGACAAAGCCATATTTTATGTTTACCAGTTTTTCACTGACAAATGCCTTGTTTTTGAGTCCCATTCTGTACCCATTTTGGAGGTTTATTCCCAAACTTGGTTCAACTCAGAGTTGAGTTGGTTCAGAGCTGTAGGCCAATCATAATGACAATTAACTGTCAGCAATATGTAGGTGTGGTCACAAGTGGGCTACCCTGGAAAACCAAGCATTTTTAGGATGATGTGGACAGCTGCATGCCCCACCACATGAACAGAGACTTGTCTGTTGTTTGTCCTACTTGGGGCCTACAGTACTCATTAGTGATATTATCATATCATTAGTGATATTATTAGGTCATATCATGATTTTATCCACTGACTAGAAATTATTGAAATAAATGGCAAGCCATTGTCTAGGTTAAGTTGCAGCATTGATTTCTGAAGTCTTTCCTCCTGTGTAGCTGAAGCTGGTAAATCCCACACAATACCGCTTTGAGCACCTGGCTACGCAAATGAAATGGCGTCTGCAGGAGGGGCGAGGTGAAGCCGTCTATCAAATTGGTGTCGAGGACAATGGCATGCTGGTGGGACTAACAGAGGAAGACATGAGGGTATCGCTGAAGACCCTCCATCGGATGGCAGAGAAGTAAGGCCAGAAAGTATCTCATTCTTTTGCTATTACTTTGACCAATGCCCTCACTACATTATCATCACTGTCTGCCATTGAGCCATTTCAATGTTTCCTTTATTTGGCACTGAACAAAAAAAAAAATAATCGTAAATAAACTGTTTCAGTCAATCCCAAATCTGCAGAGATCTACTGTGAGTGATAGGTAATCATATTGTGATCACCGTGTGATTGGTCAAATCCGCTGGTACATGATTTTGAATGATCTATTTATTAACCATTGTCTCAGAGTTGGAGCTGACATCACCGTTCTCAGAGAGCGAGAGGTGGACTATGACTCTGACGTCCCTCGGAAGATTGCTGAGGTCCTCATTCGCAAGGTGCCAGATGACCAGCAGGTTAGTAGGGCCGCTGTGCAGCCATGTTGCTTTTTGCTTGTGGCTATTTTTGTTGTTGATTGATTCATTTTTTTTAAATTGTCAGACTGTTTTTAACCCCTTTGTCTGTGTGTATTTCCCTCAGTTCTTGGACTTGCGGGTTGCCGTACTGGGTAATGTGGACTCGGGCAAGTCCACTCTGCTGGGTGTTTTGACACAGGGCGAGCTGGACAATGGGCGGGGACGAGCAAGGCTCAATCTCTTCAGACATCTACACGAGATCCAGACTGGACGCACCTCAAGCATAAGCTTTGAGATCCTCGGATTCAATAGTAAAGGAGAGGTGAGAAAAGCTACAGCACCAGAGAACAAATAAAATGTGCCCTAGGTATATATGCTCTTACGTCATTTGTCATAAATGGCAGCCCTAGGCAGTCACCATATGTTATATCTATTATGTCATGGTTATCACTGGATTGACTTATCAGGGTCTCCAAGTAGATCAGACAGAGAACATATTTCTGGTAATAGTGATAGATTGGAAGAAGAAAGATTTTCATACAATGTAATATGTATGTAATGTATATCAATGTTTTTTTCACGCTCCAGATATTGTTGTTTATTTCCTTTCCCAGGTTGTGAATTACAGTGAGTCTCGGACGGCGGAGGAGATTTGTGAAAGTGCCTCTAAAATGATCACATTCATTGATCTGGCGGGCCACCATAAGTACCTGAAGACCACTATCTTTGGCCTCACCAGCTACTGCCCTGATTTCGCTATGCTGGTCGTCAGCGCAAACACTGGCATCGGTGAGAATTTTTCTAACCCCTCCAATGAGTTTCTAATACCTTTTATCTGTATTTCGCAGGATAAAAAAAAATGGTACCACCTTAAGTCAGCCAAGAGGTATCTTTATCTTTATGTGCACTTTATTGGGTCATTTGACTGTTCAACAGATAAGCCAGGTTGAAGGTGAGCCTGTCACAGGCGGGTGAGAGACAGAATGGCACAGTAAACTGGAAGGGGCAGTTTGACACACTGTACTTAGGTTTGTGTACACTACACCTCCACACTGGAGTGGACGTGTCCAACTGTAGCTTAGTGCGATGCAAACATGTGACATCTGAGCCAGACCAGCCCTTCCTACCATAACTGCCTAACTCCTCCCCCTACCCTACTCTCTGCCCACCACTACTAGTCCCAGAATATCTCAAATACCTTCCATTCCTGTCAGACCCTGACCCACCAGAAGTAGCTCAGTGTTTGGTCCCATGGGTATTTTTGTGAACCTGAGACCTGCATCTGGGTCAGTGAGTTAAGACTCAGTATGTCACGGTTGCTGACTTTGCAGAAAGGAGACAAATTCTGACCAGGTTTTTACAGGCCTTGTGCTTAGAAATATGACATTTTGCAGCTGCTTTTGCAGGGGCTGTAATCAGAAATAAATGAATAAACAAACAAATCTATAAATAAATACAATAATAAGTAAATGTAGACAAAAATAAAGAATGCATAGAAAACAAAAAAACATATAAAAAAAAAAAGATGTATTTGTCATTTATTTCCCCATTTGTATACGTCTCTATTTCTTCGTACTATGATAAGGAGGCTGTGTCAAGCAAACACCTTTGGGTGGTTGCTTGGTCATTGTCGTGGTGCATTGCTCAACTGGATTTACACAATGATTAAGGATGAGGATGATCATTTTTTCTTGACTAGGCATTCTTTTACTAATGTATTTGATGAATTATGTTCACTTTTATTGTTTCATTGTTTCACTTTTATTGACAGATTTGTCTGCATATTACTTTATTTATTTCTAGATTTATTATGGCTGATTCTGTCTTGCATTGAAATACGAGGTGCACGAACTGGCAGGACAGGTTCGGCAGATGTCTTTGTTTCTATCAGACTTGCTTATTGTTTAGCTGTCAATGTACATGTCACTAAGTTAAGTTTAGTTTACTGCCCGGTTGCTAGGCATTGGCAATAAGTAACTGTCAGAAGTGGGATTCGAACCCACGCCTCCAGGGGAGACTGCGAACCTGAACGCAGCGCCTTAGACCGCTCGGCCATCCTGACATATCTGTGTCGGGTGAATGACTCAGCCACATGACTGGGGGGAGGGGCCCTGTCAGTGGGTCTAGATAAGACGTGCTAGCTTGTGATCTTCCTGTGTGTGTATAAATGAATCTGTTTTTGCTGTGTCTTTTAGCCATAAATGAATAGGCAATTGCAAGAATGTATGGGGGGGGGGGGCTGCGGAGGTCTACATTTTTATACTAGTGCTGCATGTGTCTGTGGGTATATGTTCTGAAATAGGACATGCTGGGGGAAACCGGGTCAAGATTGAGGACTATCCTAGCTGTGTAACACACAGACATGGGACACGGTGTCTGCAACCCAAGAGCTACAGCTTTAATTATGAAACAGGGAAATGGATCTGTGTAATGCATAGGTGTAGTCTGGGGTTGTATCTGTGACGAGCCAAAAAAGCCAAAGGGCGGGTAACCATGTTGTACCATACCAGTTGTACCAACCATTAACATTAGATAGGACGAGGAGCTTTGATCTTTCCCATAGACCTGGAATGCATGGACACACACTCACTCACTGGCCTGAGTGAAAGGTCTATGTCTAGATTATGTTTATATCTTCCAGCTGGCAAAACAGTCTACTGCTCAGCTGATGAGGGGTCAGTATATTTTGGGTCTCTGTCAGCTTATAAATTAGTGTTCTGGGTCAGTGTCCAGTTTTAGTGATCCAGGCCAAGTTGAGGCTTCTATCCAGACTGAGACATAAGCAACATATCTGTTAACCTCGTGTGCCAGCTTTGTTTACATGGCAACATGACCCACCAGGCAAGTCTGCACCTCGGAGGACTCTGCTGGTACAGCATCTGCGCTCCCTCTGGGTGTAGGAAAGTTCTTATATGGCATTCGGCGCAAGCCGGGCATTACTGACATACTCGTTTTGATGTGGCTGAATTTGTTTCTACAGTGCTAGTCTGTCTGCTCTTGCTGGTGACACAGTCATACGTCATGGTTCATTTTACCTGGTCTTATCAGTGTGTGTATTTGTGTACATGATCTCTTGACCCCCAGACTCAGGGTTTCCACGTGTAGATAAGAAAAGGGGTGTTTGCTATGTAAGTGTAGAGCCATTGTGTTAGTACACAGTATAGCAGGGTTATCCCTCCATTCCTTACAAAATTACACATTTAATGTTATGGTCTCTAACCTAGAGCTGAATAATCAGTCAAAATCACTTTCATTTGCCATGTGCAATGGATGCACAAGCAATTTGACCTGGTTAAATGGTGCCGTCAGATTACAAGACAGAGCAGCAGAGTGGCCTAGTGCTTAGAGAGAATGTCCTGCACCCAGAAGCCCACCAGATTAGATTTGCACAGCAGGCAATGTTGTGCCCATCAACAGCCATGTGTCCTGATGACATGTCTCTGAACCGCTACCTGCTCATACATTGTGTCAAAGCTTGGGAGGGAGACCCCTCAGCAGCTGAATCAGTTGGTTCCATGTTATCATTTAACTAACTTAATCCCGTCTCGTTCTTCTTCTCATTCTGTTCCAGCTGGCACGACACGGGAGCACCTGGGGCTCGCCATGGCTCTGAAGGTACCCATCTTCATCGTGGTCAGTAAAGTGGACCTGTGCACGCGGGCTACGGTGGAGCGCACGGTGCGGCAGCTGGAGCGCGTCCTGAAGCAGCCGGGCTGCAACAAGGTGCCTCTGGTCGTAGGCAACACAGACGACGCCGTCACGGCAGCACAGCAGTTTGCCCAGTCACCCAGGTATGTAGCGCGTGCTGCTTTGTAGTCCTGCATCACATTACGGTGCACTGTGATGATAAAACTGCAGTGTTTCTGTGTGGTTACAAACTAGCCATGTGATAGTCTGTATATCCTGTTCATGTGACTGTGCTCTCTCGTGCAGCATCACACCGATCTTCACCTTGTCCAGTGTGTCTGGAGAGAGCCTGGACTTGCTCAAGGTCTTCTTCAACATCATCCCCCCCCTCAGCAACAGCAAGGAGCAGGAGGAGCTTATGCAACAGCTGACTGAGTTCCAGGTAGGTCTAAGATAGGGATAGAGGCTAGCTTTACAGGTGCAGCGTAAATACACAGATGCTTTTGATGACGTGATTGACAGCAGTGTATGTCCTTTTACAGGTGGATGAGATCTACACAGTGCCTGAGGTGGGGACCGTGGTGGGAGGTACTCTATACAGGTCAGTGTGGTGAAATGCCTTTCCTCTTGCATTTCTTGCCAACTTGCCTTCTTTTGGGGTAGCGCGGCCTTTAACCTCGTATTCTCTCCGGCTGCGTAGTGGCATTTGCCGTGAGGGAGAAGAGCTGGTGGTAGGGCCCACAGACTTGGGCCAGTTCCACAAGCTGACTGTCGGCAGCATCCAGAGGAACCGCTCGGCATGTAGGGTACTCAGGGCTGGCCAAGCTGCCACACTTGCACTGGGCAGCTTCGACCGATCACTACTACGCAAGGTCAGACACTTGCTGGTTGCGTTTGTTTTCTCTCCCAGTGTTTGCCTATCTCAATACAATTTCTGTGAGTGTGTGTTTTGATTTAATTGATATAACACAATAGTGATTTTTAACCTATACCCAGTTCCTCAAATATGTCAAAATCAAATCAAAGAGAATCAGAAGAGAACATTAAACTAACGATATATTTCAGTTTAGTCACATCATTTTTAATGTTCAATATTTTATAACCAAACTACATGTCAGCATATTATAGATTGAGCCCACACCAGAATAAGATACTGCATTACAGCTATGGCTAGTCTCTCTCTGTCTACAATGTCAATGTGTTTCCTTCTCTCAGGGCATGGTGATGGTGAGTCCAGAGATGGACCCTACCATCTGCTGGCTGTTTGAGGCTGAGATAGTGCTGCTGTTCCATGCAAAGACCTTCCACAAGGGTTTCCAGGTTACTGTGCATGTTGGCAATGTGAGACAGACCGCTACCGTGGTGGCGGTGCACGGCAAGGTTAGTTCCTCCACTGGCCTACAGTCATTCCTGTCTGGGAAAATTGTCCCCTACTTCTTCTAATTCTTCTAAGTTCGTAATACAAGCCTGGTTTTCTCATAACCGTGTGGTTTACTTTCCATCAGTGATTGAGGGCAACTTGGATTTCTCTTCACTTGTAGATGCTTTCTCTCTTTTTGCCTTCCTATTCACACATCCATCTGTCACTTTACCCCAGGAGGAGCTGAGGACAGGGGAGAAAGCGGAGGTTCGCTTCAAGTTCATCAAGCACCCAGAATACCTGAAGGTGGGGGCTAAGCTGCTTTTCAGAGAAGGTGTGACCAAGGGCATCGGCCATGTCACAAAGTTGCAGCCTGTTGCCCAGTACCAGCCATCCCACAGCGAGGATGAGGAGGCCTAGAGCCCAAGAACGGGTCCGGGGTCCAGGAGAACCACAACAGAACACACCGTCCCTCCCAAGACCAGGTTCTTTAAGGAAGTCTTTCTCCTTGTCACAAACAGCCTCCTGCTTTCTCTAAAGGTTACTCTGATCTCTGCAAAGCAAAATCCCTTGCACAGTTTTTATTTTTGTTTTTATTTCCTCACCCTGTTGCTTTTCCAAGGCCTTGTTGTCACCAAGCTTCTCTCCTCTCTTTAAATAACTGCTTATATTTTAGTCTGCTTTCTGATGTTGGAGGTTTTAAGGGTGTTGCTTTTCTGATAAGGGGAAGCCCCTCGGTCACCTCTTTAACTTGTTCACTCAGCAACGTCGACCAAAGTGACATCGAGTGTCAAGAACACACCGTGAGCTTGGAATTATCCATCTGGGTAGAGTGCAGTTCTTATGATAGATATTGAGCATCAAATATTTGACACACCATCTGGCAAAACTCTTATGTACTTTCTATCTTTTGAAATATTAAAGCCCAAAAGGTTCTTAAAGATCATGAATATGTGGATAATTCAGTTTTGATTTAAAAAAAAAAAAGATGGAGATAGAACCTTATAATTCCAAGCTCACGGTGTGGTTACGGTGCACACAGAGATCAATGAAGTCTACACGAGCTGTCACCAAGAAGCACACTGCTGACTCACAGGCACAGTGAAGTGCTGCTTACACAGTTTACACTCTCTTGCACTCCTAAAACACACTTAGAAAAGATGCACAGCACACAGCCACTCGCACTGAAACAAAAAAAGCCAGTGTTGATATACCTTTAGCAGACAATTGTTTACAAATCCAGCAGTTACAGGTATGTGAGATGTTTGTACATCAAGGTGTAACCCCATACTATCTTGTTACCAGCTTAGTGCCTAACAGAAATGGACAAGCCTTTATATTAGATTCATGTTATCATTGTGTTTGAATACTTCTGAAGCGTATCCTTTTCTTAAAATCTCTATTTCATCATGTGAGATGATGAAGTGATATATATGATGTGATACTCAGACACAACTTGTCAGTCTTTTCAGAAGTGAAGTGACTGACGTCGTCTTGTTCTAAGCTATGTTGATGAAAGTGGCACTTTATGAAGCTGAAGGAGAGCATTGTAAGGTATGTATGGTATGAACCTGACCCTGTTTGGTGTGTCAACTGGCCAAGATGACTGTCACATTGACGTCCATCTTGCAACCGGTTAAGTCACATTCTTTTTGAGAACCGTGTTTGTGATTCACAAGTGATGCCTCAGGATAGCGCAGTGAGACAGTTACTGGTATTACTGCCTATCTTCCAAGTGCTTTAGTTACTCAGGTCAGTGTAGATCTTCTATTAGACAGCATTCCTCTCTCTCAGAACCACTCCAGAGGAGGTTTCTGATGTTGATTTGGAAGAGCTCAGAGGAAACGGACAATGTTTCTCCCAAAGAGATGTTTGATTATGCAGTATGTATGTAAAGCTGCCATTTGGATGTTAAAACTGCCCAATGTAAAGCAATCGCGTTTGAGGTGCTTTATGTCGTCTCTTCCCTGAAGTTACCGATGTCACTAACTTTGAAGGGGTTTAACACAGTGCCTAATGGAACTACCATTCAAGTAACCTTCCATCACACCCCCAAAGTTTTACAACTTAGTAAAAGAATCTACTGCCGGTGCTACTCCTTAAAATGACTTTTGATGTCTAGAAAACGACTTGGGTGAAGAATGTTAATTGCTACTATGTTCAAGGCTGATGTTGGCCTTATCAACTGTCTTATATTATTGCATGTTGACTTGATCAATGCAGAGATTGCTGTCTCACTGACATCTACGATAGAGGGGACAACTGAAACGTGTGCCGTTTTGTTGCACCTTGTTCTCGTTATGCACGGTTTGTGTGCACTCAAAGAGGAGGAAAAAAAATGTATTTCAACCAAAATATTTTATAGCCTTTATGAAAAAAAAAGAGCATATCAGATGTTAAAATTTTAATTTGATGCATCTGAGGATTCTTTGTTTTATAGATTTGTAGTGGTCTCCAATTTTACAAATTCTTTACAACACATTTTTCAGACTGTTTTAGTCCTTTTTAATAACACATTTACACTTTTTTTGCAACCACAAATGCCAGGACTGTTTTCCTTTTAATTGAAAGTGTAATATTTTGATCATTGTTTGGGGGTAGTACGATATATATTTATGTACAGATCCAGTTTGTATATCATGGTGTACATAAATAAAAAGTTTTATTATCTACCCTGGCTGTTGTAGTTGACTAGTGTGATAGTTTCATTTTGATACCACTTAGAAATTGATCGATTTTCTAACCGTGTGATCAACCACTGACTGCCACTGCCACTGTTTGCCTACTGGTTTCTATGGCAGACTCAGTACAATAAAGGCTTTCCCTTTAATGTTATTATCCTGCTGGGCTATTGCTCCTCCTCGCTGCTCCCTGGCTGATGTAAGACACAAGAAACAGTTTCACTCATGCACTACAACACACTAGTTACTCCTGTAAACAAAAGTATGACTCACCCCTAAATGGAGCAATTGCCCTTGTCTTACAGCAGTGGCCTTGAAGACCCCTGTATTGATCAATTTGTCATGTATATGAATCAGGCTTGTGATGCCTTTTATAATACAGGCTCTTATTGTGAATACACATCTCCCTCGACTTAGATCCAATTACAAAGTGAAGGCTGGTGTTGTCAATGTGATAGGAGTTAAAACCTTCAGGAATCCTTTATTGTTTTCATATTACAGGACATTTAGTAATATGTCCACCAAGTGAAAGTAGCCCTTGGTTTTCTTCTGTTGCCAAGCCTTATCACTCATAGGGCTGGTGCTGTGTCAGTCAGATTAGCTGTGGCCTCTTCTTAGTGCTATTCTGAAGACACACATAAACAAACTGAGAAGCACATTTCACCATAATTGTGATAGTATATTTTTGATTGGTGAATAAATACCAAGACCACTTGTATTTGACACCAGTCTGGAAATAATTATGTGATCTGATCACAAAGCAAAATTGGTGTACATATGAGTATACATAAAGGTGGGCCTTCTTGCTTGTATCCTTGAAGCCAAATTTCTTATATTTCTTATTATTCTTATATTTCTTCTTTCGGATATAGCACAAGTCCTAATATGGATTATAGTTGACATAATAGTGACATCTAGTGGCATGTCAGAGATAACGTGTACCACAAAATGTGATGAGTAACTTTGTCCTTTTTTAAGCAATTGTATGACACAAATGTTATGAATTATAAACCCTCCCTTCCAATCCTAACAGAACCTTGTAAATAATAATAAGTATAATTTAAAGCAGATCCAAGTGAGAATCCTGTTCTATTATGGCGTTCCTCTGTTCCAGCAATTATAACAAGAATAAACTCTTCATACACAATTGTGATACATTTTCACAATGAGAAAATCCTATTTTATTTGCTCTAAAAGTGTAAAAATCTATAGCATGTCCTCAGTTCTTCTTGAAGAAAGAATCCAAAGTGCCTATGCTACCGTCCTGGGAGCGATGACGCTTCGGCTGGGATCCTGACTGGCCCCTGGACTTTGTCTTCCCCCGGGAAGACTGAAGTGGTCCAGGTCTTCCTATTCTGAGACGGGGTAGAGGCACAGCGGAGGAAGAAGAGGAGGTGAAGGAGGAGAGAGAGTTGGCGGCTGTGCTCGTGGATGAAGAGGAGAATGAGTTCTGAAGGTCCAGGGCAAAGTGGTAGTCACTGTGCTCGGGCATTTCCCAGGCCAGCACCTCCTGGCCACAACATTCACATTTGACCAGGTCCTCTCTGGCCAGGCTAGGAGGGTGCTCTGCAGGGTCAGGAGGAAGACTAGGGGAAGGAGAATCTGGCCTACAGGGGTGATTTTCCTCTGGATGAATGTCCAGTTCCTCCCTCAACTCTTCGGATAGGAGACTGGGGAGATGCAGACTGTGAGTTGTGTTTTTCCACAGTATGTTCTTTTGCCTGAAGGTCTGAGGCAACAGCAAGTAAGTTATGTCCCATAGTGTCCTCAGAGTTTCCTGTTTCAGGCTTGCTTAAGGCTGATGATGGGGGTTGTAAGCCTCTTTCAATACTCTTCCTGTGGAAGAAAGAAGAGATGCCAGTAGGGGGGCTGGCTGAGCTGTTGCCTACAGAAGAAGAGGGAGTGCGGGCAGGAGCTGTCCCAAATTGACTGTTAATTGCAAAGGATGACGCAGGGTGAGATGAGGAAGATGGGAGAATTGTTCTCGAACCTCCATCATCCTTATCTTCATCATCGCCCTCCCCCTCTTCCTCTGCTGCCTCTTCTTTTGTAATCCTCTGCCTCTGTTTCTCAACTGCCTTTTGAAAGAAAGACCGAATGGTGCCAGGTTGCTTGGGTGTGGAGTCGTTTTTCAGTCCAGAGGACGACTGGGTGGAGGCTTGAGTGGTGGAGAAAAGACTCTGGGTGGAAGTGACATCACTAGAAAGGAAGACAGCAATTCCCCCAGCCGAGGGAGCATCGCTGAATTTGCTAGCCGAGAGGTGGAGCAGGGTGAGGGGTGGACTCCTGCGGACAGACACAGACATGGTGCACAAAAGAGTAATAAAATCACACAGGATTCGTTTATCCACTGATGTTAAATATTTAACTGTATTATTGTAGTGTAATTACCATGCTGCTTGGTGGTTTCCTGCTGCGTTGAGACCCTTGATAATGGCAAAGCTGTCATTGGATATTTTAGTGGCGTCATAGCGCGCTAAAGCACAACAACGAGAGAAGCTGCTCGGCCTCTTGTCCCCCAGCTGACGAACACCGACTGTCAACAGCTTAGCCACCCGGCCGTTCTACACAACGGAGTCAGATTACGGACTTGATTAAAAAAGGTGGACACGAGAGTCAGCAACGGAAATAGGGAGGACTCGGGTGAGAGGGGGAGGAGAGAAAAAAATAGATACAAGTGACAATGCACACGTAAGAGAATACGTCTGTGGTAAAGATAAACCGTGTCAGAGAAGGAGAAGAGAGGGCTGAGAGTCCACTTGAAATAAGATGTTAGCAGGCAAATGGAATAGAGGGTAAGGACAAGGAGCACAACAATTGTTTCTCCTCACCATTTCTCTGTCCTTGGTGAGTCTCTCCTCCAGCTCCAGGGCCAGTTGATAAAGCCAGTGCTGTACCTAAACGAAGGATCATCACTCAACATCAACCTATGGTACAACTCACAAGAAACTCACAACTCACAATGCATGCTGGGATAGGCTCCAGCCCCCTATCAGAGAAATGTGGTGGTGCTTCTTTTTTTAGAGATGTCCCAGTGTAAGACAGGGGAGAGGGAAAGAGTGATGGATAGTACCTGCTCTTTTGTAGCGAGTGATGTTTTCCCGGGGAAGTTTTTACTGCAGCCGATTGATTTAGGAAGCTGTCTGGGTTTCACCGCTTCAAACTCAAACCCCCGACACAAGTCATATAGCCACTGGCTGGAAAGCAGTGAGATTACATGGTTAATGCAGGTGGTAATTAAGGGTGAAGAAAATGCTCAGAATTCAAGTCAAGTTTATTTCTACAGTGCTTTTAACAAACTGGTTTGTCCCTACAGGAGAAACCTCTGCCCCCATCAGAGTGTGGGTTGGATTATAGAGAGTACAACTGATGCCTTGTAAGCTAAGACTTTATAATCAAAACTTGAATGAACATGTGATAGTGACCAATCCATACAGACAAGCAAGCCAGTCATCTCACCCTGTCTTTTCTCCAAAGTGCTGTGCCAGTTGAGCCTGAGAGAAGCAGGTCAGCTCTCCCATGTTCTCCACCCCCAGGGTTTCTGTGATGGAGGCGCCCAGCTTACCCCCCAGGTTACGGCTGCACAGGCGGACCAAAACAACACCGTTATTCCTGTATGTTGCAACCCAACTTCTGTTTCCACACCTATACGGCACCAATTACGGTGTTAAATTGTGGGGAAGAAATTTAGTAGTTTGTACTCACATCTTGCTGATGGGTAGAGAGTTGAAAAGCTCTGCCACAGAGTCCAAAGGCAAAACAGTTTGTCGATTCGGCTTGTTTAGACCACAGGCTAGTTTGGCCAGTACCTGAAAACAGTGAACAGTAAAACAGTAAAAATGTTCCACTACAACTCTTTATCTTAGGAGCAACATATCATACCTTATTGTGAGATATCCCTGCTGAACAGCGAAAACCTGTGTGCTTCTCCACAGCTGCTCTCATCTCCTCCACAATCAGCGCCCCCACAGTTAGCTGCAATTCTGCAGAGCCTTGCCCCCCTGACAGAGAAACGGGGCAGGATGCCAGCCACTGCTGAAGACCCCTGGACCTCTGTTCCTCTGGGGACAAACGTGAAGCTGTTAGGGTGGAAAGACACTAACACAACTCGGAAATATGCTTACATATTAATGCTATTAATATCTACAACTTTTCAACATCTGTGTCTTCTGTCAAATAGTGTCATCAAGGTTTTGAGACCAACTAAGGGAATAACTATGACATTCATTTTTCACCCTGATCTTCTAAATTTACACAAGGTGGCTTCATGACGCGAACTAGGATTAAATCAAGATTTTGAACTAATCAGATCTAATTAAGCCAATTGACAATTTTTAGAAGATAAGTCATTTCCTCTGCCACTTTTTCATTCTACCATGAAACTATGGCTAGTCTATGAAAGTGGCTCGTCTATCAACTCTGTTATTATTTAGACAAGGAACTCTGGAAGTAATTGTATAGTGTCTTTTCACCTCCAGTAAGAATACAGTCATTCAGGCGGAGGCACTTCAGATTGTGCGGTTTATATAGGACTGAACACTAACTAAGCATTGACTTAGCTCCTAAACCTTCACAGTACTAAAGTTTGGTTATGGCCTACCTTTGTCCAATGCAGTGTACTCTACAGACGCTTCTTGTTCAGGGCGACATTGTGGGTAGCCCTGGACGTAGGTCGTGCTCAGTAGGTGAGGCTCTATCTGTTTATCAGCCATGTTCTTCAGCCGCTGCTGGACCGCAGCCGTCAGATCCATGTAAGGCCTCATCAATACTGGCCCTCTCGATCACAGCAAAGCGAGACATCACCTCAATGACCTCCACACTCGCCTCCCTGTAACTGAACAGGGTGGGTTGGTGATTTAGTCTACAACTGTGTGCTTTTGGAAGACGCAGAGCAATGGCTTCAACTAAAGCATCTTTATTTTTCATCCTCAAGAAAAGAAAGAGGTGCTTCGTGGCATAACCACAGCAAGTGTGAACAGGTGCGGAGGGTACATCACTATAACTTACTGTGTGAGGTCTGCCTTGCCGTGAGACTCCCTTACTCGTGCCACCTGGAGATCTGGGCACAGTGTCTTGGCATCGTCTGCCCACATGTTCCTGGTGACACCATACGCCCTGGCCTCGTAGCTCACAGCTATAATACTAATGGAGAATATTATTACATTGAGAACCGTGTTTTAAAGTCATCTTAATAGTACAAGTTAATAGTAAGTAGGTGGTCATCTGCGGGGAAAACTTGGTAAACGCGAGAGAGGAAGGCAGGTGAGTTTCCAACACAGAGACACTGCTGTGAATGTTCCATGCAACTGAACTGCCACTATCGATGAGGGTTACCTTTCTTTGTGTGTACGTGTTTACCTTTGACATTACTGCGCCGCCTGTCGAAAGTATTCAGGTCAGTTGCATTGATCATACAGTGAACACATTGTCTCTGTGTTAGAAACTCACCTGCCTCCCTTCCACGTCTTGTACTGCGCTACCACACAGGGAGTATTCCTCAGAGCCGGATTCAGCCTCTGCTCCACTTGGACGTAAAAACAGTCCATGTCTACCAACGCCACAACCCTCTCCTTTCCGTACACCATCGCGGTCGCTGATGAGGAGAGTCAACCTGACTAAGAAATACCAGTTGTTGTCAGTGTGAACTCATATCCAGCACACATTAAAACGACATTCACATGATGTAAAATTTGCACCAAATTTGGCTCGTTTCGCTTTGTATTTCGCGCAGTCCTCTCGTTATGTAAAAAACGTCATCAAAAATCGACGTAGGCAATCGTAGCGGTCGGCCATTTTGGTAAGGTCGCCGCCGTCTGCGCCTACGGGGTGCGCATATACTGTACTTGGCGCGATTTGGGGAAAAGCGGAAGAACCAAAACACCCACTCTTCTTAGCCGCAGACATTTTTGAAATAAGTATATCACACCACTGCCACAAGTGTAAACGGCTTTTGGACTGGACCGTACAGGTAGAAGAAAGCTGCCACCACCTTTAATAAACCGGTGAGGTCCGGTACGTCTTGAGGCTGAGAATAATGCACACCACCACAGAAAATACACACACAAAGCACTTTATTGAAATAAATGCTATTCATTCAGTTCACAACAGTACATTCTGGGTTGTCTCACAGTGGGGTACGCCTAGGCGTGGTTACTGTTGGTTATTTACTGTAACCCACCATCCAATATAGATTTTCTGACACTTCCTTATTCCCTCTGTACTCACTGGTAAAGTAAAGAAGTCTGGCATACAAATAGAATAGGAGAGTTGAATGTTTACTGAACATTTCTTTTTCCTCCACAGATCACAAAAAGTAAATAATTGATTTTTCTATGGGTATCATGAATAATAGGTTATTGTTTCTCTTTCAATATTTTTTTTATTATTTTCATTGTGAAGGGAAGTGAACAATAACACAACATACACATACATGAAATAATAATAACAACACACCCATGCATACATATATACATACATAGCTTGCAATTACACATAGATACGTACACATATGTATACACATATACGCCATGCATGCATACAAAGTGCATAATAAGCTATAAACATGCAGACACACTCACACACACTACAAATGAATGTCGCTATATACCCATGCAACGTACATACATACACTACCGCTCAAAAGTTTGGGGTCACTTAGAAATGTCCTTATTTTTGAAAGAAAAGCACATTTTTTTTCAATTAAAACAACATTAAATTGATCAGAATACAGTATTAATATTAATTAATACAGTATATTGTTAATGTGGTAAATGACTATTATAGCTGGAAACGGCTGATGTTTAGCTGGAATATCTACATAGGCGTACAGAGGCCCATTTTCAGCAACCATCACTCCTGTGTTCCACTGACACATTGTGTTAGCTAATCCAAGTTTATCGTGTTAAAAGGCTAATTGATCATTGAAAACTGTTGTGCTGATTAAAGAAGCAATACAATTGGCCTTCCTTAGGCTAGTTGAGTATCTGGAGCATCAGCATTTGTGGGTTCGATTATAGGTCTTAAAATGGCCAGAAAAAAATAACTTTCTTCTGAAACTCGTCAGTCTATTCTTGTTCTGAGAAATTAAGGCTATTCCATGTGAGAAATTGCCAAGAAACTGGAGATCTCATACAATGGTTTGTACTACTTCCTTCACAGAACAGCGCAAACTGGCTCTAACCAGAATAGAAAGAGATGGGAGGCCCCGGTGCACAACTGAGCAAGAGGACAAGTACATCAGAGTCTCTAGTTTGAGAAACAGATGCCTCACAGGTCCTCAACTGGCAGCTTCATTAAATGGTACCCGCAAAACACCAGTCTCAACGTCTACAGTGAAGAGGTGACTCCAGGATGCTGGCCTTCTAGGCAGAGTAGCAAAGAAAAAGCCATATCTGAGACTGGCCAATAAAAGGAAAAGATTAACATGGGCAAAGAACTATTTAGGGAAGAAGAAGTCAGCTGGTATTCTGTCTATAATGGAGTGGCCAGCGCAGTAACCAGATCTCAACTCTATTGAGCTGTTGTGGGAGCAGCTTGACCGTATATGGTACGTAAGAAGTGCCCATCAAGCCAATCCAAATTGTGGGAGGTGCTTCAGGAAGCATGGGGTGAAATTTCTTCAGATTACCTCAACAAATTGACAGCTAGAATGCCAAAGGTCTGCAAGGCTGCAAGTAAGTAAGTCTCTTCATCTTCATCTTCATCCGCTTATCCGGGGTCGGGTCGCAGAGGCAACAGTTCCAGCAGAGAGCCCCAGACTTCCCTTTCCCTGGCCACATCCGCCAGCTCTGCCCTGGGGATCCCAAGACGTTCCAAGGCCAATGCGTAAATGTAATCACGCCACCTGGTCCTTGGTCTGCCCCGGGGTCTCCTCCCCGTTGGACATGCCTGGAACACCTCTCTAGGGAGGCGCCCAGCAGGCATCCTGACCAGATGCCCGAACCACCTCAACTGACTCCTTTCAACGCAAAGCAGCAGCGGCTCTACTCTGAGTCTCTCCCGGATGACTGAACTTCTCACCTTATCTCTAAGGGAGACGCCAGCCACCCTCCTGAGGAAACTCATTTCAGCCGCTTGTATCCTGGTTGTAAGTAAGTAAGTTCAGTAAGTTTGAAGGACAAAATTATTATTTCAAGTAAAAATCATTATTTCTAACCTTGTCAATGTCTTGACTATATTTTCTATTCATTTTGCAACTCATTTGATGAATAAAAGTGTGAATTTTCATGGAAAACTTTTCTGAGTGACCCCAAACTTTTGAGCGGTAGTGTACATACATACGTGTATATATATATACACAAAAAATAGAATAATATTGGAAGTGGAAAGTAAAGAGTAAATATCACTGCTGAGTCAATTCCTTGGTAATACCATTATAAATAATATGTGCCGATTATAATCAGGTAATGTACAGAACAATTAGTACCCCGGCTCCCCACAGAACACACAACAGCCACAACATGTCCATCTAAAGCAGAGCAGACACTGGCCCTAGAAGCCAAACCCACATACAGCAGCTGCTTCATGCTCCATTGTGTTATTAAGGAAGTATACAGAACATATTCAAATATCTAGTGCAACAAATACAGCAGCTTTTATGACATGTTAAAAATGAGGAAATCAACTTCATGCCTGAGAATAGTGAGTACACAGTACGCAATAGTGACAAGACAGGGAAATAGAGCTCACTCACTCACTCACATTGATGCAGGCATGGCTTTGCTCTACATTCCTCTCCTTATCCTATTTGGACTCATTGGTAAGTTAGCGAAGCCTTAATGAGAAGGCTATTTAGCATAACCAGTACCTGTGATGATGATATGGATGATAAGGATGTTGTTGTTTTGTTTTTCTTGAGTAATATCTGATCATAATCAATAATGGCCTTTTTTATTATCTCTTAAGGGTCCTGAAGGGACCATATTGTACATTACAAGTGTCTGTTATTGTTTTTACAGGGATTCACAGTGAAGTGACTACAGTGAATAAAGTGTCAGTGAATGCAGGAGGCTCCATCTCGATCCCCTGTCTCTATGATCCAAGCTACACAAACCATGTGAAATACTTGTGTAAAGGATATTATTGGAACAGCTGTTCTTATGCAGTAAAAACCAACCAACCAAATACAGAAAAGTTTTCCATCTCCGATGACACCAACCAAGGAATCTTCAATGTGACCATTAATAATTTGACAGTAGAGGACAAATATTACTGGTGTGCTGTGGAGATTGATGGAAGGAGAGATGTCAAAACATATTTTCAGCTGTATGTCTCCAGAGGTAAGACCACGTTTTCTTACCTGCAGTGCATTTATCAGAATTTCTTTAAGATTGTGACAAAGAACTTGGTGGTAGACAATTGCAAGTCTAATGTACAGACAAATGGACTTCATATCAAAATGCACCTGTCAATGTGTAACAAATATCTTCCTTTGGCATGGGAAAAAAAATCATCGTATTGGTTTGTTTTTTATTGTTATTAAACATTGCATTTTACTATATTGCTTTCTTCTGTGTTCTTTTGTTATTTACTCTGACAAGGTATGCCCATACTCTATGTGGACCAGCAGGAGATAACAGCATTTGAAGGAGGCAGTGTGACTGTCAGCTGCCACTATCGCTACAGTGGAGGAAAGAAGTGGTGTAGACTGGGCAGTTCCTGTGTGGATGAGAAACAACAGTCTGGATACATAGATGAAACAAGAGTGACTATCAGAGCAAGTGTTCCTAATGTTTTCATTGTGACTATGAGTGGACTGAGGCTAAAGAGCAGCGGTTGGTATTGGTGTGCCAAAGGACGCTTTCAGATGCCAGTGCATATCAACGTTACTGAACAAACCCCAACTACTACAACTACAATGAGCACCACCACAATAATGAGTAAGAATACTATAATATTTTACTCAAACTTCATAGGGACACTTCCAACCACTCACCAACTTTCCTCCTTGCTCCCAGGTGCTGAGCCATCTACTGCTCAGCCCACTAACTCCACTCCTCAGCCCACAAACTCCACTCCTCAGCCCACAAACTCCACTCCTCACCCCACGAACTCCACTACAGCTGGAGCAGGTGGAGATAACCTGCAAGAGGAACACCAGAGGTCAGTACCCTTGGCTTTATCTTACTTAAACAGCCCAACGTGGTTGTCCTAATGGCTATGGAGAGCTAAGGTGCCTATGATGTACTCACAACATCATCGATTCAAATCTGACTCGCATCCTGTGCATGCGACCCCCTGTATTTCCTGTTGCTCTCCACTGTTACTGTTACTCTCCACTCCACTTTCTCATAACCAAACTTTCAGCCATGTATATACATGTATATTTCAAATGTACTTAATGTGCATTTATCTTCTGCTAGTTCCATTGACCTAAAGCTTCTCATCTTGCCCCTGAGCTTATTGGTATTGGTTCTAACTGCTGTATTGATTGGCTGGAGGATGATAAAACATAGTAAGTATATGGTAAACTTTGATTAATCAAATTCAGAACCTAAATATTACTTGTATCATTGTGAATTATTTTTCCTGAAAAATCATCAATCCCAAAGTCATTGGGAGAGCCATGACATTGGATTTCCTTGTGTTTGTTTTAGAAAAGGGCAAAGCTGAAACATCAGACATCACAGTGGTAAGATAGTGTCATGCATTTCCCAGTATCATCTTTGATAATTGTTAATGTATGGTCATCTCCTCATCATTAGCAGATTTCTTCATTGTCAAGACATTATAATACTTTATAACTAAATGTTCACGTATTATAGGACACAGAGCAAACAACATTTAAGGGAAATTACACATGTATGGGCATATACAGTTCCTGTATAACTACACTGAGTGTGACTTGTTAACCATAAATGCCTTATTTATATGAGTACTGTTATGTTTACTGCTCTGTTAGATGTGGTTAATATTCTGCTTTAAACAGTGTACTATTGAAAGAAATAGACTTCCTGTGAACTTTAAGCTGACACTTAATGACACAGTACTCAGTTATTAAACTGAATTATTACAGAAAAAAATGTTGGCTGTCCTTCACAACGTCCTTCACAACATGCAAATGTATAAATGTGGTGACACACCAGTACACTACATAGTCACTCAAATATAACAATAACATCACAGTAGGCCTCTGTAACACAAAGCGATGAATCATCTTGTCCTTTAGTGCAGTAATATTCAAGTTCAGAAACCTACCATGGAATTGAAAGGGGGAACTCAAAAGATGGTCAGATCACTGTAACCACACATATGTTGAGAAATGTTCTATCTATCTATCTATCTATCTATCTATCTATCTATCTATCTATCTATCTATAATATTTCAAACCCATCCATCATCTAGGGCCCACAAACTGGAAGTGACCCTGGAGTGCTTTACAGTACTGTTGTTCCTAATCTACGTAGAACACCCCAGAAGGTAAACATCAAGACTGTGGTCACATGAACCAGCCAAGAACAGTACCATGAAAAGAATGTGTCCTGTTTGATTTTCTGCATTACGAGGGCCAAATTGGTCAGACTTATATTGGGCCCAAATCAGGCCTGAAGTCCTATCCCTTTAAATTAGTTAAGTTAACTAGTTATCACTTACTTTTTAAATATGAAGATTGCATGTTTGATGGTGTTATACATCAAACAAATGAGATAAACACCAAAGTTTCGTTTGTTTCTCTCAAACTCCCTCAATAAACTACACCAACCCACAAAAAAGGTCTCACCAAATACAATGTGCTAAAATGCAGAAAGTCAAACAGGGAAGGCAAATACTGTTTCATGGCACTGTATCACTTTGACCACATATCCTATCCAGCAGAACCAAACACTTGACGAAGGTGTGTTATACAGTGATGTCGTAACAAACAACAGGACACAACAACAGGTACAATTGCTCTTTTAATGTTTGTTTTTTTATTTCATAACACAGTGATTGTGATCTTATTGTCTATTAAACTCACAGGGCATCTCAGTTAGCTACCTAAACTGTCTCCAAAATGCAAAGTTGATGGTGTTGTTATTGTTTTTATTATTGCCTCCTCACTGTTGAGCATGTGGTTATCTATGCTGATCTTTTTCCATTAGACTGAACCAGTGGAAGGGAGTGTGATTTACAGTGTTGTGGGCCCACACTAGAAAAAGGTCAGTGCTAATAAGCATAAAAGGCAGGAGGGCATTAATGTTTTAAGTGTTGAAATACATTGATAATGTCATTTTGATGTGATTCACCACCAAATCATATTGTACCTTATCATTTTGGACAAATAGACACCATACCCTGAATTGCAAACCAGCTCAGGTCAACAGTTCAGTAGGGCAAAGAAGAGTGATGTTTCATTTTGTAAAATAAATTGATTCACATTCTCTATATCTACAATCATTTCCTATTAATGCCTCAAGTGAAATAGCAGGGGCACCTATGTGTATATTACCAGTGCTATATTAATCCAATATTTTTATTTTTTATTTTTAATTGTCAATTTGACAGGTGAAGGATTCAATCAAAGTAAGAGCAAGACAACAAATGTAAGGAACAAGAGCCGTTGAGGGATTGGACCCAGAGACCACACAACAGACCATATTAAGGACTTGGCTTTGTGATTGTGGATAAATGGTCTAACAGCCTCTCTCTCCCTCCTGTCCTAGTGTGGCTTACCTCCTCATTTCCCCGGCCACCACATTGACGTCTTGGCATACAGAAGAAAACCCCAATCCGTGAAGACCCTTAGTTGCTTTTCATCCTTGGCCCCCTTCCCCACACTGATATTAATAGAAAGCTGCTTCATTTTGGCACTTTATCTCGTCTAACTGTGTTTTATTGGGGATCTCCAGTACCTCCTGCCAGTGAGTTGCCACATTATATCCTCAGCAGTCATTCACTGGTCAAATGTCGAAAACACACAGTATACTGTATTAGGAAAAAAGGAAACTCGTATTTTTTCTTGTCTCCTCAAAAAGTATGTAAAAGTCATATTTGCTGAATAGTAATAATATTAAAATATCTTAGTTATTCACAGATGGGACCAGCTACTCTTCTACTTTGTGAATTTAGTCAGTGAATGACTTGTCTTTGATTCAGCCTGAAAGATAACTTTCCTTGAATAATGCCTATTTCAGTTAAAATGTGCTCTTTTGTATGCAAAAACGTTTTTACTGCAATTTCTCAACCCAAGATATGTCTGTCATGATTGCTGTATTAGTATGATAAAATAAAACATTTTCTAACTTCATATTAACAATTATCTGGGTGTTTTTCTGTGTTGTAATATTGTTATAAAAACCTTGAGATATAGTAACGCTCGACTTGTGAAGGCGGATACAAATCAAAACAAATAAATCAGCCCACTATTAAAAATGAAAGGGATCTAAATTGGCTTTTATTTTGAAATTAGACGCTTGTGTGTCGTGAGTGTGCCTTTTTCCTTTCACGGTGAAATTGACACTGACGTGAGTGACGTTTGAAGTTGATTGGAAGTGTCACAGCGGCATCTACTGAGGCGCGTCAGGCCGTGCGAGTGTACTGGGATTCTCATTTTGTTCGTGCAACGCAGCATTAGATGTTAGCTAACATGGAGGTACAATTTGGAGTAGCCTACTTAACAAAATGAGAATCCCCAAAATGAGCGCTAAAAAGCGAAAGGTTGATGCCGAATGTTTAAAAAGTCATGGACTACCCACGGATTATCACAGAGATCTGGACTAATGCACTTGTTAAAGATACAAACAGGAATACAGGCTGGGTTGTGTCATTGAAAGCTTATTGGTATCGTGTGTGGCTCTGATCCATGGTGCAGTAAATCAAACCATTTTAATAAGGTGACAGTGATTTTCAATATTTTAAATGCTGAACAAGTGCAGCATATGTTTTCTATAATCTAACCTAATTTAATGATAGAATTAGAGGTTAAGAGATGACAGAATTTGTTTGGCCCTCGACAACAATCTGAATTTCTCATGTGGCCCCCCAGGAAAAATAGTTGCCCACTCCTGCTATAGGCAAGGCTAATATCTAATATAGATACTGAAGGTGCTTACCAGCTGCATGGGGATTTGCTTCATCATCTAACCAATGCAATGAGACTGCATCGCAATGTGACCAAGGAGGAGGAGTGATTGTAATCGTAGTTATTGCATATTACAGGAAGTACAAAATCAGTCTCTCAGTGCAGTAAGCTTACTCACTTGCCTACTCACTCATTTGTTCGCTGCCACTCACTCACTCACATGGCTATTCATCTCAGCGTTCTTCTCGTCCTTGCTGGACTCACAGGTCAGTCACAAGAGCCATTTTACAATTGTGTATGGGGTATTGCCTTATGCTTGGACTGGCGGTCTTGTAGATGATGATAATAATGGCAATTACATACTTGTGAGTAATTCAATTTCACAATCATTTTAATTTCAATTCAAAGAATAATACCCTATCAGGTTATCTTTTTCAGTTCATACATTTTGGGGACAGTTAGGATTGGTTTAATCTAGTCTGTAAAATGTATTACTGATGGCAACATCATTGAGAGATCTACAAAAGGCAGATATGAAGGACCTATATTGTAATATATATATATTTAAATACTGTAGTGATTGTTGTTTCAGGAATTCACAGCATACCTACAGTAAGTGATGTGTCAGTGAAGGAAGGAGGCTCCATCTCGGAGGATGTTGTTGTTTTGTTTTTCTTGAGTAATATCTGATCATAATAATGCCCCCTTTCTTATCTCTTAAGGGTCCTGAAGGGATCATATTGTAAATTACAAGTGTCTGTGATTGTTTTTACAGGGATTCACAGTGAAGTGACTAAAGTGTCAGTGAAGGCAGGAGGCTCCATCTCGATCCCCTGTCTCTATGATCCAAGCTACACAAACCATGTGAAATACTTGTGTAAAGGATTTAGTTGGAACAGCTGTTCTTATGCAGTAAAAACCAACCAACCAAATACAGAAAAGTTTTCCATCTCCGATGACACCAACCAAGGAATCTTCAATGTGACCATTAATAATTTGACAGTAGAGGACACTGATTACTGGTGTGCTGTGGAGATTGATGGAGGGGGAGATATCAGAACATATTTTCACCTGGATGTCTCAGCAGGTAAGGTCAATGTGTAAAAAATATCTTCCTTTGGCATGGGAAAGAAAATCATCGTATTGGTTTGTTTTTTTATTGTTATTAAACATTGCATTTTACTATATTGCTTTCTTCTGTGTTCTTTTGTTATTTACTCTGACAAGGTATGCCCATACTCTATGTGGACCAGCAGGAGATAACAGCATTTGAAGGAGGCAGTGTGACTGTCAGCTGCCGTGGAGGAAAAAAGTGGTGTAGACTGGGCAGTTCCTGTGTGGATGAGAAACAACAGTCTGGATACATAGATGGAACAAGAGTGACTATCAGAGCAAGTGATCCTAATGTTTTCATTGTGACTATGAGTGGACTGAGGCTAAAGAGCAGCGGTTGGTATTGGTGTGCCAAAGGAGACTTTCAGATGCCAGTGCATATCAACGTTATTGAACAAACCCCAACTACTACAACTACAATGAGCACCACCACAATAATGAGTAAGAATACTATAATATTTTACTCAAACTTCATAGGGACACTTCCAACCACTCACCAACTTTCCTCCTTGCTCACAGGTGCTGAACCATCTACTGCTCAGCCCACGAACTCCACTACAGCTGGAGCAGGTGGAGATAACCTGCAAGAGGAACACCAGAGGTCAGTACCCTTGGCTTTATCTTACTTAAACAGCCCAACGTGGTCGTCCTAATGGCTATGGAGAGCTGAGGCGCCTATAGGAGCCATTAGCGCTCAATTCTATAAATAGGAACCAATCTTTGTTGGTTTAGTTGTTGCCCAGAAGGTGGATAGTTTTTGACCACGAACACTCACACTCACTCGCTCACACGCATGCATGCGCACACACGGTGAGGCAGATTGTTGGTGCACGGAATGAAATGTTTGTTACTGGATTAATGGACATCAAGAAGTCTAAAGGAGAAAATAAATGGACTCCGTGTTAAACAGAAGAGTTTGTCCCGGACTTTTAATTCATCCAACATGCATCAGACATGGTAAAAAAGGGCGTCAATTATATCCTACGTGGTGCAACACCTCAGTGGTTTAAAGCGTTGGCTTAGCCTCTACAGCGCCTATGATGTACTCACAACATCATCGATTCAAATCTGACTCGCAACCTTTGCATGCGACCCCCTGTATTTCCTGTTGCTCTCCACTGTTACTGTTACTCTCCACTCCACTTTCTCATAACCAAACTTTCAGCCATGTATATACATGTATATTTCAAATGTACCTGATGTGCATTTATCTTCTGCTAGTTCCATTGACCTAAAGCTTCTCATCTTGCCCCTGAGCTTATTGGTATTGGTTCTTACTGCTGCATTGATTGGCTGGAGGATGATAAAACATAGTAAGTATATGGTAAACTTTGATTAATCAAATTCAGAACCTAAATATTACTTGTATCATTGTGAATTATTTTTCCTGAAAAATCATCAATCCCAAAGTCATTGGGAGAGCCATGACATTGGATTTCCTTGTGTTTGTTTTAGAAAAGGGCAAAGCTGAAACATCAGACATCACAGTGGTAAGATAGTGTCATGCATTTCCCAGTATCATCTTTGATAATTGTTAATGTATGGTCATCGCCTCATCATTAGCAGATTTCTTCATTGTCAAGACATTATAATACTTTATAACTAAATGTTCACGTATTATAGGACACACAGAGCAAACAACATTTAAAGGAAATGACACTTGCATATACAGTTCCTGTATAACTACACTGAGTGTGACTTGTTAACCATAAATGCCTTGATTTATATCAGTACTGTTATGTTTACTGCTCTGTTAGATGGGGTTAATATTCTGCTTTAAACAGTGTACTATTGAAAGAAATAGACCTCCTGTGAACTTTAAGCTGACACTTAATGACACAGTACTCATTTATCAAACTGAATTATTACAGAAAAAATGTTGGCGGTTGCTTTTCTGCAAAGGCTTTTCATTGCAACTTTTTGGTCCCCTCACATGTGGTCTACTTATTCACAGCATGCTGCTGATCCTCAACAGGAAGTAACATACATTACTGTTCTTCACAATGTCCAAACCATGTATAAATGTGGTGACACACCAGTACACTCCATAGTCACTCAAATATAACAATAACATCACAGTAGGCCTCTGTAACACAAAGCGATAAATCATCTTGTCCTTGTGCAGTAATATTCAACTTTAGCAACCTACCATGGAATTGAAAGGGCGAACTCAAAAGATGGTCAGATCACTGTAACCACACATATGTTGAGAAATGTTTCTTGTGATACTGTTATGCTGCTGCAACCCCAGAATTTCCCCCTAGGGATCAATAAAGTATCTATCTATCTATCTATCTATCTATCTATCCATCATATTTCAAACCCATCCATCATCTAGGGCCCACAAACTGGAAGTGACCCTGAAGTGCTTTACAGTACTGTTGTTCCTAATCTACGTAGAACACCCCAGAATGTAAACATCAAGACTGTGGTCACATGAACCAGCCAAGAACAGTACCATGAAAAAAATGTGTCCTGTTTGATTTTCTGCATTATGAGGGCCAAATTGGTCAGACTTATATTGGGCCCAAATCAGGCCTGAACTCCTATCCCTTTAAATTAGTTAAGTTAACTAGTTATCACTTACTTTTTAAACATGAAAGATTGCATGTTTGATGGTGTTATACATCAAACAAATGAGATGAACACCAAAGTTTCGTTTTTTTCTCTCAAACTCCCTCAATAAACTACACCAACCCACAAAAAAGATCTCACCAAATACAATGTGCTAAAATGCAGAAAGTCAAACAGGGAAGCAAATACTGTTTCATGGCACTGTATCACTTTGACCACATATCCTATCCAGCAGAACCAAACACTTGACGAAGGTGTGTTATACAGTGATGTCGTAACAAACAACAGGACACAACAAAAGGCACAATTGCTCTTTTAATGTTTTTTTATTTTATTTCATAACACAGTGATTGTGATCTTATTGTCTATTAAACTCACAGGGCATCTCAGTTAGCTACCTAAACTGTATCCAAAATGCAAAGTTGCTGGTGTTTTTATTGTTTTTATTATTGTCTCCTCACTGTTGAGCATGTGGTTATCTATGCTGACCTTTTTCCATTAGACTGAACCAGTGGAAGGGAGTGTGCTTTACAGTGTTGTGGGCCCACACTAGAAAAAGGTCAGTGCTAATAAGCATAAAAGGCAGGAGGGACATTAATGTTTTAAGTGTTGAAATACATTGATAATGTCATTGTGATGTGATTCACCACCAAATCATATTGTACCTTATCATTTTGGACAAATAGACACCATAGACTGAATTGGAAACCAGCTCAGGTCAACAGTTCAGTAGGGCAAAGAAGAGTGATGTTTCATTTTGTAAAATAAATGGATTCACATTTTCTATTATCTACAATCAATTCCTATTAATGACTCAACTGAAATAGCAGGGGCACCTATGTGTATATTACCAGTGCTATATTAATCCAATATATATTTTATTTTTTTTATTGTCAATTTGACAGGTGAAGGATTCAATCAAAGTAAGAGCAAGACAACAAATGTAAGGAACAAGAGCCTGTTGAGGGATTGGACCCAGAGACCAGACAACAGACCATATTAAGGACTTGGCTTTGTGATTGTGGATAAATGGTCTAACAGCCTCTCTCTCCCTCCTGTCCTAGTGTGGCTTACCTCCTCATTTCACCAGCCACCACATTGACGTCTTGGCATACAGAAGAAAACCCCAATCCGTGAAGACCCTTAGTTGCTTTTCATCCTTGGCCCCCTTCCCCACACTGATATTAATAGAAAGCTGCTTCATTTTGGCACTTTATCTCGTCTAACTGTGTTTTATTGGGGATCTCCAGTACCTCCTGCCAGTGAGTTGCCACATTATATCCTCAGCAGTCATTCACTGGTCAAATGTTGAAAACACACAGTATACTGTATTAGGAAAAAAGGAAACTCGTATTTTTTCTTGTCTCCTCAAAAAGTATGTAAAAGTCATATTTGCTGAATATTAATAATATTAAAATATCTTAGTTATTCACAGATGGGACCAGCTACTCTTCTACTTTGTGAATTTAGTCAGTGAATGACTTGTCTTTGATTCAGCCTGAAAGATAACTTTCCTTGAATAATGCCTATTTCAGTTAAAATGTGCTCTTTTGTATGCAAAAACGTTTTTACTGCAATTTCTCAACCCAAGATATGTCTGTCATGATCCCTGTATTAGTATGATAAAATAAAACATTTTCTAACTTCATATTAACAATTATCTGGGTGTTTTTCTGTGTTGTAATATTGTTATAAAAACCTTGAGATATAGTAACGCTCGACTTGTGAAGGCGGATACAAATCAAAACAAATAAATCAGCCCACTATTAAAAATGAAAGGGATCTAAATTGGCTTTTATTTTGAAATGAAACGCTTGCGTGTCGTGAGTGTGCCTTTTTCCTTTCAGGTGAAATTGACACTGACGTGAGTGACGTTTGAAGTTGATTGGAAGTCTCACAGCGGCATCTACTGAGGCGCGTCAGGCCGTGCGAGTGTACTGGGATTCTCATTTTGTTCGTGCAACGCAGCATTAGATGTTAGCTAACATGGAGGTACAATTTGGAGTAGCCTACTCAACAAAATGAGAATCCCCAAAATGAGCGCTAAAAAGCGAAAGGTTGATGCCGAATGTTTAAAAAGTCATGGACTACCCACGGATTATCACAGAGATCTGGACTAATGCACTTGTTAAAGATACAAACAGGAATACAGGGTGGGTTGTGTCATCGAAAGCTTATTGGTATCGTGTGTGGCTCTGATCCATGGTGCAGTAAATCAAACCATTTTAATAAGGTGACAGTGATTTTCAATATTTTAAATGCTGAACAAGTGCAGCATATGTTTTCTATAATCTAACTCTAATTTAATCTAATATAGATACTGAATGTGCTTACCAGCTGCATGGGGATTTGCTTCATCATCTAACCAATGCAATGAGACTGCAACACAATGTGACCAAGGAGGAGGAGTGATAGTAGTTATTGCATATTACAGGAAGTACAAAATCAGTCTCTCAGTGCAGTAAGCTTACTCACTTGCCTACTCACTCATTTGTTCACTGCCACTCACTCACTCACATGGCTATTCATCTCAGCGTTCTTCTCGTCCTTGCTGGACTCACAGGTCAGTCACAAGAGCCATTTTACAATTGTGTATGGGGTATTGCCTTATGCTTGGACTGGCGGTCTTGTAGCTGATGATAATAATGGCAATTACATGGCACTTGTGAGTAATGAAACTTCACAATTATTTTAATTTCAATTCAAAGAATAATACCCTATCAGGTTATCTTTTTCAGTTCATACATTTTGGGGACAATTAGGATTGGTTTAATCTAGTCTGTAAAATGTATTACTGATGGCAACATCATTGAGAGATCTACAAAAGGCAGATATGAAGGACCTATATTGTAATATATATATATTTAAATACTGTAGTGATTGTTGTTTCAGGAATTCACAGCAAACCTACAGTAAGTGATGTGTCAGTGAAGGAAGGAGGCTCCATCTCGGAGGATGTTGTTGTTTTGTTTTTCTTGAGTAATATCTGATCATAAATAATGCCCCCTTTCTTATCTCTTAAGGGTCCTGAAGGGAGCATATTGTAAATTACAAGTGTCTGTTATTGTTTTTACAGGGATTCACAGTGAAGTGACTAAAGTGTCAGTGAAGGCAGGAGGCTCCATCTCGATCCCCTGTCTCTATGATCCAAGCTACACAAACCATGTGAAATACTTGTGTAAAGGATTTAGTTGGAACAGCTGTTCTTATGCAGTAAAAACCAACCAACCAAATACAGAAAAGTTTTCCATCTCCGATGACACCAACCAAGGAATCTTCAATGTGACCATTAATAATTTGACAGTAGAGGACACTGATTACTGGTGTGCTGTGGAGATTGATGGAGGGGGAGATATCAGAACATATTTTCACCTGGATGTCTCAGCAGGTCAATGTGTAAAAAATATCTTCCTTTGGCATGGGAAAAAAAAATCATCGTATTGGTTTGTTTTTTTATTGTTATTAAACATTGCATTTTACTATATTGCTTTCTTCTGTGTTCTTTTGTTATTTACTCTGACAAGGTATGCCCATACTCTATGTGGACCAGCAGGAGATAACAGCATTTGAAGGAGGCAGTGTGACTGTCAGCTGCCACTATCGCTACAGTGGAGGAAAGAAGTGGTGTAGACTGGGCAGTTCCTGTGTGGATGAGAAACAACAGTCTGGATACATAGATGGAACAAGAGTGACTATCAGTGCAAGTGTTCCTAATGTTTTCATTGTGACTATGAGTGGACTGAGGCTAAAGAGCAGCGGTTGGTATTGGTGTGCCAAAGGAGACTTTCAGATGCCAGTGCATATCACCGTTACTGAACAAACCCCAACTACTACAACTACAATGAGCACCACCACAATAATGAGTAAGAATACTATAATATTTTACTCAAACTTCATAGGGACACTTCCAACCAACCATATTTCAAACCCATCCATCATCTAGGGCCCACAAACTGGAAGTGACCCTGGAGTGCTTTACAGTACTGTTGTTCCTAATCTACGTAGAACACCCCAGAATGTAAACATCAAGACTGTGGTCACATGAACCAGCCAAGAACAGTACCATGAAAAATTGTGTCCTGTTTGATTTTCTGCATTATGAGGGCCAAATTGGTCAGACATATATTGAGCCCAAATCAGGCCTGAACTCCTATCCCTTTAAATTAGTTAAGTTAACTAGTTATCACTTACTTTTTAAACATGAATGTGGCGGACTGGAGGGAGGGTGGGGGAGGCTTAATTGGAAATGTGGCAAAGTGCCACATAACCGGGGTCCGTGACAGACAGAGACATAGGCAGGGGAGAGTTAATTGGCCAGCAGGGCCGTTTTATTCACACAGTCCAGAATAATACCAACGGCCCGGGTCTTGACGGCAGCGCGCCTTCGGCGCCATCTCCCTCCGCCGGCGCCCTCCTTCGGTCCCGGTGGGCCAGCCGCGGAGCCCCAAGGCTGCCCCAGCCTGCCAGGCTTCCAGGGGCATCCTGCCCCAACCCCGACTGGTCAGCCCTTGCAGGTGGCTCCCGACTGCGTCCTCCGCGGACCTCCGCTGGACGCCGCGGCAGGAGACGGCCCGCTCCCGCTCCGTCTCTCCCGCTGGTGCTGGCCCCATCTCTCCACTCCCCACACAGACAGCCGACTGGATTCCCCCTCCACGCCGGCTCCTCGGTCACATGCCAGTCTCTCACCCTGGCGCGCACACCCACTCACACATTCACACACACGTTAAAAAGGCCCCAGCTGCAATCAGTCCCAACTGGCTGCAGCTGGTACCGGATCCAGGAAAGAAGCAGTCCACTAACTCACCTCTCTCCTGGATCCAATTAAGCCTCCCCCCACCCTCCCTCCAGTCCGCCACAATGAAGATTGCATGTTTGATGGTGTTATACATCAAACAAATGAGATTAACACCAAAGTTTCGTTTTTTTCTCTCAAACTCCCTCAATAAACTACACCAACCCACAAAAAAGGTCTCACCAAATACAATGTGCTAAAATGCAGAAAGTCAAACAGGGAAGCAAATACTGTTTCATGGCACTGTATCACTTTGACCACATATCCTATCCAGCAGAACCAAACACTTGACGAAGGTGTGTTATACAGTGATGTCGTAACAAACAACAGGACACAACAAAAGGTACAATTGCTCTTTTAATGTTTTTTTATTTTATTTCATAACACAGTGATTGTGATTTATTGTCTATTAAACTCACAGGGCATCTCAGTTAGCTACCTAAACTGTATCCAAAATGCAAAGTTGCTGGTGTTTTTATTGTTTTTATTATTGTCTCCTAACTGTTGAGCATGTGGTTATCTATGCTGACCTTTTTCCATTAGACTGAACCAGTGGAAGGGAGTGTGATTTACAGTGTTGTGGTCCCACACTAGAAAAAGGTCAGTGCTAATAAGCATAAAAGGCAGGAGGACATTAATGTTTTAAGTGTTGAAATACATTGATAATGTCATTTTGATGTGATTCACCACCAAATCATATTGTACCTTATCATTTTGGACAAATAGACACCATACCCTGAATTGGAAACCATCTCAGGTCAACAGTTCAGCAGGGCAAAGAAGAGTGATCTTTCATTTTGTAAAATAAATTGATTCACATTTTCTATTGTCTACAATCATTTCCTATTAATGGCTCAACTGAAATAGCAGGGACACTTATGTGTATATTACCAGTGCTATATTAATCCAATATATATATATATATATATATATATATTGTCAATTTGACAGGTGAAGGATTCAATCAAAGTAAGAGCAAGACAACAAATGTAAGGAACAAGAGCCGTTGAGGGATTGGACCCAGAGACCAGACAACAGACCATATTAAGGACTTGGCTTTGTGATTGTGGATAAATGGTCTAACAGCCTCTCTCTCCCTCCTGTCCTAGTGTGGCTTACCTCCTCATTTCACCAGCCACCACATTGACGTCTTGGCATACAGAAGAAAACCCCAATCCGTGAAGACCCTTAGTTGCTTTTCATCCTTGGCCCCCTTCCCCACACTGATACTTCTACTTCATTTTGGCACTTTATCTCATCAAACTGTGTTTTATTGGGGATCTCCAGTACCTCCTGCCAGTGAGTTGCCACATTATATCCTCAGCAGTCATTCACTGGTCAAATGTCGAAAACACACAGTATACTGTATTAGGAAAAAAGGAAACTCGTATTTTTTCTTGTCTCCTCAAAAAGTATGTAAAAGTCGTATTTGCTGAATATTAATAATATTAAAATATCTTAGTTATTCACAGATGGGACCAGCTACTCTTCTACTTTGTGAATTTAGTCAGTGAATGACTTGTCTTTGATTCAGCCTGAAAGATAACTTTCCTTGAATAATGCCTATTTCAGTTAAAATGTGCTCTTTTGTATGCAAAAACGTTTTTACTGCAATTTCTCAACCCAAGATATGTCTGTCATGATCCCTGTATTAGTATGATAAAATAAAACATTTTCTAACTTCATATTAACAATTATCTGGGTGTTTTTCTGTGTTGTAATATTGTTATAAAAACCTTGAGATATAGTAACGCTCGACTTGTGAAGGCGGATACAAATCAAAACAAATAAATCAGCCCACTATTAAAAATGAAAGGGATCTAAATTGGCTTTTATTTTGAAATGAAACGCTTGCGTGTCGTGAGTGTGCCTTTTTCCTTTCAGGTGAAATTGACACTGACGTGAGTGACGTTTGAAGTTGATTGGAAGTCTCACAGCGGCATCTACTGAGGCGCGTCAGGTCGTGCGAGTGTACTGGGATTCTCATTTTGTTCGTGCAACGCAGCATTAGATGTTAGCTAACATGGAGGTACAATTTGGAGTAGCCTACTTAACAAAATGAGAATCCCCAAAATGAGCGCTAAAAAGCGAAAGGTTGATGCCGAATGTTTAAAAAGTCATGGACTACCCACGGATTATCATAGAGATCTGGACTAATGCACTTGTTAAAGATACAAACAGGAATACAGGCTGGGTTGTGTCATCGAAAGCTTATTGGTATCGTGTGTGGCTCTGATCCATGGTGCAGTAAATCAAACCATTTTAATAAGGTGACAGTGATTTTCAATATTCTAAATGCTGAAGAAGTGCAGCATATGTTTTCTATAATCTAACTCTAATTTAATGATAGAATTAGAGGTTAAGACGTAACAGAAGTTGTTTGGCCCTCGACAACAATCTGAATTTCTCATGTGGCCCCGCAGGAAAAATAGTTGCCCACTCCTGCTATAGGCAACGCTAATATCTAATATAGATACTGAAGGTGCTTACCAGCTGCATGGGGATTTGCTTCATCATCTAACCAATGCAATGAGACTGCATCGCAATGTGACCAAGGAGGAGGAGTGATTGTAATAGTAGTTATTGCATATTACAGGAAGTACAAAATCAGTCTCTCAGTGCAGTAAGCTTACTCACTTGCCTACTCACTCATTTGTTCGCTGCCACTCACTCACTCACATGGCTATTCATCTCAGCGTTCTTCTCGTCCTTGCTGGACTCACAGGTCAGTCACAAGAGACATTTTACAATTGTGTATGGGGTATTGCCTTATGCTTGGACTGGCGGTCTTGTAGCTGATGATAATAATGGCAATTACATGGCACTTGTGAGTAATGAAACTTCACAATTATTTTAATTTCAATTCAAAGAATAATACCCTATCAGGTTATCTTTTGTGATTGTTGTTTCAGGAATTCACAGCATAACTACAGTGAGTGACGTGTCAGTGAAGGCAGGAGGCTCCATCTCGATCCCCTGTCTCTATGGTCCAAGCTACACAAACCATGTGAAATACTTGTGTAAAGGATATTATTGGAACAGCTGTTCTTATGCAGTAAAAACCAACCAACCAAATACAGAAAAGTTTTCCATCTCCGATGACACCAACCAAAGAATCTTCAATGTGACCATTAATAGTTTGACAGTAGAGGACAATGATTACTGGTGTGCTGTGGAGATTGATGGAGGGGCAGATATCAGAACATATTTTCACCTGGATGTCTCCAGAGGTAAGATGCTTTCTTTACTGTTTTCAGCACAGTAACCCTTTTTTGAGAAATTTTCTTGATATTAATTTCACTTTATTAGTCATATGTAGCAAGATTGAATGTGAAATAAGTGATTTAATTGAAGAATTGATTTTTCTACCGGTTGATTGCAAAACAGCTGCCTTTGAATCATCACTAACAGTGACATCTTCCATATGTGACGTTTCACTATTATTATTATTATTGTTATTATTTTATTAGTATAGAATATTACACACATTTCTATTGATTGTTCTTCGTTCTCCCTCAAGATATGTCCAGACTCTATGTGGTTCCGCAGCAGATAACAGGATTTAATGGAGGAGATGTAACTATCCATTGCCACCATACTTCCTCTGGAGGAATGAAGTGGTGTAGACTGGGCAGTTCCTGTGTGGAGGAGCAGTCTGGATCAATCGATGAAACAACAGTCACTATCAGTACGAGTACCCCTAATGTTTTCACTGTGACTATGAGTGGACTGAGGATGAACAGCAACGGTTGGTATTGGTGTGCCACAGGAGACTTACAGATGCCAGTGCACATCAATGTTCATGAGCAAATTTTACCGACCACTGGTAAGTACAAAAAGTGATGAATTCAAATAAAAGTAATCAAATCTTTTTTTTTTGCATCAGATACAACCATCACTAGATTTTTTTTCTAGACTCTGGTGATCAATATGGCTGTTTTGAATGATTGAATTACAGTTCCAGACACCACACGGCAGCAGGTTTCTGATGTAGTACCTGGCACAGATGAGGAGGAACAGCAGGGGTCAGTAGCCTTGGCCTTAGCACATTTAGAGAATTGGCGCCATTTTGGGGTCAAATATAACCGTGTTAAAAGGGTCAAAGACAATTTATAGGATTTTGTCTGTGACTAATATATTTATAAGATTATTTAATAATAACTATTAAGATTATTGTTGTTAAATGATAGCAAATGACCAGGATTACAAATATATTTGTGGCTATGTTTTAAACAATGGTGTTGCATTTGTTTTAATTAATTTGTCTTGTCACAATTTATACTTTAGACAGTTCAATAACCTGAAGAATCTCATCATCCCTCTGAGCTTGTTGATCTTCATTATAACGGTGACGTTGTTCATTTGGTGGATGTTGAGAAGAAAAAGTAAGTCTGTGGTGAATTTGGATTAATCCAATTCACGCCCAAAATATTTATTCTTCTAAAATATTTTATTAAAAATGTAAACTACTGTTGTTGGGAGAGCAAATAACATGAATTTAATTTTCACTGTGTTTTTAGAGCAGGCCAAAGGCAAATCATCATCCATGACATTGGTAAGATACACTCAGTATAGAAGAGCTATCATGATCACTTGTTGCTTGCTCGTTTGTACTGGGATATGATGAAGTGCTGCTTCAAATGTAAAGTTTATACAATTCTGCCACTGCAGACGGATATCTAATATTGCTATTAGCTAATATAACTTTGCAACAAGACAAATACAGTAACTATTATCAAAATAAGAAACTCAACCATGCAAGTCCATGATCACAAATATATTAATTAATGCTGAAATTGTGGTACATTTCCTCTGTTCATATGGCGTTTGCCATAAAAGGGAATTATTTATATCAAACGTGTTCATGTTTACTATTTTAAAGAATGCAGTAATGCTGATAACTTAACAAATATTGTGAGGTCCTACTGTAAATGATGTAGCATTGAAATTGGGTGGCGCAAAATGGTGCCAAAATGAATGGCAGCAGAAGAGAGTGTTGTTCTGAGTGTGTTTCGGACCTCTTGGTCCTCTGATGTTTGGTTTGCTTATTCATTACAGGCTGAACAGGACATAATATACACCGATGTTTGGCACAGTAGAAAAACATCAGGCCAGGTAACCCTAACTCACTAAAACCATACCTACTTGTACTACACAACAGACGTATACTCCAATTTACTGTATATACACTATACATGTTATTATACACACCGTAATATGAAGTGGACAATGTTGTTAAATGAAACAAATCTGAAATCGATCATAAAAGCAACCTGAATGAATGTAAACGTAAGATAAATACAGTATGACTCCTCTGTGTCCTGTCTCTCTCTCCTCTCTCGTTACCCAGAGGACATATGCTGAGAGTGATGTTGATGTGATTTACAGCACTGTGGCTCCAAAGAAGCACGAGGGTACAAAGGGTAAATATTGAGACATAGCTCACATGTGAACCAGTTTTTAAGTGTATGGTTGTCTATTTTTTTGTCTGTGTCTGTCATTGCTGTATTTTATACTACCAGCAGAAAGTGTCTGATGATGTTGTGATGTATAGTAGCATTGTCATAGTTGCAAAACATTATGTTAGTGGTGTTACTGGGTCAGGGCATGTTGCCATCATAAAATTTGTACCATCATTACAAAATGTTCGTGTCATTCCTTCCTCATTTTTGTTTTTTGCTTTTCCTCTCCAATAGGTTGAACGAAAAGAGAAATGTGAAATATCTATGAAAGATCAAAAAAAAAAAGGGGGAAGTTTATGGCCTTTTGCACAGAATTGCATCAACACCTCCATGGCACAGCCTCAACAAAAACTGTAAATTGTGACCATCATTCACCTAACTGGTATTATGGCAGGGCTGCAATTTGGAAACTGCTTGTAAGGCACAAAATCGTATAATCTGGACTAAGGACCACAAAATCTGGATCCCTAAGCAAAGAAAAAAAGTCACCTTTGACCCTTTTTCCTACATCCAGATGGGGTAATGTTGGGAGAATGCCAAAGGATGTCTTCAACCCACAATGTCTGTTGCCACCTGTTTAACATGGTGGTGGATAATGGTATAGGCAGCCGTCTCGTGGGAGTCATTAGTTTTGATGAATGCTCTGTATGGTCCTATAACGGCAAACAAATGTAAGGCCATTTTACAAGATCAGCTGCACTCTGTGGTACAAACACTGTTCCCTCATGGTGTTCCCATATTCCAAGATGATTTGCCCACCCACTGTATTTATCTATCTCTGTATCTCCCCAGATCGCTCTCTATAAATTGTATACATTTTAATGTAGTTAATTTGTTGGATGCTTTTTTAGAGGATTTAGTGTGGCAATGTCTAGTCTGATCTAAATCTAAATGTTAATTAGTAGAAAAGTGCAGGTTGTGTAGTAACCTGGCTTATAATAGGCTACCTCCCTCTTGGGCTTTTGCAACTTCTTGCTAAGATATTTTGAGCCTCTTCTAGTTGCAAAAGATTGCCAACGAGTCAATGACCATTTTTAGTGTTAGCCTATCTATGTTTACAGACTTCTTTTCATATATATACTAGTTCTGTTTCTGTTTTTGTGGTGTTCTGTTTTTTTCTGTTTTTGTGGTGTTTATGTGTTCTGTTTTTGTGGTGTTTATGAACACATGGGGTATACATGGCCTGTTTGTTAACACGTTTCACTATTCATATTATTTCCATACCTCTCAAAGTTATTAATGGACAATTCAGTCATATGGCACCTTTAATGAATACATCATTATATTGGCTATCAATGAATAAAGCTAAAAGAACAAGCTTGTGGTGTGCAGTAATGTACCTACTATCTAGTTGTGAAAGCACCAAGAAAAAAGCAAGAAAACAGATGAGACCTGTAGTGCCATAGGAAGAAAGGTAAACTGCCACACATGAAGATCATATAAACATAGTGGCTCATCACTTACATTTTCATCCTCATCTTCAGACATTCTGGTGTGTTTCTACTGTGCTCCTGTGAATCCACGAAAGTTAGGCTTTCTAATTAAGAATCACCGAGTGGCTCTGACACGTCATAACAAGGGGCTGTTTTGGAAATCAAAGCCAGAATTTTATATTTTTATATTATTAATTACAAGAAATTTGACCTGGTTACTTGGTGCTCACACATTACAATTATGTTTCATAATACAGGATTGAAACACTAGGTGCAGGATAAAACATAACAGGACCTCACATATAGTAGGCATACTGTGTGACAGTAGATTTAGTAGTATTATAGTAGATATTTGAAGGAAGTATTGCATGTTATATATGAGGATTGTGACTTGGTGTTAGCCAAAATACAGGTATTATCAGATAGGACAAATCTAGTTTCCTGTAATTTGTTAAGACATGTGAACAGCATGAATGACGTGCTTCATCACTATCCCATGTTTCTACTATCGACATTGCATACCCAATGGGAAATACTGGTAGAGGATAAAACTGGCATACCTGTTCCTCAGTAATACAGAAGGAGAACCTTCAGAACAATGAAAAGGTGTCAAACTTTAATGGCATTACCCATTGTCTTTTTGGTTTCTGGATCTGGGTTTCTGATTAACCATTATTCTTGCTCAGTGTTTTAGTGGCAAACAGTGTGGCAATTATTCACTGGAGACTGAATGAATAGCCCAAATAATAAAATAAAATAATTCAAATAATTTAGTCAAATAATACACTTCTCCTTTTGCTTAATATTATTGAATGCAGTTGGGGTCCCAATAAAGTAGATATTGAAATATTGTATGCTTTTCTCAGATCTGACCAAATCATGTCCTACTGTGTTACTACTATTACTACCACTACTACAACTATAAAAACAAGAACGGCAATAATAATAATAATCGTAATTATATTGCTAATATACTTTTATGTAGTCTTTACTTATGTAGAGATTTAGCTGTCCGTTGAAAACTGTAACCGGAAATGATTGTTTTCTATATTAGGAACATTATCATGCACACACAAAATAAACAATCAAAACAAAAGGTGTATAGTAATCATTTAGTTTGACAAACAACCTACATGGCACGTATCCCCATTGATACTGTGAATTTAATGCAGTTAAAATAGTACATATATTTCTAGACAGGCACATATGGGACTTTCTTGGGTCCTATGACGTGATGTGATAGGTCTGGATTTCATTACAGTGCAGTCTCCTTCAGCTCGCCCTCCAACCGGTGAAGCCTGCCTCGGCCGTACGGTGTGAGGAACATCTGAATTAAAGTCACTTTAGTTTACCGCTAGCCACATCTTCTACTGGTAAGAGACTTGTTTATTTAGTCTGCCATTGTTTACCTACTCCATAACACACTCGTGTGAGTGGTTGACCATGCTTTCCCGGACCGGTAGTTTGCAGGCTAGTCCAGTTAGCTAAGCAAGCTACACAGCATGCTGCGTCTGACACATGTCAAGCAAGCAAGCAAACAAGCAAGTTAACTTGGATAACTGACGTTATATTTCATACGTTTCATGGTCCTGAGAAAATATGGTCTGCTGCAAAGCTACTCTGTAAAACATTTTCAAATCACTACTGTAAGAGCTTCCCTTAGCGTAGCAGTCTTTCAGGTAACTTAACCTCCTTTTGGCCTAGTTAGCTGTAGCTGGGTAGCTGGCTCATAATGCTTGAGTTAACTAACTAACACATCCCTCTAATTGGCACTGGCATGTGCCTTGCCACGCCTAGTTGTGTCAGCCAACAAGTAGGTAACGTTTTAACGGCAGGCAGGCCTGTGCGGCAAAATGGCTTCTCTCACTTAGTTAACCTTGCCCACCTGCTGTCTGACATTTATATTGTCAGCTGCATCTAAGTGCTATATCATCATATAATGGTTAAGGACATAACTTAGTGAAACCGACGTCAGGGTTGTCCTGCTAAATCTTCAAAAAGTCTACATATCACTGCTTACAGCCTCAGAAACAGCTTGGTGGCATTAAACTGATCCCATATCAGAAAGGTGTGACTGCAGACAAAAAGGTCTGGAAGTTGTAAGACATACTCTTGAGTCATGGCAAAATCATGCAGCCTAGTGAAAGTATTGGTGCACGTTACTTTACCACGCAGAGACACTCACAGATGCATGCCACTTATCAAACTCACTCACAGAACTTGCATCTGCGTTGGGAAGATAGGCTTGGAGCTGCTAGATTAGCTTCAAGTACGCTACCACACCCCTAATTGTACTGAAGGTAATGTCAAGTTGATTTATTTCCCCAGTCTATTTCATCATGAGTCTACATGGCTGGGTCAAAATAGACTGGTTCAGGAGCACAATTTTAGCATTATTTTGCCTTCTGCTGCAGGTACAATGGCCGTGCCTCCCTCCTACGCTGATCTGGGCAAGTCTGCCAAGGACATCTTCAACAAAGGCTATGGTATGGCTTCTTACAATTTGACCAAGAACCTTGTAGTTATGGTAGTAATATTGATGGTACAGTGTAGACTTGGTTTGAATTTTAACTCAACTATTCTGTCCTCAGGATTTGGCCTGGTGAAGCTTGATGTCAAGACAAAGTCAGCCAGTGGAGTGGTAATATCTTTTGTGCTTTGAGAATGAATTTGCTTTTCAGTTCCTATTGATCTTAACATTTTTTTGCTGAAGAGCGACTTTTACACCAAGGAGCTTTGGTAGTAAAAGCCCAGCCAAACTTTTAATTGTTGCTGCTTGTGTAGAAAACACATTGACAGCATTTATTTCATTCATAGATCCTAATCTTTAAGCTTTTTATTGTGGCTGTTATTTCACTTAACCTTTTGTCTCTTGCAGGAATTTAAAACATCTGGTAACTCCAACACCGATACCAGCAAAGTGGTGGGCAGTCTGGAAACTAAATACAAGAGGTCAGAATACGGCCTGACCTTCACTGAGAAGTGGAACACTGACAATACCTTGGGAACAGAGATCACTATTGAAGATCAGGTAGGAAAGTTTATTTAAACATTTTGTACAACTGTTCAGTTCATCCCACATATTTTGAAATGGGGTTTCAAAGTAAAACATGACTGAACTGAAATAGCCTACACAGTAATGAGCATGACAGGACTGTATCCATTTATCTCTTTTAATCTGAAAATCGCTTGACTGATTTGTTCATTTCAGATTGCCAAGGGACTGAAGCTGACTTTTGACACAACCTTCTCACCAAACACCGGGTACGATGATTGGTTATGTAATTGGTCATTTATCGCTGTGAATGCAGGTCTCAGTTTCCCATGAGCATTTTGGTCAACATAATTAGCGGAATGTAGTCTACACGTAGCTTCGCTTCATGACCAATGTTGGCAACCTGATCTGTGCTGTACTTGCTTTTGACAAGTGTAGCTGCTCAGTGACTGTCTGCTCCTCAGTGTTATATCCCCAGATGCCCCCCAGACCTAATTGTATTGGCTTTCTGGGAAGTGTAAGTCATATGAGGAATATGGCATATGCCTAGTGACACATGGCCCAGAGGAGGAGTCTCCTGTTTCATGTTGGGTGCGGAGTGGAGGGGTTAAGCTGTTGCATTAAGACAGCATGTTCAAGGATACAGCGTCAGGCTCAGGATGGGAAATTAACACCAGCCTCCAGCCAAATGCTGGTACACTTTGGCAGAGGCTGTTAAATTGGTAATCAACCATGAATTAAAGTCCTATTCCAAATGTAGCCGGCTGGTATAACCATGAAAGTAAAGTAAAAATACATTTTGAAATGTTTCACTGATTGTGGCTTGTGGGCAAAATAGTTTCTTGCCCTGGTTGCTGCTCAAGTGGGCAAAATAGTTTCTTGCCCTGCTTGCTGCTCAAGCTATCAGTTGGAAATGGCCCTGAATGTAGAATTATCACCAGGCAATCATAAATCTTAGGCTTTTTGTTGTTTCTGACTAATTAAACGTGCAAGCAGGTGATATTTGTTTTTACACCATAATCTGGAGCACTGCAATAACTTGTGTTGTACTGCAAGATGGGACATTCTGCAATAGAGTTGTTCATAGGGGTCAGTGGGCAATATGGCCTTTTCTTGCGATAACTGTTTACGATAACTGTTTAAAATGTTTTTAAATTCTTTAATAATACGCTGTCATAATCAGGTATGTGCCAGAATAACCAAATATTTTGCGTTAAAGATTTAATAAAAAAATTGGTCAGAGGGGACAAAGAATAGCAGATTAAATATTTAATTTACTTAATTTAATTTATTTATGTCCCTATCAACAATATGAGGATATCTCAAAAGCACAGCACACATTGTACCAGTGCTATCATGGACAATATTTTATGGGGTTAACCAAGTCTATGTTCTTCTTGATCAACAGCAAGAAGAGTGGCAAAGTTAAGACTGCCTACAAGCGTGAGTATGTCAACATGGGCTGTGATGTCGACTTTGACTTTGCTGGCCCCACTATCCATGGAGCTGCTGTCGTTGGCTACGAGGGCTGGCTCGCCGGTTACCAGATGACCTTTGACACCGCCAAATCCAAGATGAGCCAGAACAACTTTGCCATTGGCTACAAGACGGGAGACTTCCAGCTGCATACCAATGTGTAAGAGTGAAAAGCTTATTGTTATAGAAAGTTTTGATGTGTGCGTCATCTGTTTCTTTGTAGTTTGGCAACAGAATACTTCAGAGCCAACTAAAGTCTCCCTGCCCTTCCCTCCATTTTCCCTCATCTTTAAAGCAATGATGGAGCAGAGTTCGGAGGCTCCATCTACCAGAAAGTGAGCGACAAGCTGGAGACAGCAGTCAACTTGGCATGGACCGCTGGCAGCAACAGCACACGCTTCGGCATCGCAGCCAAATATCAGCTGGACAATGATGCTTCCCTCAGCGTGAGTAGTGCAACAAGAAGAGAATGTTGTGGGTGTACAACTTGTGCTTTACAAGTAATATCATTGTCAACTAATTATTTCTTATTTGTTTTTTTTGTTTTTAGGCTAAAGTGAACAATACTAGCCTTGTTGGTGTTGGCTACACCCAGACACTTAGACCAGGTAAGATGGTTCCCAATAGGTTAATGGAAAGCATCTGATTGGTGTTATGTTGACTCTGTTAAGTTGGCAATAGTTCTACAGTTATTCCATTACCTCTACGTTTAGACTGTTATGGTGTAGTGTGTAAATGTCCTTTTATCACACTTCTTTAAGAGCCACATTAGAGCCCTCACATACTGACAATATAACATGTTCAGTATTTCAGTCTTGAGACATTTATAGTAGCGCTCCCATACAAAAACACCTGGAACTTTAAAATAACAACCTACGTTTTCAGCTTAGCTCATAACAGACAGCCTTGGTTCTTAGTGACAACTTCTAGGTTTGGTTTGAGAACAGTAATTTGGTATTTGTACATGTAATGGCTGACGTTTTTGCTGCCTCTCGCCTCTGCAGGTGTGAAACTCACCCTGTCTGCCCTGGTGGATGGAAAGAGCATCAACGCAGGAGGCCACAAGCTGGGTCTGGGGTTGGAACTGGAGGCTTAAGCTCTCCTCAAAATGCAGGAATATCAGAAGAATCTGGCCTTAAATGTATTTCCAACTCAAACCAGCAAAGGGATATCTTGAAGAGATTGGTTCAAAGGCTACAACAACAAACTGTAATTTCTCGAGTATCCCTTAAAAGTTGGTGCTCCTATCATTGGTATATTTACCCTTTTTTTTTTTTTTTTGCTCTTAACTTTGTAGTCGTATCTATTCAAGAGGCTCTGTGTCTGATAATTTATACACCTTGTCATTGTTTCTGTCCAGCACTGCCATGACAATGAAATCCAATACAAATCACTCTGCCTGTGTTATCAACTGTGTGGCTTCTTTGTGTTAATCCCTGACACATTGGATTTTGTGAGATCAGTTGATGGTTTTGTGGGATGCGCTTGGTCATACCCTCTCTGATTTTACAGTTATGATCATCTGATATTCTTCTGTCATCTGAACACATCTCATTTGCAAACCATGTCAAGTATACTAGGCTTCTTCTGCTATTATTTAAATAATGTACTTCTCCTCTTTATGCACACAAGGACAAACTTAGTGGTTTTATTTGCGTTGGCCATTGGGTTTGAGATGTTGAAGCTGTACACATGACCCTCCCTTAAACTGGGCAGTTTTTGGGTGGCTTAAAATTGGGTCTGTAAGTGAGGAAACCTGTATACTTGGCCGAACAAGCAGGATTGTTTTATTTTCTGCTTAGCAGACAACTGGTGGGGGGGAGGGGCAAAATTCATGTTCACAGTAATGCCAAACAGGATCTTTGTCCGGATGAGGTATAATTAAAGTTGTGCATGTGCACACTGTCGGTCATGCTGCCTTGTACTGGGTAGCAGTGACAGTGCCCACAGGAGGTCTTGGAGGTCCCTATGTGTATGTATAACTTTTCAATAAAGTCTTTGAACTCGACAAATGTGTACTTAGTATCTGACACTGAAGTGCCATTTCAGTAATGACCAATAAGCTTGTGAAATTGAAACGCTTCACTCATTGGATCATTTATACTTTTAAGTCACATTTTCTAACTCATCTGAAGTTAATGTTGACCTCAACTTATTTGTGTGCAAAGAGGATCTGCACCTAGGCACTAGAGAGGGTTTGGTTTGCAAAGTCTTCTATGTACAACATGCCTAAGTACTTTCAAGCTATGTAAAATAATATGGTGCAAAACGTAGGAAAGTTATGGTTTGCAAATGCACTCAACATACTATACATTTAAGTCTTTTTCCTAATCTAAGCATTCTTTTCACTTTTTCATGCTTAAAAAGGGGTTGCCTTGTGCTCTGCCTTGACGTGACTAAGTGTGAGGTTTTGGCTGCAGGTCAAACTGTCAGCGGGCTATCAATTGGTCTCAAAACATTTGATAGGTACAAGTCATTTGGATACTGTCACCATAGTAGATGCAGTTATATGCAAAAAGATTTGTTTATAAGGTGCTTTCATGAGTAGCAAAGCAACACAACTGAGGCACCCATGGTTTATTGCAAGAGAAGTGTAAGTAAACTAACATGTACGTTGAGATAATGTAGTGAATGAACTAGCAATAGTATGTGATGGAGTAGCCATGCCAAAGTTTTAGGACAAATTCTGATATTGTAGAAAATTAAGTTTATATTCCCAACAGTAGCTCCCAGTGAGATGGGTAAATAAGATGCACAACATTTAGTGATCAACACAATCATGCTTTTGAAATTGCATTTATTTGTCAGCACATTCAGCACATTGTCAGAGTCATACATAGTGAAGCTGAGAAAAAAAATAGATAAATACAATTTAATCTTGTACATTCAATATTACAGTAGTTCACTGATGCATCAGAATTTAAGCTGACTTAATTTTTCAAGGGCAAGCTATTGCTATTGTTGGGCTTGTGATAGCCATGCTCTCACCTGTCACCAGTCTAAACAGAATTTTTAGTCTCAGCTTTCTTCTCTTTGCCTGACTCAACTTGTGCCTCTGCCTTCAATGGGTCAGATTTCTCCTCTTTAATCCCCCCAGCTCCGTTAGATAAGCCATTCTCTATTTTCAACTGTACTACCTCTGAGATTTGCCCATCGACTGTCTCCTCTTTCAAACTCACAGTTGAAATGTCCTGAACTTTCTGTAGTGACGTCTTAATTTTTGCTACATCTGCCTCCTTAGACATTGCCTCTGTTTGGCTTTCCGTATCCTCTCCAAAATCCTTTCTTTTCACATCATCCACCTTCTCAGATCCACCTTCAAGATCATTTATTTTCTCTGACCCTTCCAATATCTCTGATTTCAGAATTTGCCTGCTATGTGGTGCCCCTTGTAATTCATTGCTTTCTGCAGCTACAGCTAGCTTTTCCTTTGGCAGTGGAGAGTCCACTGTTTGGGTTTTATCCCCACTGTTTGGCTTTTGATCCTCCACTACAGAAGGGTCTTTCAGATTAGATTTAAGGGATAAATCTTTATCTTGTTCTTTACAGTCATGATCTTTAGCATTTTGACTGCTTTTTGGAACTCCATCTTCAATGATATCTTTTACCGTTTCTGATATACCGATTACCTTTGGCAATGGCGATTCCACTGTTTGGGTTTTATCCCCGCTGTTTGGCTTTTGATCTTCACTACAGAGGGGTCTTTCAGATTAGATTTAAGGGATAACTCTATATCTTGTTCTTTACAGTCATGATCTTTAGCATTTTGACTGCTTTTTGGTACTCCATCTTCAATGATATCTTTTACAGTTTCTGATATACTGATTACCTTTGGCTCTGTGCGACTATCTTCCTTCTCCTCACTCTTGGGTGCTATGCTTGAACTTTCTTGACTCTTACTTTCTGATGGCTTCTCTTGCTCAACTATCTCCTTGGCATCCTGCTCTTCAGCTCTGCTGTCAAGTCAGTGGTTTCCTCAACAGTTTCGCAAGTCAAAGAGAGAGCCTCATCTTGTACTTTAACAACACTGCTTAGCTCTTGAGTTTTATCTGACTCTTTAGACTCTTGGGCAGAGGTCTCATTCGTAGGCCTCTTTGCTTGTGCTGTGGCAAGACTATCTTTTAGATCAGCCCCCTTGCTCTCCTTCAAAGCATCTGCCTTTTTGTCATCCTCAGATTCTGTCTTTTTTTGTTCTTTCTGCAGTTCACCCTCTTCAGGGACGTCTGGCTTTGAATCCTCTGGTTTTGAAGAGGCATCTTTCTGAACTGGTACCATGCTCACTGCATCTTTCTACCTCTTCTTTCATATTCTTTGCTATTTGGTGTTGCTCATTTTCTTCCTCATCAATGGCCTCCATTAATTGGACTTCAATTTGAGTATTTGTATCAGTGTCTGTGTCATCTTTATTGTCAACTGCCTCTGCCTCTGATTCTTCTTTCAATTTGTCACCTTTTTCACCATCTTCAACCTCACCAGGACTCCCTCCATCCACATCATCGTCTCCATGCACTGCATTTTCAACTGATTCTACCTGATTCTGCTGACTATCAGACATCTGCTCACCTTCTTGCACTGGACTGTCTTTATTAGCTGCACCCTCCTCTTCTTCACTGCTCCCTCTCTCTCTTTTGACACATCCCTGCTCACCATCTCCCCCCACTGTTTCCTCAGACCCTGTCTCCTCAAATTCTGACATCTCAATTTCCCTGGTGGTCTCCGTTATGATCTCCTCTACAAACTTGTACTGGGGCTCAGCTCTCCCGGTAGGCCCTCCCTGCCGGCTGAGGCAAGGGAGGGTGTAAACAGGGGACTGACGGTAGATGTAAGGCATGGAGATATGGGTTTCTGACATAGTGGATAGCCGAGTCTCTTCACCTTCCAGGAGTTTCCTGCATGGTAGGAGAAACTGATTTCATCTGCAGTGACCAATCTAAAGTGCACATTGTTGTTTTCATGCATCTGTATTTTTATCATACAGGGTTTACCACTACACACATTTGACCTTAAACACAGCATTGTAATAGCATATCTGAATTGGGCATGCCTTACCTGTAAGAGAGTATCTCCACATCCAAAGCCATCTTCACATTTAGCAGATCCTGGTACTCTCGCAGATAACCAGACATGTCAAATTTGACATTTATGAGCTCATTTTCCAGTTGCTTGATAGTGTCCTGGAGCAAGGGAAGTGAGAGACATTTGTTACTCACATGTGCTGCTGAACGTTACAACAGGAGTTTTGTTTTCCCTGGACAAATACCTAATACAAATACCTGTCCTTTGTCCTTTGGTTGTCTTATTGTCTTCCTACTTGTTAGCCTAGTTGTTTTTTTTGTTTTGTTTTTCACCTTATCTATCTCTTCTCTCTTCTGTTGTAAAGTGCCTTGGGTACCTTGAAAGGCACTCTTAAATGAAAGTTATTATTATCATTAAGGGGCTACATTGGGCTCCAACAAGAATTGTCCTACCTGGTAATGAACAATTTCTTCATTGTGGCGATCCTCGACGTCATGAAGTTGCTTTTCCAATGCTTCCCTTGCGCCTTTAGTGCAGTTCATTTCCATGTTCTTGGCCTGCAGGCGCCTTCTGTACTCCTGGATCTCTTGCCGGGACGTTTTCAACGCCTCTCTCTTGGTCTCAGCTGCCTCAGTTAATTTTGCAAACTGAGATCGGAAACTTTCTTCTGCCTGCTGAAGGTCGGACACGGCATGACCTTCCAGTTGTGCCCGAATATCCCTGAGTGCCGCAGTGAGGTCATGTTTGCCAAATTCGTGTCCTTTGACAGTTACCTGCGTGTCCTGGATTTGGGCAATCATCTCCGACACTTCGGTCTCATGGGTTTTCTTCAGGAAGTGAATTTCATCCACAAGAGACCGTGCTTTCTTTTCCAGCTGAAGTTTAACCTGATACGCGTCGCTGGTGTCTTTCTTCAGCAACATAATGTTGCGCTCGTCAATGGTTCTGCTACGCGCCTCTTTTTCGTACTGTTTCCTCAAGTTGGCCAGCTCTTCCTCCAGATTCCCATGGTCTATTTCTATCTGATGCTTCTGGTGTGCGATGTCCCGAACCAGTTTTCTGAGTTCTCTGAGCTCTGGTTCATACTCCTGCTCCAGAGAAGATGAGGATTGCGCTCTCTCCTTGATTTCCTCGATTTCTCTCTCTAGCAAATGATTCTGGTGCTCCAAATGACGCACCTTCTCTATGAATCCAGCAAAACGATCGTTCAAGCCGTGGAGCAATTCTTTCTCATTCATTTTCACCAACTTTCCAGAAAACCGGTTGGTTAAATTCACGTCCTTGGATGCCATCGGGTCGCATTCCCTCCTAATCACCGCATTGGTGTCTGATCCCGAACGTTTTAGTTTGTACTCGGGATGGTCAGTTATTCTATGCGGAAAGGCGGATCTATTCTCCATGTTGTTGCCGTGAACCGATGGCTCAAAGTAGAGGAGGCTCCATGCAGGCTCTTATACCCGTCACTATCCGCTCGATATGCAGAATGGAGCTGTCCACGGTGCTGAAAATGTATAGCATCAGCTGCTGGTTTAACTAGACCTTCCACTACATTTTGTCGCAGACAGCAGTGACGTAGGTGTGCATTTCCTCTATAGATGTCGGCGTAGACACAGGTGCCAAAAAATAAGGCTCTGTGCATCTCAGTTTAAGTGTGTTGCAAAAGGCCTAACATGCCTTAATCTTAATCACATGTCAGTGTATTTCACAGTGATCTGGGTTCATTGTTTATTACCAAGTAAGAAGAGTAAGAAGAAAGGAAATCTTTATCACAGGATGGTTTTATTTAATTTATGTTATATATGGCATGAACTCTTACTTCTTACTTGCATTGGGCAGCCAAGAACACAACCTTGCACCTTTTATAGAAAGGAAATGCTGGAATCAGCTTGGCCCCTGATACAGTTTGAAGCCTGAAAACAAGTAATTGGCCTGGATGGGCTCCAACAATGCAGTCTTCGCACCTAGTAAAATGTATGCACGGTGTCAGGCTGATCGGTTTTCTCTCTTGCATACTTCTTGGTCTTTATGGCTCACTAATATAATGCCAGAATGCATGTAAACTATGTAACTGAACACATTTTAAAGTCTTAATATGAAAATAATTAGGACACAAACACAAATTATTATTTAGGCATAATCTTTTGCTTTAAATACATAGTATTTTACAGTAAATGTGATTATTCAACTTTTTATGGCCCAGCTGTGGCTGTTTTTTATTGCTTTGGTGTGAAAAATATCATTACATGGCCTTTGGAAACCATCCATGTAGTGTAGTGTATGTTATTATTTGTCTTGCTGCCAGTTGTACTGGTGAATCATATCACTCTAACAACAGAAATAAACTTGCAACATAACACTATGGTTGTGGGGGGGGGGGCTTTCCTCATGTGCCTAGAAGTAGTGCATGCACTCCTTGATCTCCTTTAAATGGCTTACGTTATTCAGATGACAGCGTTTCAATCCATACTGGCTCTTCATCAGGTTCAAAACCTACTGTATATATAGGGAGGAGTTACCTGATACATTATCTCAAACAGGTGGAGCCTCAACATGATAACATCATAACAATAACCACAGCTCCATAAAACATTTAATACAAGAACAAAAACTGATGCCAATACACGGATTGCCCATAGAAAATGAATACTACTATATACAAGTTCCAAGATTTTAAACCAAAAAACATATATCAGCTTTCATTTTCAAAACCAAGCATGCAATAGCATCGGAACCATAAGACCTATAATACCTAGACCCCATGATTACAGAAAGGGTTTCAGTTCATTTTCTTGATTAATGGTGGTGGTAAATGTAAGGTGTTTATTGCAGCTCTGCTAGTATGAAAAAACATCCTAGAGCATTATCAGGAGCTTGCCAAATCCTGAATATATCATCAAAATAACACTTCCATAGTTAGATATGCTCGTGGAATGGATTATTGTTAATGGATTATATTACAAATTCACTTTAAAAATGTGCCACATATAATGATATATCAGGATTAATTTTACTCCCCATTGCTGTTCTCCTTACATTGGATGGAGGAAGGGCTTCCAACCCCCCTGATGGTCAACATTCGTGAACAGACTTTGTATGTGTGTAGTTACAAGAAGGTAGCTATCCCCTTGTAAGTCTTGAATAGACTTTCCTCATGTGCTTCCATGCCTCTGCATTCCTCTGGTTTTGTAGTACTTCAGTCATTACAGTCATTACTACATTACAGTCATTTAGCAGACGCTTTTATCCAAAGCTACTTACAAAGGTAATAAGCTAACACTATGTGGAGCTTGAACCCACGACCCACTAAGAGTCTCATGCTCTACCGACTGAGCTAACCAGGCCCACAGTTTGAGGAAGACCAGGCTTTTTCACTGCACAGTATATATCTCTCTTGGCAGAATTGAGATAGAGGTGTCGGGGAGAAGTTTGCTGGATCTTCTATTTTCTTTATGTTGCCCAGACAGGCTAGATGGCCACACACAGCTTTCCATTGCCCTCACCCAGGGCTTCATTATTGTCACCTCTCAGGTGTTTGATATAACCCTGCTGGTTTAAGCTGTGCCTCCCCAGATTCCCCTCCCCGGCCTTCATTTGGAAGGCAAGTCTGTGTCTTCCTTGTTTAAGCCCTGTGAAAAATGACACTTTTTTCAGTTTTAATGAACTGAATATAAATATAGGAATGAATGAACAAACAAGTGAATATTACTTTGTTAAATTCTTGTGATGTGCATTTATAGTGGAATATTTTACCATTTCCAACCCAGTTCTGATATAATATAGTGTTATATTGCAAAATCTCTACAATATACAATATTTGCATTACATTGAAACTGTAGAGTTTCATATATCACTAATCACTTATGAGTGCTGTCTTCCCTGTACAGAAAGCAAACATGGTGATTGCATATTATATCTTTTGAGGAAATTGTAAGGTTTAATATTTGCTGTTGAAATACAAGCATAAACTGTATGACCATTGTAGCTGGAAACCATTCACAGAAGACCACAGAAGAATACAATGTATTTTAAAGCTATTTCTTTCATAAAAATGACTTGTTTTGAACAACATCAGGAAAAGGTACAAGGGATGTGTATTCCGCACACGATGTGTTCTGTGCTTACATTTGAAATCAAAATGAATGCAACATTAAGAACAATATATTTAAGTCTATTTGACTTAACATTAGATGATTTTAGCGCTTAATGGCGAGGGTCAGCCCATCACCCACAGTGAGCATGCTCAGATCAATCCTCTGGTCCTTGTGCAGCTTCTTGTTGAGTGCGTCCAGAGTCTTGGAGGTCAGGTCCTCAGGATCAGGGTTCACGACCCTCCCGCTCCACAGCACCTTGGAGAGTGACATTTAAAGTTTTCATTACATACACAGTAGTCATGCCATATGTCTTCTAATGCCACATCATTTTCAACAATAGTTTCTTAAGTACTCCATTGATTTGTATAGGGCATACTTACATTGTCAATAGCAATGATGCCCCCTTTTCTTAAAAGCTCAAGGGACTTCTCATAGTATCGGTCATAGTTAAATTTATCAGCATCGATGAACACAAAGTCATAGGTCCCGGCTTCTCCAGCCGCTATCAGTTCATCTGATGAAATGGAGAAAAAAAAATACAATTACAAAATTGCTGAATCTATTTTCATTAGAAGTCATGATTGAGGTTTGTAAAAGCACTTACTCAGTGTTTTCATAGCTGTTTGAAGTCGGACATCTATCTTATGTTCAACTCCAGCCTACAGAAAAGGTTAAATTGTATGAATTCATAGTCATGCAGGAAATGTATATTGTTCCAAGAGGTTTTACTTCTTTTATTGACTTTTACAGAGAACATTAGGTCAGACCATAACGAGGATTGATTCTACTGCTTGGCTTTGCACCTTTGCTTGACACAGTTTCCTGAGCAAACACCTTTTCACTCTCCAGCCCACAGCATTTTGTGAAGACCTACTGACAGATGGTAGATATACAGTATGCTGTTTTTCACTCTGACAGCAGAAAGTCAGGCTTTGTGAACTTGCAAAAAAGCTCAAATGTTGGAACGAAACATATTGTACACTAGTCTAATGTAAACTGTAGCATTGTGGAGATGAGATTAAATCTATGCCAAGCAAACCCAGATTTTAAAATGATTTACTCTTATGTGTTTTATGTGTCTCAGGTTGTATAAAAAGAGTCTAATATGGTCTCACCTCTTTAAAAAACGGCTTGGCAATGTCGACATAGATGTCTTCTATTTCACAAGCTACCACACTCCCATTCTCTGGCAGGGCCAAAGCCATGCTCAGTGCATTATACCCCGTGTACATTCCTGCAGAATAAAAACAAATTCATTGAAGTTAATTGATTCCCTTTTAAATCACAATTTGATTCTTTCAAAATAATTGTATCACACTTCCAATATATTTCAGAGTGGGGTTCACATGATCTCACCTATTTCAATAGTTTTATTGCCATTGATCAGTTTAATAAGATTTGCCATAAATTGAGCTTGTTCACTGGAAACAAGCATGATACTCCAAGGGTCCTCAAGAGTTTTCTAAAATGGAAAAAAAAACATAAAATAATAATCAGTTGTCACATTGATGCATTTAGAGAGAATGATACAGACCAATACTCTTATTGTGTCACTGCAGGGTTATACAACACACTGATTGGTAGGTGTCTAATAGCTATATGACAGATAGCTGTGTAGCGTTCTCTAGCACTGTGCTGCCCTCCAGTGGTCAAAATGGACATTGCTCAGATGCTCAAACTGCACACTGTAACCCATGTAAGCCGTTCACATCTGCTGTCCTCTAAAATGCAGAAATGATGTGTCATATCTAAGCAGAGTTAAATGCGTCTACAGTAAATGTGTGACAGTTTGTCTGATTGCCATCTAGAAACAGCTCTTATTTAGCCAGTTGTGGTTCAGTTGTGGTCTTACCAGTTTAAGCTTGGTGAGAACTGGATGCTCCCTCAATGAGTTGTTAACTACATACTGCAGCACAGGATCATCTTTACCTCCGCTGTGGCTCTTCCCAGGAAAGGCAGACCTGCCCACACCTGTCCCACAAAGAAAAGAACAGCAGCTACCATTATCTCCATGCCCAGAAATCCCTTCGACCTATCAGATAACTCAAAATAACTTCTCATGCATTCTCTTACCCGTTAGTACAAAAACAAGTCCAACGCAGAAAAGCATTTTGATATCTGCAGCCATAGTGACAATGAACAGTGTAGACAGTAAGAACTTGAAGAATTTGAATGAAGCCTAACTGTGTCAGTCGTATTTATGCAGGAAGGCAGGAAAGTCCAATGGTATCATTCTGTGTTTGTTTTGCCTAATCTTTGAAAAGGAGGGGCAAATTATTGATCGATCTGTTACACTGAAAATGAAGGGAAATTAAAAAAATCAAAAGACACAAATGACTGTATCTTCACAAATTGTCAACAAATAAGTTACAATTAATATTCTTATTATCCTTTTAGTTTTTACCATAATGATCGTCCATTACTTAAAACTATGCTAGGCCCCTAACCCTTCTGGTTGGTCTCATTCAGCTTTTTTTCTATGTTGCAAACAACCGCACTTTATTTGACCAACTGTTTTATCTGTTCTTGTTAGTCTGGAATCCCCATATTACTCAATATATTTGAGCAACAGGAGAGTGCTCTGAAACATTCATTTCCCAAGAACACTTTCCTCATTGTGTATATTACATCACAGGGCATTTGCAGATTACTAAATGATAAAAAATAGCTTCATTTTGTGGCATTTGTGGCAGCTCGCTTCACGTTGGCTGACAATTGGCTGAGTGTCTAGATCATTATGAAACATTTAAAAGATGTTTTTGCCAGACCAAATAGTATTATTTGGCCTCAGTGAGTCATCCTTTGAGAGCTGACCTTATGTTCTCCTGCTAGTGTCAGTACACTGGCCTGTCATTGTGCATACAATACTGCCTCCTAGTGGGAGAGCAAGGGGGACTTCCTGTGATGTTATGCCATATACTGCTCTATGGGTTTTGTGTTAGGGCCATTTGAATCTTGTCAAGTCAAACCAGTGTTGCCATAGTATACAAGTATTCAGTATTATGTGAGGAAATATGGAGTTGGAGAGAATGGAGAAAAAGGTCATCATGGATAAAAACTAAAAAGATTGAGTAACTTGAAAAGTTTAATTCCAGGGGGAAATGCAGACTAGCCTGCAGTCTTTCAACACTTGTTAAGTGTCTTCTGCTGCTATGGATTTTTTCTGTGAGGAACAAACAGACAAAATGTAACATTTAAAAGATGTTTTTGCCAGACCAAATAGTATTATTTGGCCTCAGTGAGTCATCCTTTGAGAGCTGACCTTATGTTCTCCTGCTAGTGTCAGTACACTGGCCTGTCATTGTGCATACAATACTGCCTCCTAGTGGGAGAGCAAGGGGGACTTCCTGTGATGTTATGCCATATACTGCTCTATGGGTTTTGTGTTAGGGCCATATGTATAAAGCATTGAATCTTGTCAAGTCAAACCAGTGTTGCCATAGTATACAAGTATTCAGTATTATGTGAGGAAATATGGAGTTGGAGAGAATGGAGAAAAAGGTCATCATGGAGAAAAACTAAAAAGATTGAGTAACTTGAAAAGTTTAATTCCAGGGGGAAATGCAGACTAGCCTGCAGTCTTTCAACACTTGTTAAGTGTCTTCTGCTGCTATGGATTTTTTCTGTGAGGAACAAACAGACAAAATGTAAACAAAATTGCATTTAACTGCTAGTGTTAGCTAATTACATTAATTTACTCAATGTGGGAAGAGTTAACAGGCCATGCTTAATGATTTATAGCTTAACTGTTCTCACAAGACATTGGACACACACTGATATTGGGAAATGACAGCACATCAAAAATCAAAGAATCAAAGAGCTGTCTTTTTGAGAAGCAACACATCTGTCTGTCCAATAGACCTGTTTCTTCTTTGTAAACTGTTGTGCACACAACCCTGTGGCAGGTTCTGAGTACCATTCACAACAGACTTTACCAGCAGAACTACAGAGGCTACACTGCAAGGTATTAACTACTAGTTAGCCTCAAAAATAGGATGAGCAGGTTACAGTTTGCTAAGACAGCCTGCAGAGTTAAAAAAAAAAAAAAAAAAAGATCTTGAGGGCATGAGACCAAGATGAAGTTGTACCAGTGGAAAGAGGAAGAGGAAAGTGTGAATAAAGAAAGGAACTGTGGTTATGGTTTGTGCATGTATAGCTGCTACTGGAACTGGCTGACTTGTCTTTATTGATGATGTAACTGCTGCCAGCAGTAGCAGAATGAATCCTTAAGTGTACACAAACATGTTGTCTGCTCAAGTACAAGCAAATGCCTCCAAACTCATTGGGCAGCACTTCATCTTACAGCAAGACAGTGATCCGAAACATACTGCCATAACTAGGGAGTTTTCCAGGGCCAAGACATGGCAATCTCCAGATTTAAATCCCATTGAACATGCATTTAATTTACTGAAGATGAGACTTAAGGCAAAAAGAGCTCAAAACAAACAACAATTGAGGATGGCTGCAGAAAAGGCTTCAGGCTTCAGGCAGTTCATGCAAAGGATAAGCCACCAAATACTAAACAGTAGTGCTTTATTGTACATAATATCAATTTGTGCCAATAAATATTGTCCCTGAAATAGTCAGACTATGTATAAAAACTAATTTCTAAAAAGTGAAACCAATATTTATACAAACACCCTCTAATAAAAGCTGACAAAAATCTGTAGTTTAACCTCCTGTTATTCGTTTGATGGATAGAGTCAAATTAAGAAAAGAAAAAACAGCAAACAGCAGTGCTGCATGTCTGGGGCTGTAGGGGAGGTACTGTGCATCACTCATGATGACGCCAATGAGAGAAATATTGCTTTGTTTGGCTCAGTTAACTCAAATGAGACAAATGAAGCTTGGCTAACAAAAGTGAAAGTAGAGGACTATAAATCTAAGTTTAGATACAGGAGTTGCTTAAACATTGTTACCCGAGACAGAATACACAGCACAGGAACAGCTTCCACAGCTAAAGAAAACAAAAACAAGTCCTGTATGGAGCTGAAATGATCCGCCTACCTGTAAAAGGAAGATTCACAGGCACAGCCACCCTGAGAACAAAGAGTGGCACAGTACAGGATGTGTATGTAGTGTCAGGCCTGAAGTCAGGTCTACTGGGGCGGACCGAAAGTGTGGCACTAGGATTAGTGGCCAGAATAGTCACTGTATCCTTGAACTGTATAGTCAGTAAAGCAGCAGTTTCCTAAGCTCCTCACAGCTCCGCACTCACAGTTGTATTCCCTCAGCCCTTCTGCCAAAACGTCAAAAAGGAGTTTGTTCACATTGGAAGAGCTGGGTCTGATTTCAAAGGTTGAGCAACCTACACACTGGTGTGAAGACAAAATGTAAAGATGCAGAAGTGTGCATTGATGTATTTAATTGATGAAGCTAAATGATTTGGTGAATGGGCTGCAGCCTGCAGGCACGTGCTTCGTTGACTGGAGCACACACTGGGACAGCTAGAGGGCATCAAAGTATTTTCAAAACTTAACACAAAACGCACGGTTCTAGTAAATTCCTTTATCAAAGCCATCTGGACCCCCCCCTCCCCTCCACATTCATCATACCATTGGGAAGATGACATTGTTTCAGTTGCCTGTGCTTTGGTATGTCCTCCGCACCAGAACACTTCCAAAAAAGAATGACCCAGATCCTGGAAGGCTTGGATAACATATTACACCAGATGGACCATGTGCTTATTTATGCAGAGACACAGGCTCTCCATGACATACATTTCCTTGCAGTACTCAAGAGACTACAGAAGCCCTGAAAGGCATGCGATGGAAAAAAAAAGTTTCTCTATGTCTAAATTGTGTTCTTTGCTATTATAATGACTTAATAACAGAAGGAAAACGCTTTTAGGGGATTTTTGCATCATTTGCACAGGTGCATTTTTTAAACCAGAAATCCTATCAAGTTACCAACAGGTGGGGGGAAAACGGGTTAACCTAGTTTAATGGATTTCACTGTATTTGAGTGATCTTGCACGATTTATTGTAATCTCTTCACTACTCCCTAATCCCATCAACAATGACATTCACAATCAATTCATTAATTCCACACCATGCACTCGTCTGGCCAAGCCCAAGCCCATACCAGGCTATTGACCTGGAACCGAGGCGCAGGCTGAACTAGCCTACTCGCCTAGCTGTCCCTAAATCAAATCAAATCACATTTATTTGTATAGCCCTTAATCACCGTTACAGTCTCTAAGGGCTTCACAGTGCCCAACATGTGAAAATAATAAATGGTTAGTACACGACATCCCCCAGCCTTAGACCCTCACAGAGGACAAGGAAAAACTCCCACAAACCCTCACTGGGAAAATTGGGAGAAACCTTGGGAGGGGCTACTCAGAGAGGGATCCCCCTACCAGGACGGTTGGGCGTGCAATAGATGCCGAGTTTGGGCAAGCAGCGTATACACAATATATGAAAGTTTATTTTGGTGGGACATCCAGATCTGATGGGGCGGCATCACAGCAACGGCAACTCAGTCAGCATCATCATAGGACTAGGGGACCATGCAGGCGCCAACACTGCCCAGATAGGAGAACGCAACGTCCGCTCAGTCAGCATCGTCCTAGGAGGGGGGACCAACCAGACGCCAACTCTGCCGGGCTGCGGCCTGGAACAGATAGGAGACTCACCCACACACACCCATACACACACTCTCACTCACACAGACAAACATGACCAGCGTCAGTGGACAGGAGCAGGTAGACCAGGAGAATAGGACATGTAGGCAGGATGCTAGTATCCATCGGCAGGACCCTGATCTAGGATGAGCTAACTGGTCTAGCCTTACTCTGAGAAGAGACTGAGCCACTCCCTCAAGGCTGGTCAAATGACAAAGAGAATAAATGGGTTTTTAGCCTTGACTTAGAGACTTCGATAGAGCCTGCCTCTCTGATTGAGGCAGGCAGACTGTTCCATAGATAGGGAGCCCGGTAAGAAAAGGCTCTGTTACCTGCAGTTTTCTTTTTGACTGCTGGGATAGACAGGTAGCCAGCGTCCTGAGATCTGAGGGCGCGTGGCGGTTTATAAGGTTTAATCAAATCGGATAAATAGGACGGTGCCATCCCATGTAATGATTTATATGTAAGTAAAAGCACCTTAAAGTCACACCTGGCCTGAATTGGTAGCCAGTGTAATGAGGACAGGATGGGAGTTATATGGTCGAATTTCCTAGTTTTGGTCAGGATTCTGGACCAGTTGTAGTTTTTTAGTGCGCCCAGTAGGTAAGCCCGAGAAAAGGACATTGCAATAATCGATTCTGGATGATACAAAGGCATGTACTAAAATGTTTGCGTCTGCCTCTGTTAGCATAGGTCGAATTTTGGCAATATTGCGAAGATGATAAAACGCTGATTTAGTGATCTCCTTAATGTGCAACTCGAATGAGAGGGTAGGGTCGAATTTTACCCCAAGGTTTTTAACGTATGGGCTCTGGGAGATTACACAACTATCAAAGTTAAGAGTACTATTCTCAAATAAGTGTCTATGTCTAGCCGGTCCCACAATCAGCATCTCAGTTTTGCTGCCATTAAGGAGTAGGAAGTTTAGGGACATCCAATATTTGACCTCTGATAGGCAGGCCTCTAGTTTTTGGAATTGGGTGTCATCGGTTGGTTTGACTGGTATGTAAATTTGGGTGTCATCAGCGTAGCAATGGAAGTTAATGCCAAATTTGCGAATGATGCCACCAAGTGGTAGCATATAGATAGAGAATAGCAGTGGTCCTAGGACAGAGCCTTGTGGGACACCAAAGTCCATATTGCAACACTCTGAGGTCATGTTGTTGTAAAAGACGTGGTGTGATCTATCAAGTAGGTAAGACCTAAACCAAGAAAGGGCTGATCCCCGGATACCAATATAATGTTCAAGACGGTTCAAGAGTATCGCATGATCAATTGTGTCGAAGGCTGCACTCAGGTCAAGTAGCAATAGTGCTGAGGTTGAATTGGAGTCAATAGCTAACAAAAGATAATTTACCACTCTCGTGAGTGCAGTTTCGGTCGAGTGAAAGGATCTAAAGCCAGATTGGAAGGGATCAAGCAGGTTATTTTTTGACAAAAAATCTGTAAGTTGACTGGCTACTGTTCGTTCAAGTAATTTGGAGAGGAACGGCAGATTTGAGATTGGTCTATAGTTCTGAAGTACTTCGGGGTCAAGGTTCGTTTTTTTCAGTAGTGGCTTGATCACGGCCGTTTTAAAGGCGGAGGGCACCGTGCCAGTGGAGAGCGACTGATTGATCATATAGAGAATGGAGGGTCCTAAGATAGGGAATACTTCTTTAAGCAGTTTAGCAGGTAGAGGGTCAAGCATGCAGGTCGTGGGTTTTGAAGACAGAGTTAGCTTGGTGAGAGAGTCTAAGGAAACTAAATCAAACTGTGAGAAAAGACATTCAGCCCGGGGAACACCAAGTGGACTTTTCAGGGGTGAGACGGCACTGCCAGTAGAGAGTGTACTGGTGATCTCATCTCATGATTTTCTGACTAAAAAAGGACATGAAATCATTCGGAGAAAACAGAAAGCTATCAGAGGGGGAGGGATTCCGTGTTAGCTTAGCAACAGTGTCGAATAGAAACTTTGGGTTGTTTTTATTTGCACCGATTAACCTAGAGAAGTGTGCAGTTTTGGCTGACGAGAGTGCACATTTATAATTTAGCAAGCTATCATTCCAGGCAAGCCGGAAGACTTCGAGTTTGGTCAATCGCCATTTACGTTCTAGTTTTCTACAGGCTTGTTTAAGTGCACGAGTGTGGTGTTTTCTAGTAACTAACGGGGCGATTGAGTCAAGCGCATTGGTAAGGCTAGCGTTTAGTTCGTTGGCAAAATTGTCGAGTGAGCCAACATGACCAGAGAGTGGTGCGAGAAAGCTGGGCAGTTTTTCAGATAGTAACGAGGCCGTAGTGGCATTAATACGACGGCTAATATAAGTATCTTCACATTTTTGGCGTGGGAAGATCAATTCGATTTCAAATTTAATGACATAGTGATCAGATAGGGCGGGCACATAAGAGGAGACCACTAAAGCAGAAACAGGAATGCCATGGGTCAGAACCAGGTCAAGGGTGTTGCCGCCATGGTGGGTTGGTTCATTAACAAATTGAGTGAGGCCGCAAGTATCAATAAGATCTAGGAAGGCCTTACTGAGAGGATCGGTGGAATTATTCAGGTGAATGTTAAAATCACCGATAATGAGAATATTATCAGCTCGGGTCACTAAGTCCGAAATGAAATTGGAGAACTCTTTTAAGAAGAGCGAATAGGGCCCAGGTGGGCGGTAAAGTACTGCTAAGTAGAATGATGGGAGATTCGTAGCTGTAGGGCGCAGAATCAGGACTTCGAAGGATGTAAATTTGTTGTTAGTGTTGGGAGTAAGACTAAGGATAGGGTTAAATATCAGGGCAACACCCCCTCCTTTTTTCGTCTCCCGGGCAACCTGAGAACTAAGAACGTTTGGGGGAGAGGCTTCAATTAGAGGCAGAAACTCATTTGGCTTTAGCCAGGTTTCACAGAGACCCATCATGTCTAGATTATGTTCAGTAATCAAATCATTGATCAGCAACGCTTTTGTTGACAATGATCTTATATTGATGAAGCCCACAGTGAGGCGTTCAATACTGCTAGAGTTTTTATCAATGTTAATGGCAGTATGCGTGGGTCGAATTTCAATTAAGTTGCTGTAATTTACTGTGGGTCGGTAGGAAATTTGACGGGCGCGGTGGGAGAAAGATGCAGTCTTAATTGGAAGGACTGTACTGTAATTTTCAAATCGAGAGGTGCCGCTGCCAGAGGATAAAGTAAAAGCAGACTGGTAAAACTCGACAGATATGGGGAGAAAATGGCGAGGGGGGGTCACAGTCTCAGTCTGTTCTGCTGTAAACTCTAACCTGGCAGACTCCACACCCTTTCTAGGCCTAGCAGGTTCTCTAATCACCTGCATCCCGGCGAGCTCTACGGACAGATGTCAGCTTTCCCTTAAACATCTATCTATGTTGCTAGATAATAAAGCAGCGCCTACCCCATTAGGGTGGAGGCCGTCAGCTTTCAGCAAGCCGGGTTTGCCCCAGAAGGAGGGCCAGTTATCTAAGAAGACTAATCCCTTTTCTTCACAGTACTTCGCCAGCCAGAGGTTGAGGGAGACTAATCTGCTATAACTCTCATCATTGCCCCTCGCGAAAGGTAAGGGGCCAGAGACAATTAATCGATGCCGACACATCTTCCTAGCGAGGTCACATGTCCTGGCTATGTTGAGCTTGGTGACCTCCGATTGCCTCATCCTAATGTCATTGGCGCCGACGTGTACTATGATGTTGCTATATTCACTGGGTGGACCGTTTGCCTCTTTCTTACCCTTGTGTCTGAACCTATTGTTCGCCAGCACCCTTAAGTTAGCCCCTAGCTTCGTCATCCCATCATAATCATCGCCATCCGCTGCAGCCACTTTACACATATTACTACTGACCGTTCATACAGCAGACTACACACTGGCCGTGGCACCATGGGACTTTCCAATTGCGATTATTTACAAGCATTGATCTGTTTGTACAGGCTAATGGTGAGGAGGAGCTGAGCACCAGGCATGGCCTCAACGCCAATGCAGACACAGTGGTTTCAGCTGATGTGTCATCATATGTAAGTAAGTGAGTAAACCTTTATTTATATACCACCTTTTAAAACCGAGGTTACAAAGTGCTTCACAAACAAATGAAGCAACAATATAAACAAAACTTAATAGAAATAAAGGAAATAGCAACAACACAGACAATAAAATCAGAAACAGAAATAAACTTTAAACTTCAATCTACTGTGTTTGCCAGTTTAGTTATCTTTAATGCCTGTCAGCCAGAGAAGGTGAAACAATACTGTGTTGAGGGATGGCCAGACAAATTCACTACAAACAGAGCACTGCAAATTTACCTGCAGTTTGCTGGAGAGCTCACAGTGGAATATGGACTATGATTGAAAGGTAATAGACTGGTGATACCAAAAACACTGCCAACAGGCATTTTGCAAAAGCTGCATGTAGGAAGCCAGGGCACAGCAAAGTGCCGTGGATGAGTCAAGTCTGGTGGCCAGAACTGCGCACTGATCTCCAGAAGATGGTAGAGAACTGTGACGCCTTTGGAGAGAGTGAACTACAAAGTGGCTCTTCTGCCAGCCACGTCCATCTTCACCCTGCATGGCATGCCATCAGAGGTTGGGACTGATAGCGATCCCCAATTCTCGATAGTTTCAGACAGCAATCACTAGTTTTCAGCAGCGCTAGAAGTCACTCACACCAGCTCACAGTTCTCTCAAAGCAATGACGAGGCAGAGTGGCTGGTGAGAACAGTAAAAAGCCTCCTGATCCATATTTAGCTCTGATGGCTTATTATGCCACGCTGCTGGCCACAGGACGACTTCACCAGACGTCTTCATCAGGACACAGATCAGAACTACCTTATTCCTGTTTTTCCATCTTCCCTGGATCCTGGATGAACTGACATCGCAAAACTGAAGGAGGAAGAACAACACAACAGACATCATAACATCATATAATAACCAAACTGTTTCGTTAGTATTGGCCAAAATTAATCAATTCTACACCTGTTACAAAAAAGCGAGCTGTCAACAACTGTCAGGCACTGACTAGTGGTGAGAAGGTACTGTAAAATGTATCATTTCAATTGATGATCGGATCAGTGATTGGCCGATCACACTGTTGAAATACTCTCATCAGCATGGACACTGCCAGCTGAAATCTGGGAGCACATACATGGAGAATAGGGCAGTAGGGGAGTCAACAGACATCAGAGGATCAACTTGTCTTGTTGATTACAAGGAAGGATTGTGGGACTTTAACAAAAATTCCAGTAAGGTCGTATGAAAATTCATAATTACGTTAAATACTCACAATAATTGAACAGTTAGTTTAATCTTAATTAAATACTACTCAATAAACCAAGGAAAACCCAACAATTATTACAATTATTTTCTCAAGTACTACAAATCAGTGTGGTAGTGCACAGGTATATGGAGGGTAAGTGTCTGGTGATGGCTGCATTTGCCCATGTCCTGGAGGAGTAACTCAGATAAAGGAACTGCTGCTGTCTGTCAGCAGTCGCCAAATCATGGTGAACATTGCCTCCTAGTGGGCGAGCAATCAAACAAATCTTAACATCAATTAGAAGTTTAACTGGAAACTAATGTAAGGTAGCTAAAATGAGAGTTACGTGATCTGCAGCTACAACTAGTTGCAGATGGGAAAGATCTTTTTATTTAGGCAATTAAAGAGAGGTAGAAAAGTCAATACACTATGAAATAAAAGTATGAGTAACTGTCTCCAAGAGAAAAAGAGAAAAAATGACCTAATTTTAGATATTTCTCAAATGGTAGAAGGTTGTAAAGTCTTCTCTCAGGTGATCTGAAGGAGGTGCTCATGAACCAGTTTCTTCCTGAGGATGATCACCCTCCTCTCCACAATCTCTGAGACCCTCCACGGTTTTCATTCTGCTAGCCTCTTCTTCTCCTCACTAATCTCCACCTCAGGTTCATCCCTTTCCTCCATCTACTGTTAGTAGGCCCTCGTGATGGAACCTGCAACAGATCAATTGATACATGATTTAAAGGAAATATTATATTTCAGAATTCTTCTTCTGTTGTTAATTTCTCATCTTGTGTGAAGTTCAGTTCTAAACATCAACAACTTTTACATTTTTCCTCCAGTTTATCTCTTTTTGCAAACATGAAGCCGGTAAAGTTCAGTCAGCAATTTGTTGTATGAGCCACAACTCGTTTAGATCATCTCATAACAACTTCTTGCAAAAAAATGCAACAGGGACGACAGTAGCCAGGAATGTTCAAAAAGGATTTTTGGGAATGTGCGTGGGATGGGAGGTTTTCTCCAAGGACACCGAGCTTCCTCTGTCAATTCCCTAATTAAGAATGCACAGATACAAACAAAAACCCACCGCCTGCAAGAACACATCAATTAAATGAGCCATGACACGAACTGTCTCTAAAAAAAAGTGTTTGAGTTGTGACGAGGAAAGGAAGGGGATGCCTCAGAGTATGCACAGAGCTCAGCTTAGGTCCTCTCAGTGAAAATGAGATGCCGTGTTTTTTCCACCATCCTCAATCTCTCTCCCCCGCCGCTTCGGGCCTCTGCTTATGTGACGCTAATTGTTTCTGCTACTTGTGCCAAGTACCTACTCTTCCCCGGCACATTCTACAGACAGGCCCTGGTCCCTCAGCTGCTTTTTGTGTCTGTTTAAGGAATGAAAAAATGTGTGTTGCCATCTGCAGTGAGCGCACCACTCTTCCTCCTCCCGGCCGTGACTGTCAGAGCACCACAATAATACACATTCACACACACGCTCTCTCAGAGGTAAAAACTATGTGGTGGAGAAACAAGAAAACAAAAGCTGACACATACAACTGCTAATATGAAACAAAATAATTCAAGAGGTTCCTGTTTTGATGCATTTAGCGTAGTGGGATGGGAACACACACACACACAGTGCATCTGAAAGAGGCTTTTAAATCTTGCAAATTGTGCAGAGAAGAAATGTAAGGGTGCTCGTCTCAACTTCTGTCCTCGGTGGTCTGCAGCTTGTATTCAAACATTAAATATAAAGACAAGTAAAAAAAATCCTTAAATCGATTAATCAGATCAATATAAACAAGTTAGCCTTTATACCTGCCAGCTCAACTACATTTCAGCTGTGATTATTGTTGTTTAGAGCCTGACTGTGACCAGCAAGTGGCAGTGTTGTTTAGCTAATCTACAGTCTCTAAGCAAGCGTTGGCTCGTGGCAGCAAGAGAGCCAGGCCTTCATTTCTCCGTCTGGGAAGTAATATCATTATGCCCCTTGTTGAATTGACCCGTGACACCATCACAAAGTACACAGAGGTTCACGTATTGACACGCCTGTAATGCCACATGGCTGTTACATCATCCTTGTGTTTATCGCGGGGAGCCTGCTTGTGATGCATCGTATGAACAGCAGTCAGTTTGGCACCGGCTTAGTAGTCAGAGAGGTCTGCGCGTATGAATGCTAAGTGATGGTAATCACAGTGGAGAGACCAACGTCAAGGCGACTGACAGACACTTCTTGGCATTCAATTGACATCCTCAGATTTGTCTTCCATTTGACAGCCATGTCTCCCAACATGACAAGTCTGTTTAAAGCTTTCAGAAAACGCTTTCACGTGCGCGCATGCATCAACACGCACAATTGGAGATGCATTGACATTCATTTGCTCAAACTGGGCCACTGTGCTGCTGCTGCTGCTGCTGTGCAAAACCAGACTGAAGTGTTTCTCAACCCACACGTGCGCGCACACACACACACACACACACACACACTCACACACACGTACGCAGACAAAGAACCTCAGTTTATCTAGGCCACTCAGAGAGTTGCAGAATGTAGATTAGGATATAACAGAATATTTCCAAAAACTCTCCTTTTCAATCATGGAAATCTGGATTTATTGCCAGCTGTATTAAAATACGGTATATTTTGGAGGGGAACGTTCAGGATAAGCCAATTCAATTCATTATCGTCCTCTCTTTGTATATTCAACCGCCGCAGAACAAAACAGGGATCTGCTTTGGCAATAAAAACATGCTTGAGTGGCAGGTGTGGTTGTTTGACTTTCAAATCACCTAGGCATCTTTTATATTAACCTAGAATGTAAATAAATACAGAATTCAATTTCCATGGAGTCACGCAATGAGTTGACAGTCCTCAAAAAGATCAAACGGGGTGCTCCGGGGCACGTGAGCCACATTGAAAAACCTCGGGTATACGAAAGATGTTGACACCTTGAGCAAGCTGCAAAAAAAGACAAATGTCATATCCTCAGAAACAATTAGTGGGTGAACCATTGATTTTTGAGCCAGCGAGTCTCCCAGCTGCTTTATTCTCTGACTGGCAATACCCTTGCCGGCATGACAACTCTGGAGTTGCTCCCAACACCTCACAGTGGATGTCAGTCACGTCTGGTATCTCCCCGCAGAGGAGAGACGCTCTCTCTTTGTAGCTCTGCTGAATACCAATATTTTAACTGCCTTTCTTCTCTACTTACAATATACTATATTCCGTATGGGTATATGTGTATATGAATGATGATGTGCTAGGAAAATAATCTCTATATTGTGTACAGCAAGATTCTGAGCCCTATGAATAGTCCTCACATCCCCAGAGTTTGCTCATCTCAGCATAGAGGCACTCAATCTTTGCCTCAGTCCTCGTCCATCCTCCCTCCCTACCACTCTCACTCTCATCTCACTGCTGTGTCCCATTGTGACGACACTTGAAGAGCTAATGATGATGTTATAACCCAGATCAATTTTGCCATGGCAATTGAACTCACTTAATTGAGTCGATTATAAGCTTTCCGTCTGAGATGACCCCTCTGGACTGGGACAGACGGAACAGAGAGAGAGGCAGAGGGTGTGGATGGGAAAGATGGAGGGATGGAGGGCTTCTTCAGGCGTCCCATCAATGCAGAGGAGACACATGGGATATGACTGTTGGGGAGGCTGTGTGTGTGTGTGTGTGTGTGTGTGTGTGTGTGTGTGTGTGTGTGTCGTGACAATGCTGCGTCTAGTGATAGTTTGTATGAAGGGTGTTGGGGGATGCTGTGTAGGGATAGCAGGCTTACAGGAAGGTGTAAATGAGGAGAGGGGTTGGGACAGAGGCACATCGAGGGGTGGCTGGAAGGGGAGGGGCTGGACTAGGGGTTAGATATCACAGTACAGCCAGTGTAATGGACCCAGACACACACCACATCTGAAGTTAATCCAATCAGGGAGAGGCACCACGCTCCCATCCGTTCAAGACACACAAACATAAGGTCAAGAGCAGCTTGTATTAGCGCGATGATGTCAGGGAGAAGTGGTGTAGATAATTGACTTTCAGCGTGTTTTAAAGGCTAGGAGAGAAAGAGGCGGAGAGAAAAGGAGAGGGTCTGCAGCAAGTCCAGCCAAACAGATGTAAAATTTTGCAGTTTTGACTGTGGTCCATTGTTTGACTGTTCACATGACATGTGACACGTGACAGAGAGGGACAGACAACAATGTTTTCCCTATTTTTTCTTACACTAATGATGAAGAATTTATTTTTTTCAAACTTTTCAAAATTAGTACAAACTCATAAAAACTAACTTGAATTGCAATTATCCATCCAGTGTCACTTATTTGAGCTATTAAATTCCCTACATAAAAAAAATTCTTATAAATGACTCATACTACATTGTGTCATACTACATGCTGCTCTGGCGCTAAGATGAAAATAAATGATGTGAACCGTACTATGTGTATAGACGTGATGAATGAATGCTTTTTTGGATTATAACAATGGGGTACAACCATGGCGTTCTGCTGGATATTGTATTGTTTCATTTACAGTAGAAGAGGACACACACCAGAGCACAGCACCATAACACCTGGGGATGGAAAGCAATGTGCTTCTGAGAGCCAAGCATATTGGTCCCTTTCATAGGCGACTTGGTTCCACCCATGATTGAATGTAACATTCTAAAAGGACTATTTACTCTTTTCATTTCCTCTTGTGTATTAGAGACGGAGGAGCGTGTGGCTTGCTGTATGAAAACAGGGCCTGGCCTAATGTTGCATGAAGACCATGGTGAATTCATATTGATGGGAAAGCAGCCTCTGAAGCCCAGCAGCCATGATTTTTTCATAAGCCACCGGGAACAAGAAGTCAGTCAGCTGACAGGTGCTAACGCCGCCAATTGTGCCGTGGATAAGAGATGGGACATGGAGAAAAGAGAGAGAGAAAGCAAAGGCAACAACTGGCTTCTCTCTTCCAAGCACTTCTGTGTGCAGAATGTGTGCATGCTGCGTTGTGTGTGCTCCCTGCACCCTGTTCCCTTCTATAGCTGGAGAGGATTTTACGGAGGAGACTGTGTAAACACCAGAATGCATGTCAAATATGATGAGTCTTGATAGCTGTAAAACATACCCAAGGACTGCTCCTCACTTATTATCTACAACCAGAGCCCTGGAGCTATGTCTGCATCCTTCTGCCTTCCCTCCACGCATGTCGCGCCACAAGTCCCTCTCTGGAAAGCATTGATTATTTTGGCATGAGCCAGAGAGGAAGAGAGGTGTGATTTCTTTTGTGTTTCTCTCAGAAAAAAAATATCAGCAAAAATAAATATTTTTGTGAGCACGGTGCAGCCACAAGAAAAATATGAGCACATTGGGAAAGAAATAAAGATGATGGATTTGCTAGCTGACGCGTGCATCTGTTTGTGTGCCCCGTGTAAGTGTGTGAGTTTGGGCTCTGCAGAGTTTTTGGATGCAACAATTGGTGCATTATTTTTGTTCATGTGCATGTCATGTGTGAATTGTTCATACAGAATATGATTATCTGTATGTAATTGTATGTCTCTGTTTGTGTATGTATTTGTGTGTGGTATGGTATCTAGAGAGAGAGAGAGAGAGAAAGAAAGAGAGAGAGAGAGAGACTGAGGCTGCAGGCAGTGTGAGGCTCTAGGGAACCACTTGAGATTGCAGGCAGAGGGACTGATACGGCAGCTAGCCATTCATCAGGCCAAATGAAGGCAGTAAAGTTGACTGGAGGAACCCAGGCATCGCCCCAGGATGGCAGTCGGCCTCTCAGTGGAGACCTGTGACTAACACATGCAAGCAGGCATGCATGCATTTACAGACACACACACACACACACACACACTGAGAGTAGAGAAAGACGAAAGGATGAATGGACAAGGAATAGCATGCAGGGCTTGGGGCTCAGGGGGAGGAGGATTGAGGTATAATGGACCTCCAGGAGCAGAGGCGCCATCTCCTCACAGCTACACCCAGCGATTGAGGCTCCTGTCTGGGGTACACGTGGCCCGCTCCACTCAGAAAACATCCATCAGACAGATATTACTGTAATCCAGAGGTGATACATTAGCCTGGGTGCCAGGGGGACAGTGTGTTTGTGATGGATACCTCTAGAGCTCCCCGCCTTTGTCACCGGGGCGTCTGTGAGAGAGCACTGCTGCTCAGCTCAGCGCAGCTAACTCTTTCCTGCTTTATGACGTTATTGAATTTATTCCGTGGTAATGCTCTTTGTATTTTATTCTTAATCACACTGCCCAGAGGATGGAGACATATTTCCACCAAAGAAAGTGCTACGAAGTTGCACACTTATGAAAGCAATACATTACTTAAGCACTTAGGCCAGCCAAAGAGGAGAGATGAAGCTACTTCAGAATGCTGCTGGTGTGTTTATAAGACTATATTAGTGTCTCGCTGGTGCCTTGATAGAGCTTGTACCATCAATTACCACAAAGACTCTATCTTTGCTTACATAAATCCCACCTCGGGGTTATTATGAATCCGATTTATTTGCTCTGCTTATGTTTATTATTGTGTTTTATGGTTTATATTCTGTGTTAAACGTCGTCAACAGTACTGCAGGGCATGTGTGTCTTATCCTGGAGGGGATGGAAATGGTTTATGGAGCTGTGAGTGCCAATAAATAGACAGCCACAGCGGTTTGGATGTACATCTTTAATGTTTTATGCATGATGAACTCAATAGTTTAGCACAGGTTCAAGGCCAAATGCTAAGCGCTGACAGGACTTCCTGTAGGCAGCTGCACATATCTTCTGCAGACAGAGACAGACAGAGATTGAGTTGTGTGCTTGAGGTGGGATCCCATCTGCATTTGCTGACCTGTCTATGTTTACCTGCCAAACAGACAAGAGAGCAGCCCATGGCAGGATCCAGGTCCATGGGATAATGGAAACATTGCTTTGGCAGGAGAAATCCCTCCCCCTGCAGGGCCCAGTGGTGATCTGGACACAGTCATCCAATATAGAGGTGTGGTGTGGGAACTGCAAGCCAGCGCTATCTGAGTGATCTGTCTTGGATGAGAGGCAGACAGCCCAACCAGGACAGCAGGATGGATGGATGGTATCATGAAAGCAGCGTGCAGCTACATTAGGTTTTCAAAATGTTCTCTCCCAGGCAATAATAATAAAAATAAAGGCAATCAGTGTAGGACTTTCCTTAAATAGATCATTGTCTAATCGATCATGATATCGACCAATGGAAATATATTGCATTGCAACTGTGAACTGCTTCTTTCAACATGTTACCCTCCCAGCTGCTATTGAAGCATTACTTAGTAGACTATTTATTGCAAAACAATTTCTTTTACTTGGACTCAAGTCTGAGAACAGCCAAATTTCACCAAAGGAAAGAAAACAAAGCAGGTCATTAGACTGGTTTGGTACCATTGTAATGGTAACAGTCATCTTTGTTTCCCGTGGCATTAAAATGTGTTTTCAGCTAATTTCACAACACTACATTTTCTCTACTTGGTACCTTTACTGACAAAATGAATGCAACATAATGCAATGTAATCTAATCTAACTAAAAATGAACAGAATACAATGCAATAGAATTTGATAGAATCTGAGCCAAGTTTCTTTCCAAACATTCGCCAATGATGTGCAGTGCACACTCAGGACTGTCACATCATTTCAGCATGTTTATTGTTTCAAGGCCAGGTGAGAAGGATAGGATCCATCAAAATTCACAGACCCAGATTTCACAAACTTTATGTGCCAGGTGTAAATGAGGGAATGTGTGGATTTCCTCGTGTTTCCACCCTAGCGCCTGTCTCTGCTGTGAATGTGTCTTTGATAGCAGTCACACTGTGAGAAAGACAGGCCTGTGCCAAGACGATGGCATCAAAAAGCTGACGATTGACAGCTACTGACAGCCATCTTACTCCTAAACACACTCCTGGTCCCCTGCGCTCTCTCTCTCTTTCTCTCTCTCTCTCTCTCTCCCTCTCTCTCTCTCTCTCTCTCTCTCTCTCTCCTCTCTCTCTCTCTCTCTATCTCTCTCTCTCCCCTCTCTCTCTCTCTCTCTCTCTCTCTCTCTCTCTCTCTCTCTCTCTCTCTCTGTATCTCGTTGTCAGGGGAAATTGAGGAGACTCGGAGATAAAGAGAGGGATGTCGTAAACTGGCACCTGTCATCGTGTTTTGTTTTGGTCAGGGCACAGAGAACATTCATAAAGTTTTAAAAGGCATTTTGAAAGAATCAGTACTTTCAGAGCTAGAACTTGAATCTCCAGATGATCTATTTGGTCCCTATTTAGTTCATATTGCTTTCAGCGCTGCTTGGAGTTCAAGCTTTATTTAAGTTGAGGACAAATCATGACCAGATACAAATATATATGTGCAGATGCATTCTTATGACTTCAAAGGGTGACAAGCATTCGTTTGAAATCGTAGTGTTGTTATCATGTCAACTTCTGACAGTTTCTTATCCATCAGCAATCAATTTTTGTCATCCATATGACTAAACATGCTAGCACAAGGCATTTACTGGAGACATTTAGCCCTGTTAGCTTTGTTTCCCGAGACAAGGCATGCCACCTCTGTGTGACACACTGTCACCAAGACATAAGATGCCAGACACAAAAACACAAAGAAAGTGAGCTCTTTGGCAGGCGCACATGCACACGTGTGCACGCACACAGACGAACACAAACACTCGCAGATTCACATGCAAACACACACACACAAACACACAGTCAAACACATATTCACACTCACACAGATCACGTACCATATCCATGCATATGAGTAAAGACACACAACAGAGCGCGCACACACACACACACACACACACCTGGATTTCTCAGGTTGTGGCTGTGTTTCATCAGCTTCATTCAGAGTCTTCACCATGTTCAACCTGTAGAGCCATTATCTCATGACACACTTATTCTCCTCTAAATGATTTCTCTTCATCTTCAGCAAGTCATCTAATCAGAGTTGAAAGAGGAGAGCCTAATGCGATTCAGCAATCCCACTCCTTTCAACCGCATTCACTGTCATTACCAAAATGAATGGCGGCAGCTGAGAACTCAGATGTTCTTTCACATCGTGACAGGGTGTCTCTTAATGTGTCTTATGATCTTTGCCATTACCTTTGACTGAGGGCCTTGGTTGGGGACTCAACTAATCACATTACACATTTTACACATTGCATTTGGTTTCTGAATCTCTTGCACTGCTCTCTCTCTCTCTCTCTCTCTATCTATCTATCTATCTATCTCTCTATCGTTCATTGAAGTCATTAGTATGTGCTGAAAAAGGCACCGACAGAAGGGAATATAATGTTTCACTCAGCTTGAAGCCAGTGGTCTCTTAATATAATGACAGAACATTGGCGCCATGAAGCCTAGTAAGAATGTAAGAGTCTCATTGGGCTGAGGAGGAAAATATTTCTTGAGGTAACAGTATCTATCTACCCTAGAGACCTGGCTTGTAGATATTAGCAAATGTTAGTTCCTTAAACAAGTGGAATTATACTGAAACAAGTAAAATGACCTAAGCTGAAATTACTTCTTCAAATTGACATTTTTTTTGCAGTATAGAGATGTGGATGCTCACTGTGTTTGTCTCAATGCTGGAGAAGTAAGAAGACGTAACTTCTGCACAGTGAGTGGACGTTTATTTTAACAGTTTTTATTAAAAAGAAATTGCCAGCTGTATTTTTCTTGATTTATCTTCCAGATGTGCCATTGTGAGGATGGAATGACATCTCCGTCTCACCCCTAATCCACCGCCGGCTGCTGGGTGTGTTGACTTTTTGAGTTTTATATGTTTACTGAGAATGTAATTATCTCTTTTAGACATGCAGCTGTTTGAAAAACTGATTTTATGGCTCGTGGCCATTGCCAAAAAAAATGAAGCTCCCTAGGCTTAATTTGTCAATTATTAAATCATAATTACATTTTCTTTTAAAGCCATTAGCTACAGGGTTCTCACAATCAGTTTGTGTTAGGTCAGTAACTCTTTCAGTGCTTTTCACAAAGAAAAAAATATTTATTTAAATCTCGATGATGTGCCTGGATTCGTTCCCCCAATTTAGCTAATAAAGTGCACAAATGATTCATGGCAGATGGATGCATAATTCATAACTAGATTACTGCTTGATGGAGTGGAATTTATTAATTGTGAAGACATATACGCAGCTTTTAATACTCTAATTTATCTCCAGAGTTTCTTCCTCCCCCCTCCCCACTTTATTGCCACATTGCTCACTCAGCTGTAGTCAGCTGCTGGGTCTAGTTACCAAGTTGTGGTAACGCTTTGTTACAACAAATTATCCAAGCACACAGAAAGGGCAGACTCTAAATGATGGCCACAATATGCATTTGCCTTTAAAACTTAAAGGGAGCGTCTAATTTATTGAGGGTGTCACATGGCAGCAGTGAGTAATTATTCCCAACACCCCTCTGGACCAGTGGCTAATGTATTCCAGGACCCTGGGGGGAGCTGTCAGGGAGAGGACACCAGGCCTCCATAGTGCTGCTCTGCTCACACGGCATGGTAGGACAGGACTCTGGATGTACAGCCACAAATCACTTTCTTGATGGTGGGGAATTGTACTCAACTTCTTTCATGACTTTCTTCTTCTGCTGGTCTCACCACTGTACTGTGGGTTTGTGTTACTTGGGACTTTAGACACATTTGAGGTGACAGAATGGCCTAGTGGTTAGTGAGGTTTATGAGTCCGTACCTGCTGAAGTATCCTTGAGCAAGATACCCCTACCTGCTCCACGGGCACCACAATAAGCCTGCCAACCAGATACTGAAGAGACTTTTGGTGGATACATGAAGTATATTAAATCAGGAAATTCATAATGCAGTTTGCACAGCACACAGGTGCTTTGGGAAAGGGAAGGAGTTCACTCTTTCACTGTTGGCTTTGAAGTCCCAGCTATGCAACATTTACCACTTGAGGACACCATTGTTTTGTTGACTTCCTGTCTACCACTCTTCAACGTGAGGTTCTGGCCACTGGCCACTCTTTGTCTGAGCAGCTGTTGGCAATAACTCATCAACCTGCAGGATACAAACGAACAGCTCTTTGATCCTTGCATTGTTTGGATGTAAGTATTTGCAAATAATACGTATACTTAAATAATACTAATAGGTTTTCTTTTTACCTGCTTCAAGTACCAAATGGCTGGGGTTTAGTGCATCAGGATATTCAGACAGTTGTCAATCAGTTGTCAAACCAAACTGCCTTCCAAATACTTGTGGAAGTCTACATTTTCTGGCATTCTGGCAATATCCTATGGCAAACCTCAGCTATGTGGCACCGAACTGGGCCATAACAAAACATAAAAAGTATTTACAAATTCCATTTAAACGAGGTCTGCTATTAAGCACAATGTAAGATTTTGGGTCACTGGGAAACAGCATCTAAATCAAGATGCTTCATGAACTGTAGCCTAGAACAAGAGAGCTTTATCCACCACAGTCATAACAATTAGACGTGGCGTCATGCATAAAGCAACAGACCCAGGTCAGCTGTCATGAGGTGACACAGTCTAAAACCCAGTGTAAGGGTCATTTGTCTGTCAACATTATGAAACCCTTCTCACAGAGGGTTCAAGTAAAGTGTAACAGATATTTCTATTCTTCACGTTGCCCCGTGAGTGTTGCTTGAAGACAAATAAGGGCCCTTGCTCTTTTTAACAGCCCAGATAATAACCGTGCCTTTAGCATCCATGAGAAATCTCCCATTATCTATTGATTCAGTCTCACCCTGCGTCTCGGTGACTTACGCCTCCCTCTAATTCCCATTACCCGGAACACTGTACCCTTATCAAGGGAAACAATAAGCCGCTTGTCAGGACAGCCAGAAAATATGAGGAAGCATCTGCCCAATCCAGAGGAACTCGTGACTCTGTGGTGAAAAAGCACTTTGCCTCCCTCTTTTTGTCTATCCTCCCTCGCTTTTAGCCCTCCCCCCTTCTCAGTCCTCCATGTGACCTCTACAGAGGGTGTGTGTGTGTGGGAGGGAGGCAGGGGGGGTAAATCTGATCATCAGGGATAAGTCAAAAATTTAATTTCCCTCAATCCACAAGGGGTTTTCAGGCACTGCAGGGTGGGGATATGTGTAGGTAGCCCAGGTGGGAAGGATGGGAGTGGGGTGGCAGGGTGGGAAGAGAGTTGGGGTTGAGGGGTGGGAACACCCACTCGCTCTCCTCCTTCACTCCAAAATAGAAGCCTGGCTCCTGGACCATAAACCTGTCACAGAGATATGTCTCTGCTGATGATGGCATCCGAGTCTTTTTTTTTTCTAGCGTCGCCTGTGCGGGCTGGCTGTTATCTCCTTCCTCCCTGCTATGTCTCTCTGCTCTTTAAGACAAAGGGTAATAAAGCTATAAATTGTGTGGTCTGTGGAAGGTATGGACATTCTGTCTAGGAGACGCTGTAAGAACTGCCATAAAGCACCCTCAAAGTCATAGATAAAGATTTACAGTTATTTAACATCCTCCTCTTCCCCTAAATCACAGTGATAAGAGAATTAAGTGATGGCTATAGGTTCTTTGTCCTTAGTCTATTGATTTTCTTCGCCCCTCAGAAAGATCCTGAACATTATAATTATTGAGCCCTGCAGTTTGATGCAGGTTTACAGAGTAGGAGAGGTGCCCTCGGTTCGATTCTAACATAGTTAAAACAAAAAGCACCCGTTTTTCAATTTGGTGATGGGCTTCCAATTTTGCTTCATTTACCTTGTTTGGCCAGAAAATGGTTTATCCGAGGCCTCTGCGCTATAAACAGCTTCTTTGTCTGGTGACAAAGCCCCAATAACAGCTCTATTAATCTTGAGTGCAGGCCCTGCTTCTTTAGCGATTATTCAGCTGCGTGGACAGAACATTTTTTAACACGTATTTTCATTAAGAACACGTCTCCGGTTATTAGTCCTTGCCTGATATAGTGATCCCTGACACCATGAAAACATGTTAGATAAACAGCGAGATCGATTGATAAATCCTAACCACGTAGCGACAAGATTTATCCCCACGTCATCACAACATGAACCTCAATTTAAATGGTACAACAGGCAAAAGGCAACAACAGGTGCAGCTTTCTCCAGTTTAGCGCTTGATTTATTAAGATGATGTGCGCAAATGAAGTTAGTCACAATTTTCCAACTAGAATACCTGAGGCTGAACCACAGTCCCATCTGCTCTGAAAGCAACAGAGAGCCCAGGTGAGAGAGCTCCTCGCTGTAGCTGAGCCAGAGGCCGGGAGACGATCGGTTGCCAGTTTTGTCAATGCGTGTATGGCATGACTCCTCTTGGTCCAAGATTCCATTTTGTTTTTTATTTCATCTAGCAGTGGTAATATAATTTGATTTGGCAATCTATAATTTAATTTAATGTCATCCTCTGACATTTGAAAGAGGATGAGAGTACTCTCTTATTTATTTCCTTTTCTCTTTCTTATTTTCTCTCTCTTCCTGTTCCTGTGCCTTTTAACAAATAACACCGCAGCCACGGCTTTCTCAGGGTGACAACTTAAGACGTGCTTCCTCTGGGCATCAAATACTGGTTTGGTTTAGTTAATCACTAAGACCATTTCAGTCATCTCCTCCTTTTAGCACCTTATCATTGCCACTCCTAATCCTGCCGAACTAACAAAATGCTTGTTAGTAGGTCCGAATCTGTACTTTTTACTTATGTAGCTGCATTGGAGGCACCGCAAACGCTTAGTAAATATGACCCTGAGTGTTATTGGTTCTGCCAGCTCTTCATCTCCCCTAAACAAGGCCAATAAATTCATCTGATGGCTCATCGATATGCATCACTTACTGTGGACTGACTGATCAAGAGGAGATTGGCAGGATTCCCAGTGTTCAGCTGTCTAACTCTTGGTTAATAAATAAAAAACGTAGGTGTGATATAAGTCTGCATTTCAGTTTGCCTTCAGGTCTACCTTCAATTTTTTGGGGCTTTTCTGCGTTCCTGTGTCATCCGTGCGGCGGCTGAAGCACGATTCCAAAATAAAAGTACACAACAGTGGATGAATATTATTTTAAACATTTTGACTTGCCAGCTGAGGATGCATCGCATGGTGACTTGGCTGACGAGAACAAATGGGAAGCCCCAAGATTCATTGCGAGAATGACGCATCACATTCAAACAGTGCAACTACAGTCTATAGTACAGAGCCGGTTCACAGATGGGAAAGCGAACAGCTGTGTGTCTTAATTGATTACACACAACCTCAAGCACACAGCCCATCTCCAACTGTGAGGACGCACCTCTTCACCCGCTTTCATGAGAAGTTCATTCTCTCCAAGGCGACTTGGGAAAGAACTTTCTCCACAAGGTCACGAGTATCGACTAGGCATTCTTGGATTTGATATTTAGCCAGTTTTTTTTTTTTTTAACTTTACTTTTCTTTGTTCTTGTTCTCTGGGACCCTGGAGCTGTTATGGAGGTGCCAGTCAATGGCACAGTTCATCAGGGGAGATCTGGCTAATCCTCCATCTCACTGTACCTGTTAAATTGTTGCTACTCTCACTTGACTGAGCACTAGTCACACCAATAATCACTCACGCTCTCTCACACACACACACACACACCAACACACACACATACTAGCAAATACCCTGGCACAAGCAGAGGCACAGACAGTATATAGTATACTCACACACATACTCTCTCTCTCTTTATTCTTTCTTCCTTTCTCTCTTTCTTGTGTAAATACACACACACACACACACACACACACACACACACGCACAGCCTCAGGCGCCACTGAGGGCCACAGCCCCACTTACCACTGCCTGACAGTTGGCTTCTTAACAAAGACGCGGGGAATATAATTAAATCATATTTACCTTTGATACCGAGCCAGCTTTGTAATTAATTAATTCACCCAGGGTGTGCTGGAATTACACGGAGAGACAGGGGAGGAAGAAAAAACTCTTTATACTGCATACTTTGGGGACAAAACCCAACGTTGTGCCCTCCCTTCCCTTCTCCTTCGTTTACCTTCGTATAACTGTGTCCTCAGAGACGGGGAGTAAAGAAGTTAAGTGGTCCTCTATTTGAAATAATGACCCCGCTCTGATGTTTAGGCCTCATCAGGAGAGAGCCCCGGGGGCCAGAAGGCTAAAGCAGGAGGACAGGCCCTTTCTTACACATCCTTCTCATTTCCTCTGACCTTTACAGTGGCTGTGATGTGGGAAGGCAATTGCTGTCAACATTGTCAGTGTCACATGGTGCCAGAAATAGCCGCTGTGGAGATCCACAACATCCCTGGTAGAGCTGTGCATGATGCATGGGCGCATACAATGGACACACACACACACACACACATATGCTGTAAAATCCAAAATCAAGTGTCATTGTTGCAGACCAAGTGCACCCCTTCATGGCAACGGTATTCCCTGATGGCAGTGGCCTCTTCCAGCAGGATAATGCGCCCTGCCACACTGAAAAAATTGTTCAGGAATGGTTTGAGGAACATGACAAAGAGTTCAAGGTGTTGACTTGGCCTCCAAATTCTCAATCTCCAGATCTCAATCCGATCGAGCATCTGTGGGATGTGCTGGAAAAACAAGTCCGATCCATGGAGGCCCCACCTCGCAACATACAGGACTTAAAGGATCTGCTGTTGACGTCTTGGTGCCAGATACCACAAGACACCTTCAGAGGTCTTGTGGAGTCCATGCCTCGATGAGTCAGAGCTGGTTTGGCGGCACGAGGGGGACCTACACAATATTAGGCAGGTGGTTTTAATGTTATGGCTGATATGTATGTGTGTAATGTCACCTATTCTATGTGTTTTGTTTGTAAAGGTACATGAATCATAATGTTGGTTTTTTGTTCAATATATTTCACGGCATCGTTTAGTTGTTTGCCTTTGGTGTCGTTTTGCTGAAATGATTATCACGATTCTGCACCGGATCTGAGTCAGGCAGTCTGGGTGCCTCTGCTGCATTCTGTATGATGCTGAGAAGGCAGCCCGGAGCAAATTCCTCAGCATCATCCTCTTTCCTTACCAAGAACATCAAGCATTTTGAATCGATGAGCTTTCACTAGCTATCTAATTTTTCCTCCGGATTGCTTAGCTACTGCATTGCCGGTCAAAAAGAAAAAATACAGCAGTATTGTTTTTTTTTCATAGTTTGTAAATTACTGCCGCCGCAAAGTATAAAGCATCTGAAAACCACTTCCGTAAATTATCAGCGATAAATTGTAATGAATCTTGTGGACCTGAAAGAAGGTTGATTTATAATTTGGTGTTGACTACATGAGGATATATTGCCCTGCTGGGAGGATTTGGTGAGGTCCATAGGTACATTCATCGCTCTATACTTTAGCCATGTTTAATGCCTGCCACTCACTATTGCCTCTTGTGCTGTTCTATTCTACTATTCTACTGTGTAGGACCTTACCGCCTCCTCTCTGTTAGTCGGCTATAGTTTCTATAATTTACTATCTGTCAAACAAACATCCAACAAGTCTATCAGTGAGTTAAGGAGTTTTTTTCCAAGATGTGTTGTGCCTTTTATGGGAAATGGTAGGAGGTCATACTAAATCTATTGTTTATCATCAACTGAAAATATACATTAGTGCCTATTTAATAAGGTCAAGTAGTATTATAGTATATTATTATCTCATTTCCTGACCATGTCATGAGATGGAATAACGGCACTTTCGTATCTAACACAACCTGGAGACAGAAGATGTTGTTTTAGATATATTCTTAATTTTCTCTGTTTGATTATAGCTGAGCGGAAATTGTAAGTATTTATGTAAAGTATTTATCTCCTAGACAAGTATGCACGCACACAACCCTCCACCCACACCCTCTGGTCATTATAGTGCATATATCAGGAAGTAAAAAAAAAGGAGGGCTTTCATGTCCTCTGGTCACGGCTCAATTAAGGACAGTCATGAGTTCACATTATATACATGCCTCTCCAATCTAAAGAGCGTTTACACTGACCATACGCTGCCTCTGTAATGGTTAGTGATATTTGTGTGAACGCACCCAACAATTATCAAGAGAGAAATGAGGCTGGCCTTAACCTCCGGGTATTCCTCTGACATTAGCACCCCTCTCTCTCAGCCTCATCTCCCTCACTCCCTGCCTCCCCCATCTCTCTCTCACGCTCTGTCTCTCCATCCTCTCATCCCCCGACCTCTCTCTCTCTGTCTCTCTTTGCTTGTGTGCTCGGGGTCCAGTGGAAGTGATTTATCTTAGCGTGAAAAGACTTGTGATGATGCCGAGACAGGAGGCCCCAGGCCCTTGGCATTGAATGCTTCAATGGCGTCTGCATGAAGTTCACAGCCCCGGAGCCACGATAAATGTCAAGTGCAACAAATGTCCTGTAAATAAGATAGAGCACTGCCAAACCCATAGTCTGCTTATTGACTGCCAGAGCGGAAGGCGATAGGTGTGTGTGTGTGTGTGTGTGTGTGTGTGTGCGCGCATGTGAATGTATAAACCTCACCTTATCCTCTCCTAGAATAAAAGGCAACAAATCCTGGATTTCATAGACACAGGCTATACTCTCTGAGAGGTTATGAGCTTTCCTCTGCGGGTGTTTTATCAGACAGCCGTGTGGATGTGAGGAAGTGTAGAAGGTGAAGGCCATTAAAAATGTGTCATTAAAAGGTGTTTTTCTGCACATTGTTTAAAACAAAACCTCCCTTCACTGTAAAGGATGGATTTTCATTTTGAAAATGACAGAAAAACTGCTGTTTTTTCATCCTTGTCATGGGTAGCTAGTGGCTACTTAAATCCTTTATTTATTTATTTATTTAGTTAGTTTTATTCCTTTCATACTGACTCACAATTAAAACACTATGATTGTCTTAATTAATCATTTATTTTTTCATAGAATCACACTTCTGATTTTCACATCACGCTCAGTGCTGCCACCCAATGGACTGAGCCTGGTTGGATTTGAGTAGATGAGGGAATTCAAGGCTACTGTGCATTTGGAACCACTGCCACGAGGAAAAGGCCCGAGAGCTTGCACTTTCTGTCTTGTAACTAAAACATACCTTCATCCATATTCTAACTAACACATACTGCAAAAACCTACTGAGATGTGATATGTGTTGAACAATACAATGCAGGATATGTTCGATTCTGAACACAGTATACATAGGAGCTACATCTGTCCCGTTTTTGTGATGGACACATAGTTTTTCCTTCCTATACATGCACTGTTTTATGAAGAGACACTTTCAAATAATGTCACAAGACACACACATGCAAACATAGCTGCAGGCACACACACAGGCAGAAACATACACATATTATGCCCTCATTTAAAACACTAAGGCACATAATAAAATCCAGAAATTGTTCTTCAAAAGAAGACGCTCACATACCCAAGGCAGAGGCTGCATTTTCCCTTTTGACAAGGTGCCTTTATCTAATTCTGAGATGTCATTTGAGGACTTGGCGAAGTCATCTTGGGATCCAAGCGCATACTTCAAAGTATAATTTCATTTGATCAAGCTCCTCTCCTACTTCAGGAATTTCCCGATTGGTTGAAAAAGGGGAACAGAGCTGAAACAGGGCTCCATGCTATTAGAGTTATCTGGGGAAGTACAGTCCTGCATATATCACCTCCACTGGTGTCATCCCCAGTTGATAAACTGCACTTCCCGTCAGTGGAGGACTCTGAAGGTTACTGCTGAGATTAAAAAGAACAAAACAACCTCTGCCTCCCAAATGCAACAGTGACACATTCCACCTGCTGGAGCATTTCAACACATTTCGATAATTCAGAATAGCAGGAGTATGAACCTTTGATGCATTATCCAATGATCATAAACATTGATGTAATGACAGTTCTCTGTGAATTTGACACTTTCCATACGAGTGAGAGCATCCAAGCACGGGGACATGTACTTACGTCGAACACACACACACACACACATCGAACATAAAACATACACGACGTGGCCATGTGCAAACATTTGCCTACATGCACTCAGCTGATTAAACAGACACATAAATTATCGTCCCTCGTCGTTTTTTTATATAGAGTCAGTCAGTTGTTCCTCTCTCTATCGGATTGTCTCGCAAACATCACCAGCACCACTCAGAGTTGGCTCTGCCCGGGGAGCGTGGCCTGCTATATATCCAACTCCCCCAGCAGTGACCATGAGCTGCGTTTGTTCACCAGCTCCGCACACAGTGAGGCAATTTATGAGCCTCTGGTTGCAGGCTGATTAGAGCAGTGCTTGTAAAACGTATTTTGGCATGTACGCAGGTTTTACTGGAGCTCCCCTTGTCACACATCACCCATACATCAGCATCGAAACAGAGAAGTGAAGCAAGAGCAGGAGAGGGGTGGTGTCAGTGTCGGGGGGAGGGCATTGTTTAATCTCCAGAGCCTCCATTTTGGAAAGGGCTTCCCTTAATCTGTCAACACTTCATATTTTGGTGGCACCTCAGTGGGACAAACACTGTTAAATAATGATCTATTACCTTCACTTTCCACTTGTTTACTTTTGTTTACTGTTTACTCAGTGTGGTTTTGACCCTGCATCTTCAAACAGCCCAGATTCTGTTATAGACCCTTGCACAACAGATCTGCAGATCAGAAGTTCATGTCCCTAACATTACTATTCTCAATGAATATTGTCTTTAAAATGGAACAAAGTCCTTGTCCAAATCTCTCGCTCTTCCTCAACAAATTCTTTGCAGCTCTTGGCTTGACTTTCCGTTGGACGAGGCAACAGCATGTCCAGCCATTTCCTGGCCTCTCTCCAAAACTTGTCTGAGCCTCTCAGGAAGTATCAGTGAGGTCTGCTACCTGTCACCTAACTTTCAGCATGATTTGTGACAGTGCCGTCTGACCAGAACAATTGCATTAACAAGCGCCGGAAGGCCCTGGCTGTCAGGCTCTGCTGATACCATGTGAGATCTTTATTAAATTACAATTATGAGACGACAAATCCTCTCATTGTTCCACCTTATGAACGGCGCTTGGACACGTGCCACTGTCACATGAACGCGGGGTGAGTCATGTCTCAGGGGCTGGTCTTTGCGCTGCTGGCGCCTTGTCCTCCATAGTACCAAACCTGCTGGGGGAAATATGGAATGAATACATGCTATGTTCCAGACAATTTGATTTGTTCAAGAAGTGGATTCTTTTTCTTAGAGAATGTTTCTGTGATATGATTGTCTCATACTTATTTTCACAAGAGGGTAGCTAAAGCATATATAATGGGGAACTTCAGAGGTTGGTTGGCTTAGTCTATGCTATGAGCCACAGTCTAGGATCACCCAACCTTCCAAAGCTAGACAGGAGGGTGTTCATTAGCAATATTGTCAAGCAAGTCCACTAGGATGTAGATAAACAATTACTCTGACCAATCTGCCTTGGTGCATTAGTGTTATTTACGGCCCTTGTGTAAATATAGAAAATGAGGCGAATAGAAAACCAAGTCCTCTCCAGGGTGTCATTCAAGTCATCCTGGCATGTAGTAATTCACAGATGCAGAAAACAATACAGTCTGCGTGTGATAATGCCTTCTCCGGATAAAATATGCCTGATACTTAGCATGTGTGTGGGCTGAGGCAGTGACATATGCAGAGAAGCAGCAAAGCGCTCCTGAAGGATCAATAAAGCACATAGGATTTGGGATTTATGACGACGTCCTGCCGATCAATTAGGAGCTGACTTTCAAGGCACTCAGAGATGCCAATGGGTATTATAGCTAAATCAGAGGCTAGACAGAATTACTGTACAGCAGAAGATAAACTACTCTGAGAATTACTGTCGCACCTTTTCAAAGGCTGATGAGTGGAGGCAAAGACAAAGTGAGCGTGGTCTAACACATCGGCTGATGGAGAGGGTGACGTTGTCTCTGCAGGTTTGTCCAATTAGCAGACATTACAGTTAGGGACCGCCCCCTTCCCCCTCAAAAAATAAGGGTCTATGTACAGGAGTAAAAACCAAAACAAGATCTAAAGCCAGCATTGCATTGCATCATTTGTTTCATCTGCTGCAATTTATTTTTTGGTAAAGCTCACTTCAAAGTAAAATATGTATGTATGTCATATATGTAATAGACGTAAAATGGATGTAAAAAAACAGAACTTGTCTGAACTTGTCTGAACAAGACCCAACTATCTAGGTTAGGCTCATCATATTGTAGTGGTCACATAATATGTATACCTCCATTTACGTCCTGTTCTCTGGCACACTCAATAAGCAGCCTATGAAGCTTAAGAGGTAACGTTTTTTAGATTTTTAGTTATAGTGTTTCCACCCATCTTCAAGAACATACCTACAAATGTCTGGGAGAGGTGACGAATGAGATAGACAGAGATAGAAACCTCCTCCTGTGACTTCTCCGGGGGAATGTAGTCATTTAGTGAATCTCTCTCCCTGCGCCTATCACTCAAACAGAGCCGCTTTCACCACGCCGCTGATAATCATACATATTCTATGTGCCGGAGCGCCATAAATCTCTGTCCCTGTTTCATCCCTCAGTCATTCATCAATCACGCAGGGAGCAGGATGAAATACCGCCTGCTCGACAATATATCATATTAGTACCTGGGATGTTTACCAAGATAATGTGAGACAACAGCAGAGGGTGAAATATAGCACTGCTGCATTCCTCAAATTAAAACCACTCCTCCTCCCCTTCAGACCACCCTGTACAATGGGAGTCCGTGTCCCCTGCCTACAGGGATATGGCTGAGTCCCAAAAGACTATGCCCAAGACTCTTTGCCCTTCTTTCACCCTTATACATAACCAGGCGTTCAGAGGAGACCAGAAGTTAAACAAATAAAGTGAAGCATGTCCTTTGGGGTATGATGCACCAGTTACGTTTTATGCTGTGTATTCATTCACTTATTGGCTGGCAAGTGTGTCAAACTTGGCGCGCAGATAAAGATGAGACAATGAAAGATGAAAAAAAGACTACAATAACTACCATGGTGGTAGATGTGATGGTGTGTCCATATATGTGCCTGTGTTTTAAGTTAAATAAAAAATAAAAAAGGTAAAAGCCTACTTTGTTCTTCAACCCCCAGCGCAATTGGTCATGGGGGGCAAACAGAAACATCAAATTCAATGGGAAAAGATTTGAAAAAAATCCCAGGTCTGCCACACTAGAAGCATGTGTGGTTGTAAACGTTTCACACATGCCCGGTTTTAACTGAGGCTGTTTGTCTTTTTGTGTAAAGTTAGCATTGCAATAGTGAAACTGACAGTTACAGTGTATGATGTTAGCCAAATAGTGACCTGGTCATTCTTGTTCATCTGGGATACAAGACAAGACTAGTAAACCTGCTCAGAAATACATTATCCCAGTGAGCGGTGATTGGTATTTTAGTGCTGGTAAATGTTATAGTCAATAATTAAAGGATAGCAAGTAAACAAGTATAAAACAAGTCATATTAGCTTTGATTTAGCACTGGGTTGAGTACATACTACACTGAGCATCTGAAGTGAATCTCAAGTTTCTGTTCTGTGCTCTAATCCGTGACCCACCTTCCCTCATCCGTGGTCGTTGGTATTCATAGTCAGTGTCACTTGCAGTAAGAAAATACACGGACGCAATATGGCAATCAGTGCAGCTGTTTTTGCCATTAGGGCCCTCAAGGAGTTTTATTTTTCTTTTTGGCCGGGAGCAACACATCAGTAGTAGTTTTCTAACCAGCTCAGTTGATGGAGAAGTCAATGAAACTTACATTACACTGTATCTTCTCCCACATTAACGACACTTACCCTATTGAATTTCTATTGGCACATCCTGAGAGCATGTATTATTCTGAAAATCATTAGCGGCAATTACCTCAGGCTAATGTCTCTTATACATTCACCTTCTATCAGAAACGTGATCCATAATTTCTCAATGCTATTCAAAAATGGCCACATTTAATCCTGAGGTTCAATCTCAGTTGCTCAATGTGTTAACGGTATTTTATAGTTGAAATAAAGCAAAAGCATTGCACCTTGTTTCAATGTTCCCCAGGAATTTTAAGATGCACAGGTTTGCCTGTATTGAAGCTTGGCCGGGACGGTACAGACTCTCTACAGCACTCTGCTAACACTAAAGGCCCTTTCCCTCTCCAGTATGTATCCCCTTTTAGATTAGAAATCTAATTTGGGGAGATGAATGTATTCTATTCCAGTTTGCTGTGATCAGGAGTACTGCTGTGCCGAAAACAGCATTGCTTCACGATTATTGAATTTTTATGGCCAGGTAATTAATTGCAGATTCCCTGTTTTGTTCTATTTCTTCCTCTCTGACATTTTAATTTCGACAAAAAGCCACGGTCTCCACACGGCCCTTCTCTGGAGATCCTAATGGCCTATAAAACATGATGACTTATAGATATGGCAGAGACTTCACTTCGCCAATGATTGTTTGAAACCTTGCTGATCACACAGAATTTAGTCCCCCTCTTGCTTCCTCCCTCCCGCTATCTCATCCCTGCCTTTCCCTCCCAACCACCTGAATTCATTTCTTGTCAATTAAACTGCAGCTATGGTGTCCCATCTGAAGAATAGGAATCTATCAATGTGTCATCGACCTGGAATTCATTATTGGATGCGGCCGGGTAACTTTTCAAAAGCAGCGTCGAGGCCATTATTCCTTTAAGACGATTGTCATTACTTGACCAGGCAGGCGAGCGTCCTTGGCTTGCATTGCATGCACTGCATTTAAGGGCAAGGGGGAATCAATCGTAGCGGAGGGTGAGGGATGCCATATCTCATGGTAGACAGGTTTGAATGCTTATATCAAATCAGAATCCTTTGCTGGCACAGGGAACATTAGTTACCCTACTGTCAGGAGCACATGTAGGCCACAGCCAGCCGGGGAGAGAGAGAGGGAGGGAGGCTTGTTATTTTCAGCTGGGTTTCTGAAATCTTGTAAGATACTGATGAGTTACTACAAAATATGATTCTCCTCTGCCTTATAAAAACATATTTATTGCCCTAATTTACACCCTTTTTTGTTTTAATTATTTGTTTTTATAGTCAAGATTTTATTTTCATGATGTATTTAGTGGCCGGAACCAGTAGCTGGCGAGCTCTCCTATTTATGTGATAAGACCAGGTCATAAATTGGTAAAATACTGCAAGTTGTAATGCAAATTCAGCAAATGCTATTTCACTACACTATAACCATTTGCTCGTTGCTAAGACGGCGATGGTTCATTACATTAGGCATTGAACAGACAGTATTAGCATTTACCAATAGACTCTCCATTGCAGTGAGACACAGATGAGAGGTTGACATGAATAAGTCTAGTTCTTGGCTGAAACACTGATCTTTCTTGTGCTCTAATATATGTCCTCAGGAGATCTATCCAAGAGTGTTTATTTATCATCCCTCCCCTCGCTTCTTGCTTCTTTCTGCTGTCCCTTCGTCATGGTGCTCTTTTCTGCTGTGTAAGCATAAGTCCACACAACATATCACTCCTGAAGCGTACCCCCCTCCTAACCTTCAAGAGTTCTCCCTGCACAATCTCCACAGCTCTGTAATGGCTGATGCAGTTACAATATTTCAACCCTAATTGGGTCGCGGCTACAGAGCCAATTTGGGAGGGTAGTTTGGAAGAGAGTTCCTCTGCGACATTGTTAGGCATTGGGATGTGTTCTGTGTTGCCAGGTGTGGATTGTAATTGCCACTGAATAAAAAGAGCACCTCAGAAGTGGAGGACCGTTGTGGTTTGTTGGGGTACGAGGGCACTTCATCCACAGCAGCGTTTCCTTCTGTTTCTCCTCAATAAGTCAATACAGACAAGATGAGATTGGGTGACTTGTCTTGTTTACATCCTTTTGTGTTGGTGTGTTTGTGTTGGGGGGTTCTGTTGCCCGCAGAGAACAGTGTTCGTTTTATGCAACAAAGTTGTACACTCATCAAAATGACACATTACTTACCGAGTAACTGCCCTATTCTATTTTCTTTTTCTTCTATTTACCTTCATCCTATTTTCTTCTATGTAGCAAATGTGGTATCACGTCCATGAAACATTGCTCACAGATGAAGATGTGTCTTACTGTCTGACCTTCCATGCAGCTCCTCGGAGCCAGGATCTATGGGAGCCATTTTCTCTCCAGCCAGTCATGAAGAAGCAAGAGATGTAAATGTCAGTCTGTGTCTCCTTAACACTCAATAAAGGGCTGGGATTGGGCCCTTCGCTCCGCCAGTCGATTGGCCATCTAATGAGGAGAGGCCTTACCATAACTCTACAAGATTCACTACTGTTTGTGTTTCACTAGAGGCCCTAGCACAGTAATAATTCCAAGTGGATAAATGTTTTCCCGATAACAAGCTGAAATAACCTGTCGGGCTGAAGTTGATGTAGACAAGAGGAATCACACAATTAGCGATCAGTGGGGATTTATCCTGGAAGTAGGAGACACGAGGCAGGAGGAGCTCAGTCCTTTTCTCTGTCTGGCAAATATCAAGGCTACCTCGCTCAGATGTGCTGTTTCTTCTGTATTTCCTCAACCTGCGTGTCATCAGTCACAGGCTTTAGCATTGTAGCAGCCGTCTGTGTTTCACCCCTAAATGCCCCCTCACACTAGCATTTAGCTTGTTAATGTAATTGAAGTCACTCTGAGGTAAGGTGTTATGGATGGTGCTCTTGCAATGAGACAATGCTCCCTTATCTCCGTTTATCTAGAAGCTACTTTCTGCTCTGAAATGGCGAGGTAGCATGGGAGTCAATTTAGATTTGTTAAATAGATAATAATGAGAGAGACTTGAAACAGAGGACATCAGTCATTACAAATGATGTTAATGGATCCGTCTCCAACCACTTATCAACTCCTTTGCTTATGCAAAAGCAGACAAAATGGTCTTTTATAACATCTTAGTTGCATTTTTTGATTGAGCTTGTTACTTGACACTTGCTCTGCGTTAATTATCAGATAAGAGGTATATTCAAGTATCCTAAAAATGACAGAGATTACACTGCACCAGTCCATTATGCCTCTCGCTACTTTACAATGTTGTAAGGTGCTCTAAAGTTGATTAATAACAACCAATTTCGTCATAAAAAGGTAGGACTTCTGTAGCTATTGTAATTAACCTTTAAGTGTGATGGACTTTACCATATATTGCCCGTTTCTATTATCCACCGACATATATCACACCAGAATATGAAGCCGTTCATTGCGTTCAAGGCCTCCCAGAAGCCTGTGTTTCCGATGACATCATACCCCCTTGGGACTGTGAATTATCCTGTTTTCGCCAGATCTCTCACATGCATTCTCTTTGCTGCCTTTGCACAAATGTATCATTTAAACCATTACTAGCATCTAGCTCTTTCATTAGAATGAACTATATCATCCCCTCCCCAGAGGCCCCCGCAAGCCACCAGACTGTGAGAATACATTTCACTGAGGGGGAATATTGAAGGCGGCAACATGCCTAGGTAAAGTATTACTTAATTTATACTGCTAATGTATAACATTGATTCTCTGTGGAGAAAATAAAGGACAACATATTTTCAGAGCCCACATCATTAAGGTTTAATAATTTAGACCCAGTTAGCGTGATAATAAATATACTGAGGGAACTTAAGTGGGGGTTTTGGTGATGAATGCAATTAGAAAACGTTGCACTTACATAGAAGAGTAATATGAATGGGGTGTAGAAATTAATTGGAGTTGGAACAACGGTATGGCCTGCAGTGTTTTATGGGAAGGATAAAAAAACACCCTATTTTTCCAGGAGCTCTATCCAGAATACTAACTATCTTCTGCATCCTGGGTTTCCTTGTCAATACCTACACGCCTAACAAATGACTTGGTTGAAAATGGGTTCCCACTTGCTCTCTTTTCCAAATGTAGGATTGCGTTGTAGAATTAACAGACATCCACTGTGATAATGTGCATTTGCAATCCTTGTCAAGCGTTTCATTTTATTGCTTGTTTGGAGGCACGGCTCCATACATTACCAATAGTGGTTCTAGCAGGTCATTAGCTGGGGAATAATGGGCTAACAGAGACTCCTGCTGCATATATATTCCCTGAGATTCATCTGCTCCACAAGTATTAGCGCAGCTCTATGCTAGTTCTCCAAAACTATTTATTTTCTTGTGGGATTTAAATTCCCCTATAATGAAACTATGCGAAAAAATGTCAAGCACCAATGAAAGTTGTTGCTGTAAACTACAAAAAATAAATGGGAAATGCAAAAAGGTTGATCCTTTATTGTTTTGAAAAATTGTTTTAAACTGGTAAGATCCTCTTTTTTTATTTTGCCGATATCTTTGGTGAGAAGTCATTGTTGTGGTGTTTTTGATGTTTTGTGACATCTTTTTCCTTGGATTTTTTGTTGATGAAGTTTGAGTCATTGGTCATTCTAACTACCCAGTTCTTATATTTACTCCAAACAAACCATTGTCGCTGCTTCCGGAAATATAAAACACATCACTTCCTGTGAGCCAGAGGATTTGTTTCTGGGGAAGACCTACCCATAAGTAGATGTACAGCAAATATAAAAGCTTTCATGAACTGGGTGTAGGATGAATCACTAAAGGGTTATGTCCATCAGCAATAGAAAGTAGCAGCACTGACATTTATCTGTATTTTATCTGAAAATATCGCAGATTACGATTAAAATCGCAAAAAATCGCAGATTATTACTATCAATAAGATTGTGATATTCAACCTTATATTAACTTTACTTGTGTAAGTATACTTACTGACTAGTTTGAGTAGCATGTATTTTGTAACACTGATGACATTCAAATCAAAGGCCTTGTACCTCTCGAAAAAGGTGGAGGGGTTGCAGCTTTTAAGAGAGCTTTCTCACCGCTAGTTTTTACACCCCACGAAAACATTAATAGAGCGCCGGCCTTGAAAAATGAAAATCAAAGGTATCAAAAAGCTCCCAGGGATTAGGGCAGGGGAGTCTGATATCAAACCCAGGTTTACTCTTTATGATGTCATTTTCTTTTTATGGAGGAAGCAGGGGGTGAAAGCTCAAGGCAGATATGAGATCCAGTTTTGGGGGGGTAATCTCCCATATACTGCAGCACATAAATCTGCTCCATTGATCCCCAGAATCACGCTTCTATTGACAAGAGCAAGTCTCTCCTTTTGAAAAGTGATAACTACACAGGGCAGTCCCACTAAACATTTATGGATGTCATTCCTGCCTTGGTGTGGGCCCCTGCTCTGTAATAGCTTTTAGCGTCACGTAACACTCCTACGTGTGAGTGAATGCACAAATGTGTCTGAGACCCTGCTGAGTAAGTTTACGCTAGCCGTTAATCATCCTGCGGGCCAGCTGGCTGTAGCCACTGGGCAGGTGGAGCTGTCAGGTTGGCAGCCCCAGTCATGCAGCACCGAAACCGGACACCTCAGGGACGACCGTTCCCCGGTATCTCTCAAGTCCCACGTCAACTGGTGCTTTACCAAGTGCTATTTTGACTGATACCTAGATGCTTAGATAACAGTTCAACGTGTTAAACTTGCCCAAGAGCATTAAATAAATCCCAATAAACACAGACATAAAATTGGAAAGGAAGACATGATGTTTTTATTTTGTGTCTGGTTTCAGAAAAGGGATACATTAGTTGGATTCATTCTTTAGCACATGCAAGTGGATATCTTCCCGTAAAAATATGGGCTAGATAGGGTGCTGTACTTGAAGATACCGTGATGAACACCAGGTTGCAGATGAGTTTGTGACTAAAAAGTTGACCAGCAAAGTCTCGCTGCATGTAATGTCATGTGGTTGGCATTACCTTGTGAGAACAGCCTTACTGACGAGAGCAACACCAACAGCCAATTTACCAAACAAGGCAAGCACACGTCTGTCTAAACACCATCAACCCACGACACCCTCAGAGATCACTCGCCTAAAGGTCTTTCTCCCAAGCCCTCTGACATCTAACTAGCTCCTTGATGGACAGTGTGGGATGAGGAGCGATTAGCATTTTCCACCGTAAGTTAATACTGGAGAGAGAGAGAGGGAAACTGACATGTGAGTGCTGCTGGGCCTGTCCTTCCATCCATCGCTCTGAAGTGGCTCTGACAGCCAAGCATCTGCGCCCCAAGGAGCTGACAAGTGTCCTGTGAACCAGAGAGGAATGCTGGGACCCTGGATTAGCACCTAACCCAGGATGAAGATGCTCCTGGGGTTGTGGGTTGGAGGGTAACTTGGAGCATTTCTCCCCATTTTGTGGTTCAGGAATGGTTGGAGACAGGACTGGGTTGAGTGAGGAGGTTCTGTCGGGTACACTATGCCCCAAATCAAGATTAAATAAATATCAGACAGGGACTGATGATGATGTTTTGTTTTTGATTGAGGGGGAAATGCCTGCGTGGGAGTCAAAGGTGAGAACATGCTTCACTTTCAATTGCGTTTTTACTAATGGATTTTGTCTGGTGGCTCTTTAGGGACTATTTCTGTCTATTAGATTTTGAGGATCATCTGGATAGTATAAGTTTATTAGATAGAAACAAAATTAATCGTCAAAGGCTGTGTGTTTTCAAGCCAGTGTGAAGAAGGGGCCGGTGCCAAAGTCGGGTGTTTGGCTATCAGATATCAGCTCATCCCTCAGCAGGATCCCACCCGCTTTGATGAATTATTTCTGAACGCTGATCCTGCTATCACAATGGATCTCCGTAGATTAGTACAGCCAAAGCAAATGGGTTCTTGGAGCCAGCCGAAATGTGAGAACAGTATACCAAGTGCATACTCTATAGCTCTTTTGTCTTACCCACTTCCACCTGTTATACACATTCAGAAGACATATACACATAAGTACACTAACCCCCTCCCACACACACACACACACTAATGTGTAGCTGAATGAAAGTGATGATTCAGATTTTTTTCAGATAAAAGGGTAAGTACTAAATCTATACTTCTAATCTATACTATACTTAATTTCAGATTTTGAATTAGAAAAAAAAATATTGTTCACATGTGAAAATAAACAAGTGTCCAAAAAACACATGTGCTTTGAATTCACATATGTAGTTTCACATGTGACTTTGTTGTAAGGGAGTGATCAAAGTCGAGGGGTCGCCCATTAATTAACACCTCCAGTGTGCTGGGGGCAGTTTGGTACACTTTATAAACAGCTTGAAAACAAACCAGCTTGGCCTTTCTTGAGTTTAACATGGCCATCAAACTGTCAGGTCCAGGCACAGCCAAAAGGCATAGCATGCAGTATCTCCTTCGCTGGGCCAGTAAATTCTCTAAAGAGCAAAGACTTCTTTACTGCTATCTTTTAGCATTACACTGACAGCCATCACAGCCCTGCTCCTTCTCTCAGCTCACATGCAGATAATGTCTGATCTTATAAAACTTAAAGAGACGTATTAATTAAAAAGCCAAGCGTGATGTGACACTTTTATTTTCTGAACTCGCTGTATTTTCAGATCGTTTTTTTAAGAGTCTTCAATAAATCTTTCAATCATAAAGGTTCATAAAGGTTGTTTTTTTTAAATCACATCTAATGCATGTCAATCTGCACAATGCCTGTTCCTTCACCCTCATTTCAGCTTGAATTCTATGTGACTCACAACACTGATAACTCAGCTTGGTCTTGATATCGTCTCCGGAGCCCAGTTTCTCTGTGAAAGTTACTGTGAAATTTGTGAGCCAGTATAATGGGAGTTGAGGGTACCACAAGAAATCAGTCATAAAGCAAGCTGGTGTAGATTCTCTTGATAGCATACACACATGCACACATATTATTCACATGCAGGTTCTGCTTCCAGCTTTCTGTTTAGTGCTGTATTCCTCTGGGCAGGATTTATGAAAACGCCAGTGACAACATGTCCTGCTTGGCCTTTAAGACCCGCATAAGTGGCGCTGTGCTGAGGCCAGCCGGGTATTAATAGTTGGCATGGGAAAACGTAAATTATTGCTCTTTGACTGAAAATGTCATTCAATCCCTGCCTCTACTTGTCAGGCTTGTTCTCTCCAACAGCTCAGTGTTGTGAGAAGAGTGTAAATCAAACCATATGTTCTATCCCAGGAAATATCCCAAATTCACAGTCTCAGCAAACACAAAATCAACTTATTAATCAAACGCCAAACCTTTATAACTGTTTCTCTAACAGGGCCTGTGTCCTCCATGCCTCTCTGAATTTGGTTAGCCCCTTTCCCCAACTGTTTAACAGAGATACCTTTTGTCTCTCTGGTTGTCCATCTGTCACAACAGCAGTGTTAAAAAGAAATGCACAGGGCCTATTTTAGAGCTGTGATGACCTGGGGGCCAGTAGACGATGAGGGCAAATTGTAGGGAATGGGAGAAGCACTGTGTGAACATGAGATCACCATGCAACATGCATGGCCTCAGGTGCAATTCACACCTTGAGGCTCCAGTGATTACAATGGCCATCCAAGCTGATCCACCAAAAAGCTCCAAGCAAAGTTGAAAGTGCACTTCAACTCAGTCGGCCAGTTTGTATATTTCATGAGGTTGAACAGCTGCAGAACCCACTTTATAGTTGCCCTTAACCATGCAGTTTTCATAGAACTAGTGTGTGGAAGTCAGATAAGACAAAAACTAGGCATATGCAAAACCACAATGCCTTCAAAAGTGAAATAATTTAAAAGTTTAACCTGAATTATTTTGTATTTTAGTCTTTTCACACCAGAAACTGAGAAAAAATCCCTTAATGAAGGAACTATTTCCTACAATGCTCAACCGAACACCATTGTGAATCAGTACATATACCAAAGTGTACTACCAACACCCTCCATACAGGCATGGCTACAATTACAATTTTAAATAGAAATGAATAAATGCTAAAGTTACTCTGAACATTGTACGACAAATTACATTATAAAATAAATAAAAATGAATGGAAATCTTAAAGTATGATATCCCCATTATGATCTTACAGGAGGTCATATTACATATTTTATATTACAGGAGATTTATTCCACTGGCAAATATCGGGAGGTCAAGAGGGTCCATATCTGCATGGCACCGTACAGCATCTGACAAGCGGTTCTGTTCCCTCCAAACTGTTCCAAACCAGCCAAGCAGGATCTGGGAAACAAGGGGGGCTTTTTAAAGGCAGTTAGTACTGATGACGCCCAGGGGGATTGTTTATCTAAATATGATTTTGTGATAAATTAACTCAAATGTGTCGTTGTCCTCCACTCCATGTGTAAATCCTCCAAGCATCACTGGTGAAGCGGTCAGGAGGATGGGACCAGATTCCCCCGCTGGCCTGTGAACATCTGCTGGGCCATTTAGCCAGCTAATAGATCAGCTTGGAAAGAGCGAGGGAGAGAGGGGGAGAGAGAGAGAGAGAGAGAGAGAGAGAGAGAGAGAGAGAGAGAGAGAGAGTGCGAGCGCGAGCAGAGGAAGTCCAGGTGTTCCTGACCAGAGCCAGAAGACATCAAACCCAAGGCCCAATCCAAATCCACCAGAGCACACACTGAATGACTCACAGCCTCTCACAGATAATAAAACAAGCATAAAGTTTGCTTAAGGTACAGGTGGGGGTATTTCGCACCGTACTCAAGAGAGACCCGGCACCAGCCCCGTACAGGGGGAAAGGTAATTGGATGCAGATGGGAGGAGGTAAATGAAAGAATTTGGAGAATATCTCTGCGGAATACCTAATGGGGACAGGACAGAAAAGGAAATTAAAAATTATTGGAAGCAGATGGACCGTTCTTTGAGTTTTTCAGGGAAATTTATTAGTGCTGTGAAAGAAATGTGTCTGTTTATTTTGTGCTGCCATGAAATGAATGGCCTGCTGAGTTGTGCTTGTGTTAGTTTATGACTGCCTGGTCATTATTCATAATTTAGAACGTATTTGTTATCGATTCGTGATTCAGCGTGATTTATTGGTGCCTGTCAGGTTTCATTCAAAACCCCACTAGTTTCATTTCAGCGCCGGGGCCCAGAGTTTCTGAAAAATATAAACAAAGTTAGACGATGTGCGGATACAGTTTCATTTGTACCTCATTACATAATAGCCTTGGCTAGATTCAAGTGGAGCCTCACTGTAATTCATTTGTTCCTGTTATTTCCTTATTGCCAACAACAATAAAATGAAATGTTGTGGAATACAATATCAGTCAAGAAACACTTTGTAATGGAAATGTTGATGGGAAAACGTCAAAATCCCTCCATCTTCAGACACTGGTTTAAAATTCCAGTGTATGAGCATAATATTAATAACATTTTTTCAGCAACAGCAGTTATGTATTATGAGTCTATATCCCGAGAGGATTCGTTAGGAAGCTGTTTTGTTCCTCTTTCTTAAAGCTACAGCAACCATCATTAAATTTACTGGCTCTGGACGTCTGGGAACATAAAGGTTAGTGCTGATATTAAACCAACCAAAAGTTAATTTGAAAAAAAATTCTCAAGTTTTTCTACCTCACAATATTAAGGGGGGGTCACTACCCATTAAAATTTATTGGAAAAAGCCAAAAATATTAAACTTTTCCCCTTTCTAACTTTTTTCCTCATGTTGTTCCGGCAGTCTACGCTTGGTAAAAAAAAGAAAAAACGGAAAAACCGAAACGGACTTTCCTTGTTCTGTTGTGTGGGAAAAAAGAAATTTGGGTTCTTTACCTATCCCCCTGAAGAAAAACCGGGGGGGTTGTATGTTGAAGAAATTCCAAAGGGTTGAAATGCCCCCCCCCAACTTATTGAAATCTTTTTTAAAAGCCCAGGAAAGGGGAAATGGGCAAATCCAATTTTCTAGACCGAGTGGGGGAAAACCGGGAAAAATCAAGTTTTTCAACTAGATACGTCCAACTTATTTATTAGAACAAAAAGACAAGTGAGGAGGGGGGGACCGAGGCGTCCTTGTCCCGCATCTTCCCCCCGCCCCCCCCTTGTCCCCCGGACGGCACCGAAAGGAAATTTTGGTTTGGGGATTGTGGGGGGAACCCCAATTCCTACCTTTTGGAAAAACAACAAAGAGACTCCGGGGCCCCCCCTCCTTTTTTGTTTTTTTCGAACCCAGAAAGCTTAAAACCCCCTGCCCAAAAAGGGGGGGAAAAAACAAAAGTAACCCTAAAGGATTTTTTTAAGAAAACAATAAAAAATTATGAGAGGCAGGGAAACGAAAAAGAGGGGGGGGGCGGGGGGGGGGTTTGTCTTCCTAACCCGTTTTTTGGTGCCCCGGGGATTGGGGCCGAAAGGTTTTTTGTGGTTGTAAAAAACTTTTTTGGGTAAACAAGAACATCCCGGGCCCGTCCCCCTGGGGAGAAGCTTTGGACAAAGGGACCCGGGGGGTTTACCCGAAAGCGTTTCCCAATGTTTGGGGAAAGGGTGTGAAAACCGGGGGGTTCTTTTTGGGGGGGTCAAATTGGGACCCCCGGGAATTGGGTTTTTTTTGGGGTTGAAATTTTTTTGGGTAAAAACCCCGGGTTTTAAACCCACGAAGACACAGGGCAAAAACCCCAAAACAAAGGGCCTTTTTATGGGACCCCCCGTGGGAAAATTACGAGCAGGCCACAACAACAACTGGAACTCCCCTCGGGAGACGAAGGAAAAAAACAGGGGGAAAAACGGAGGGAAAATTGGGAACGACTAGAGTTCAAGCCCCCCCGTCCACCTCTGCCCACATCCTTTCTTCAACGTCCAGTCTCTATAAAAGTTGGATGATTTAGGGCAGGATTAGATTCCAAGGGGACATGAGGGATTGTAACGCTTTTTCTGACGGAAACATGGCTGACCCCGCGGGTGCCGGATCGGGGCCATATCCCAAACCCGATCCTTTCTGTTTTCCGGCGGATAGACGAAAGGATCTGGAAAAATCTAAGGGGGGAGGGTTTGCTTCATGCCCAACAACAAGTGGTGCAACCCCAAGGACATTAAGACTCTTTCTCGTTCCTGCTCGTCGAACCTGGAACATCTGACTATCTCATGCCGTCCATTCTACCTTCCCCGGGAGTTCAGCTCGGTCATCACCACAGCCGTCTACATACCACCACAAGCGGACACCGACGTAGCACTATCGGACCTACATGATGTGTTATGTCGGCATCAGAACAAGCATCCCGACGCGGCTATGGTGGTGGCTGGGGACTTTAATAGGGCGAACCTAAAAAAAGTCATGCCGAACTTTCATCAGCACATTACGTGTGCTACCAGAGGGGAAAGAACGTTGGACCACTGCTATACGCCGTTCAAGAGAGGCTACAAGGCTGTCTCTCTCCCTCCGTTCGGCAAATCAGACCATGCCGCCATTTTCCTGCTACCGGAGTATAAACAAAGGATAGCACGGGAAGCGGTAGTGACGAGGGACGTAAAGCGGTGGTCTGACCAATCAGAGGCTGAGCTACAGGACGCTCTGCGTGACGTCGACTGGGACATGTTCCAATTCAGTTCCAGGGACGTCAGCGAGTTTACGGAAGTAGTAACGAGCTTCATAGCAATGCTAGTGGACAACATCGTCCCGACGGTGAAAGTTAGGTCCTTTCCTAACCAAAAACCGTGGGTTGATAAATCCATCCGCGACGCTTTGAACGCCCGCACTGCTGCCTATAACTCCGGTCTTGTATCCGGCAACATGGACGAGCACAAGGCAGCGTCCTATGGACTGAGAAGGGCGGTGAAGGAGGCCAAGAGGAGGTATAGGGACAGAGTGGAGTCGCAGATGGAGCAGCGCGACACCAGACGCCTATGGCAGGGGCTACGGACTATAACGGACTACCAGGGCAGACCCCCCGCAATTGTGAGTGCCGACGCATCCCTAGCGGAGGACCTGAACTCATTCTATGCACGGTTTGAGGCTAGCAACAACAGCGCTAGCTCGCCGGCTAACAACATCACCGTTAGCGCAACCGGAGTGAGTTCTACCGCTGGGGATGAACACACACTCTCTGTGACCGAGCACAGTGTGAGGAGGGCTCTGATGAGGGTGAACACCAGGAAAGCTGCTGGTCCAGATGGCATATCTGGACGAGTACTGAAGACCTGTGCTAATCAGCTAGCTCCAGTGTTCACCACTATATTCAACATCTCCCTGGCTGAGTCTGTGGTCCCCGCCTGCTTCAAGAGATCCACTATTGTCCCTGTGCCCAAGAATGCTTCTCCAGCATGCTTGAATGACTACCGACCGGTGGCCCTCACCTCGGTGGTCATGAAATGCTTCGAGAGGCTGATTAAGGACTACATCTGCGCCTTCCTCCCTTGCTCCATGGACCCGCTGCAGTTTGCTTATCGTCCCAACAGATCCACGGATGATGCTGTCTCCCAGGTACTGCACACCACACTCTCTCATCTGGACAGCCGGAAGGGGGGCTATGTGAGACTGCTGTTCATTGACTATAGTTCAGCTTTCAATACCATAGTCCCCACCAGACTGGCTGGCAAGTTGATTGAGCTGGGACTGAACACCCCCCTGTGTGCCTGGATCCTGGACTTCCTGACCGCCAGGCCCCAGGTGGTCAGGGTGGGTAGACACACCTCCAACCCCCTCACCCTGAACACAGGATCCCCCCAGGGTTGCGTCCTCAGCCCCCTACTGTACTCCCTGTACACACATGACTGTGTGGCCAGGTTCAGCTCCAACACCATCATTAAGTTTGCGGATGACACAGTGGTGGTGGGCCTGATCTCCAACAACGACGAGAAGGCCTACCTGGAGGAAGTTGCTGATCTGTCACTCTGGTGCCAGGACAACAGCCTCCTCCTGAATGTCACCAAAACTAAGGAGCTGATTGTGGACTTTAGGAGGACACAACAACAGAGGACGTACTCACCACTGGGGATTAATGGGACTACTGTGGAGAGGGTGAGCAGGTATAAATACCTGGGAGTCAACATCACCGAAGATCTGACATGGTCCACACACACTGACACTCTGGTGAGAAAGGCGAGGCAGCGCCTTTACCACCTCAGGCAACTGAGGAAATTCAAAGTCTCCCGGAGGATCCTTCAGTCCTTCTACTCTGGAGCTGTGGAGAGCATCCTGACAGGAAGCATCACTGCCTGGTTTGGCAACAGCTCCGCTCAGGACAGGAAGGCTCTGCAGAGAGTAGTGCGTTCGGCTGAGCGCACTATTGGAACTACACTCCCCACCCTGCAGGACTTGTACACCAGGAGGTGCAGAACCAGAGCCTGCAGGATCATGAAGGATCCTCACCACCCCAACAACGGACTGTTTCAGCTGCTGCGGTCAGGCAAGCGCCTCCGTAGTCACGCTGCCAAAACAGAGAGACTGAGACGGAGTTTCTTTCCTCAGGCCATCAGGACTGTGAACTCCGACCTCACCAGGGCCCCCACCAAGACACACACACTGCCCCTCTTATGCACACACACACTTAGGTAAAGACTACACATAATTTATAATTTATATTACACATACAATTTTCCCTTTTTTTACTATATTTTTTTATAAAGTGCTCTTATTGTAAATATTGTGTTGTTTTTTTATATAGAGCTCTTAAATATTGTAAATATTGTGTTGGTCTATTGTAAATAGTGTGAACCTGTTATTTTGCACATTTCTGCTGAGCATTGCCACTTTGCATTTCACTACACACCTTGTGTGTGTATGTGACAATTAAACTCCTTGAATCTTGAATCTTGAAATATGAGGAAAGAAAAATTTGGGATCAATAGAACAAATAGATAGAATAGTTGAGGCAGGAGTCAAAGACAGCTAAAGGGAAGCCTTGTTCCCTAACACAACAATATCCAGCATGTTTTTTCTCACAAAGGTTAGCTAAATGTCGGGTAGCCTCAAATGGAAATGTTCCCGGGAAACAATTAGCATTCAACTCAACAGAGGGAAATGTTATCAGCACCAAATTAATTTAGGTAGATGTAAGCGTATGGACAGGTGCAGCCCATTGGTTTGACTCGCAGACACACCCTCACATCACTGGACCGTGCACGCTTCGTCTGGATCTAAACCTGGCTGTATAGCTTTCTAGCCTCAGATCGGCACGAAAACAAACAAAACCTCTCCCGACAGCTCAAAAGCATTTCCGTGTCGGTCTGGGGTTCTGCTGCTCCACAAACCGACACATTGGTGGAGAGGAAACAAGCGCTTCATTAGGAAGACATGAGATCGTTTCAGAAAGAAGCCGTCGGTGTGCTGAGAGGGAATTAATAGGCTCCGGATTGTTGCTTCCTTCTGAAGTAAATGAAGTTCATAGCTGACAGAATCATTTGGTGATAGAGCTGCCTCTCTGTGTTTAATAGGTCTCTGGCAACACCGAAGACAAGGGCAGCGACCCGCCATGCATGGATTGACCCCCATTACAACGGAAAATGATGAAAATTAGTTTAATTGAGGGTAAAGCACAGGAGGAGTGTTGAGTGTAAATCTGATCAAGTAGATCACATATCACTACTTTGAGATTTCCAGTATTTATGATTTCTCTGTCAATAATCATAATGTTGTACAATAATTAACTACCAACATCAGAGGAACTTCAAATCGATCTGGAAGTGTCAATCATTTCTAACACTGAAAGCTGATATACACCGATAAATATCAACAGGAAGTTATTGAAAAGGGTGAACCCTCGGTCAATTCAAGTTACAACTTATTATTTTATATCTGAAAATATTATTTTTTTTTTTTTTATCATACAATTGTTGAAACTAGGCTGAAGATGGACACGAGAAAGAGTCTGTTGAGAGGCCAGCAGGTCAAGAGTTGTTATTAAAAACCCATCTGGAATGTTGCGTTTAGTTATGTGCCAGGGATAAACACCCCCCCATCACACACACACACACACACACACACACACACACTCACACACGGACATGGACACATAACCCCCACCTATCCCATAATGAACGAGAAGCTTGCTTAAATTGAATTGGCATGTCAGCAGGAGTCCAGGGCTTTGTCGTTGTAATGGATGCCAACACACTTAACCCCACCATTTTAGACATTAGCTTCCACCACTGGAACTCCTGAGAGGGCTGGCTCTGGAAACACTTTCCTTACCCAGTCGACTAATAGTCTCTCTCTCTCGCTCTTTCCCTCTCTCTCTCTCTTTCCCCCCCTCAAATACTTGGCAGAGAGGGAGATCTTGTGATCATACCAGCTTTTGTTTTACACTCACCGTGCCTGGATGGGTTTGATTTTCTGAGACGTTCAAGATGTGCTGAGGGCAGAGCAAGAGAGAGAGAGAGAGCTAGGGGGAGGGAGGGGGAGAGGGGAAGAGAAAAAGGAGTAGAAAACAAGTATCTTTGAACCGAGGGTGTAATGTAGTCAGGATGGAATCTGTCATTCAGCTTATTGCATGTTGATGACTCAGGGTAGTTTCAGCTGTAAGCAGCTCCTGATTTATGGACAGTCGGTGAACTCCTGCGGGCAGCGAGGTAGGGAAGGGAGGGAGATCATAGCCCCACAACCACAACAGGGCCTCTTTTTTTCGGCAGAGAGAGAGCGACAGAACGATAAAGAGAGAGAGAGAGAGAGAGAGAGCGGGGGGGGAGGCAGGGCCTGCATTTTTCCCCATCATGCCAAACTGCTTTGCACGGCAATTAGCTGTGTCCTCATTTAGTCTGCCCCGTCCCAAAGGGTAATGAAAGTCATACATCATCTTCAGGGCCTGCTAATTATCCAGCTCAGTTGCAGGTAAGCTTTGTAACCATGAGAAGGCCCTGTCGCCCTGATATTTATTGCTCTTCCAATAAGCGGGTAAAAAATACTCTCTTGAAAGGTTGCCTGTACCCTGTGCCTCACATCCTTGACATACCTTTTCGCAAATGTGCTAGTCAAAGGGGAAATGTCTTCATTCCACATAAATCATCTCTTCTGGTGCGGCAACAAAATGTTCGGCCAGAGTTGTGTGCAAGTGCTGGAAACTGGAGAACATAAACATTTTGGGGGTCAGCTTGTCTGTGTTGATTTACATGTGAATGGCTAATGGAGGAAACACAAGTGAAATACTGTACTCAGAAAAGACACGGCTGGGGAAATTTGCCTGCTCCTGCTGCTTCACTACCTATTATTGAGAGACGTGCACATGTTTGGAGTATCATACTAAGTATACCGAATTATTACAGAGTTGTTTTAAAAGCAGAAATACTAAATACATTTAAAAAAATATACATAGACAGTATACATATATTCTTACACACCCTAGCAAAAGTTTGAACACATGAACAATATAAATGTATTTTCCACATACATACATACATAATATATATTTATATTTATATTATCATTTTATTTTATTTCTACAAAGGTACACTTGAAATGCAAGGGACAAAGTGAAATATTCAACCAGTTTCCAGTACTGGTTTGTGAAATTTGTGAAATATTTTCAGAGCGACCTCTCTATAATGTCGAACAGTTTAGGTAAAATATAGGATCCCATATGGAAAAGAAATGTATGTAAAATATATTTCTAAGGTATATATATGTTAATATTGAAAATTGGCACCTTGTATGTTTTATATAAATATATTTCCCCCCTTTAATATAAGTTCATATATTTAAAAGTTTTTAAAAATATTTATACAAATTGGTCCACATAATATATGGACACATTATAATGAAATATAGTGTGACATATATATGTGACACAGTTCAATATATATTCAAATATATTTTGAATATAAGTAATATATTTGAAAAATAAACATATTGTATGGCAATATGTTGGCAATATATTACAGATATTTGGAAATAAACTGCATGCCAATATACTTATTTTCCATCAATCAATGTCTCTAAACATAATACTCAGACAGAATTAAAGAAAGACTGGGAGGACAACAGTGAATGAAAAGGAAGACAGACATTTAATTCCCCCCCTGGCTAAGACAACACTATGAATTTGATGTGACGCCCCCTCATGTTTAGATGTGTGGGCATCACATCCACCGTCACAATAGGAATGCAGCAATAGGGAATCAATTCTGGTCCACTGACTGCGGCCCTCGTTCCTCCCTCCCTTCCCACTGTCATCCTCACCCCACCATCCTATTCGCGTTGAGCCTGGCAGCTAGTGCAGTCTGGGTATTGGAGTCTGGAGAGCGAGGGGTGAGAGCTGGAGGCAGAGAGGAGACTAATTGTCAAGGTTATGCCTCGGAAGATGATTGATGCCAGGCTGGGCTTTCCTGTCAGCCTGTCAGGAGGCAGGAATGTTTAATGTTCTCATTATTGGTTACGCTGTTGTGTATATTTCTCTGTCAGCGCCGCCGAGCCATCTGAACTGCCAAAGCACTTCAAAGGCCTGCAGGTCATTTATCTTCCCCTGACGCTCCCAATGCTCAGCCTCAGCTGAGTGCCAGTGATTTGTTATGACTTGAGAGCTGGCTGACAGACAGGTCCTCTGTAAGGAGGGGGAAAAAAGGAATCCTTTTTGTCACACTGTGAAAACATCAATGTTCCTGTAATGGGCTACAACTGTCAGTGGAGGCCAGCACCTGACAGTTGTGTGGCCTCACTAATTTGCAGTCCCGGTGACTTGCACTCTTCCCAGTTTAGATTTGGTTGTGGTGTCACATACAAACAGGCCACCATCTGTTGTTCGCTGCCGTAGGGAGGGCGGAGGAGAAGAGGGATGGCAATGCTAATTGAAGACGCCTCGTCATTTTGTATTAATCATCAAGCCCACGTATCGTTTCTTTTGAAGTCATGGCCCGAGATGAAGAAAACAAATAAGTCACTCACACGAAGACAGAAAGGAAGATATGCCTCAGTAACACTGTCCAGGACATGGGTGAAAATAGAGCAAAGGAAGGAGAAAGGATAACAGATAGAGGAAGGAGGTGGGGAGGGGGGCGGTCTTACGGACGTGATGAGAGGAGGCTAGAGGGGGAGAAAGGGAAGAGGTGAGGAAAAGGGGAGGGGCATGGGTGGAGAGAGAGTGAGCGAGAGAGAGAGAGAGAGCGAGAGAGAGAAGAAAGAGAGGAAAATCAGATCTTTGTTTCCTTTCCCAGGCCATGACATGATTAATCGCTTTCTTCTGATCTAATTTTGGAACATGAAAAACAGCACATTTGTCTTGAAGAAAAATGATGTGCCGCGCAGTGCAGATGGAAATTTCAAGCCCTGAAAAAGATTAAAGTGAAATTCCACTCCTTAGACCTAATCATGAGTTGTAGATTATACTGTCGTCTTAACCAGATGGTGGGTTTGATTCCCCAGCCCCTTCCTTATATTAATGAATACTAGACTGTTATATTTGACTTTGGTAAGTGAAATGTCTATCAGACCTAATGGACTGCCAGCCAAACTAACACACGCTGCACCTCTTTTTGCCCTTCGTGCATTTTTCATGTCTCAGACTGGTGCTCTATGTAGAACATTGTGCTTCCCCTTTCCATTTCTCATGGTGTTGTCGCCCGCCCTGCTTGCTAAATATTTTCACACAGAGGGTGGAGGACGAGAGCAAACTTGTGTCCACAGCTAATTTCCTTCTATAGGTTAGGGCCATAACTCTGGGCTTAAAAGCGTCACCTGGGGCACGCGGGGATGGGAACTCGATAGTAACGTGATTAAGCTCCCAGTCAATATGACTGCATACACGGCAGTATGTTAACCAACCTAATTATGAGAGGGGTGATAAAAGGAGGAGAGTGGGTGGCCGGGCATCTCATCTCAACCCACACAAAGCTGCCCCGTGGCGCTGTCCTCTCGCTACTCACACACACACACACACACACACAGAACCACGTATTTAATTTCGAGAAGAGCCCATTTTTCACTTGCCACAGACAAATTGGGTTACACGATTAGCTGTAGCAAAACTGCCCCGCTGCAACGCTGCCGGTTGTCTCTAATGTTATCCTTCCATTTTTAAGGGGGGAGACGGATGCATCTGTTGCGTAAACGTCTTGTTTTGACATTATATTCCCATCAGAGTAGGATGATGACAGTGCACAGTATTTATTAAGTAACAGTGACTGAACTAATTTCGGTATCTCCGGGACTCTCCGCGCTCAACTGCAAAACAACTGACATCAGCTTTATTTAATGCTACTATCCATTATTCTTTTTGCTCCATCTGTTTACCTTAGGGGAATGGTTCCACCCCGTGAAGATACCGAGACAAGACTTTTGGACGGCTGCGCAGGGTCGTTTTTGGCTCCTGGTGGAGAACTCGGAGGGCCTTTTCATCCTTTTCATGCCTTGGCTAACTCTGCTTGCATTTCGTGGCTTAAAGGTAAATCCGGAGTAATGCTGTCCACTCTCTGGCCCGGCTGTAGCCCCCCCCCCCCCCGATGTCTGTGAGTCGGACAGCCAGAAAATTTGGTAGTTGACGAATTCTGCTGGCGGGCCTCCACTACCCGCGTTCACTAATATAGAAAATGCAAATGTTTGGAACAAAAACTATGAACGGGGGAAAGACCAGGGGAGCGAAAAAGGGAGGGAGCCGGCGCACACAAAACTTTATTCATGAATATGCCAGGCGCAGTCTCAAAACAACAGCCTCCCGAAACTTGGACGGCGCCGCAAAACCACGAACATGAACAGAGGGAGACAGAGAGAGCACAATGCCAATATGTCACACGCTAAATAGTTTTAAATTAGAGCCTGTATACGCCTGTTGGAGGCTACATTCATCATACTCAACGTTGGTCTGTTTCTTGCAACCCTGGCAGTAAGAGCTTCCACATGCCAGTGTCGGCGCTGGGGAGAAACAGAATCGGGTTATCAGCAGAAGTTTACTTGTCTTTAATCAGCCTGTAGCTAATTACCAGGCTTCCACACGGCGTGGCCATAAGTCATTAATCATACAGGGCGTCTGGGAGCTCTCAGCTTTGTCCCGGACCACTGCAGCAGACAGGAGCTCCCTTTTCCATGATGGAGCTCTCTCCCTCTCTCACTCCCTCTCTCCCTGTCTCTCCCTCAGACTGGTGCTTGCCTCTCGCGGCAATGGCATCGCCCATTAGGGTGTAAATTACAGGCCTCGTAGTAGATAGCCAAACAAAGGCCCTCTGTTGTACTTCCTGTTTTTCTTCCTTGTGGCGTCCTCCGTGTCTGTCTGACAAAGGGTGATTTCACCACTACTTAAACAAAACTCTCTCAACGCACATGACCAACGCAAGTTAATGCGTTTGTCTGTCTGTGCGTCTGGGTCCGCGCTGGCATGTGACATCCATCAACAAACCACTCCAGCTTGGCAGTGTGGATGATGTCAGTGTTTTAGCGGTACACTCACTTGCTAGTTATCTTGACTGACGTTAGGTTCAATCAAAAGTTGCCATGGAGAAAAGTGTGCTGGTAATATTTCACAGTGAAAGTGGAGGTGAGAAATAAAATTGTCATTTAGCCCGAACAGGTGATACATCATTCTGTCCTCGCCGCAACGCCCTCGCTCACTGGTGACTAAATGGGCCAAGGCTGTTTTCAAATTACTACACAGAGGTGCTGAGGTCTCCACAAGGATCCATCCATGGTGCTCTGACGTGAACATTTTTAATCTGGCGTCCACATAGGTAAAAGGTTCATCTATGTGACTGTCAGAGACAGATTAATCTGTTGGAATGTTTCATGTTACATCCAGCCACCCAGCGCCAGGTGTAAAATATATAATGGGACAACAAGAATGAGAGAGAGAGAGAAAGTGAGAGAGAGAGAAGGAGATGGAGAGAGAGAGCAAAGAGCATGTCTTCTTCCATCATTCTGATCCCTCAGACAGCTCCATTCACCATCCTCTGTCACTCTTTGACAGGAGATATTTCCTGCGACCCGACTCCGTTTCCGTCTAACTGAAATGCCGTGGCCAAATGTACACATGCAAGCATCATTCCCAAAAAAAAAAAAAATCCTTGAAATGGGCTGGCAACTGTAAAGTGAGGCTTTCAGCTGCTTTTCATGCTACTGCATAGCGAACTCCCACGGCTGGCTGAGCGACTCTGTGTACCAGGTAGAACAAAACATCCCTTTGTGCACTTTGGAGGCCAAACTGTTTCTCATCATGAATAACACACACATGTAACACACAACATGTGGAGTTAAGTAAAATTCTTTGTGTGAGATGTAAAGATTCGAGCCAGGTACTAAGTGACGTTGCCATACACACCACATAGCTTATTTCTTCCTTATGGTAAAAGGGGAGCACTCTTCTTCGACTATTTGAGCACAAGGTTGTGAAGACAGACGATGCGTCATGTAAAAGTAAGAGACTGGCATCAAATGAAAGATTGTTTAAAGTCAGAGCTGCCAAAGCTTTATGCCCATCATTTATCTTGTTACCAATAAATCAAATTCACTTCATGGCAGAGTCATAAAAATGTATGAGAATGTAAATGGCTGAGTGACCCATTCATCTTGTTTAAAGTGGCAAATGTAACATGCTTCTCATCCTTGGTGATAAACTCATACTTCACTCTTTTATGAAGGATTCATTGTTGCTGGTGAAATGTCCTGAATTTCATTATGCTGGCAGGTAGAGTGGCTCTCCCAAGGCACTCCTGGTGCAGTACAGTGTGTGTAAATCACTCACAGTCTCATGCTGAAGACAAACCAGGATGCTGATTTTGCAAAGAGTGAGCAAAAGTCGCACCTCAAATCTCAAAACGTTTTCTCTTGCCATTTTGTCCAAAAGTCAAAATGAATGCTGGCTTCCGTTGAGACAACTCAACTCTCGTGACATTTTTACTTTGTGTGTTTATCCCTGATGTTGTTTCCTGAAAAACAGCATTAATCATTCTAATTTCTTCCCCAGAAGCAAAGTGCATGCGAGTGACTCCAATTTGACTTCCCTTTCTGAGAAGTTGTATTTCAAAAACCTCCGAGGACAAAAAAATGCAATCATGCCACTAAAACTCAATATTTCTGCTGGACACAGTGAGGGGTGAGTGAATCAAAGGGCAGGCTTTTCCTTGACACGCCCCCCCCCTATTCCCCGCCAACACACACACACATACACACACGCACACACTCAAGTATTCACTAATGGACATGCACACACACACACATGCACCTAGACAGAAACATACACTCACATTACTGTCGACAGGGCAGTACACTGAGGTGGTTTATGCTTCTTGTCAGTTGGAGGGCGTGATGAAGTAATGATTAATATGGGGGATGTTTGGAAATGTAAATCTGCGCTGCAGCACAAATAAACCAGGGGGGTTTCTGGGGATGATTAAATGGACATTTCACAGTTGATTGAGCATGCAAAAAGTCATCCATTTCCCCCTAACTCTGTAAACAGCAACGGCGACCCCCTTTCCTGTGAAGTATATGATGGTCGTTGTGGGTTTATATGCACACACAGGCCATTGAAGACGAATGAGTGCCTCAATTTATATAACCGCTGGGATCTCCTGATTAGGTAATTTATATGGAGGACAGGTTTATAACTGCTAACTTACCGTCATGTCCCGCAACAATTATTTCTGAAATCCGGCTGTAAAAGCAGACAGTAAATTCTGCATTTTTCTTTTGCTGTCATCAGGGCCCATAACCTGAGATCTGATTTTCAATAAATCCTTTTTTATGAAATGGGGGGCGATTACATTGAGAGAGAGAGAGAGACTCTTCAAATTGATCCGGCTAGCGAGGAGTGGCATGTATAGTATCTGCCTTAGCGTGCCCTTAGAGGCCTTGCTAAAGCTAAAGAGCATCCAAGTTACAGTACATGTTGCTGATATATGAGGAAATAGAGTGGCGTCTCGTAAATGGTCAGGGACACCTGTACTGAAGGAGGAGGTCACACGACAAATTTACACACACACACACACAGAAATATGCACTATACATTAGATAAGCAATGATACTAATTGAGGACTAAAACTATATATATCAAATGGAGTGAAAGAATGACAAAGAACACCAGGCAGTAGTGGATAGGGGATCAGGACTGAAGTGGCATTGTTTGTCATGTCGCAACACCACACATCCTGCTTCCTAAATGCATTGCAACTGTTGGCTACAACACTGAGAAGACAGAGCGGACTGTAATCATTGAAGGCTGTCAGACAGTTTGTTTTGCTGGTGACCCATGCAGCGACAGAGGGTGGATGAGATTGACTTCAGAAAACAGCAGTTAAAAATGTTCATAATAAAGTCGAGAGGACACTGTCAACCAACACCACTTCTGTTTGTGTTTAATGAAGGTCGTCCGTGATTGGACTCTGTACAGATGCTGTCAAGTCGCAGGCCTTACAGTAGACAGGAAAAATACTTTGGACATTTCACTGTAAGTAAACAATGGCGTAACGTCTTTAAGGCCCGGGGGTGTTGACTGAAGCACAATGTCAGATTTCCTGGACTTTAATGTTTTTGGCGGAACATAGAAGAATTGGCTACTCGGGTTGGTCAAGAGACAAAACATAGATGAAGACAAATTGAAATGTCATCATGCTTTAGTCCTAAAACAACTAATCAAAAAGGAGATTATTATTATTTTAGCATCCATAACAGATCATTTGGACGCGTAAGGATAATGTCAGGCAGACAAAAGAGACTGAGGTTACTGCGTATGAGCAGAGGCATTGTAAATCATCATGAGATCTGGATGGCTGGTTATTCACCCGCACCATATGTACAAAGTGAGTTTCAAATTGGAAACACTTCTGTTTGGTGTTCCAACGGCAGGAGCAACAATTTAACTTCCCTTCATCTACTCACCAAATGACCTACTTATGAAAAAGGTAATAACATAATAATCATATAATTCCCTTGTTTACCTTTATAACTACTGTATAATTATGAGTAACCATGATTGCACAATGCTTCACAGCTACTTTCCAGTTTACTATATGAAGCTACTAGATGAAAAAAATTGAAAAAGGGAAAGTAAATCAAATGAATTTTTAAACACTATAGTCCAGTATTCATAGTAAATTGGTTTAGACATTTCTTTCAGTACATGTTGGTTTGTGTTTTAGACAGCATCTGGTGAGAAGTGGATGTGTGCTATTAACAAGTCCTCTGGTTGGGGTCCCACCCCAGCATGGCTGCTTGTAAATGGCACTCTCTTATGGAGACAAATCACCCACTGGTTAGGGTTTCAATGAAAGGGGATACAGTTAGAGTACATAAATATAGCCTTAGGAAGCACCACTAACCATGTGATACTCAAACTTACTCAGTGATACTCAGACTTTTTGTGGCCAAGAGCCAGGTTTCACTCTAAAGAGACTCGCCTGGCAGAAAAAGCTCACAGTGTACAGTATGTATGGAAACTGAATCTGTGGCAGAGGCTAAGCTCAGATGGTTTTCAACAGGCACATTTAGCTGAACAGATGAGATGGATGAACCATTAAATAGTGCCCAAAAATATGGGGACAGCTGTGTGTTGTAACTGCAACGTGTAGAAAGGCTGCAGTCATTACTGGGATTTTAATATGTATTTCAGCCAAAGAGAGTCAAAGAGATGTCTGTTGCAGGGAGAGGAAGGAAATATCCCGGTGATTGCTTATTAAAACCTGACAGGCACAGTCATGTGTGAGAACAGCGCAAAGTGTGAACAGGCATAACATGTAGAATTAATAAGTGGCACGGAAACACAAAACAACACAAAGGGAATTGTCAGGAAGTGAAATCCAGGTTGACTCTCCGAGGCAGAACACAAATTAGATTATGGTCACATAAGGTGTTCTTTCATCTGGACCTCTTTCTTATTATCGCTCCCTGAGTGGCACAGAAAAACATCTTAATGCACAGGATAGCGTCCATCCCTTATTGTTGCCAGATGCCTGGATGATAAAGTACAGTGGGATTTCATTTCTTGCAATCATGGCTGACTATAAACTTTTACATTAACATTATAGACAGAATTAAAGAGCTTGTTTTTCCCATTCTTTTGCACATGCATAGTGACCAATAAATGATTAAATGGACGACTGGGTGTTTTAATGATGATCGTTACTAATTAAAGGGAGTTTTCTGGTTGTCTTCATAGTTGAGAAGATGCCTACAATTAAATCAATATGATGCGTGATGTGGTCTCTGTTCTACAATTTGATCATCTCACACTCCTAACCCAACGAGCTGACAACAGACAGTGGAGCACTTTACCGTGAGATAGTGTATCACACAGCTCATGGATCAAATTAGCAATTACAGCTTTGAAGTTCACAAGATTTAAAAAAAAAACATTTTGCATCTCACATGGTTGACTTCCCCATCATCTTCATATTTGTTCACAGCTGTCACATTGATTCTCTTCCTTATCAGCAGAACAAGGGAATATTGTTTTACTATTTCAGACTGAAAGCGTGCCAGCACTCAACCTGTCGAAGCCCTGCTGGGGTGTCTCAGGCTCTGAACTGGAAAGCGCAGGCTGCCTCCCTACGGTTTTGGACGGCCTAAAGCAGGGGTTCTCAAACATTTTCATGTCACAGATCCTCAAAAACACACACATTAGGCCCATTGGACAAGATTTTGTGCCGGGGACCCCCATATTGTAAGATTTTTGTTGTTGATTTAGATAATAGTGATAATAGTGGTGAGAGTGAAACCAGTGAATGGATAGTCATTCTCATACGGATGATTTGGATGATTTGTAACTATCCATCATAGTCATCATTTTGCTGGGGACCCCCCTCATGGACCCTTCGGGGTCCCCGTACACCACTTTGAGAACCACTGGTCTAAAGGTGTATGAAGTTAATACAATTGTGATTGCCTGCAATTATGGTGAAAGAGATTAAATTGAAAATGTGGTGAATAGTGCACATGTAATACTATTTCACTCGTTATTGCTTTCAATTTCCTTTGTGTAACAATGTCATTCATTACTTTTGACTGTGACATATAAGTGCAATTACGACGTTGTTGTATCTGTTGTGAGAATTTAATAAACAAGAAAAAAGAAAAAAAAGAAAATGTGAATAGGTGTACATTCGTCAGGAGAATGGCTGGCTCATTTCTTATCTGCAAGCATAATCAACAGGTGTTTCATAAGGTAAACACTCGGATGATTAATCGCCCTCCTTTCCCAAAGAATACGTTCAATATCCAGTGACCGACCAGAGACATCAAACATTAACAAAGAATAATATTTTACAGGACAACAATACCTTCTGATTGTCGTGTCCGTGGAATGAAGTTTAATGAATAATGAATAATATTCTGGTGTTTTGTTTGCCGACCATGGAGTGGACACCAAGTACCGACTGCATTTCTCTTTGAACTGGCTTTTAGACCGACAAAAACAAACATTTACCAAAAACAGGCCCATTCACATTTCATAAAAGGGCTCCCACGTGAACACTTAATGTAAACCATGCGTCAAAATATTAAAACAGATATATTATTTTGCACACGCTACATCAGATGAATCTGATTACGATTGGAGCTCTGGACTAAAGTCTATTCACAAGTGCATACAAAGCACGCCGCGCACTCAAATAAAGCCGGGCTGCTTCTGTGGTTCTGCAGTGTTTCATGACACCCTGTTTGCTGTGAAGTACTGAGCAGCTTATTAATCAGTGGTGAGAGGCCTCCCATCCATCCAAGCACATGGCTGCCTGCCTGTGGAACATTTTAAAGCCAAGCAGGTCCATACAACAACCATTAAAAGCACAGAGAGCCATATCACTGTAAATTATTTAGCTGGGAGAGGGTAGTAAATCAGTGTGAGTGTCATATACTGAACATGGCATATGCTGGAGTGAAAAATGCATACAGAGCGGCTATTCACACTTGGCGCTGAACATGCCATTTAAAACCCTGTGTCGTCCGACATCTCTCCACAGCCCTGTCAGCTTCAGTCACAACTAATTTATTGAAGCTGATTGTGAATGATCCATTTTAAGAACTTGAACAATTGCGTTCTGCTGGGTGCTGAGCTTACGTACGGCGTATGCTGTGGCTTATGTTATGTTTCAAATCAATGTTTTTTTCCACATTGTTATTTCAAAGAATGAGGCAAGCAGAAAAGCTCTCCAGTGCATCGTAAATGGAAAACTGTGTTCAGTCCGACGCGTACGATGAACGAGAATACCGACTCAAACCATTTTGTGGCATTAATGGCTATGCGAGGAAAGTGTAACTGAATCCGTGTTATGTGAGATACTAAAGCCTAAACAGCCCAAAGTAAACATATTGTAGTTTGGCCATGATCAGTCTTTCTTTGTACAGCCATTCAAATATTCCATTTGTAATTTAGAGGCAAGAGTTATTCCTGAACGTCAGTGCTTGAGATCTGACTTGTCGACAGACTTCAGCGTGACTGACACGCTCATCAAACTGAGAATCCTTCTTGCCTGAGGGAACTGTGATACCTGTCAAATAGTGGATATCTTTTAATGTTCCCGTCTCAAATGCATGTCACAGCAAATGCCAAGTCATAACATCAGTTATTACCTGGATGTTCAACGTCGGATTCCTCTTATTTACCTAAGGTTTCAAATGATCCCTTCACTTGTCTCTCCCTTTCTTTCCTTGTGCTGAGAGTCATCTCCGTGACAGTTTTTCTATCTTCAAACTTTCACTAGATTTCTTCTATTTGTTTTTTGATTGACTCTGTGAGTGTGTTATGTGGGTGTGTGTATGTGTTGGTCACGTATGTGTGTCTTCTTGCATGTATTTAAAGCCCGTCTGACGCACTTAACAGCATTTGCCAACTGTAAAGAAGAAAATTAGCTTCAACACACTTCCACATCGAAGCTTCTTGACAGTCTGTCAAGGGCTGCCTGACAAACCAACTCCCTCATATACTGTCTGTCTATAGGGGGAGCAGTTCAGCATGAGATCGTCTCAACACTAGTTGGCCTTCAGCAAGCTGTGTAACCTCGACTCACAGAAGAGAAAGAAAAGACAGTTTTGTGTCACATAAAATTATTGCACTTCAAGTTCAACTCAAAACAATACCAAGCATTCACACATAACTCTATACTATGTATAACTACATGATGACTACTTATTATATGTGTATTTCTTGGTCTTATTTTGTTGAATACCCTCTCCGGAGTCAACTGATATATTTTGTATCCATTTCTATTGTATGTAATTGCAACCAAATGAAATAAAATGTCCAAAGAATAAAAAAATCAATGATGATGTCATGTTCAACAGAGGCCTGCGCTCTGAGAAGTCATCCTGACACGCTATTGCAACAGTCTTGCTGCAGTCTAACTCACTGCATAAAGTGTTTACTATGTCCACTGCCATGGACAATAACAGCTTACAGGCAGCCGCTGTAGCATGTGGTGTGCAGCTGCATAGTACTGTCTGTCTGACTGTCTGTATATCTGTCGGACTAGCCGCAGGGATATGAAGATGGACTGCAGCACAGTTCTTCTTTATCTGTCACAAGACATGGTACATTTGAATGGATGTAGATGGTCCTCCACAAAGCAGATATTTTACACACACACACACACAGAGAGAGAGGGAGAGAGAGAGACTAATCACCATCTTGAGACCCCTTAGTAAGGGGCTCAGGTGTTTGCCCACAAACGTATGACTTGACTCATACTGTGAGGTCTGTGGCACTATCTATAAAAGGAGGAGTAATGCATTTTGGTGTATAAAAAAAGCAGAAGTGCAATTAAATAACTGTAACCCAGAATGGTATCAAAATAAAGATTTGTAGGTATGTGTCAGTGTTTTCTCTTTAACCTTCTTTAAATAAATGTAATCACAGAAAGAGTACGCGGTGGTTATATTTTTTAATCTCAGAGTGTAAAATATTCATTTACACTGTTCTTGTTTATACATGATATAATCTCCCCGTAATCATATTACCTGGAAGGCAATACAAAACAGCCTCTTAAATGTTCCCCTTTACACATGGTATACTATTCAAAACAGGCAATTGCTTTATTCCAATGAAAAAAAGAAAACTCCTGCTTGTTCAGCATGATATTGGTGCCTATAATGTTTTCACTATATTGTCTCCACCTCCTGCAGGGCAGCAGACAACAAACAAAAGAAAAAAAAAACTACCGGATTGGAGGTAATTTGAAGTTCAATTTCACAGTTAACACTAAAATGCATTAAAGCAATAAAAGTGATGCGAGCCCCCATATTTCCTGGGGCTGTGTTGCTGTATGTCTTGCCCAATTTGTCTCCCAGTCAGGCCCATTAGTCTCCTGCGCTCCCTTCTTAATACGCTCAGCTCCCCCAAATGCCTCAGATCAATGTGTGATACATCGTAGCATCATTGCTTACTGCATGTGGATGAGTTGAGAAATGTCCCCCCTCTCCTCTTATTTCCTTGGAGAAGTCTCTATTGAAAGTCATATGGGCTCAGGCAGGGAGAAGGAGTTTGGTTTTGGGGTTGGTGGAGTAGAAGGGAGGGAATTGTTTCATCCACTGACAAGAATGAATCGCAGGAGTAATGTGGAGGCTGGTAATAGTTGAATAGTTTATATCAACTTGATAAATATAGCTCTCATAAATCACATAAGTGTTATATATTGCTGTTTTTCACACTTGGCTCCAACCAGGAAACTCTGGAGAGTATCAGGTCGAAGAGCAAACCTTCTTTCTTTTTTTTTTTTTTACATCTGCACAGACAACGGCAACTCAACTCCTAAAGCAACTTTCAGACAGTCAGCCATTTTGTCCGTCAGTATCATAAATTGTTCTGAGCTTGTTTGACATAAAATGATTTGTCAATTACAAACAAGCGTGAAACATTCCAGTTGCATATGTTATGGATAATCCCTGGAAGACGTTTTGAAAAATCAAAAGGAAGATTAGCTTAGTTTATAGACCTTTTTAAAAATTACTGAGCAGTCATTGTATCTTCATCCAATCTGATAGCAGAGCTGCTTTCATATCAGTTTAGTAAGAGAAGTGAGTCATTGTAACTGGTGGCCCACACCCATGGAAATGACATCATACACTGTCATACAAGGCCAGTGACACACCATCAGGATTCACTCATAGAAGGGAGAGAACAGCAGAAGACAGCAATTATGTGGTAGACTGAAACCTCAACCTGTCAGAAAAGCTTGGAAAGTAATGGCTTGTTCCCAAATTAACTGGCCGACTCTATCTTTGATAGTCCACTGGGTGGCTACACACCAAGACAGCTTAGAGCATGTGTCTCGGTGTGATATTATATTCACGCAGCTTCAAACAATTAGGATAACCTTGTGATCGTATGGTGTAATGCCCTCAAGATACTGTGCTGAGGCATTGGTTTTGATTTCAAATGAAGGCAAAAAGCCCTTTGGTGCCGAGCCCATTTCTGACATTTTCTCTGCTATTTACATTTATCAATGACAGACAACAACCTCATCAGCCCGCACGCTACTCCAACATACTCCATTAAGGTGCCTGGAATAAGGGTGCATTTCCATAAAATATTCTTTGTCAGAATCAGAGAATGGGCAAATTATCTGAACACTAAAACACCCCGGCGCACCGTAGATCCCAAAGCAGACAGAAATGACCTCAATTAGGCTGTCTAAGCACAAGAAAGTGTCTCAGTGGTTAGAGATCTGAGTGGCACAGATAGATCAACACTGCCATTTCACTTCCCTCACATCACCTGGATGAGCACTTTACATTTGTAAATCAATGAGGAGGGAAACCACATGTAGAAGAGCTGGGAGGGATTTTCTGTCTGCCTTGGCACAGATTTTGAGAATGAAATTACCTCTATTACAGCTCTCAGTTGGGGACTGCATTCTAGGATCAGTCTGTCAGAACAGGGTGCTTTAGCATTGATGGATATGACATGCGACCAGTGACAATGTTGATTTTTTTAATCTACAGGATAATAGGCAGATTTAGTAAGGATTGGGTGATAATGTCATTTGCCTGAGGCAGCGGATCTGTTTACGACCACTAAGGCCCTGCTTTGTTTCATGCTGTTCGCTTTATGGCTTCATTACTACAATCACAAAGCTGTGGACATCTCAACAGCCCGTGTCACCATAAATCACCCACTGAGATAATGGCAGTTGGGTGTTTTAGCTAACATGACACCTTTTAGTACGATGGGAGCATGACTGAGTTCCCGGTGCAAGTAAGATAGTTTATGTGGCACGTGCATGCCAAGATGTCGGTAAAGGGACAAGATCCGTAAGAAAAGCATCACGGATATGAGTAATAATGGGGTATTTGAAAAGTAGTCATCATACTTGTAAACCCGTAATAGTGGTGTTTTGAAAGTAGCATAACACGGTGAGAGAGTGAGAAGGAAAATATATAAATAAACACTACAAACAACGATATTATTGATAGGTCTGTTTTTTCCCTATCAGAGGAAGGCTTTACATTATCATCACAGCCTGATAAAACCAAAGCGCACATACATAAAAGATAATAATTGTTCTTTGACTTAAGTCTGGCATGGGGCTGAGCATCGTAGCAGCTAACCCCTTATTGACACAGCTGTTGCCCAAACTATAGGCTTGCCACTGCAGACGACGACATGTCTTTATATTGTGCCACACACCCACTAATGACAGCTTTAGTGGTGGTAATTCAGCAGGGTTGAATATGGGGTTAGGTGTGTGAGTCATGTCCTGGGCTCCCCCATTGCCAGATGTCCTGCCAGGTTTCCTGGAGTGTGTCTGTGAGGGTGCATATATGTCCCAAGAAACAAAAATGGCAGCTAGATCTTGACCAGAGATCTGAAGAAGCACACTAGGAAATTGCACAGTTAAATAAAATAGTGTTTTTTTCTTTAATACATTTTTTATGTGTTGGTAATATTTCAATGACAGTGTTTACCTGCTTGATTGCATCTTAGCAGGTTTATAAGCATGTACATTACTTGAGATAATCTGGGTTCAAAACCAATCAGCTAGATAAGCAGGATCATAACTGTGGATTTGAGTGGCTGCCCTGTTATAATCTGAAAAAAAGTAAAAAAAAATCCTTGTGATGCTTCGGTGAAACATTATCTAAGGTATATCAGTACTTTGACATTAAGACCATCACTTACAGCCTCTTTAGATTGTGTGTCTGTAAAGTGGTAGATCCCTAAAACTAAGGTTACACAACAAAGCTTCTCCCACCATGCTGCGGTTACAAATGCAGATTTGGACATAGATTCTCATGGCAAGGCTCTGATCCCATGTAAAAGCTGTCCTTGACCTGCCACTGTTAATGTTTACTGGGCCAGATGAGGGACTAAACCTCACATAAACTTCAGCTCACTGACCTGAGTTTTCTTTTAAGAACCTTGCCAAGACATTCATTTCCTTATTGAGATGCCTGTTTAACGACATAAAACCACTTTATACACCCTTGTAAGTAGCAATTACCGAATTCAATAACTTGATCTGACTGTATTTTTTTTTTTTTACTTTTATTTATATTATTCAAAATACAATCTACAATTGTGCTGTCTTTTATGCTGTGTTATTGTTAATATCTTGTTCTGGAAAGCTTCTTGCACACCTAAACCGCTTTGGACCTTGATGGACAAAGTGGATATATACTTTAATACCCTTGTAAACTCTTAATTCCCCATGTTTTCTCTTCTCTGTGTCAAGTCTCCACACTGAGAGTCAGAGAAGGGAGGGCTGGGTAGGTAGGAGGGTTGGTAATTCATGCACACATGTGCCTGCCTGTTCCTCCAGTGACAGGGCCAGGGGGAGGGGCACATGATAAATTGCCTTCCACCGGGGACCTCCGAGCACAGCAACCATGATGTGGGTAAAAATGGAAATTGCTCCCTTTCACCGTCATTACATCAGTTTAGGACGCGTGTGGGCCTTAAGACAGACAGACACTATGAGAGGAGTTTGTTTCTTTTGACTAACCGCTGTACAATAGACAAGGGACAGTGTAGCTGAGAAGGTATCCTGATTTTATTTTTAAATAACATGTAACTGGGTCAACAGTGTGCCCGTAGACCCCAGAACTGAGACGCGTATGAAGTATCCCAGTCGAAAAAAATCCACAACAGTTGCAGAATCAACTCGGTTGTTCAGGATCGATGACGGCAGAGAGATAGAAATGTGAGACATTGCACGTTATTGCCGTGTATGTCAAACTTCAGCCAGACTTGAATTAACTAATTAATGGATCATTCATTGTGGCTATAGGTCCCAATTAGCTGTCCAACTGTGCACTGATATTCATTTTCAAACTTTTCCACGGATTAAGAGACAATAAAGCTATAACGATACTTTAAGATTTATTTATGTATCTGTATTGTCAGTCGTAATTATTCAGACAGCAACTGCTCATCGCCGTGTAAACAAGAAATAACAAATATACGACAATAGTTAGGTGTGGGATGTTGTTTGGAAATAAAGATTTTATAAAATGTTACTGAAGCTCCTAGGCACATAAAGCCTTTGCTGGCCAACTCAAAACCTCCAGCCCAGACCACGAGGTATGAGTTATTTACCGGAGTACCTGCATGGAATAGGAAAATCCCACAACTCTGTATAGATCAGGTATTTTTAATATAAAGCAATTTTAGACTTATACACATTTGCACTACATGTGGATCGGATTATCGAATGGAAATTAGGAGCATCCTAACATACATCCCCCTAATTAGTTGATTGAAAAAAAACAACACATCGGTTTGTGGCCTAAACGTCAGAAATTCAAAATATTGGAACATGAGTGTCTTTCTCTCACAGCATAAGTTTCTCACAAATGTGATTGCCAAAAAAAGACAGGATAGTCGAGGACGTTGTGAAATCTCAGTGCAGTAAGGCTATAGCAAATTAGTAAATAATTCAATGTGCGACTTCCTTGATCATTTTAAAATCCTAGCTATATTAGGCTTTGTTGGGATTTGAATTTTGTAATTTAAAATGAGAATTTGTGCTCGTGATTTTAAAAAGAACATACAGTTCAAAACCAGTTTGCCTTGTTAAACGTCTTTGCTGACGGGACTCACAAATTTACACTTTAAAGTAGCAAGTAGAGCACAACATTTGGCCTCAGATCAGCCTGCTCCAACAATACTGACAAAATATCAATAAATATTCACCCATCAGCAAACTACAACCTGTCTTATTCAAATTCAATTCGTAAAGCATGTTCAGCTTCACACACACACACACACACGCACACACACACACCAATTTCCATTCTCATTCAAGTTACATTTAATTAAAACTTTACAACGTGTGTGCTGATTAAAATCAATGTTTAAAGCTTCTCAGTTATTTGGTATATAAACAGATGGAAGGAAAGAAAGAGGGAAAGAAAGAAAGATTAGAAGGTCAAAATTGCCCCTAATAAAACGAAATGTTTCATCAAATATGCTTTGTCAGTCGTCATAAAAATTATATACGGGCTCGGAAATTATCAGTGGGGTTATTGTAATCTACCAACCTTATTAATGGGCCAATTTCTAAAAATGTCAATGAAACAATAAATTAAATTCTATAGTGAAATGCTGTTAATTGATACTTCATAAAATGAGGCACACGGAGATATGGAACAGAATTGTTTCTTATTTTTTCCCCAGAATACATACAAAAAAATACCAATTCTCTTTCCATGGTATACACCTGAAAAATAACGGCAATTTAAAATGTGGACAATTTGGAATTTAAGAAACAAACATGCATGTAAATTATTTTCTTCTCAATGAGACATTAAATAAGAACAAATACAATCATAGCAATTTCAAATTAACATCGAAATGAAGACCCCTACTTTATTAGTACTCTAACATGTGTGTGTTTTCACTTTACCTATAGAGTTCAATTTCAACATAATGCACTTTTGAGTTGCTCAAATATTTTCCATTTGCAGCTATTATCGTCTGCTTTTAAGCGGACATATAAATAAATACAGTTGAGTCCACGGATCCCGTCCATAAGTGGAGCGCTGTTAATATAAAAGTCTTTATATTTGCATTCTTAGTACTATAAACTTTTCAAAGTCATTTTTCTTCTTTTCTCACTGGTATCCAAGCGCTGATGCTGTGGTGAGTCTCTGGCCATACAGTGCATAAGGAGAGTAATAAGGGCCGGTGGCTGCCGGGACAGGAACAGGGCCACCGTGAGTTGGCAGGGGGCTTTTGGAGTACGGATGGTAGCGGCTGCTGAGTCCTAACGCGTGATGCGGGCTCCTTAGGGCCAAAGTCCCGGGGCTCCCGGGGGCTCCTGACTGTGGCATGTGCATATGGCAGGCCATGGCAGCTGCTAATGACGAAGACCCAGGATAACCAGATATCAACTTCTCAGCCCCAGTGAAAGCAGTGTGCGTCCTCAGGTGATTCAGGAGCTCTTCCGAGCACGAGAAACGTTTGTCGCACGGTCCATTTGCCGACACCCAATTACAAATATGGGGGAGTGGGTCGTTGGGGAGCATGAACCCGTACGGGTACAGCGGGTGTCCAGTAAATGTTGGCGCCGAGGAATGAACGCCGTGTAAGGGGTGTGTCGGGTACATGAGTGGGTAGCCGGACTTGAGGGCGTTAGCGGCCGCTACAGCCGCAGCGTCGTGCGTACAGGCACTGGCTGCGCCCGCTAAGTGACTGGCACAATGGTAACTGAGGCAGTAAGGGTCTCTACATAGGCTGGCTGACATGATGGACGGTGGGGAAGCCCCAGCCAAAGGGCTGGACCCAGCCTTACTGCAGCCCAGTGAGCTAGCCAGCTGTGCGTTAACCAGGCTCCCTCCGTGGGGCAGGAAGTGTTGAGGATAACCAGCATAGGCCCCAGCCAAACTGCCCGGGTACGTCATGCCGGCAGGAGGCAAAGGGAAAACTGTCTGTCCCGGTTTGTAAGGAGAAACCGGTGCCACAAGTCCTGACCCGAGAACGGATGCGGAAGATACAGAAGTTACAGATGGAGACTCCGAGGAGGAGGTGGTTTTAGAGCCAGGCGTCGTCTCCTGGTGTTGGTTGACCTCTACGTTAATTCCACCACAACTCACGCTTATCCTGCTGTGGCTAGTGGTGCCAGATCCGTCCGTCGTGCCATTTTTATTACAATCAGACTCTTTCTTTTCATCCCTATCCCCACATTTCCCCTCTGATGGCATGGGAGAGGCAGAAGTGCTGGAGTTTGGGCTGCCTGTCCGAGGCGTGAACGGCTGGCAGGTGGCGCTCGGCACTCGGAAACCAGACTTCTCTCCGCCCGAGACGCCTGAAGACGAGTCCTTCTTATCAGAGTGTTTAGCGTAGGGTTTGAAGCTAGATTTGTCATCCACACCGATGTCACTCAGTTTTAAAGGACCGGATTTAGATTCCTTGTCACTAGATCCATTTGTTACAGAGGATAATTTGGAAGAGGGCGGTGGGTCCGGCTTGCCGATCTGAGAGCAGGTCTGCGCCAGCAGTGCCAGCGGACTTTTCTTGGCATCTAGCTGCAAAAAAAGACGATACAGTGGTTGATCAATCCAGTCAGAAACGGACCTCGAGGACTTTTATTTTCTAATCACAGAATGTCTAGTTGAAGTCAAAGTCAAGCACTATATTCCCCGTCATTTCCAAACAGTATTTTGCGGATTATGTAGTAATTACGCACGACTCAACTACGAAGAAAACTACACCAGTCTGCTATCAGCATATTTCAAAACACGTCGCTTATTATAGGGCTTCGTGCAAATTATACTTTTAAACATTGAAATCACGTTGTGTGGTTTACCATGACCCTGAATATTGTAGGAAAACAACACCCCCAAAACGTTGTCACACGGAAAACCAATACATTTCAGACTTCAACACTACGCTTTTATCTCTTTGAATGTTCTCCTTACCTCAATAGGGCTAATCGGGGTAGAAGGCAAAGGCTGCAGATACTCCGGGTGCAAAATGTGTCCCGATCGTGCGCTAAGCATTTTCAAAACCTTGATGGGAAGTCGGTTTGCTTGCCTTAGTGGATCAGACGGAGGCGAGGAGTGGAGAAAAGGCTTGTTGATGCTCGCCGAGCTGCTATTCCGAGAACCGCTGCTTTCCCAGGCTAAACAAATATCACTATGTTTCAGGAAAGACGCCGAGGGCGATGTGATCATGTCCCAATTCTCAGGAAATTAAACGGAGATGCTTTCGTCAGATTCATTAAGAAATCGAGAAAAAAAAGCGATCGAGCTCTCGAAGAAAAGAAAAACAAAACAAAAAGAAAGCGTAAAAATGGTTCAATAGCGGGGTAATCCGGACAGTAAAGGAGCAAGGAGCGGCTGCTGGAAGGAGAGAGAGAGTGCGAGGTTATCGCAGATCCGTGGCTGCGTCTTGCACCATGAGCGCTGTGCCTTGTGTGCGTCTGTCTGCAGGTCCGTGCTCTGTACTCCCGAAGTACGAACTGGTAGAAATCTTCACTTCAAAAGCAGCTGAATTAGTCCGAGATTAAAGCCTTTGCCGCCTTCCAATCAAATGGGACCCTGAGGTGATTGGAGGGTCAAGGGGATGTGACGTTCTCCTCTTTGTAAGCTCCTCTATTTTGACAGCTCGGGGGAGGAGATAGGCTGCAATGTTTTGGTTGCCGTGAACGCTTACACTATTTTTAGATGTCGGGCTATGTTTTTTTCCTTCTTCCATACACGCCAGGATGTAAAATGTGTAATATGTATGTGATACCGGTTATGGAGCAAACCCTCCAGTGCTGAAATTACACAAGTCACATGTATTTACTCACCTTTTAGCCAGCATCCTCGTTTCAACTGGTATAAGAGACAATAGCTTATATTGTGTTATTATCAAGAAGGTAAACTATTCTGCACCCAATTCACCCACCTATTTATTTGCCGAATAGAGTTTACCCATTGTTTTAGCTTGACATACATGTTTATAATAAACATTCATAATATACATCATAGTAAGTGGTATCAAATTGATGGAAGTTATATGAGGATAAGACATTTTAATGGAAAAAAAAAGTATTAATTTCTGTTTATACTGGTGGTTGTTTGCTTTATGATGATCACCAACTAGAGGCCATACTTTACAGATCCTTTTAATTCCCACTACATCGCTACTTATTATCCTATACGAGGGTACACTTTGATGGGCTTGATTTGTCTTAAATCAACCGTAAGACGGTAGTTAATAAAAACATATTTTATCTGTTATTCGTTAAATGATCTGTAACCCTGCGAGACGCACGTCTACCACAGTTTTCCCACTGACAAACATAAGATCAACCACTTCAGCTTGAATTCCCCAAACAGACAAGCGTTGACAGGAACAGACCAATGTAGTGATGGAGGGATGTGAATGTCACATGTTTTCAGTATAATATACACCGCCCTTCTATTTCTATCTCCACCCCTCCGTCAAGTGTCAATTCTGCTCCACCGCAATCAATCAGTTATTTGTCAGACGCTGTCAATCCGACGCTTGATTTATGTCAGCTATTGTAGCTGATTACATGCCAGTGTGACTGAGGGGAAAAGGACAAATGGGAAGAGAGGCATTCTGGAAGAGACACCTAATTTGAGGGGAAATAAATCATTCTCGTGTTAAGATTTAATTTGCAAATGCGTCGACAATAGCCAACCTTTTCTGTCCACACGATGTTGGGAATAAGTAACCAAAGGATCATAAGGAGGACTAAAACCATTTTAATACCAGGGGGAAATCTCCATTCTGTCGACTTTTCACTGGAACAAAGTTTCAAAACTTTTCCAGTTGCTCATCAAATACCTGGGAAGTGGCATGAAACTCACAAAGAAACTCTAATAACTTGCAGCAACAACCTGACTTACTCTTGTTATTACTATTTCGCTCGTACTATTAATCGGCCGAATATGTTAAGAAGAAGCCTTAAGTAAAACACCGCTGGCACAAAATAATTATCATTTAAAAATCTGCTTTGTCAAGTTTGGAACTTTAAACTGGATTTTCATGAGAAATCAAATATATTCATCAAATTACAAAAGATCCCCATAGATATCCCCATATTACTTTGGGAAAAAAGAAAGAAAGGAAAATAGTTTGTGTTCATAATATACATCTTTTTATTGAGTGTTTCAATGTATACGTTAACAAAAGTTCATCCAATCTGCAGGTACAGACGTTGTTAAATAAAATATAACGTAAAACAACCTGATAAATCACCAGTTTCTCAAAACAGAACCATGTCCATTTTAGCACAACGTAGCCTATCTACTATTGTTAAAACCTGTCATCTGCCTCGGGCACATTGTCATCTGCAACAAGAATAACAAAGACAGGGAACAAAAAAGAAATCCAGACATTTTATATTGATGTCAACTCGATTTTATTTACATACAATGAAAATGATTTATTTTCTTTAAGGGGCAGAAAAGCGGACCGAAAGAAAGAAAAGAAGAGGAATGGTCTGTCAGGCCGTTGAGAAAAGAAGTTTAAAATGCCTTGAACTATTCACCGCTGAGATGGCTAATCAGTATTGAGGCTCCAGGGCAATCGGGCAGCTTTTCAATGCGGTTTTCCTTTCATCTCAATCGGGACGGAGGCGCTCAATTAAAAGCCTATCAGTTTGTAAGTAAATCAACGCCTATCAAAGTTGTCACATCAAACAAAACGATTATTATTGCAACCCGCCTCCACCATTAATCTCTTTCTGTGGTAATCTGCTTGACAGGTCATCTTGGAGAGCAAGAAAACCTGGAGTGGACAGTCACAGGGGGCAAAAATAGGTTTTGGGGAAAAAAAATATATATCTAGGCTAAAACAAGCTATGTTTTATGGTTCATAATCTGCCCTAAACACAACCTGGGCTACACCTAATAAATAAAATAAAACAACAATTTTAACTATATGGTAAAATATAAAATGTTATCCTGGTCCAACTATTTATTAATAAATTCTTAATATTTCGCCACGGAAGCCATTTTGCGGCCAAAAGTCTGAGAAAAAAAGAACCGCTTTAGTTTACAGGCCTACACTGCATGGTCTGCAGTAGGCTACATCTTTGTAAACTGTGTGTGAATGAAAACCTAGTCATCATTTTCTACTCTCCAGCTACTATCTCATAATAGTGAAATCGTGTGAAATAATAAACAAACAATAACCCAATAACAGGCTCATAATTCCGTCCAATTTCATGTCTGACTTTGTAAGAGAAAAAAAGGAAAGTCCAAATGAGCGGACCTCCATTCCTTCAAATGTTTTCAGTGTTTTTGTCAGGCAGAACAGGGGGGGGGGGGGGGGACGTTTCACAATATGCAAAGATGTGTGATTGATAACAGGCTTGCTGTTTTCTGCACGGGCTGTCAGTCCATGACACAATATGTGAGTTATTAGGGCAAAGAAGGGCAACCATAAATTTTCACTGTCAGGCGAAAACCCTCTTTATTGTCCGTATGACGAATGGGCTTCTGCACCAGACGCCAAATACTCGGCATTACCCTTAAATGGGAACACATTTTTGCGACCATAATTCATGATATTTAAATAGAAAGTTTTAATATCCTCATATATTTCATACCAGTGACATGTTTATGAATCACTTTGCGCATGCAAATATAATTATTTACATCTCAGGAGGAAGTGCGTTGGACTTCCAAGTTTACTGTGAGCTATGCCTAACCTGGGCCGACACTACCGCCTTTGCACAGTTGAAGTGAGGAAGTGCAAAATTTAATCTTGAGTAATTTATAATGTATAGTTAATAGGAACTACTATAATTGAATAACTCGCCTAATTACAGACCGTATAGTCTTAACTACATTTAGAATTAAAATCTAAAAATGTCCGCCGCCCTGCATGCCTGATTTTGGGGTAATTCACAATCTTATCATAAAGTTAATTTTATCTCAATGCCTTTTCTTTCCATTAATTACTTAAGAGACAAGATTCAAGCCATGTATACACTGTGTTATTCTCAATGGGCGCATAAATCTCCACGTAAGTTAGATAATGGAAGGCAGGCTGTACAGAGAAGTGTTAAATACAACTATTAAAAGGCATGCATGAAGTAGAAAAGATTTTTTTCTAAAACTCCGAGGAGGAAGGATGATAGGTTTACAGGAGAATCCGTGATACGACATTACCTGGAATCATAAGCATACTATGCTCCGATGCAACACGTCAGAAGTAAAGAAAAAAAATGTCAACACTGTATAAACGTAGTCCTTTTGTCTAGAATAAACTTATTTGGGAGTGAACACACACACGCATACACACACCCCGTTACATTCTGTCAGATGTGAAACAGTGGAGCACCGCAAGACGAACGGTAAGAGACTGGAAGCCATGCAGTCTCTCGGGCTGCAGACAGAAACGAAAGCTTTTCCGTATATGGGAGGTCCTAAATGACGTCACCCAACGGCCACTGAGGCAGAGCAAAGGGATAGGTTAGTTCAAGAGGTTCCCAAACTTTTTTTTATGTCAAGGACCCCCAGAATAGATCACGCCTTAGTGGCTCTCAACCAGGTGCCACTGTGACCCAAAAGCATGGAGGGTTTTCATTGCAGTCAAAGACTAAAAGCAGCTCATCTCACTGATTATCACACCTTCACCACCAGAGAGGGAGGAACTCAGCCAGTGTAGTGTTTGAAAACCTGCATGCTATTGGGGCACAGTGGTTCACTGCTTTAAACCACCGAACTCCATTTGATAAATGGTGAGAAAAGATCTAGCTTAAATTGTCTATTTGGAAGCTATATCTTAAAGAGGCATTCAGGACCAACGTTTCCTCTGATCTGCATGCATCTGTTCAAGATAGCTTGGTGACCTGTGTCAAATATTTGATATATTTATAAATAATAATATCTTGTCATCAGTAATCTATTTGTCCTCAGACATTTCTGGTGCCAAATTATATTAGGTATAGCCATTTTGCCATGAATTCAGATTTATTGATTTTTTTAAATTTTACTTTCCCAAGTTTTGTCATTATGATAAAAGTTATTCACTATTATATAACTGTCACAACATTGCATAACACTCTATTGTAGGTGGAGTGATAACCAATGTCTGATCACTGGGTTAGTCTAACAGGGGCTGTGTTTTTATAAAAGTGTTACACTTGTTCCAGAATCCAACAGGCAGTCTAAGAAACAGACATAGCCTACTGCTTTAAAGGCCCAATCCCAAACCCAACACATTTTTCCCCCACAAAATTATCAGAAAGAAACACAGACTAGAACACAACTGAAAAAGGCTTGTTTACATTTGTGTTGCTTGTAAACAATTAAGAGAAATGACTATTTTTTCAAGTCATCAAAAAGTGTATGGGTTGAAATTTGCACAAAGAAAGACAAAGACTTTCGACTAGAAATAAGGGAAAATAGATTTTATTGGAATCAAAGCTGAATTATATTTTAAAAACTAAGTAAAATTATATTGTTTACCACCTACTCAATTGTATGTATTTGGCCATATAGGTCAGGTGTTAGACCTCTCTCTTTCATAGCTTTCAAGTACCAAGATTCATATTGCCCACTGGAATATCCTATGGCAGACTCCACTAAAAACTCCACTTTTGCAGTTTGTTGACTTCTATAACCATTTCCCCAAATATGGAAACAGATTAAATACTCATATACACACCATTGTGATATTCTCAAAATGAACAAATAACAAAATCACTAGAATATTATGATCCTGGATGTTGCCTTTTGCTTGTTTTTCCAAGTGGCCAGTTGCTCTGTAACATGCTAACCATTAGCATCCCTGTGTTATCTGCATTATCATGACTCTCCTGATGGCCATGCTTTTGTAAAATACAAATATTCAGATAAATAGTGGCTAGTCCAAATTCCTGTGATAAAATGATGTATTAAATTGCTGAAAGTTGCCCAAATCCAATTTCTGTCTTTGTAATGCAAATAATGTAGGGAGCTAACTATCAGATAGATGTGATGTGATTTCAATCAGTAGTGTATTTGCCATTGGACCTACTATAAACAATTTATCACACAGCACCAGCATCCAAAGCACACACCCAGTTACATTCATAGCCAGTAAGTTAGAGAATCATAATCCTTCATTATATGTGCTGTAGACATCTTAGGCCACCAGCAGAATCAGAATTTGCCTTGAGAGGTTGGTGCTGAGACACACTGTTATTTCAAACAAAATTAACACACAGGTCAAAAAAGACACCCCAACACAGACTATATAGTCTATACCAACAACCAACATAATTATAGCGTGAAAGATAGTGAAAATAGTGTAAATAGTAACATAGTATACTCATTAAATATGTTTAAATACACAGTGTTCACAGTGTTGCAGGGGGCTCTGAGTTAACTGCTGCATTTCAATAGAAATATGTCCTGCTCCACCAAGAAAGAAATCGGTTTCATATGAATAATGCCTGTTACAAACATCCCAAATTCGACCCACAGAAACCTCTGACAGGCAGATGTGTTCTCCTATAAAGAAGTCAACTGGTACCAATATATATAATGTAAACAAAGTTTGTCCATGCACTAGAGACATGATAAAAAACAGTGTCAATGGTAGTTATTTAACTTGCTGAGGAGCAGATTAGTCAATGAATGAGGGTCTATTTGTGAGCCAATATCATTCAGACAACTTTCTCTACCAATCTAATAAGGCGGTTTCATTCATGGGTTGAGAAAGTCTGAACCACCCCCCCAAAAAAACAAAAAATAAATAAATAAAAAATAACTTATTTAACTCTTGCAGACTTGGGGATTATCAGTTATCAGACCTATACTAATTACACCTCCTTACAGTGACTAACAGCTATAATATGATAACATAATAGATCTTGAGCTGCCCCACTGCATAGAGCAGTCTGCAAAAAGACTAGCCCCGATACAGGACCCTTTGGAAGTCTTTCATCGTATGGGGTTTTTACTTCTCCAAAGGGTCCTCTCCTGCTCCATTGACTTTTTACCCTACGAAAGTCTACGAAAAAACTATGTTGAATTTCACTTATCCAAACAGATGTCCATAATCCTTCACTTGTCTACTTTCACCGCAGTGGCATGCGCTACATATCCTATGCACAAATACAGGTATACTCCAATATCTCCATTGTAATCAAAGATGGCTGACAGACGTCTTCCAAGCAATATGAAAGCTTATGGCATTGGTGGTCCGCTTTGCAGTTTCGACATCTTGGCAGATGACATATTTTAAAATGACCGCTGATGAGGGGTTAGCACCTAGGTTATTAGAAAAGTCTACATTTCGACCACAGGAGGCAGCAGCGTGCGTATAGCTCGTATAGTACCGGCGAAGAATTCGAGGTGTCTGTCAGCCATCTTTGATTTTATTATCTTGGAAATCTAAAAGTGTATTTGTGCATAGGAGATGTAGCGCGTGCCACCGCGGTGAAAGTAGACAAGTGAAGGATTATGGACATCTGTTTGGGTAAGTGAAATTCGACGTAGTTTTTCCGTTACCCATAAGATGAAAGACTCCCAAAGGGTCCTGTATCAGGGCTACAGAAAGACTTGAAACGAAATGGTTACTCTTAGCGAGTTAAAAGTACTTGCTAGGACTGTTAATACATTTAAGGGAATTTATCAACAATTTAATTCAGTTTACCGTTTTAGGACTGTGGGACTGCTCCCCCCTTCTTTTCCTCTGCCCTCTCTTAGATTGTCTGTTGCTTATGACGTGGTTATCCTTGCTGGGTCTCTAAAAACAATAAAATACCATGAAAAAAATGTACATGGCTAAACAGGCTGCTCACAGCAACAGGTAGCTGATGGTCTGTGATATCAGGCTGTAAGCTACTTCAGTTTTACTTACTTCTTCTCGCATGTCAAGGCGCTTTATCTGAAGATGAGGAGTCACTGGGCTTGACTTGGCTCTTTCTACAGACGTAGGGGCAACCCGTTAGTGTCTTTCCACTAGCAGACAAGACAGCACTGTGATTTCACCAATAACAAACACCATGTCCGCGTGTTTCCGCAGAGCAGGTCAGCTGATTCAGAGCAGCACGCGGAAACGGTATAGTTAAATTGGAAACGGCCAGCAGACCTCCAAAGTACACTAACAATTATCGCTCAATGCTCACAGCAGTCGTTTTTTTTTAATTGCGCGAGCGGGACTTTGGGTTTCAACTCAGATAGTTTGTCTAAAAACAGTCACCGGGGCTGTCATCACCGTCCTCAAGCGACGTTAAAGTTATGGCATGCAGCGAGTCGTTGGTCGCAATGAATGGCACGCAAGTAAGTTGTGTTTGAACCTGTTTCGATCGGTTGGGGTTGTTTTCTTTCTTTGTTTTGCTTGTTTTCTGGTATGTTTCTCGAGGAATGTTGTTTCAAAGTTGAGTTTCAATATCCCTGAATGCGGAAGGTTTATCAGTCCCGTCATCACTAGTGTCATGTGACTTACTGTACAGTCTCCTTCTACAACTCTAACTGGAGAGGACTACCTGCTGTAGCGAGCAGTAATCCAGTCATGGGGTGTATTTGGATCAGGGTAGCATGCTTACCAATAATGACTAGTCTCACCGAGTATTAACTAGTCGGTGCAAGGAATATCAGAAGCAATGATAATAGAGTATGAATGAAACACTCAGTAGTTAACACCTCCATAGGGGACTGCCTGGTTTCAGTTACAACCTTACATATGGCCTCTAAGTAATCTTAATGTTGAAACACTCTCACTCTAGTTATAACCGGTGTACTATATAGTATAAATTAAAAGTCAGTTGAAGTCCCAAGTAAAGTACAACATTGTTTTGGAGATAGCCCATGTGGAAACATTGCTATATCATTTTGCTGTACCAATTACTATGCTGTGTTACTCTGCTGTTATTGCTACCTTTCACACAGCAATATCTCTGTGTTGTTTTTCTGTAAGATTTCCTATATCGGACATGACTGTAAGGAGATTCCCAACTTCCTTGGAGACAGATATGGCCGGTTTGCGAGAAGGCTGGATCTCAGCTTCAATCAGCTCAGGTGAGGAGATAGGAAGTGATGACCGATGTAACTACCTTAGAATTACCTGGAGGCAGAGCCTTGGTGCGGCTGTGATTAATCTCTTGTAAGACTTAAACTTGCAGACAGGTCATGTTTGCTGAAGTATTATCCCTGTAGTGATAAACAACCTACTTTTGGTAATCTGTGCATGTGGAAGAAAAACAGCAGTGGCTTCTGTGCACATTTCCAAATATGCTTGATTTCAATGCAACTAAATACACCTTTGCGACACTTTTGCTTGGAAAGCAACATACTTGTTTACCACAATACAATGGAGACATTGCATTGCTCTGTTTTGAAATGCCATTTTAGTGTCTCTTTATTTTGTGGATATGTAACAGAAACCTTTGCAGTCAGTATACCATTATCACTTAATGAAATAAGTAGTAATGTAGTTTGCCTCTCAAGACATACAGTAGCTATTATTGGCAGACAAATGCTTCCTTATATCAAGTGCAATTGAATGTGTGCATTCTGTCTATAGGTGGTCAGAGTGTCATCAGAACGTCAAAGAGTCGATTGACTAAAAGAGCTTGGCTGGTCCCATGCTGGGTCAGGATAAAAGGCATGATCAATAAATGTGACATGCTAATTCAGGGGCAAATAGAAGAAAAGATTCCTCTGACAGGACATGAAGGAACACCTCATGACAGCTGGTTCAGAGGGGGGTGTCATTTCAACAGTAGAACTAGAATAGTTGATCTGGAAAGTAAAAGAGGAAAGATGATGGTTATAAGGTGCCTTTCATGTCTGCACCCCTTTCTTGACTTGTCAGGCTATGAATCCGCCTGAATAGGGGCCGTGGTTGTTACATGAAATTGTCGACATGAGGCAGTCTGGAGATGTGCATTCCTCCATTTGATTGATCGCTTTACAATAATTGCTCACACAATAATAATTGCTAAATACCACTGGTGCCCTGGTGTGCCATGCATAACTGTGTACTTAGGAAGGCATTAATATTCTTAACGAACCACTGCAATTGGAAAAAACGAACATTGGCTCACTGGAATTTGATTCACCTTTTCATCTGTTGAAGACATCATTCTGTACTCCTGGATTCAAACATGATTGCTCCCTTCAGGGCCAGACAAAGCTAATAGTGTGTAATGTGTAAAACTGCACCCACATTCAATGAGTGACTCAGACTAGTATGTATAATAGGGAGCCGAACAAAAGTAAACAAAGACCGCCCACTGGTTAGCTAGTGGCTAGCGCGATTTTCCATAGACACGGGGGGGCACGTCTTATATCAGCTAAACTTAGCAATAGATTTAGTTGAAAATCACCTGGCAGCACTCTCTGTTATATAAGCAATCATAAGATATACACATTGTTCTCATTTTTGTTGGGTAAAAAATTGTGTGCAAACATGTATGGTTATGGCTTATATGATAGTCAGTGAATAAATATAACCTCATTCAACAAAATATTTCCAGAATCGGGACTGTACGGCTAGTAGTTTCCTTATATCAACTACTAATGCATTAGAATAGGCAGAAGGCTCCCTATAGTTGAAAAACAGCTTGGTCATTTATACTCCAAACAGTTGTTCCAGTATTTCTATACCTATTCTTTACACAGGCACAGATGTTAATGGTTCATCACTACAGGTAAGCTACAGTTGCATGGTACGGGATACGCCACCGGACAGTAGATGTCCTGTAGTTACCTTGGTGGATGTTGGAGCTTGTTATGTCTTAAAAATAGTTTTCTGAATGTTGACTGAAACAAGTCTTATATGTGTTGATTTCAAGGAGATCAAGGCCGGCATTATGTTTCTCGCCCTTGAACGTGTCACTTTAAGAACTTGATGTTCAGAATCAAATATTTATAACTCAGATATTACTAATTCATTATTAATTTTCAATTCGGTTAAGGGGGAATCTTAGATGTCAGATATCATTACTGAACTTCAAAGGACGGTATGGGCAGAGAAGCAGTGCAGAAGTAATGAAGTGGTAGTCGAACCATTTGGGGCTTATCGGTGGGCTATTGATTGCTGGTTTGCTAGTGGGGAATGTGCTGTATAACATAGCTCTTCATCTTCCTCTCATGTAGGATGTATGTTTGGATGTTTCACATCGAACATTACTCCATGAGCAGTTTTATATTTTTGTAAACTTCTGTATGTTGTAAAGAGACTTTGAGAGAGATATCAAAATGTCAAAGTGACCTCTTTCTGGTCTATGTAACCCCCAGTGTACGCTACCTGCATACTGTACCACTATCTATAGCTATTCAGTATACAGTATTGACCTGCCAGTGTGGTCATGCAAGCCTGCCCACCACACCAACACCAGACCTATACATCCACCGCGCTCTCTTAATTCCTTCTCTGTTGCAATTGACGTCTGTTGGAGCTCACATGACAAATATCGTGAAGTCATGGGTGGGTGGAGCTGTGAAATTCAATAAGCCACCTAACATGTGATGGTGTTATGTGGTAGCTAAGGAAGTAGAGGGGCAGCATAGCCCCCCCCCCCCCCGGTAGTTCTGGTCCCCATAAGAATGTCCCTTAAAGACAAAGGCCCCCGTCACACAGCTTAATAAAGGGACTTCCAGTTCAAGTGTTGCAAAATAACTTTAAATAAAAGACTAGCATAAAGTAAAGCTGTCAATTTCTACAACAAATAGTATTTTTGCCCCTGAATTCTTGTGCTACTACTGTACTTGAGTGTAGCACAAAGCGTGTTGAAGTTTTGTTTTACCCATCAGGCCCCATTTCACAATACACATGAGATAGTAGAGATACTCGTGTATTGACACTATGACCCCATTTCGGTGTCAGCTCGAACAAACCAAGTGTAAACTGAGGCACGTCTTAGTGAAACAGAGTGGACTACCTTCAGTATGATGTACTTCTTCATGCTGCTTGACTCAAATCGAGTTGGAAACATTCCCAGAGTTTGTAGTGGCAAATATGCTCATTTCTGTCGGCTCAATTGACAGCTCAATTGACACCGACCTGACAATGAGTCACAGCGAGCTACTGCATCTCCTCTGGATGCTGTGTGTGTATGTGTGTGTGTTGTGTATATGTTTGTATATCTGTGTATGTGTGTCTTTTTGCATTTGTGTGAGCGTGTGTGTGCATGCAGTGTTTGTATATAAGCGTGAGCGGCCGTGCAGGTAATGGCAGGATGAAATTATGGTAGCAGCCTGTCACACCTACACCTCTGCCTCTCTGCACCGTAGTGTCAGGGTGTCTCATCAATGTGTTGAGGAGTGAGCCTCACAGTGAGAATCCTGTCACTGGACGCGCTTGGACGTGATTGTGTTGTCCACTTTGTTTCAGGTCAGGTGTGTACACTATGTGGTGAGTGGGAATGCGCTGCGTTGACATGGTTCCCCTCTGTGACTGGGGTCTACTTCGTCCTTTGTTGTCAAGAGGGTGCTTGCATCTATTATATGCTGTGCTATCACATTGGACACAGGAGGTTTGAGGAGCTCACTTGTATATGAGTCATGAGAAGAATGCTAACATTGTATGAACAGCGCTGCCTTTCTTATGAGACATGGGATGGCATTGCGATAAACAACTCATAGTTGTGCAAAGACGAGGTTCATGAAGTGATAATGGCATCTGAAAGTTAGATGTGTAACCATTTTCACAACAGGTTTTACAGAAGCAATCTGGAGCTTAGTCCCCCCCCCACTTGTCCCCTCAACATATGGAAAACTGATTCTTACACACGTATATAAACATGCATGCCAGGTATATGTTCATAACAGTATTTCTCCTACATTGTTTTTCCAACAGTGGTGGCAGAAGGTGCAAAGCCATATCATGTAGGGGAGTCTGAGGGCATCCTCCCCCGGGAAAAACAGAGATTTCACCTCAAAACCAGTTATTATGTTTTAAAATTGCTGTTAGGACATATGACTCGACTTTACTGCTGTGTTAAAAATTAATATAACGCCTCCCTCTTTAATTAAAGAAACCATTTAGAGGATTATTATTATTAAGTAAATATTTTTAGCATGGTGGGTAATGAAACTGGTGCGCCGCCATTGTAGAATACATATAGGGGAAACACTGGTTCACAGCTAATGTGAAACATCAACTAAAACGGGATCTAGGAACCCACATGGGGCTCTGCTTTATGCATTCTCATTCGCTACCTCTTTTTTGCCTTCTGGAGTTGCCACCAAATTGAAAAGTACTTTAATTTTACTGTCAGATAACTTGCTGGTAAGCAATGAGAACAGTGAGAGAATAGGTAACATAATCACAGATGCACCTATCCCTATCACACTGTGTCCTGCACCCAATTTAAAAAAAAAAAAGGTGGTACCAAGGGACATTTTTCTCTCATTGTTTTGTGGGGTCCTTAATATGAAAATGTTTTAACCATGTTCCTGAAGACTGGTAACCTCTTCATCTAGGCGCCTCTATACTGTATGCTATTAGTAGCTGATGTAGAAATTAGTGATTGATTGCAAACCACTGCTAGAAAAATGTCTTGTGACAGTTCACATATCTTCTAAACTGTTTAGCTGTGAACTTCACTGGGGTCGTAGCTGTCAGTACTTACCATATGATCTGAAGATCAGTGAAACATTGACATTACTCTCAAATACATTAATGAATTAGCAGATGGACTCCCAAGATTAGACTTCGTTGAAATTCAGCCTGCCATTAATATCCTTTTGAAGCTGTAGAAAGAGGGGTCCATATTGGACGTTTGCATTGCAGATGAACCTTGGCTACCTGTGTGTGTGTGTGTGTGTGTGTGTGTGTGTGTGTGTGTGTGTGTGTGTGTGTGTGTGTGTGTGTGTGTGTGTGTGTGTGTGTGTGTGTGTGTGTGTGTGTGTGTGTGTGTGTGTGTGTGTGTGTGTGTGTGTGTGTGTGTATATGTGTGTGTGTGTGTATATGTGTGTGTGTGTGTGTGTGTGTGCGCGCGCAGGCTATGTCGGTGATGGCAGCCGTTTTGCATTTTAATGACAAATCAAGTGTGCTAACTTGCATTTTAAAGCGAAAGTGCTCTAAATGTCGCCTGGCTGTCAAAATGAGATGTAAGTAGTCCGATGAGAAGAGAACAAAGAAGACAAAATAGGGAGGCCTGGTACACTGAGAAATGAAATAAAACCTTGTATGGCCTGTCAGCTGTGTCGTTTTATATTCATATCTAAAGCACATTATAGTATTACTCCACCGTTCATGCCTCACTCATCTGTCTCTCTTAATTCGTCACAGGCACTGCTCTGTCTTTCAAGTTGCTGTATGTCAACACGGGAAGGGGCCTGCTAATTGACAAATGAGTGTCACAGACATAAAGTGCTCCTTTTCCATCCCAGCTAGGTAGACTCCGGGTGTTTGATGGTGAGAGGAGGGGGGGTGGGGGGTGGGGGGTGGGGTGGCTCTGTTATTGGCAGAAGCCCAGTAAGAGGCATTAGACTGGTCTTAGAATGAGAAGTGACAACGAGGAAAGAGCCTGTCATTGTCTTGCCTAAGTGTTCAATCTGCAGAGATGCCAGTATGCAGATAAAGTGTCAGTTAGGAGGAGAGGATATGAGACATTGGCAGTATGAAGTCCTCAAATCACTTAACTGGAAGTGTAGTGTGTGTGTGTGTGTGTGTGTGTGTGTGTGTGTGTGTGTGTTTGTGTGGTACTGGTGGCGGCGTACTCAGTTCTGCTAAGGAAATATATTCCATATCCGATCTATCAGGCCTGTTTAGGCTAATATTCTAGGATAACCTGATCTGTGTCTCATGAATTAAGGAGGATACAGAGCTCCTCCAGCCGCAACAGATTTAAGCCAGAGAGATGAGAGAGACATGGGTTGGCAGGAAATAACATATTCATATCAGGAACTATGCTATTTCATATCGGGTTTGTGGTATTGGAAAAAAAACCTTTTTAATTTTCACAGGAATGTTTTTTTTTTTTTTTTAAAGTGATGGACTACTCCTGGGAAAGTGCTTGGATGACACTGAGCTTAGGAAAATGGAGTATATGTTATGCTTAATGAATGGGTTGTCTGTTCTTCCGTCTCTCTAATTTGAGTTTATATCAGAATTGCTGCACGCAGTTTCCTGTCTGTGGAGGACAGTAAAAACACCTCAACAATGTGCTCGAGTCAGTAAGTGAAGTAGTAAAGAAGAAGTTGTTATATTTATCAAAATCATGGTTAATGCGCTTAAGTCGTTTAAATAAGGTCATATATAGGTCATCTTGAATATCTACTGTATGTCATGTTTAAAAATGGCTCGGCATCCTTTCACCGATCTTTGTGTGTGGAATGTTTGTCTAAGGATAAATGATTGGCATCGGATACAAATATGCTCCAATAAAAAGGAAACATAGAAAATAAACGAAAACAACACACAGTAGAGGGACCCCTTGCAATGTGTAAAGAAAGACCACCATCTTCTAGTATATCAGCAAACTAAAAAAAATGAAAGCCTGCTCAAATTTGTTTCAAAAATTGTATTGAGGTCAAGTCAGTCATTTTTTTTTTGTTTTGGTAAGATGAAAATCTTGTATCTGAGAGAAAACATTTTTCTCCCACACATTGCAGCCAAAACCGCAATAATGTGGTCCTCATTATCCTGCATCTGTGGTCGGCCCATTGTTTTGAATGTGTGTTTTTTTGTGTGTGTTTGCCAACATATCTTTACAACTGCTCAAGGTAAAGCCACGACACAATAAACAGAATGCTCAAAGGGACTGTTGAAAAAAAAAAAAAAATAATAATCCATTACCATTACCTAAATTTGCTTGAAGTCTTTGCTTTGTTAACAGACCAGGCAGATGCATTGTATCTAATTCTCTCCATTGGATCAAAATTGGTACCTATGCTCTTAAGTGTTAGTTAAAATCTACTGTTAGATATGGACTGTCATGTTATGGCTTTTAACTCAAGGTGCATTTGAGCTATCGCGATGAAGCTTACACGTCAGGACCTCCATTTTGAACGTGCAAACCAGATTGTATACATAACCTGGAGAGACTGAATGAGGTCTTCTATAGGCTTGTCTTCGCACTGTAAATGGATGTGCATATGAGTGGGCCTTAAGTCTTCCAGTCAGTGAGCGTTCAGCTGCACAGCTCCTTTCACCTCTACAGTATAAATCTCTATCTCTCTGTTACAACACAACAAAAGCCCACTGATGGCAGAGGAATCATCTGTAAATCACTGTCAGGAGCTGCCATCAGCCTTCTAGAGCATTCCACAGACCCCCCCCACCAATCGAGGGCCATCTTGTGGTTTAGGATTCGGGATGGATGGAACATCTTTATGTTCCTTTTGTTCACATTATATATACTGGGCAGTGATGCCATTCCTTTTATGACTGCGTCACATTTTTTATTGTATATCCCAAGATGGATGGCGTGCCACTGACACAGAGATTTACAGGCCTTCAGCTTGCAGTGGCAGAGCTTTAGAAGGGCCTGCTGACATCTAGCCAACACTTTGGAGGAGGAGAATAAAAGCTGACATTTTATTGGCTCTAAGAAAGGGAGAGAGAGAGAAGGGGGGGTAGAAAGAAAGAAAGAAAGAAAGAAAGAAAGAAAGAAAGAAAGGGAAAGAGATTCTGTTTCTGTACTTTATATTTCTCAGCATTGCCAGCTGTCATGGGGACCCGCTATGAAAAAAGGATTTATTGGGTATTATTTAGAAACTTGTCAGTGGTAATGACTACAGCTATGATTTCAATTATCACCCACTAAATATAGCTTAATTCACTGCCTTGCCGGACATAATGAGCAGGCCTGACATCATTTTTCAAAAATTTGATACCATGCTATTTTAATATTTTATGTTGACCACCGATTTCATTTTCCTCCCTGGTGCTTGGCATGTGGCGAGGTCCCACTCCCTCATGTGCAGTTGGATAGTCAGAGCTATTGAGTTCAAAGCCGTCCCAGGGATATATTTTTTTCCATTGACAGAAATCCAATTAGTTTTAGTACACAGTCTGGCTGAATAAAAAGGCTCTTAAAATCTACAATATGTTTCCTTAACGTTTTAGCAGAGCGTAAAGCCAGTGATGGATCTTTATGGTTTGACCTGATGGGGCCCGAATGGACATACTCCCTTTTTCTATTTTGGCAAGTGAAAAACAAACCGTCCATATGTCTTACTCATTTTGATAGGCACAACCCGAGTCTTTTGATATTGCGTAAACATCTACTGTACAGTGCACGCTCTGGCTAAGATCTTGACTCTCGTACATATTTAAACACTTATTAAATACTTTACAGCTAACCCACAAATGCTGCCGAAACACCATGTAAATACGAGAGGAAAAAGTCAGATGTATAATTCGTTAGTGACATGTTTAGTAAGTAGACGATTTGGGCAGAGTTAATGTGTAGTCAGGTTTTGACGTGAGGGTGTGCATTTTTAAGCGAGCATTAAAAGGGAGATGATTAGGACTGGCACTCGGCTGTCAATAATGCGCTTGCTGCTTGAAGTTGATGGCGAGGGTGCGTTTCGATATTGCAAAGCAGCATCCTTGTCTTCGCTCCTGTCCCTCCCCAGCAGTGCCGATTTTTTTTTAAACGCAGAACACATGCAGAGGCATTTAGGATGCTCGCCAGGCATTAGGACTTCTCCGTACAAGACAAAAAGCACTGGAGGGAGGAGGGCGCCAACTTAGATGTTTGAGACACAACCTGTGTCTCTTTTAGCCAATAACTCAAGCACTGTTTATGTTCACCCCATCACACTTAGCCATCTCCCAGATTGATGATGTAAGCAACTGGAAGGCATGGAACATATTAGAACAGAGCATGGAGAAGGGCAGCCATACTTCTACTTCCCTTGGCCGAGGCCCAGATGGAAAAAAAAAAGAAAAGGTTTGGAGCCTGTTTTGGAAGACGAACAAAGGAGCTCCCTTTGGTATGGTCTAGGCAGTTTTGGTCGCTTCATGGCTCTCAATCTCCCACAGTTTCTCCTAGAGGGCCCAGGGGTGAAAAGTGAAGACAGATACATGGGTGTTTTGATGCCAAGATTTTAGAGGATGATTGCGGTTTTTGCCATGTTTTGAATCTCGGGGAGTGATTTTTTTTTAAGAGGGCCATATGATAAATGTTGTCGGTAGATGAATAAATCCTACCACCATAAAATGCCGCTGGAACCTGTTATTAGAAAGAGCAGCCCTTCAAGGCCTCATCATTATTAAGAGAATTCGCTGTTACATCTTGGCAAAAAGAATGACTAATATAATAACCCTTTAACCCCTATGTTTTGAGTCATGTTTAACCATGGTTTGCCACCCGGGGAGTGATGAAGTACACGCGGACTGCCTGATTTGCTTGCTTTGCAGTCTAAGGCCCCTACCCAGCCTTCGTGGGTGAGTCTTACTTTTTTTTCTGCACCCCTAGAACGCTTAAACCATCTCTGGCTCTGGACAGCTGTGCCCCATTCTCAGCACAGCTGTAACTCATTTCCCGTTTCCATTTCAGATAAACTTACTCACATCTTTCACAGCTTTCACTTATAAAAACCTCTGACTGTCCTTCCAAGCCACCATCCCAAGAACTTGATTATGGTCAGCTAAGATTTGCGGGGGATAACATCCTCCCTACTCCCGCACTGTTCTCTCTTTGTCCTCTTTCCTCCATTATTTTAACTTGTCGGTTGTTTACCATTTGCTTATTCCTTTTGCAAAGCATAAATAATAAGTTTAGAAAACTGTGTAGTTTGGATTGACCACAGGAATCAATGGCAAGCTCTGTTTTTTTTTTTAGTCTACATCTGACATCCATCAGCATGGAAATATGTTTTAATGGTCAGGCAGGCTGCAAGACATCAGTAGGCTGTTGCCTCACTTTTCCACCCAGGGACATATTGAGATAAGAAACAGTGACAGCATGTTTCATGTCCATGCTGCTGACATATCTGTGCTGGAAAACTACAAGAAACAACCCCTCCATTTTGGGGCTAGCAATCTGTATAGTACAGTATTCTTATTCTGTTTTCCCTCATAAAACATTGTCTAAGTATTCGGATAAATACATTGACTCCCATCATGGTTGTTCCTCTGCGAGCTGCTGACTGTACCAGCAGCTGACAGTATGATTGTGTGAACAGCAGACCAAACAGTCTTCTGATCTTCTCTGTCTGTCCAGACGTTTGGTGATATTTAAGAGTTTCTCCCCAGTGGTGGTGGTGAGATAGCGTTTGTACTGGGGGCACAGAAGAGAGTTTCTTTATTTTCTCCCTCTGTCTGGATCTGGGGCCCCTGGGTCCTCCAAAAGCTCAGAACATGTCTGTACTCAGATGCTTCAAAACACCAAACAGCAGAGGAAGAGGAGGAGAAGGAGGAGGAGGAGGAAGAAGAAGGGATAAAGGAGAGACGAAGGGTAATGGAAGGAGGGTAGAGAATCCTCATAGGAACGGAGTGTACATGTACAAGTAGACCAGGCAGGCAGGCCCAACAGGGTCTGTAGACTTGTGATCTGAGGGCCGTTTGTGTGTCAGTCAGATCAAAGTCTTTTGAAGAGCAGGAGAAATCCCTTTACCTTCTGTGGCTGTGGCAACCCTTATTGGCAGCAAGGTAAAAGGAGGGGGATGATTTCAGAGGGCTACAGTGGAATGCTTTGGCGTGTGTTGGTTTTCATCGTTCCGGTTTCACCTCAAGTAAATAGATATTGGACATATTAAAGGTACTATGTGTAGCATTTTAACATAAATAAATTATTACCACATACATTTTGACAGGGTTCATGGGGAACGAGGTCCTAATTTTGAGAACTACTAGCACTAACAATACCACAAAGTGAGACTACTGTTTCCTCCTTAGATGGGACAGTGTGGTGCTAGTTTGATATGTCCCAATCAGATTATCAATCAAATCTATGCTCCGCATTGCATATTGTGTCTTTTTCATATTACAGTATATTGTATGAAAAAATAATCTCACTTCTCTTTGACTGTGAAAGAAGCTTCTGTCCTGTTATCCTCACAAGGCCTGACAAGGAACAACGTGGCTGCTTTCTTGTGCCGACACTTCCTAGAAACGGTATATCTTCATGTCCTTCAGCTGGGGGTTCAAACAGAGTATGAGTGTGAAAGCCCGAACAGACGACAGTGTTCACTTCCTGTCATGTCAGCTAAGCACCGTCCCATCAATCCTAACTGGCTACTGACATGGCTGTCAATCAGGTTAAGCCATTAAAGTTAAGACAAACGCTTCCGTTCACAAATACCTTCTACCAATTAATGCTACTGATTCATTTGCAGCTGGAAGATGTGTGGTGGTTATCTAAGGGTACAACAAGGTACAGAGTGCAACTAGGAAGGTGATCATCAAACCAAGGCGAACATATACACAGCTGTTCCTTCCATGGAGCGCCAGACAGTCCGTCACTCAAGCACAGCCTCCTCTTGCTGGGAACGTGTAGTGAGTGTATCCTTCCACGGGCCCGGCTGTTTAAATTAATTATTAGTTTTATAGTGAACCCCGAGGCCTTGCACAGGCAGCTAATCCCTGTAGAGGGCTAATCCGACCCAGCGTTACAGAAAATCAATGCCAGCCTTTGGTGTTGGCATGCCATCAGGGCAGGGGGACACATGTCAGACAGGCCTCCTGATTTTTTCATGAGGTGTGTTTTTGAAGTGGTAGAGCCAGTGGAGGATGCTCGAGGTGCCCAGAATTGAAAAGAATATCCGGAAGCGAGGAAAGGGTTGTATGACCAAATTTCTCATGGGGTGATGGTGATGCAAGTGTTTTGTGTGCAGTATTTTGAGTGTAAAAAAGATGAGATCTTGGAGAGCACTCTGCTGTGCTCTGTCATAAATGTGTGACTTGTAGATATTAACTGTGCATATAGAAAGATTAAAATAATAATATTTATGATTATAAGAAAAAAACTTTGATTATTGTCTGTTTTTCACAACACGTGTATCCCATATCTTGGTCATTTTCTGTTGCTAATCATTTTCACGGATGCCGGATGGTAAGAGCGACTTTTATATTGGAACCATCAATGACCTACTGGCAACCTCTGAGATGATGGATGTGTGTGGTGGATGAGTGCACTGCAGTCATCAAGGATTTGAGGGGATTTTCTTTCCAGTGATTGACTGCAGATCAAGTAATCTGAGTTGTACCATGCTTTGCCGTTTTTCATTGGTTTGGTTGATGATTGGTGCCAGTTGAGTTCTGCTTTAAAGATTAGGCTATGCTGTTAGGCCGGCTAATTTGGTGAAAGGAAAGTCTTCTGCCTCAGAACAATCATTTTGAAAATGTCAATTTGTGTCTTTTGAGTAATAAATCTCTTTTATGATCCAAGAAGAGGACATCCCATTTTGTCTTGGCAATGATACAGACAGTCTGTGTTTTGAGATCAGTTTAATATCTTGTCAGATTTGATACATTGTCAAACTTGAAACCACCTTCCATTTTGTTCCTTTTACTTTGTCAGGATTTAATACCACACAGAGAAAATGTGAATATTTCTCATTTCTCAGTGTCGTTTCATACTGTCTGTCAGTAATTGGAGGAGAGATAGAACGAGAGAGAGATGATCTGACCCAGTCCCCTACTTTTTCTTCTCCTTGCACCTCTTATTCTTATTCTCTTATTAGTTTTGGATTAACCAGCTTTCTCTCTCTCACTGAGACTGGCAGCTGAAAATAATAGCTTTCATAATGTGTGGAGTTTCATTCCAAGCTATTCTCTGTTTCTCTTTATGAGAGAACAAAAATGTCGGGCCCAGTCAGTGTATTCATTTCCTCTATCAGGAGATTAATGAGGGGAACAGTGCTGTCTCAAGCCTTTTCTGACAGGCTTCAAAGTCCCAGTACAGAAGGACTTGTGTCTGTTCGTCTTCAGAGTTCACACAAGCTGGCATTCATTTGCGTTCCCATTGTGACAGTTCATTAGGGAGGCTAGGGCACGATCAAAACTATTTGCTACAACTATTTCAACATTTGTAACCCGTTTTGTTTAACACTGATAAAAGAAACCGATAAGATAAAGAAGAGCTAATTTAGACTATTGTGTGACTGAATCCAGGGACTCACTCACTCATACAATACATGTTTACAATGGCTGAATGCTAAATGTTGTTTGACTTGTATGGAGTGAAACCTCTGTGGTAGGAGGGGGGGGGGGGGTTCAGCTAATGAGGAAATGACACACATACAACATCTTGTGTCTGGTCATGAGACCTGTACTGATAACTGTTAGCTTCTCCTCCTTGTCTAGAGCACAAGGGAGCCTCAAAATGTTTCATGTGCTGACTCATGTTCATCAGTCAAATATGGGATGTGTTGTTGTTTATTGTTTTTTTTCCATAGTATTTCATTACAGGAGGAGTACAGCATTTTACTGTATGCTTCTTTGTATGGTAACAATGTATCTTACCATAGGAGTTTAGCAGTAGCTAATAATTCACTAGTAACTAATAAAGCAGCACCAGTTATGCAGGAAATTGAGAAATTAAATGAAAATGAAATTTAAATTCAGTAGATGTTTTTGGTTATATTGGAAATCTATCTTTTATACATTCATCCTACACAACGTCGGCATAGGAGGCTTGTGGTATGAGGCTGCATGATGCAACCACAGCAGGACTTCCTCATCTGTATGGCTAAGCCCCGTGGATAGTTTTATGTTTTACTGCACATGTACGAGATTTGGAAATTAAACAGAATCTCCCGTTTGTTCAGCTGCTCCTCTGCCACTACAATAGAGCACAGTGCATTTAACTCCCAGCAAAAACTCTCTTGTGTCAGTGGTCTGTGAAACGCCTGCCGAGGGATGATATCATACTTTTTTTTTTTTTTTTTAGTATTGCAGAAAGCCATTAGGGCTAATGTTTTGTGAACAGAGTGTATTGTAAGAATGTGACAGACGTCCCTCGACTCCTCACTCGGACAGAAAGGGCAACATTGTTTGCCATTGCAGATGGACAGCACTAAATACCGCAGGGGTCACTGCAACTTCATGTCAAGCTGTTCCACAATGAGATGATTGAGACAGACCTTGGTCGGACACGAACTGAGCATCTCTTGTTCTTAGCGATAGCATAACAAAAAAAGAAATGACAGTCTTTGAACTGCTGCATGGCACCTGGGCCTGTCAGGGTGTGTGGCATTTTCCAATCGCATTGCCTGGATGATTCTCAAACGCTCAAACTTCAGAATGTGTTTCCAAACCATGCCAGAAGTAATGAAGAACATAAAATGCTCCTGAATTAGAAACACATTGACCTTTCATTGAACTTTTGCCGCAACTGAATCTATACTAACTATACTAACTCTCGTGACAGATTTTATTTGTTGGAAAAAAATAAAACTCACACTCAAGCTCATCTGATATGTTTTATGACTGAATGCAGTTAGGAAAAAGGAAAAAAAAATCTTCTTGGAAAACGTGTAACACTGTATTTTTCCTCCTGTATGCAGGCAGCAGAATGGCGTGTTTGCTTTACATTCCTTTGATTAAAGGTTGCGAGAGAGGAGACATTTCTTTTGCTTTATGACTCTCTTCGCCAGCTTGGCAGCAGCACCAGCATTTAAATGTCCATTAACAACCTTTTAACTGTCAAGATCTTTTGAAATATGGATATTTGCTTTCCTCACTGCTTCAGAGCCACCAAAATTACTTTAATAGCACAAGTGTTGGTATTAATACGTTTCCTCATCAGCAGTAGGCTAGCCGCACATTATTCTAGTGCTAAGGAGCTTGCCAATGATGTCTGATTTGGAGTGCAGGGGGAGATTAATAGATGTTTCTTCCCCTCATTTGTTATCACTCTTTTAGTGCATTGACTGACTACAGCGTGTGATAAATAGAAGGAAGCCTCTGCATTTCCTGAGTGTGACACTATCTATCTACTCGTCAGCCCAGCTCCGTGTTGACGTGGTGTCTCCTCTGACAGCACATCCAAAGTCAGCTTGCCTAGTCCTGTGCAATTTCAGCAGCAGAGGGAAAGTTGTTTGGGATCTGCATTTTAATCCTGGCCTGTTTAATGTTTGCCCCCTGACAATCTGGGCCAGACATCATTTTAATGGTATGTACAGTGATAAAGCCAATAAAATGTCAGGATGATTGATAATCTGAGCATTATAGCAATATGACTTTCCTGTCCTCCTCTGCGCTCCAATGATGGTTTCCAAATTGAATTATTTGTGTGTGTGTGTGTGTGTGTGTGTGTGCACACATTCACACGGACTCCATGAGGGTATGTTTACGTAAGCTTAAGGTGAGCATTTTGCAAAAAAAAGAGAGCAAAAACAGAAGAAATCTTGTTTCTAGTGAATCAGTTTTAGTGCTTATACAATGCATTATTTCCAAAATAACAAACCGCATCAGCGGAATAGATTATCTTCCAATTTTTGGCCTGTTTACCGTATTTGTCTGGAAAACGGGTACGAGTGAGTGGGAACGATTATAAGAAACATTACCATATTTCATCTTTTAAATAAATGGTATGAAATCTTGCTTTCTTCGGGGTGTCAAAGCCTGTGAATGTATGAGCCAAGCCTCTGAGGCCAGTAAGTGTGTGTTTCATATCAAAGTTGGCTTATTTTGGTCTACGGAGGATGGATGGGAGCTGAAGCCGGGGGAGAGGATGCTGTTCATATCCCTTGACTTCTGCACTTGTCCAAACACAGGTGGACATAGACACGCCACAGACCCTGATGAAGCTATTGTATGTTACAGCTGCTCTTCAGGCCTCTGTTTCGACTGATTTTTCTCACTGTATTTTATTAGTAACATTATAGCAGCAACTTTCCCATTGGTGCTATTTTCAAACATTAAAATATCCACCTGTATATCCATTTAGCGCTGTTCTTAAAAGCTGTAGGCTCACCTCAGGTCTGATGGATGGGATCATATAGCTCTGGTTCATTGATTTATTGCTCACTGTTTGCTATCCAATAGCAATTGGTTGGGGATTGACAACACATGAAGCCCTGACTTGTGCAGTCAGTGTCTCTATGGACCTATCAAACAGCTCCTTTTATCTTCGACAACCTCAGAGCAGCCCTGCCTCTGACTGGCAGTCATATAGAAAGCTCTTTGTTTTATGTAAATGGTGATTGATGACATGTCTGGCACAGCGTGCAGTTTTTGACAAAAAGTATTGATGGCTGCTCTCAGTGAAGTGTTAGTCCAGGTGACAGAGCAATCCATTTTAAGATGAATTACAGGGAGAGAGAGAAAAAAAGAGGGAGAGGGTGAGAGAGAGAGAGAGAGAGAGAGACTGCAACAGGAAAGTCATAGATAGGGTTTCATCAGCATTTTCAGGAACAAGTCAGCTCAACAGTGCTTTAGTACTTGAGTGTTCTCTATGTTTCAGATGTTGCACCTTTGGTATTTTTTGCAGAGCTGCAGAGGTCAAGAGGAACTTCAATAACTATGTTTGCAAGTTCTCTTAACATATTAGTGGCATTTTAGGTTTTTAAAAATCTAGATTACAGGCCGGACTAATGGACTAACGTGGATAAATTCCTATACAACAACCTTGTGTCTAACTGCCCTGCATGCTTCTCTCTAATGCTTTTACACTGAGGCCTTCTGCAGTCAGCTGATAACTAAAAAAAATACCCTAAAAAGATACTTTATGTTCCCAACCAATGAATGTAAGCGCTCCCATGCCTTGTCAAAATATACCTGTCTGTCTGTCCGTTAAGGCTCATTTGGCGCCTGTGGGACTCACAGCATTTACAGCCACTGGGTTTGTTTGAGTTGGATAATGGGGCCATGATCCACGGGGGCGACTCCATCCTCTGTACTACTCTCTCTGACTTTGGGGATGATGAATGTGAATTTACATTTACTCTACATGCTCTCACACCCAGGCAATGTAATTCCACTAATGGAGCCACAATCAAATAGGAATTACCCTCACTTTGAGATCTATCTGTTGAGGAATGTTGGAGGGATGGGGCAGACTACTGATAGCGGACTAGACTAAGAGAAACAATAAGTCTGAAGCTGTTAGGAAAATACATAACTAAAGCTCCTCCAGAAATGGTCCTGGTGCTGACGTGTGTCTGACAGAACCAGATTTAACAGATGCTTCAAGGGGACCTTAACCCATGAAATCACGCTGTCCTGGATCCAGGGCCCCACCCTCTAACTGCTGTATAAATAGATTCTCATGACAGGGTAATTCATCTCTGGCCATGAAAACATCAGCTTTAAAAGACAGCTCACCGAGACCCCGCGCTTGTTAGGGGCCAGATCAGCAGCCCAGATGCCTGGGATGTAAACTCATGAAGAGAAGATTAATTTATCTGTCATCCCTGACTTTGACAGTTGTTGTAAATCTGACTCTGGCCTCTGCACGCGGAGGGGAAGGGGAGGGGAGAGGAGGTGTGGGGCAGAGAGGGGGGGAGAAAGGAGAGTACAGAGACCGAGAGGAGTGTGAAGAAGGAGCAGGTTATTAGCGAGGGAGGGGTTAGGTAGGGGAGAGCGAGAGAGTCTCGGCGATTTCAAACGTACAATATTGACAAGAGAACTCACTCACTCACTGCTGGCGTGCACCTGGCCTGCGTTGACAGCCCACCTCTCCAGATGATGTGTTAGGAATCCTATTGTTAAGAGAACATTTGGCAGTGATTTTAACCCCCCTACCTCTTTCTTCAAAAAGCAACCCTTGCTCGTCACCAATTTTTTTTTGTTCCCCCCCCACTCTTTTCAAGATGGTGGTCACATAAGGCACACTGGAAAATGAGTAGTGGGAGTGTCGGGTGGGGGGGGGGGAGCCATTTGGGATCTGATTGATGGTAGCAGGCGAACCACAGCGGCCATGTTCTCTGATCTCTCTGCGTGCAAGCCATGCCTGGCGCACTCTGAGAAACAGGAGAAGTTTTTAAAAAGTTAATGTCACTGCCAGACATATAGCATTATATTTCTTATCATGTCTGTCAGGGATTCAGAAAATAGATGATGAATTAGGACGCATGAAATGTTTATCAGTTGAGAAGAAGATATGTTTGCCGGGGAAGATTCAACACAATCATTTTTGTTATCAGAGCATATACTGTAAATCAGTATTTTTAGTATTAACAGTTAATAATAAGCATAATACTTCACTTAGTCTATATAGAATATTATTATAGAATGATAGTTTTTCAAATAATGTTCATGTTAGTATTTGTAGTATAGCCTAAGTCACATAATTGCATGTTTCACACACCATGCACATCTATAGAATGGAAACTGATTTTTTTTAAGCCTTGTCTCCAACGATACTTTTCCACAGATCCTGTTGCCAGAAACGCTGGCTTTGTGTAGGATTTATAGAGGTACAGATGTGGATGTAGTTACAGACTTCAGTGCAGATACAAGGCTTTGGCTGTCAATAAAGAGCCCCACTGGGCTTTGGGTCTGCATTTGAATTATGATGTCTCCTCTTGGCTTCGTTTGACCCTTCTCTCTCACCGTAGGCCTGCCATGAACCAGCACCATATTTCCAGCAACCATCCTTTCAACTGACACAAATAGCACATTACTAATTCATTTTTCTCTGAAGGTTTTTGGCGGCCTTCGCTTTGAAAATAGTCCGCCTCTTGACGGGACGCTTTGTGTTTTTGATCACCTTAAGCTTATGAATCTAGCATTAGAGCAAATCAGTTAAGTTGGGCAATAACTTATCAACACCTCTTGTTCTGTGTGATTGGAACTGGAGGAAGTGACAAATATAGCCCATGAGATCTTGAGCTTTTGATGTGGATTAGCATGCTAATGGGCTTTCGACTTGATTTGACAGACCTTGTCTCCCCCGGAGAGGGACAGCCTCAAGCCAAGGAGAGGGGTGCTGCGTGGGGGTAAGGAGTGAAACACGCAGGAGGATATGGGGGGGGAAAGGGGGGGAAGGAAGAGACAGGGGCTTTAAAAAAAGGGGTGTATTGCTGGGAGGTTGGAGGAGGGTGTAAGATATTGCCAATTAGCATGTGGAAGAAAAATGGTTCTGACAGGAGAGGTAACCCAGTCATGACAAATATGGTGACTTAACGGTCTCCCCTCCTCCCCCCTTTGTCTGTCAGACCCAACAGCTGTGGACTTTAGAGCTCCTTTCACCTAAGAGGAAATCAAAAGATAATCCAGAGTTTGATGTTGGGGAGAAACTTTTGAGTCTGAGGGGAAAAGGGGTCACCAATGTATAGGGCAACGGGTTTAAGCTGTAAACCCCTCACAAAGGGTTCTGACAGAGCGAGTTTCCCCCCACCCTCACCGAGGGCGTCTTTGGAAAGTTCTAAGCACCTTCTATGTGCATGAGTAAATCTATTGAGGAAAAGAGAGATAAAGGAACTCGGTGGCTTAAAATCAAAACTTTAATTTCCCCCCACGAAAACAAACTCTCCCGATATCCATGAAGGGGGTGGAATTGAATCCATTCACCTGTTCCATGTGTGTCAACATTCAATGCGCTGGTGTAAATAGGTAACCGAGTTTAACGGATGCCCCTCTCTCGTCGCTTTGTCGCCGTCAATTGTTGGCGTCGTTGGGATTATTGGCATCTTATTCCAAGAGGATGATGAAAATGATTTGTCTGGATATATAGATTCAGCTCATTTTACTTCTCATCGCTTTGGTTCAAATATACAGAGTTGTTCTGCAGAGGCTAGGTAAGGCAAGGGAATTATAGCGTTCAATAGGTGAAGTGGGGCATATCACTTTGCTGTGCTGTTCATTTCCATTGTCTTCAATTGACAAAGATGGTGGAAACAATGGAGCTGATCATCCATTTAACCTGCTTAGCATCTTGCAGTGCTAGACAAATTTTCCATTTGAATTGTCTCTATCCCACAGGCTCGGTAACATATTAACATTTGAACAACATGTTGCAACACTAGAGTGATGATAATGAGTTCTTCCTGGTTTTAAGTTTTACTGTAGAATCCACATGACTAAAAACGGTGTCAAATACAAATGGAAAAGTCACCAGTTCACTTTCATCTCTAGGCAAGCAAAGCAAAAAAAAAAATAGTTTGACCATCTCTTGACCGTGTTTCATTTCAAGGACATAGCTACAGTACATTGGCTGTCTGTGTGAGGAGATAATACCTGCGCTGATGATGGCAGCTGACCTTGAGGAGCTTAGATGACAATAACCTTGCTATCATCCCCTGAACCCTAATATTCCCAGCCAGGTGTGTGTGTACGCACACACACACACACACATGCATAAACGTATGTGCCTTCAAGGCTTATTTTACTTGCTGAAACCCACACAGCAAATGACCTTTCCTCCCTTCCCTGACAGTTTCATGCAACTGCAGTATTGCTTTAGTGCACATTTGCTTACCATGAGAATGTAATTTTCAGTGATAAGGTCCTGGAACTTGGCAGTGGCTGTGGGGGGGAATCTGTCGTTCGGTGCCAAACCTCCAGTCCAGGATGATCCAGGGGCTTGCCCTGGGGGACAGCTTAGGGCCGAGTGGGCCAAAGTGCTGTCATCCTGCGGAAAAATGATTAATCTATCCCCCTTCTATCCTTTATCCCACAAGGAGGGCAGGATGCACAGCAAAATGCAATCAGATAAACGGCTCAATGGTGCATATGCAGATTTCATTTATGCCACATTAGGCTATTGCTAAATTGCCTCATCATTATGATATAAGGCTAATTGAAAATGGAGAGGAGGGAAATAAACAGCGTATATTTTCTTTATTCTGTTTTCGAAGGTAAAATGAAAAATAAATAGTGATGATTAAATTTTCTGCTGGTGGTACAAATTGCAGCGGACACTGGGAAAGGGTTCATTTGGCCAGAGGTGTAGTTGAAAGTGTGCAGCTGGGTAGAGGGGATCTCTGTTCAGGGGCCCTCTGCAGTGTACACAGCAAGTGCCCAGGATGAATATCAGGGCTGAGAGCCTCACCGTAAATACCCAGGTCAGACCTGTCAGCCTGAACACTCCTCCTCCTGGTCTCTCCTCTCTTTTTTTTACTTGTATTAATCCACTCATCATGGAGAGAGTGAGAGAGAAAGGGGGAAAAGAGGGAGAGAGGGAGCGATGGAATGGTATACTACAGTAACAGAGTAGGAGAAAAACATACTCTGAAGTGTGTGTGAATCCATAATAGCACCACTTAATGACACAAACTATCTTGCCTTGCTGTCGGAGAGCAGCTAGGCTTTCTCTGAGCCTCAGAGGGCCCTCTGTTACAAAACAGAAGACAGTAGGGCTTTGACAGCTCCAAGTGTCTGGGGCCAGGGAAATAATTGATAGCAGGCTGCCTGCATCCAAGGTCCTTTAGCAGTAATTGCAAGCAGAATCTGACTCTCTGATCTCACCAGTGGTATTGGCTATGCCAGAACAGCCTGGCTTTGACAGATTGCCTTCCTGCAGTAATAACTTAGGCATGTTCCCCGTTTTCTCACACAAGGCCATACAGCGCCGTCTCCACCACAGAACCAGCCCAGAATCATCAGTGATTATTTTAGATGTGTATTTTTCTTTTAGCTCTTGGCAGATTTTTCTGACAGGACACTCTTGAAATAATGGTTTTGCTTTATAACAGCCAGCTGCACAGGCATTGTTTTCCATTGTGATTTTTCTTTTTTTTTTGCAGGCAAAGTGAAATTATTATTATTATTATTTTTTTTTTACATTGGTAATTGATTTTGCATTGCATCCATGTTTGGAAAAGAGAAAGCATTCACTACTTTAAAAAGAAAGTAGCTGTAACAGAATTGTCTTTTATTTCTAATATGAGACTTTTGTCTTAAAGGGATGTAATAAGTGGGACAACTGGGATCTAAAAATCCCAAATAAAAAAACTGAATTTCCAAACACTTTCCGTTGCCATGGTTCTTGCCCTGAATGACAGTCTGAGGGCTTTATGACCATTTGAGGGATAGTCCTCTTCCCCCTCCCTCCCCTTGTCTCCTCCTCTCCCTCCCTCCACCTCCTCCTCTCTTCTCCTCTCTCTCTCTCTCGCTCTCAGTGGCACTCTTCCATGCTCACTGTCTGCACTGTAAAGCACTCAGGGATTTATTGTCAGCTGGAGTTTCCTTGATGGGGTGTAATAATACTGTGCCTTTCTCACCCGCTAAGGTGGTAGAATCCCCTCCCTCTGCCGATGAGAGGACCCCTGCGGGCTGCCCTGTGTGCGCCTGTGTTCTGTGGCAGACTTATAAGCCTGGCAGCTCCACCCCATGGCTGTCCAAACAAGGTTTCTCAACAGGCGCCCACATCAAAAAGAGCAGTGCATGGGGGCTGCAGGAAAGTGAAACTGCAGGATGTTGCCTTTAGTTATTTATTTATCTCGCTCTTCACAAATAGAAGAAAAACAGTTAAAAGTGTGTGAGCTCCGTTAGCGCGGTCAGGTTTTTTTGTTTTGTTTAGTGCTTTGGCAGTAATACAGTCAATTGTTGCTACTGCTAATTACAGTTGAGTAGTTTTGTGTTCAAAGTTGCCAGAAATCATTCTAGGCAGGGCTGATGAGAGAGTAAACACTAAACTGATTTCTGAATGAAAATCATTAAAGGAATTGAAGTGTAAATAGACATGATCCCTTGACGCCTCCCAGTAGGAAATGTGATACTGTGGTTAGTATTTTGCTGCCAATGTCTGCCAGCTAATCTAATTTCATCTTTAAATAAAGGCTTAAATCAATACAAATAAACATTAGTAAATGAGTTTGGGAATAACATGTGGGAAAGATATCAAACACAATGTGAAAAGAGTTAAAAGTCCCTAAATGCCTCAAAGCGTGCTCGCGGATCAGCAGGCGAGCTGCAAAGGCGGATGCCAGATAGTATAAATAGAAACTCTCTTCACAAATGCGCAATTAATAAAAGATCCTTTGAGTGGGCTCGAGCAGTGGAGGATACGAACAGACAGTCAGTCAGGTCAGGATGAGATAAACTGTTCCCAACTCTTTGCCCTCTGTGAGGGCTTGGTGGCCAAGATAGATGGGTGCTTCACGCCGCTCTGAAATGTCTAAACATAGACGTTTTAAAGGTGGACGCAATGTGAAAATGTAAATAAACTTTATAGGAGCTTGGGGTCACGCTGAGGTTTGATTTATGGTTTTGGCATTCACCCCCAGGCCCATCAGTCATCCCCTTGCCCTGCCGAGCCCCTCGGTCCCCCCCTCCTCCTGCTTGAGCCAAGCCCCCCCCCCCACCTCCACACCCCTTGATCACAAGACCCTCAGCTGAACTACAGCCGACCTGCTGGATCCAAGGCCAGCTGGGCCTCAGATGCCATAATAAGAACCATTCAGTGCCTTTAATGATTGTGTGACTCTCTATCTCCCTTGCTGTCTCTATATCACTCAGGCTATATCTTTTTTTTATATCTTTTTCTCTTCATCTCATTCGCACTCCATTTCTTTGTTGCAGCATTTTTATTGTTTAAGTTTGGTTTGCCCTCTCTCTTTTTCCCTCTTTCTCTCCGTCTCTCTCCCCTTGCACATCTGCCCGATGTCTGGCTGCGGTGGATGGTGATGATGATGTTTTGGGGTGCTGAGGCACTGTCTTTGAGCCAGTGTTATTTGGGAGGTCTTGAGAGATTTGTGGAGGTTAGGCTGTCTTCCCGGTGGCGTGGTGTCACACCAGTGTCTGTGTTCATTTATTTACAGCCCTGCAGCTTGCCATGCCAATGTTCCCAAATTATCAAGACATAACAGGACTCTGTCATCAGCTGAGATCTCATGGCGGAAACATCCACGGCCCAACCACTGGGCCTGGCTATTCCTCTGTTGCTGTTATGTTTCGAGTAAACCGCTGTCAAAAAAGGATTATGTATTAATCTTTCCATTGTGTTTTGAACTGAATTGTATTTATCTATTTGGTATCAATTGAAAAGATCTTTATGTTCTGGTGATGAAATTAAAAAAAACAACCTTTTTCAACATTTCATCAAGAGTTAATTATGATGATATGAGTGCAATAAAGCTTATATTTTACTGGGTAAAGTGAATTGCGCAATAAAAGTTTGTTATCAGCCAGATCCCGTTGTCATAATGCATTTCCAGTAGGCAGCAAGTTGCCCATGTAATAACTAATGTAATGCAAGTAAATTAAATTTCACGCTTCTATTTGATGACTGGTTTAGATTGAATTTATTAAAATAGACTATGGTTTGATATACAGGATGTTGAAAACAAATTATTTCTTATTCATAAAGAACAATAGCATGTTGTTTGTATGTATTTGGTATAAACCTAAACAGCTGCATGACTATTAGCTATAGAAACAGAGTGACACACCAGAAGAGGACACAATTTGACTTGTGACTTAAACCTAAAATTATATTATTATTATTATTATTATTATTATTTTCTGTTCTTTTGTCCTTTATTACATAAACTGAGAAGATGACTATTATGAAAAACATTCAGCAAAGGTAGATTCTTTATTTGTAAAGCCTGAGCAAAACTGCCTCGTACTTTATGTGATAGTTTAGGCATGTGCTTGTTATACGTACATACTGCAAAGTGATGTATGGATGTGTCTTGTAAATCCACGTGGGCTGGGCACCTGGAGTGCATGGAACTGAAATAAAATCAATGAAATGAATCAAAATCAATCCATGTATGCCAAGGGATTATCCGCCTCGCTGATAGATCTATGAACAAAAGTTTAATGGGGGATAAGCAACAGTCACAACTCAACTTTACACATTGTACTTCATTCAACATGACCTATTCAAAGCAAGTCCTCAGATGATATATGGCAGTGACTGCAATTATGGCAGGCAAACAATCCTCCAGTACCCTTTTCAATAGCTGAGAGTTCATGCACTTGTCCTGGCATTAGAATATGTGAGGACACCTGCCTTAAATGACTGAGGCTCAGCCGGGAGCCGCTTTGATCTGGGTGACAGTTTGACTGCCTCGATGGGAGTGGCACTGATAATCCCTTTGCTTAACTCGTGCTTTTTGGCCCAGCCGGGGTCCTGTCCAGGGATAAAGCAGTGGGCTAAGTCTTAATCAAACAGCGGGGTCGGTGGCTGCACGAAGGAAAGGGTCTTTGAGGGTTAGAGTGCGGAAGGGCCCGTTTAGTACAGGGATGAATACACACAAATAGAGGATTAGGGTGTTTTGCCTACTTGCAAATAGGAGCGGTTTAGGAGGTAGTCCGACAACATTGAAGCAGCAAATCAGTGAGTTTAGGAAGTAGAGAATTGTACTGTATTTGTATAGCCACTGTAGATCTATGCAGGCGCTGATATTGTATTTCTACTCAAGGTTGACCGAAGTTGCCTGCTGTCTTAAAAAGTCACTGACATTCTGATAATTGTGGCAGTGAATCTATTTAATCGCTCATGCCCGTCCATAAAACACACATCGCTAAGTGTGGGATTGCATGCAAACAGCAGTAGAGGTATTTACACGAAGCAACCCACTCTGCAGATTCGGTCTGGTCCCAGTCACCGCCTAGCAATCTGACAACAAGCATAGGAGATGTCATCAGTCAGTTATATGATTCCTGTTTAACAGTGGCCGTCTGCCGAGGCCAACATGGATGACGAAGAGGCTGGATGACCTCTTTGCTGTTATCGCTCTAACTGCTCTTTCTTGTGCCATAAAGTGACGCCAAGCCCTGCTCGAGATAGAGGAGAGTGTTTGCCTGTAGTGTTAGATCACCTTGTTTTATCTTAATGAACAGCTTACATGAGGCATGAGGCCCTTTTAATAGTGGGATTTAGTGAAGAGCTATATGTCAGGGGTGTTTTACGCTGCGTATCACCATTACGTTTTGGCGCCTTAAAGAATGAGTTAATATTTAAACAGGCAAACTAACAGAACTAGTCATCATAATAATGTTTACTTCAAGATTTCAAGATTCAAGGAGTTTAATTGTCACATACACACACGAGGTGTGTAGTGAAATGCAAAGTGGCAATGCTCAGCAGAAATGTGCAAAATAACAGGTTCACACTATTTACAATAGACCAACACAATATTTACAATATTTAAGAGCTCTATATAAAAAAACAACACAATATTTACAATAAGAGCACTTTATAAAAAAATATAGTAAAAAAAGGGAAAATTGTATGTGTAATATAAATTATAAATTATGTGTAGTCTTTACCTAAGTGTGTGTGTGCATAAGAGGGGCAGTGTGTGTGTCTTGGTGGGGGCCCTGGTGAGGTCGGAGTTCACAGTCCTGATGGCCTGAGGAAAGAAACTCCGTCTCAATCTCTCTGTTTTTGCAGCGTGACTACGGAGGCGCTTGCCTGACCGCAGCAGCTGAAACAGTCCGTTGTTGGGGTGGTGAGGGTCCTTCATGATCCTGCAGGCTCTGGTTCTGCACCTCCTGGTGTACAAGTCCTGCAGGGTGGGGAGTGTAGTTCCAATAGTGCGCTCAGCCGAACGCACTACTCTCTGCAGAGCCTTCCTGTCCTGAGCGGAGCTGTTGCCAAACCAGGCAGTGATGCTTCCTGTCAGGATGCTCTCTACAGCTCCAGAGTAGAAGGACTGAAGGATCCTCCGGGAGACTTTAAATTTCCTCAGTTGCCTGAGGTGGTAAAGGCGCTGCCTCGCCTTTCTCACCAGAGTGTCAGTGTGTGTGGACCATGTCAGATCTTCGGTGATGTTGACTCCCAGGTATTTATACCTGCTCACCCTCTCCACAGTATTCCCATTAATCCCCAGTGGTGAGTACGTCCTCTGTTGTTGTGTCCTCCTAAAGTCCACAATCAGCTCCTTAGTTTTGGTGACATTCAGGAGGAGGCTGTTGTCCTGGCACCAGAGTGACAGATCAGCAACTTCCTCCAGGTAGGCCTTCTCGTCGTTGTTGGAGATCAGGCCCACCACCACTGTGTCATCCGCAAACTTAATGATGGTGTTGGAGCTGAACCTGGCCACACAGTCATGTGTGTACAGGGAGTACAGTAGGGGGCTGAGGACGCAACCCTGGGGGGATCCTGTGTTCAGGGTGAGGGGGTTGGAGGTGTGTCTACCCACCCTGACCACCTGGGGCCTGGCGGTCAGGAAGTCCAGGATCCAGGCACACAGGGGGGTGTTCAGTCCCAGCTCAATCAACTTGCCAGCCAGTCTGGTGGGGACTATGGTGTTGAAAGCTGAACTATAGTCAATGAACAGCAGTCTCACATAGCCCCCCTTCCGGCTGTCCAGATGAGAGAGTGTGGTGTGCAGTACCTGGGAGACAGCATCATCCGTGGATCTGTTGGGACGATAAGCAAACTGCAGCGGGTCCATGGAGCAAGGGAGGAAGGCGCAGATGTAGTCCTTAATCAGCCTCTCGAAGCATTTCATGACCACCGAGGTGAGGGCCACCGGTCGGTAGTCATTCAAGCATGCTGGAGAAGCATTCTTGGGCACAGGGACAATAGTGGATCTCTTGAAGCAGGCGGGGACCACAGACTCAGCCAGGGAGATGTTGAATATAGTGGTGAACACTGGAGCTAGCTGATTAGCACAGGTCTTCAGTACTCGTCCAGATATGCCATCTGGACCAGCAGCTTTCCTGGTGTTCACCCTCGTCAGAGCCCTCCTCACACTGTGCTCGGTCACAGAGAGTGTGTGTTCATCCCCAGCGGTAGAACTCACTCCGGTTGCGCTAACGGTGATGTTGTTAGCCGGCGAGCTAGCGCTGCTGTTGCTAGCCTCAAACCGTGCATAGAATGAGTTCAGGTCCTCCGCTAGGGATGCGTCGGCACTCACAATTGCGGGGGGTCTGCCCTGGTAGTCCGTTATAGTCCGTAGCCCCTGCCATAGGCGTCTGGTGTCGCGCTGCTCCATCTGCGACTCCACTCTGTCCCTATACCTCCTCTTGGCCTCCTTCACCGCCCTTCTCAGTCCATAGGACGCTGCCTTGTGCTCGTCCATGTTGCCGGATACAAGACCGGAGTTATAGGCAGCAGTGCGGGCGTTCAAAGCGTCGCGGATGGATTTATCAACCCACGGTTTTTGGTTAGGAAAGGACCTAACTTTCACCGTTGGGACGATGTTGTCCACTAGCATTGCTATGAAGCTCGTTACTACTTCCGTAAACTCGCTGACGTCCCTGGAACTGGATTGGAACATGTCCCAGTCGACGTCACGCAGAGCGTCCTGTAGCTCAGCCTCTAAAAGCCTTTTGAAAGGAATCAGTCAGTGACATGCTATTAATGGCAAGGGCAGACAAGCCATCATCCCTTTAAAAATGAGAAAGACAACTCATTTAGAATTATAAACCCGTTTCTCTGTTTGTCACTCCTATTGATTTTTTTTCTGCCCCCGTCTCTCATAGTTTATGTCTCGCTATAAGATATACTCCTGAAAAGGATTTATTGCTGCTATAGGCCTTGCCTGCCAGGTCTGCCATTACCAATGGATGAAAGAGAGGGGGGGGGGTACTGCAGCAGTGCAGTATGGGATATTGTTTAAATACCGTAAAAAGGGCCTGCTCATTTACCCAGCGAGAGCCCGGAGAAGCAGACCGACGTGATAATCCTGTGGGTAGCAGGTGGCGCTGCTTTAATGTTGGTGTAAAACAAAATTGCACTTTCCCATTTTCAATCTGCTCTTTATAATCTCTAAATGAGACGATTGATCGCCTGTTGGCAAGAAAATGGCTTCACCAGTTCTTAATCAAAGAGGACCTGAGGAGAGGATGATGGTAGACTGGCAGGACAGGAAAAAGATCCACACTGTCTTTTTACTCTCCATCTCCAATCTTTTTCTCTCTCTCTCAGACCGGGCTGTCAGAAGCGAGGTGGAGGAGGAGGAGGAGGAAGCAGGCTTTTTCTTCCCCCACCACTTCCGAATTACCTGCTGGGTCCGAGCTCTTTTATGCTCTTGTTGTGACAGGTAGATTTATAAGGCTTGAAATTTGTACAAATCAGTTGTCATTCAGCGGCAGCTGTCAATGTGTCAAGCTGTCAGGGCCTGCTGTGAGGGAGATGCCTTAGGGGGCTGAGCAAGGGGGCAACCGCCCAGAAAAGAAAATGAGTTCAAACAGACCTGAGAAGCTCCTCTATTCCACAGGCCTCCCTGCCCCTGTGGAGACGCCATCGATTTCTCTTGATGTTGAGCAACAGCGCGCCCAAAAATGACACGCCACACCGCGCTCAACCCAGTCGGGCTGCGACACGCCAACACGTGCTGTGCCAATCCCCTCAATCTGCAGACGCTACTCGTTGTCTCCTAAATGGCTGGAAATCTGTAATCTCTCTGAGGAGGGAGAACACCAGAGTTGTGTTTAGAGATTGTTGGCGGTGGCTGTCGTGTTTTCATGTGCCACTTAAATAGCTGAAATGGAAATCTCTCCGAGGAGAATGACAAGTGCGTTTAAAGATTGTTGTCGATTGTTGTCTTGTTTGCTTGTTTTCCCTGGCCTTGTCTCAGCGTGGGCCTGCCTGTGTGTGATTGGCGGGCCTGCTGGGGCAGTGATGGGCATGACAGGCTCTCTCAGTCAGAGGACCCTGGGTGACACACACCTTCTCTATCCTCTATCCTTCTACTCAGCCTTCACAGAGCCATGGGAAAGACAGGTGCTGCAACCAGTGTGAGGTGTGTGGAAACAAAAGACAACAGTTGACAGAGAAGCTGTGCCATGCTGCAGTATACACGCTGAGATGTGGGATGACACAAATATGCTCATATTCCTCTCATACACGTCTCTGTGAAGGTATTATTGGTACTGCTGTCATATTCAGTCCGTGGGAGCACATGGAGGGAAAAGGGTTATTATTGATAATAAGTCATACACACACTGCCTCGAATTTCTGTGACCAAGATCTTAGATATCAAGTGGTTGTGTATAAAATGTAGAATAAATAGTATTCTTAGTTTACCGATATTAATCTCTACAAAAGGTTGTGTGTAAGTAGAATCTTTTTGTATGTATGTTATTTTTCTTATGTTATGTTTTTTTTTATTCTTTATTGTTAAATTGATTTATTTGGTTAAAAAGTGTTGCTACATCTGCTTCACCAACACCATGTTTTCATTCGTTACTAAACTCGATGCATTGCACTCAAACCATTGTATGCTCAGGCTACATTTTCGAGTTAATGATGTAGTTTGCACCTTTTTGTGTCAGCGTTTTGTACTTGTGAAACAGTACATGATGTTGATACTCAAGGTTTTGTCACCTTGCTCCTTCAGTTTAATGACAAGAACAGTGGAAAAGAAATGCTCCCAGTAGAACAGAAGTGTTTACATTCAGGTGTGTCAGCCAACTTTGTTTTCACACCCTTCATGCCTGTGTTTGTTATGTATCGCAGCCAAGCTCCCTACCCCTGTGATGGCCCAAGTGCGGCCCTAACAGCCACCGAAACTGACAAAGCTTCAACCCGAGCCCCAGGTGCTAAGCACACCGAGGCTGGGAATGAACATGAGAGGAAGTGATCTGAATTCTGCTTGAGAGCTCATTAATTTGAAGGGTGAGGACTCAATTTCTTTACATAGCTTGCCATGCTCCAATACTGCTAACCTGGCCTCGGTCCAAACATCCACCCAAACATGTGTGCACACAGACACACATGTAGACATGCATCCCGAGCTGCATGGCTACACTGTAATTAGCCTGATGGGGTTTTTGGGGGAATCCTACTAACTGATTTATCATCTCCACCTGGCAAAGTAGGGTCCATGAAAGAAAAGGTTTCAGGGGACACTGTTTGGAAGGTGACACTTGCTCAGCAGCCCTGCACCAAGGGGTGAAATATTAATCAAAGTTTTCCATGCAGCTATTAACAGCTGCTGGCCTTGGCCTCTGTGTTTGTGTGTGTGAGAGAGTGTGTACGTGCGTGCGCGTGTGTGTGTGTGTCTATGTGTGTGGCAATGAGAAGCAAGTCCACAGAGGGAAGAGTGTGACGTGACTGAGTTTGTCTTGTAAAAACGCAGCTGTCCAGGACATGACAGCTACAGCGTTAGAGGGGCCATTACGGGGTGTAGAACATTTCCCGGGAAATGGCTTGAAAAATGACAATGCCGCCTGTGCAATATTAATTGCTACACAATCACCATAAATAAGTCAAAAAGCTTTAAGAGAGGAACAAAGTAGAACTGTTTATCCATTGATTATATAACAAGAGAACAAAACACAATCTCAAGCGTCAACTATTTTTTAAATTCTTTGGGTTTATTTTGTAGTAGGTGTTAGGGATAATTCAGTGTGCATGTTGTGTCTTTATATTTTCATTGCCTCACTGTAGGTATTATTTTAGTATAAAAAAAGACGGTAGCCTAAGAATCCTTGTAACACACTGACATTGATTCTGTGAAGCAAATGTTTTGTCCTCTTTGACCCCTGTTACTTTAACTTGTTAAATGTGGGGTATTTGTACTTCAAAGGGCGAGCTTTGGTTTGCAAATGCAACCTTAAAGGTGCTCTCGACTCCTATTCAGTTGCAAATAACAGTCCTTTGTTGGGAAGCTATTGGCACATGTTTTGCAAACCGTTTTCATGTAATAAATAACTTATACAAATTGAAGTTTTTTAAGGCATACTTAGTTACTTAGTGAGCCATCTACTACATCAAATCCTTTGTAGTCAAAAATTTGTCATGAAATAATACTTAATATAATAATAAATTACTTATAAACCAGGTTCCTTTATTCTCTTTGGAGTTGTCTATACCTCTGGCTTTCCAGTATCTTGTCTAACAAGCTGTTAAAAATGCCTCAACAGTCTGATCTTATTAGTCACACAAGAAGCACAACCAGAACTTCCCCACAACTTTGGGATCTATAATACGGACATATGACATAAACCAACGTCGTCATGCAGGGTAGGGTACAAGTAAATCAAGCAAAAGATGATTATCCTGTTTTTTTTGGTTTTTTTTTAAAGCTAGAACAACACTATGAAGCTTGAGTCACATACCTCAGAGAGGCTAACACACAGCATAACAGGAAGATCTGTGGTTGTTTTATAGCTCTGTCTTTTTCTTTCTTTATTTCAGTCTGCGCACATAAAAACCACCGAGAGTTGAGAGATAAGCACTACAGCCTTACAGCTATTCCAGAGTTGTTGTTTTCATGTGCTGTTTCTCAGCGAGCTTTTGTCTGATTCAGTAACAGGCATATGTTGTTTAATAGGAAATTAATTCTCACCCCGACCACCCCCCCCAGTAAATCAGGCATGTAAACCAAAAACCTGAACACAATGACTAATTAGAATCAAAAGGGCTGGGATCCATAATGGCTCTCCTTCGCTCAAAACACTACTCTATAATTGGCCATAAATAAACCCTTGCTGTTTTTGTGTGAGCTGTAAACAGCTGAATGCTTCAATTAAGCAGAAATACACCAGCACCACGTTAAAGGCAGGGTGCTTGAGAGCTGCTGACATATGGATATGATCTGTGCTCTCCCCCCCTGCTCCAATTCAGGCCTTTTTTTGTAGAGTGCGTGAGAAGGGGAGATAATTCTTTTTTTTAGCCAGTGTAATATTATAGTGACTCATAAATAGATGGTTACCCCTTTGGTACTAAAAGTTTTCATTAAAGACGCCTGAGTTTCGTTATTGACACCGCGGGTTGCCTATGCAAGGAAACACAGTAAAATTTATCAGCGCGCTTTTCCTCACCCAATAAATCATCTGAACAGGGCGGACCATATGGCAGATAAGACCTTGGAAATGTGGCTTCAGCATGCGAAGAGTCAAGTTGCCTGAAATCAGGAACGATCACAGACCGCTCTCTTCCTTTCCCCCTCTCTCTTTCTCTCTCACAGAATATCTCCCAGTTATTTTACACGCCATTTTCTTGTTCACCTTATCACCTCTTTGTCACTTGTTTTTTTCATTTTCCCCCAAGAAGAAAGAGAGAAGCAATTCCTGTGTGTAAAGGACTGGGAGTAGATAACTCTCTCTCTCTCCTCTACTCTCTCTTTCTCTCCCCCTCTCTCTCTCTCTCGCTCCCACTCCCCCCTCCTCCCCCCTCTTCCGCTTCCCCTCCTCCTCCTCCTCCTCTCTCTCCCTCTGCCGAGAGGGTCCTGGGAGGTGCACAGACTGATGGGAGAGGATGATATATGTAGCGTCTGTGTCCCGGCTCTCCTCTGGCCCTTTGTCATTAATCATAGCCATTAGCTTTTCTCACTGCAGCCTTGTCTGTGCACCGCTATGAAAAGGCAGCCTTTTCTCTTATATCCCACACCAAGAGAGGCTGCTAATACTTCTGCCTCACTGTCACATGGCTGCCTTTTCTTCAACACCAGAGAGACAGGTATTGTAATGTAGAAAATGGATATTACGCCCGAATCCCGCGATTCCTCAGTAAGCAGGACAGAGAAATTATTGAGTGGCTGTAAGGCAGAATTGATCGTCGATATTGATTTTTGCCGATACAATGCTCTGTGCGCCTTTTGTGGGTATTTTCTCTGCCTTTGCACTGCATGTTTTTCCAATATATTGCATGTTAAAATACACATTGACTGGACAATAAAAAGCAACGCAAACACACTTCAAATGTGACTGGGTGTGTTTCGGACTGGATTGAACTGGACCCCACTGGACTTGGCTCCGTGCAAGGTTGTAGTGAGTCGGTTTGGACGGCCATTGTGTGAGCTAATGAGAATAAACAGCTGGCCACAGTGGTGACCATCTCGTATAATAGAGATGTATGGCCACTGGCTCCTGCACACCCACTCCTTCAGTCCCCAAACTCAGCCTGACAGATATACTAAAGCCTCATCAGTCTAGTCCCACTCACACCAAACACACACACACACACACACACACACACACATGCATTTCACATGCACATACATGCTTGTACAGTACGTCATACAGCAACAAACATACACGCACACAGAGCATACTGTATACTCACAAGCAATGCGCAAAGCAATCCAAACACACACCCCTGTGCAGTCATAGTGCACACACACACACACACACACACACACACACACACACAGAACCAGCACTTTGCACATTAGAGACTGAGCCCTCTTTTTCTCATTTCCCTAACAGTATCATCCATACTGTACCTAATGAAATGATTGCAAGCAGTTATTGCTGACTTATTATCTAGACACACAGCTTTATCAAAGTGCTGCATTGATTTAGTGGACTGTGTCGCAGAGAAAACTCCAGGGATATTTCATTTGCCTTGCTACGCCATAATAATGAGACCCATCCCAGTATGCATTATGCATAGATAGACCATAGATAATTCAAACAGGAGGAACACATGCATTACCTTGGTGCTGTAACTTCCCAGTCTCATACAGTCTATTATATTAGGTTGTGTTGTTGTTTATTTTGCACTGCGCCAGCATCCCATTACAGTGAAATGATAAGAACCTACAGTGCAGGCAGGCTACACGTACAAATTTGTGTCATAGTTTTCAGCTTTGATAAATCCCAAACACCTTATTCAGCAGGTATTTGTGCTTCCTCTCATTTGACGGTGTTTTGTCCTCACGGAGAGAGAGAGCGCGCTGGCTCCAGGTGGCTCCATGCCTCCCCCCAGGGTTTGCGGAGTGAGATAAGCGTTTGTCTTTCCCACTCCAAAGTGGCTCCTGTTAAGCCCCATACCTGGAAGATGACTGATTTTGACAACGCAATTTACATCTCTGTATAAAACAATCTCACACTGCGCCTGCCGATTTACACCGGATTAAACTGTTTGTCTCCGTCACCGGGTAACCACACAATCTATCAGGACTTCTGTGCCTTTTCCAATATCACATTCGCTCTCGCTTCTCCCTCGAGAGCAGAAAATTGATCCAGAATGCAGAGCGCGGCCTCCCCCCTTAAAATTGCTACAACAGCTTCACAGGACCTACAATTATTGAAACATGCAGATGTCAGTAATTTCAATAAAACTGATATGGTAGTAATGAAAACATCTGACTGAGGGGGCGACGGCTACAGGATTTATGGCTGCATTAGAGGGAAAAGGCTGAGGTGACAGTTTTGCAGCATTGCTCGGCACTCCCTTGTTTCACACGCATTAAAGGCTCAGATCAATTAGCGTCCGACGCCGTTAGCTGCGGCACAGACAGTCCTTTTACGGCGGCATGAAAAATGCATGGGTCTCAAGGAGAGATTTTGGAGCCATTAGCTGTCCACATACAATGTTTTCATTTGAGCGTGCGTTTGTGATGATGTACGACTGTATGCTGCAGTTGCCATGGCTAAAGGCTGTCTATATAATCACAGAGGCACCGTGACATTATTTATTGTCCTGGCGCAGCATTTTAAATGAATGCTTGTGTTCATCTGCAAACCCTCTTTTGTAGAACGGACAACGTGATTATTTGACGGAAGCAACACATTTGGCACGAGAAGGAGTCGACATTATTATTGCACCACAACTATGGAAACTACATCAAGTCTCACTTTAGATTCTGCAGCCACCTTTCCAGGTATGCACGACGTTCATTCATCGTGGGTCATTCAGGTGCTTTGGTGTTACATTTACCTCAGTAAATCTGCTATGATACAGAAATCCATACTAATTCAAAGCATGTAGCGCTAGACGGCCCACTCAGATAAAATACCTCCGTCCATCCATTATCGTACTACTATGATCTCATGGTGTCTGAGCACTGCCTCTCCCCCAGGTGAGTCATAGCAGGGCTCGTCACCCTCTCTGCTCCATACGCCATATGTCTAATTCCTAATTAAATGAGCATTAAGACCCCCCTTTCTCTCTCTCTCTTCTTTCTCTCTCTCTCTCTCTCTCTCTCTCTCTCTCTCTCTCTCTCTCACACACTCCCGACGCTATCAGAGCTCAAATGTTAAAGTAATGAATGCACGCGCTTCGTGACAGGTGGAGGAAGAGACGAGGGAGCAGCAGCAGCAGGAGGAGGAAGAGGGGGGAGACTTGACGTTGTACTGTGCAGTGCAGCAGGGCTCTCTCTCTCTCCTCGGCGGCCGCGGCGGCGGCGGTGACAGGGCTCGGTCACGTCCGATTTGCATAACCTGCTAAAACGCTATCAGAGGGCCACGCGATTGATTGAATTTCACCTCGGAGAAGTGCTAATTAATAACGCTGTGGATGTGACAGGCCTTTATTATGTGCGTGGGATGGGAGATGATGTCTATATTAGCAGGGTCTGTGGAAGCTGTAGAGGAGAATATAGAATGATGAATTAGTGGCACTACATCCTGGCTCTATCAACATGTCATCAGGAGACCATTGATGGTTTCACGCTATAGGAAGAGATCTGTAATGGTGCGACGGTAGAGAAACATGTAGGCAGCAGCTTGTATTGTCTGCGCTGTATTGTTGTGCTACTCCACAAGGGCTCAGGAGCAACTGGACTGGGAGTTTTTGGAGTTGTGGCTTAAGCATAGACCTGTTTCAAATATGAAATATGGCATGAATGATCCATATGCTTCTGTGTGTGTGTGTGTGTGTGCCTTATCATGCATGTATGCATGTGTAGCCCTGCAGTTGTTTATGGGTGTGTCTGTATCTATGAATGTATCCATGTATGTACAGTATGTGTGTGTGTGTGTGTGTGTGTGTGTGAGAGACAGAGATATACTATGTGGTTATATGTGTGGCCCATAGCTGCCAGCTGCATTGACTTAATGTCCTTTTCCTCTCAGCTGTCCCTGTCCTCTTGGCCTTCCCTCTGTTTTACTGCCAAATTAGCAAGCAGTAATTGGCAATTATGTTGATCCTTTTATGATATGGACTTGACCAAGAAGCGGACTGAAATAGAACACATTTCACCAGCCACCAGATGGCTTTGGGGGACTCTGGGTTTCAGGTAACTCAGTTGGAGCCAACTGGAAACCCACATGAAGAATAACAGAAGTGTGATGCAGGGCGGACAAGGGCTTACTGGAAACCAGGAAGGGCTCTAGATGAGGAAATGTGGGCGGGAGTGTTCAAGATGAAAAACAAATGGAGTTCAGCCCTCCATTGGGATGTTTTAATTGCGCAAGCCTTCTTAAAAGAGTCCATGTCCTCCGCAGCGGACACAAGATTGGCAAAATCACTCTGCACTCCCCTCCCCACCTCTCTTCCTGCTCCGCCTCGTCTATGTGCCTCTCTGTGGAACATCATTCGAGTCCCGTGATGGAACAGACCGCAACATCCTCGTTCATGTTGTTGCTATGTCTACCCTTATTTCCATTCCCCAAATAAATATCTCTGTTCATAAAATTGTAATAATGGACAGAAAATTGGCTGTGCCCAGTTTGGCAGTGGAGTGTCCCCTAGTTAAAAGATTTATTTTTCCGTCTTGTTCTGGTTTTTGTCGTGTTTCACTGAGTGAGGTCTTCATGGAAACGCTCCGATTGGGATCTGCCAAGGGCTCTATTCACTTTGGCCAAAATGCTCCTGTAGCCTGGACGATAGCGCTGCAAAAATCACTCTGAGACGCCATTTCAACTTCCCGAGCGGTACGCTGGGTTGTTGCCAGCAGCAATTACCGTAGTAGAAACAACTTAACTATGTGTAAATGACCACTGCTGCTTGGTGAATATCATATTTCCTGGATAACTTATTAGATTAAGATGCTGCATTGTGAAGAGATTGAAAATGACAGGTAAAGAAATCAAGCCCAGGTTCTGCTGATATATTGCAAATCTGACCTGGAGAAATTGTTTCATAACAATAGTTATACTATATGACTAATATGATAAATTCCATTCATTTATAACCGTGGACTCTATTACAATAAAAGGAGGCCTATATTGCCTGTCAAATGGTGTTCTGTTGCGAAATGTAGTTCAGTGATAAAATAGATACAATAATGTTAACATCTCCCTTTTTATGTCTTTTATTAAGGCAGTATATAAGTGTACATATATTAGATGCAGTGGTACTTTATGAAAGAAAGATTAGAGTATTGTTCAGATAAAGAACACCATTACCTTGATTTACTACTTTTTCAACGGCATATTGTATACTAGTAGGGCAGTGATGCTTTCAGGGTGTTCAACGCTTATTGCTCTAAATTGGCTCTCCTAAATCACACAGGCCTCTCGTATGGGACACCAGAGAGTCCTGCACATGTTAATGCTGCATACACCCCACTAGTCTACTTGAAGCGGAAACACTCTTCATCATTTCACGAAACAGGGAAATGCCTGTGGGTAATGAGACTGACTGCAGTTGAGGATAACTTATAGAACTAATATTCCATATCTGCAACACTTCCAGGGCTCTGCAGGACGTCACCAGCGTACACATGGGTGTGTTTTTCCCAAACATACTGCCGTGCGTGTTATTTCCACGTCTTGTCTTCGTGGTGGCGTGGTAATTGTCGTGCGAGTTGATGAATCGCATTTGATATGTCAAAGGAGATTCTCTGAGGATTTTCCCTATTTTCTCTCTTCAGGGCGATGTAAGCCATTTCCTTTGGTCTGTTTGTGTGTGTGCCGCATGCATTAAGCCGATCCTCTGATCTGGGTCCAGGTTGTTAAGCGATCATCCGAAATGAGAAGTTAAGACGACAAGGCGAGGGAGAGTGTTGTCTCCTTTAAATGGCTCGGGTATCATATTGAATTTAAATCCTTGTAGAGGACCTCCCAGAGAGTCATTTGTCCAAATGAGCATTAGTCATTATTCTTAAAGCCCCAGGCTCTCCTTAAGGTTTTAGACGTTATTGGAGCTCATGGATCTCACAACAAATAGGTGGCCTGTGACAGAAATAACGTGTAAGCATTCAATATCTCTCCCCCTCCCTCTCCTGCTCACTCCCTCCTTCTCTCAGTGCAATACAAAGCCATGCATAATGTGGACTGCAATCTGATAAGTGTTCTCTCCTGCACAGCAGCCCTCCCCTGTCCTATACATCACAACAGTTAGGGAGAGGGAGAGGGAGAGAGAGGAAGACAGTTGTGTGTGAGAAAGAGTGAGAGACGTGTGTGTGTGTGAAATAGAGAGAGGGAGAGCAGAGCAGATCAGAGCAGGGGGAGCTGTGGTTGGGATTGAACTGGGCTGTCTGAAGTTGATTAATCGGCCTGTGAGGGTGAGAGACTCCCGGGCCAGGCAGCAGGGTCCATCCCCGTGGCATGTGATGCTGATTGGCTTTGTCCTGTGCGTCTGCGCTGGAGGAGCGGACATTAAGATTAAGTGATGCTGTCGTGTCGGGGAGCACTGCACTGCATCATTCTGGGAAGAGACAGCTGTGCTGCTTAATCCTTCATCACCAGGGGAGAGCTGCCAGAGCCCAGATATACAGCCAAAGATAACCCTCCATAACTTCTGCTAAAGATCAGGAAACTTTGAATTCGCATCCATCTGCTTGCTCTGCTCAGCTCAGCCCCCCTCCGTTTGAGTGCTAGAAATGAGCAATCACTGAGAACGCAAAATAAGAGGGAGGATGAGGAGAAAGTGAGGGATGGCTGCGGGGAGTAATCTAAGACCAGTAGTGTGCATGAGCTGTGTATGGATAACCTCTGGCACCGAGGACTGCCTTTTGTCTTTGTGAGTGATGGATGCATAATACTGATGAATTGTACACTAAAAGAGATGCGATTACCGCGTTTTTATTTCTAATCATGCATGGTTACGTGACTGCGTGTAAAAACAGTTGAGTTACACAACACGTAGTTCAGTTCTTTTCTCCTCTACTCCCAACACGACACAGCTGTTACTTTTTGAAATACTTCCTACACAGCTTTTTAAAACAATTGTTGAATGTGTGTTTTCTTGTCATGCAGCATCATTAGGTCTATAAAACCTTGAATCAGTACCTTACTGGTGACTTATTTGGAAGTACAAGATATTATTGCTCTCATATCTAGGCCTACTGGTCTACTAGGCCTGCTACTTTTATTCCTTCTGCACTGTCATTGAATTTAATTTAATTTTATCTATTTTTTTAATGTCTTTCCTTGTTTGAAATGTCTTTTAATGCCTTGTGTAAAGCACTTTGAACTGCCTTGTGTATGAAAGGTGCTAGACAAATAAACTTGCCTTGTCTTGCCTAGTGACTCATTAAGACAAGGGTTCCCTGACTTGGTTGATGGTGCTACACAGAGAGTCCGATCTCCTGAGAGCTGCAGCCATGTGTTGTGACACTGGTATTAAAGCCTGCTAGTGTAGGTTTCTGATAAAGGCGAGGCCCAGGCAATGAGCTCCAGATGCACGCTTTGTCCAGTCAGTCAGTGGTACAGTATATCTTAGCCTGCTTGTCTGCAAAGAGCCACAGTTGGATGTTGAAATGTACGTAATACTTTTCACTGCATGTTCTTATATGTTTGTGTGGTGTGTTTTCAAAGCAGTATTGGCATTAGGTGAAGCTTGTGTCTGCTATTCCCATTTCCCTATTCCCATTTTCTTTTCAATATATGTACACTTCCACATATATTGATATTTTATCGTAACATTTATTATTATTATTATTATTATTATTATTATTATTATTACTACGACCAAAACTCAAATCACATGCTGTATTAATTAACTCATTAACTAAACCTTTGTACCGTGCATGCTCTTTGAAAATCACACGTCACTCTACAAACCCATACAAGGTGCTTTTGTGAAAATGGATTGTATTTACTCTAGGTTTGCTGGAGAGAAAAGCAGTGTGTTGTGAGAGCAGATAAATCCTGGGCGGAGGCCGAGTGGCTGACTGATTCCTCCTGTATGCAGCGATGGGTGGCGTCAGCAGGTTTCACACTGCTGGCCTTTGCATGTTTGCAGCTGGCTTGATGCAGCTGTCAGCCAGTGATTGATGAGTATCATCATTTAAAGTGTAAAAGAAAACGTCTCTGTGAAGGGAGACATGATGAACTGCCGCCTGCTGGCGCTCTCAGAGACATGCTCGACGCTTCCTCCTCCCTCTTACTTTCCCCTCCCTGGCTCCCTCTCCCTGTCCTTTCTACCTCACTGCTCCCTGCCTGTCCATCCCTCTATCCTTCTCTCCTTCTGCGCGTCTTTACTTACCCTCCTTCATTCTCAACCGTTTCTCTCTGCTGTTATGTGCCGCCCTTGCTGCCTCCTCTTCCTCTCTGTTCCTCCTCCTTTACTCCTCATGCGTTCTCTCCCTGTCCCTCTGCTGCCCCCATGATTTCCACTGCTGTCCTCCCTCTTTTATTCAGCTTTATTTAACTCGCTTCCTTTGTATCGCTCTTTTATCACTGACTCTTTATTCTTTCACTCTTTCTACCCTGCCACCTTTCTCAGCCTCTCTCTTTCCACTTGCTTACTGGCGAGAAAGAGGGAAGTCCTCAGAAGCATGCGGCGCTCAGCATAACCCCTTCTGCCTCTGACACTTGTCAGATCATATGAAATGTCAAAATTCATACAGACCCTGGAAGGCGATATATTTAGTCCCTGCCCGCTGCATACCTACACAGCAACCATGACAGTGACATATTAGTTATGCTGTCTTTTGCAATGTGATATCTTTAAATTTGCCACCTTGTTAAGTTTTGATTAATGCGATTCCATTTCGGCAAAGTAATTGGCTTGGCCCTGTTGTGAGCGATACACAGGCGCCGCGCTGGAACAAACGCTGCAACATGGTAATGAGGCAATGAGTTTGTTCTGCGGACGTCGGCGAGTGACAGTTATTAATGATTGTTATGATAAACAGACGAGTGCAGATCTGGGGGATGAGTCGGACCAGACTGACAGTTTAAAAATAACGTGCATTGGAAAGTACTAACGAAGTAATACAGTGTTAGGAAAACAATCATGCAGGTTGTCAGAGGAAGAGGTGTAATTACAGAGCTACACTGGCCTGCCTGCAGGAACTGGCTTCTAATAGAGTCAGAGGAATACGCACTGACAGAGGAGAGCAGAATGATATACAACTTTAATTGGATCATCTTCTTCTCCCCTTTCTTTTCTCGGAATACAAAGGAGGTCTGTGCACACAGCTGTGTTATGATAGGTTTGGTCTCCTGTGAAGACTAGTGACCCTGTGTAAATGGCCATACAGTACAGAGGGAACCGCTGTGTTTGTGTGATCTGAACATGGACTATATTACTGCACCTTTCCCTGTCTCTGCTGAATATCAAAGTCTGGCGAATGTATATACAGTGTGTTTAAATGGTGTGAAGTGCTGTAAACCCAGGCTCGTTTTAGCCTAACTTTTTATTTCCATAGTTTATACGTCGCAGTGCTGTATTAAAAGGGACAGGAACTATACTTTTTCATGCTCCTTATAGTCATGACCAATTTACTTTATCTTGTTTTTAATCCCTCAGAGTACGATAGTCAATAACTTTTTTTTCTTTCACTTTTTTTGGATTCATACTTCCAGCAGTAAGCTCCATATGCTTTGCAGCTTTAAATCAACTCACTACGGGGACAAAACCACATGGCCGCCTCTGCTTATTTGCCTCGGACGATCAAGTCTCCATTTATTCCGGGTCTCTGTTTCTGTGTTGGGGGGCATGTTAAATTTGTCCATCGTCCGTCGTCATGCCTGAACTTTGGGTGACATTTAACCTGTACCAGTGAATGGCTGTCATGAAATGCTCGGTTTAGGAATGTGACGATCAGATGACTTTGCCGACCTTTGCATGAACCTTGTCTGGTGTTGATTTAGTGAGGCACAGAGATCAAAGCGATCCCTCTCGGCTTTTGTCAGTGGGCTGTTGGCGTATAGGCCCTGAGTGTGAACAAAACCAATCTTCTCGAAACACTGGTGAACCAACAGCAGGCTAACTGTGCAGAGGTTACCGGTGAACAAAACACTACATGGAATCTTTACCATCTCCACTGGAATTCATCATCGTAAAATGAGATTCTTTCATTTTTTTTTATTAACTTAACTTGTCCAAGCAAATCCAGCCTATTACCAGCAGCACCCATTCCACGTCTTTTACTTGACTTTCATTGTTATGTTAAACTGTGGAATTTATCTTTCCTTAATCACCACGATGACGCCAGAGAACAAGTTGGCCAAAGACAGCATTAATCTCTAAATGTGGACACTACTGTTTCCCTTTTAAGGTTGATTACCTATGGAAATAGCTTGGAATGGCCTCATGAATCAAATTATTAATTCAATGTCAGTGTAACCCCAAATATAGGCCTTGCTATCTCTGAGAGCCGCTCTAGCATCTGCACTTTGGTGAAATAGTTAAGCCTGTTGAATGGAGTTTTTATGGTGTTGTCAACAATAGAAGCAGACAAAACCTCGTACCAAACAAGTCAATATTTCATCCCTCCCCCCCTCTCATTCATATCTGGGTCTAGCTGTGGAAATTGATTGTGGTTTGATGGTCAGAGAGGCAGTAGTGATTCAGTGCAATTTTCAAATAAACTGAAAAAGAATTGTCGTCCTCTAATGGTTTTAGTTGGCAGTAAGTGGCTCGGTTGGAATTTCAGGGCGCTACGCTATCCATTATCCAAGTTTTCCAACACCCTGTCATTGTTGACAGGGTGGATTATAATTTTTCTATAGCAGAACAATTGAAATGACAGCGGTTTAACAAACTTGGATGGGACAAAGGAGACATGGGGTTCCAACAGGAAATATGCTGCCAACATTTGTGTGCACTTTGTGTTAGGAAGTGAAAAGTCCTGCTTTCTATCTTAGTCTGGGATAAGGGTTTTCCAAATTGTCCAAATATGCCTCTGAACAGGACTGCTTTTGATGAATGAGTGGTTAAAACAGTTTCTACATGAATTCAAAACCCTCCAATGATGTTGGAAAACCCACAACACTTTGGCCTAGAAAGCACGATAACAACAAACTATTCACACAGACTGAATGCACTCTGAATTTATTGCCCTACATTTTAAATATAGAATAATTCAAGTAGTTTTCATCTCCCCTGTATTCTTTCTATTACTAACAGCTCTAGTACCAAATCAGTGCTATGTTGGCTGGTATCCCATTCCTATGTCGCTTGCCTCTTGGCACTGTCATGCAGATTCTCTTCACGGTTCCTTTCCTTTTGTTTTTGAAGGCTGTGATTCCTGGCCATATGGAGCCCATCCCTTTGTCTTTACTGTGGCACTATCACATCCCAGAGGCCTCTGGTAGAGACTGGGTTAGCGTGTGGAGCTGCTCGGTGACTGTCAGCCCTGGTAGTCTTCTGTTCGTTGACATGTGAAGCTGGGAAGCGTATTGTAGGCCTGATGTTGGAACTCACTTACAATTAACGTGAGAAGATGCTGACACAAGGCCTTCTGTCTCAACAAGTAGCGGGAGGAGTTGCGCGTTATCCCGTAGAGCATAAATCAGTTTTTACTGTGCCCATTTAAGAGGACATTATATGGCTGTTAACTCAATAGGCCAGCTACCCAATTGTAAAAGAATGCATGAACAACAAAAGAAACATATTTTTCGTGTGAGCAGATACAGGGATGAGTAACAGGAAGTGAACGGGTGGGAGGTGATGTAAGAACAGTGTGGAGAATGGCAGCCTCTCTCCCAGCTGTACCGCGTCTCACTGGGCCTGTATCAACACTGCGCTCCTCGTGGCTCAGCTTCTCCTCGCCGTCTCGCTCGCTTCCCCACACACTGCACACTAACTTCTCAGCAGCTACAACCCCCCAAACCCCCATGCCTTCATAATGAGTTTAGTCAGAGAGATTATAGCTGTACTATTCCTCTGTCAGTGATTATTAGACAGAAGGTAATGCTGAAGACCTTTGTCAGCTATTATTTTGATAGCGCTATTAGTACGAGTCCTCGGTGACCATCACCAGCATCACTCATCATAAACCTAATTGTGTAGTGCGCACAGATACTTTATTGCCATTGCAGTGCATTTTCACAGTTATAACAGTGTAATTAACAGCTACAAACATGAACTAACATTTTGTTTGGATGTTTTTGTGCATTGGAATCCTTCTCTTTCCTTTCCTTTGTTGGTACACTGAACGCTTACCGAAGGAGACAGATGATCCTGTCAGTGCGGCAAACTTTAAGCCCCTTTGGTAATCTAGTATCCCTGCAAGATGGGGACTTGCAATTCAGAGATGGATGGCAAAAGAACAACAGAGACAATGAGCGGAAGTTAGCTTTGCTTATTGGAGCGAAGTGACACCTGTCTCCGAGACTCCCTCATCCACACCGTGAAGTTAATCCATCTATAGAACCGCCTCACATGACACAGAAGACCACAAGGAGTGAAGAGGCCAATGGGGGGGCTTTAAATCACCAGATTACTTACTCAAGTTTGAAATAACAAAGTGCTGTATTTTTAAAAGAAAGAATCATAATTGAAGTTAAAAATACTGTGATCCATTCCCAGTGAACTGCCACTACTGTTTTCATCCATCACGTTATTTGGGTGGTAACTGAACGCTTTGCTGTAACCTAAGTTCAATCTGATGTGTTACCCATGAGTACAAGCGATATGATACGTGAAGGGGTAGTGTAATATGAGTGGAAGCGAGTCACAGGATGTGCTGATGTGTTCTATCTTGGAGGAAATTGTGGTGGGAACATATTGATGCCGACTGATCTTCTAAAGCAATGGGTCATCTGAGGTTGGCCCATCTTAATTTTACACTGCCATAGGCCCATACTGAACATGCCTATAAGCTGCATCAATCTAGTAGGGAAAAACATATCAAACACTTATGTGCATTTAAAAAATACACAAATTGTAGACTATATGCTATAATCGATTCTAATATGAGTTTTTGTCTTTCTCTTTTTCATGTTCCCCTGATGACCCTGCACAATGCTGATTGGGTGAATTTCCTCAAAACAGGTATGTTGTTAACTATTTCCCCGAATCAAATAAAGTCTAGCATGAAATGGCCAAACCGTGTCACGCAGGCAGCGGAGCACCTTGCTCTACCGACAGAAATAGAATTCTAAATCCATAGCTCAACCATCTGGTTGCCTTGTTTACTGTCTACAGCATCAGTGTGTGCGTATTAATCATGCTTACACAAGTGTCTTAATTACTCCCTATGTAGCTGCTCCCTCTAGAAGCCAGGAGATGACCTTTCTTTCCCTGTTCCTTTATGCCATTAATCATCCATAATCAACGCCGTCAGAGTCAAGGAGAGGGCCTCTCCGAGCTGCCCAACACTGCCCACGGATCTCCATCACATACACACTCAGATCTATATTAATGGCCCACACATGGACTAGACATAATAATAATACACACATAAACACCAACTTTAACACCGTCGTTTAAGTGTGAAAGTCTGATTTGGCTGTAGAGAATGTGTCATGATGGTATACCCCAAGATGTATTCGTTCTCATGAAGGTCACTTTTCCATTAATATCCGGGCCTCATTTGTCTGTCATTTTGATGTTGTCTCATAACCTGCATGAAACCGGAGGAGCATGCCCACAGGCCTAACAAATGGTATTTCACTTATAAATGTGATACTCTGACATTCATGGCAGACACTGATTCATAGCCGTCACATGGCTGATATGTCTAAGTGCCCAGGACGCACAAGGAAGTGAAAAACTACGGAGTGCAGGGCTTTTAACATTTCAGATCTTGTTTAGCCCTGCCAATGGCAGATTGACAAGTGGAGTTTCTGCTGTAGAAGGTAACTGACATGCCTGGCTTCTCCCCCCCTGCTGACTGAAAGCTTAATATATCATTTGTCAGTCAAGGATGGGCTTTCATTCAATCATGGCATGGCATCCACTCAAATGCCAGCAGGGGCTACGATTTCATGCAAAAGAGAACTTGAATGTGCACTTAGTGGGTGTATACTGGCTGCAGTGAAGTGTTGATTACTAAAGCAGTGTTGTTCATTAGAATTGTCTATCAATTAGCCTCCCACCTTTGATACCCGTTGTTAGCGCAGCCAATCAATGGTAATTTTTTTCAAATAAGTTAAAGGAGTTATAGCTATTTCCGTAACATTGGCTCATCTTGCATCACTTAGAGACAAAAGGACAAAACGCCACTTCAAAGTTCTATAATAGTTTTATGACTGCCCACAAATTGCTGTCATAAATTTTTCATTCTTTTTAATTTACCACCATAAATCAAGTCTGGGGTGGGCTTTCTGCTGTAAATGGGATTGCTGCATAGTTTTGGCATGCGGCTATCTCGCTTTGGATCTCTGAGAAACAGACAGCACACGGAAGGTAGTGCATTAATTGAGGGACATAAATTATGCACTTACTTTTATAATGTCAAACCATAAATAATGTTGATGCATTGGAAACTGCAACACATCAGCCATAGAAATTATGCATTTGGGATGAATGGGGATCCTGTGATGGATAATGGATCTCCACCAATGTGATCTATTTAAGTCTGTCCCCCAGAGGAAATGATGGAGCAGAATTAATGATACAAATTCAGAAAAAAGCTGCTTGACATTCACGCAGTGCCTCGTCTAACTTAGGTCAGTTATAATCCTTGCTGTTTATCTAACGGCCTTATAATATCTGTTGCACAGTGCTTCATTGATTCTCCTTCTCCAGCTTTTACAGACCTATTTGTTGAAGAATGTGGCTAATGCAGAATGCAGAATCCATCACAATAAAAACGCTTTTCCCCAATTTATTATCTTACCACTTTTGCAGAAACAAAAACAGCCAATTCTATTCCTGCCTCCTAAGCACTCCTGCTCCTCTGATGAACATGTTCAGTTCTAGTTTGGCTTCAGCGCCAACAGCAGTGTTGCCATCGGTTATACCTACCTGGTCCCCAGAGTACCAAATGGATGATTAAGTGTGGGCCTTTACTAAGGCTTGTGCAAATGCTCTGCACACTGAACCCCTGAATATTGTGTATTATCTACCATTAGTCGGGGATAATATTAGCCATTCTCCCTATAATGGCTCAGGAGAAGAATAATTGAATGTGCTCATGGGCTCTGGTTCAGTGGAGTTGTGTGTGAATGGGAATGCATCAACACTCCTCTGGTTTTAATAGTACACCATTGTATCCCTCTTCAAACAGAGTGTTTTAGGGATGTAAGCTGCAGCACTGTGTACAGATCCAATCCAGTTGGGTCCTTCTATGGGTGTTCTGGATGTATTAATTATCTGCGGAGAAGCTCGTTTGGACAGCTCATTCATTTTTGCTTGATTGTATTGACAGACCTTTCTTAAGCAGTCAAGGTAAATGCCATGATCAATACTGCAGTATCGGCTTGCATTATCGCAATCCTCGTATGTGAAAATGGGAAGAACGGCTGGAGGAGAGCGGGATCAGAATGACTTTGTGAGGGGGAAATGTACAATTGAAAGTTTAGCGACAACCGGAAATAAATGCAGTGTAGTAAATAGTGCTGTGTTGCAAAGGAAGGGTGCTATAGCAACATGATATCCCCTGTCAACTGTGCACTCTAGAGCTGTAAACCTGTCTGAGAGGTTACCATTGAACTGCAGCTTTTGACTTCTGATCAGTATTTACAAAGAATGGCAAGTGTCTTTGAAGCAGTTACACACCTATGGCTGTTTGAAAGCAACAAACCCCGCAATTGTGTTTTTCTGGATCCTTATTAAAATGTTATCCCCTCATGTTTTGTTACGGGTAACAAGCCTGCACAAGGAAAGCAGACTACTTTGAGGTCATATGGCAGATTAAACCACTGCCTGAATGTAACCTCATAAAAGATTTGATCTCAGACAAGTGCATGTGTGTCAAACAAGTGCCCTCCTGCATGGTGTGTATCTTGATGCTCACATGGTGGCCCTGTGTGTGTGCTTAAATTGAAGGAGATGCCAGATCAGCTGCACAGTGAAAGTTATGGACCATAGCAAAGTAATTAAACAGTGCGCACCGTGAGCTAAATGCAGCGGCAAAATTGGACATTCTCTTTGTGAATTGCTCATTTTTTCCCGCCTCATTGATGTTTGGCGCTGCAACACTGACCGCGCTGTTCTAGATCGCAGAACTCTGGCGACACAAATAAAAGACTGTTGTTGTTTTTTAATTGTTTCACACAAGAGACAACACCCAGTTTTCAGCAAGTATTTCCAGTTGACCCCCTTTTCCTCTTGACACTGACAGTAAATATCTCTCTGGGTTTCATTACCCTCTGTTTGCCACCATAAATCCAGCCGAAGGAGAAACATTCCCCAAACTCACCAGACAGGTAGATCTGTGTGTGTGTGTGTGTGTGTGTGTGTGTGTGTGTGAGGTCTGGTTGTCTGTGTTGGTCTCCCTGTGTGGTGCCAGTGAGGGCCTGCAGGGCTTGGAGGCTTTGCACGCACACACAGATGTACACGCTTCAATAAACCCTCTATCTTAGAATTAGGACAGCCCACACTTTGTTTGCACCGAAAGCTCCCACAGTGGATAGTTTATGCACTTTTTAAGATGTGAAGTGCTGGACATGTATTTCAGAATAGTATATCATGGACACTTTATGGCTCCTATGGAAGGCAGTTTATTGTAGTGGGCCCTGTAACAGTACAGTATATCCAGTATGTCTCCAACCCTTTGCTGCCCTTGCCACAAAGTCAACAGACTGCAGGGCTGTAGTCAGCGTCCCTGCCCCCTTGATTTAAGACTGCACTTACCAGAACCCGGCGAGGCTGCTGGTCCTCTCTTTCTCTGAGAGCTGTCACTCTTGTGTGTAATTTGCCCTACTGAAGGAAAAAAAAAAGCCCAACTCAAACCGTGAATAATGAGTGGTTGTTAGCTTTTGAGACAGAACAAGCAAAGCGAAACACAAAACACTCCAGCGAAAGAACTGTAATTACCCACAAGGCTGTGAGTGCACTCTTAGAAGGATTGTTATTGTGTGTGAATGACCTTTCATGTCTTTGGCATGCTGCTTGGTGGCTGTGAGTTGGACTGTTTCAGTTCCATGTAATCAGGTAGCATGTGGAAATGGGAAATAAATATGCCATTTATATTCTCACAAGAAATGGCTTTCAAAAATAATGTAATCACTTTTTCACACACACACACACACACATTCATCTAGTGTTCAATCAGTGTGTGTGTGTGTCAAATCATACTGTCAATACTGTCTGACCTATATCATGGAAAGACAAACTGTTCCTCAAAAGAAAAAAGCCCATCCAGACACAGCAACCTGCTGATCCTGAGTCTGTTATTAACTTACTTTTATAAAATGCACCGTTAGAGACCACCCACAGGAAGATGGACGACTGGAATATATTTGTGTCAGAGGTACACAGTCCCCCCCCCCCTCAGCCTGTCCACCTCTTCAAAAGTCCTGCTCAGACACTAACAAATAGACAGATTACACAGTGACTGTAGGATGACAGATAGCGCAGAGCAAGCAGAACTGTGGCACGGGAACCTCCTGCTCCAAGCCGCCCTGCCACAGACTAACTTTTTTAAAGATTTATTCCATCAGTCAAGTAATTAACATGATTTATGGTGCTGGGGGTGACTGTTAGTGAGACTACAAAGGGGTCGGGGCAGTTCCTCCCCCAAGGAGATGCTATCAGGTGCTTTCTGCTGTGCTTGCAATGCAGTCAGCATGCAGCTGTAAATCCAGCCATTCTGCATTGAAGAGAAAGATGACCCCCCCTCTCTCTCTTTTCTTCCCTGCCTGTCCTCTTCCTCCTCCCTCCCCCCTTTCCCACCCACTCCAGGAGGTCACAAGTTCACAGCTCGGCCTTAACTGTTAAAACCTGGGGGTTTGAACTTCTGACCTCACCTACTGTAAAAAAAGGGAGCTCGGTGAATAGTGGTCGTAAGGGCTACCATTCGGAGAGGCCAGTGTGGCTCGGGGAAAGGGTAGGGTGATGAAGCGAGATCTGGGCAAGGCCTACTCCGTGGCCAACTCACCCCCAGACAGAGAAGCCTTTTTAATAGGAGTGAAGTGAGTCAAGACTGCCCCTTAAGGCCAAGGAAGGGTACGGCACTGGCTGGGACCTCTGAATGCAGATAGACAGGTTGATTGATGCCTCTCTTAACTATGAGAACATTGCTTTTACAGGGTCACTCACACAATTATTTGTGTCTTGGTATTTTGTGTTTTTCTAATCAGTGTTAAATAGGAGAGTTAAATATTAAAATAATGTGTGTGACAAAGCTGTAGACCTCATTTTCAATCTGAAAGTGTTCCCATGAAACTGCTTGTTGACATTATAGGTATTGCCTTGAAGTATTAGCACGGTAACTGTCTGAAAACAAACATTCATTTGCAATCCGCTCCTATTCATCTGTCAACTGAAATTTGTTGAACATTCATACCTGCTTTCTCAAGAATGGCAGTTTTCCCCGCGTTGTTGTCGCTCGCAGGCAAAAACAAATCCGTAAGAAGTGCTCGGCTTATCCCTGTTTACACACTCTCTACTTTTCCTCTAACCTCTATAAAAACAAAACATGGTTTCTCCGGGCTGCCTGTTTCCTTGTTAAAACAAGAGGGGGAAAAATTAAATGCCTACAAGCAGATTTTATGATCTGATAAATGATGGCGTTTACTGTTGACTGATTTACTACCTGCCAGAGTTTGAGAGTGGATTGTAATACAACATCAGCTCCAGAACAATGCCGCAGACTTGTTGAGAGGCCTATTTTTCCTCTACGCCAAGGTGTGATCCATTAAAAAAGTAAATAGCTCGAACAAAGCTGTTTCTGGATATAATAGGCAAGCTGCTGGAAAAATAACCCTTGATGATTAGCTTCAGAAATGATGTGCAAATACAGTAGAGAGTCCCTATGTTTTCTAAGCTAGACACCTTTAGGATTGTTTTCCTCTCGGCAGATAGAGTTGATCTACTCTGGAGCCTGTGTTCATTACTTTCTACATGCTTTGTCACGGGGAGGCACCAGGACCGGCAGGCTAGAGGCTACGACTGTGTCCATTACTACTGAGTGACTAGCATGTGGTAAAACAAAGCTTGAGTGATTTATCTCGGGCCTACAAATATTAGTTCAGCTAAGCCGGTGTTGCTCCGGGTCTAATCAGAAGGAGAGATCTCCCCTGTAAGTGACAGCTCAGAGATCTCATAGAATGGTGTTTACATTCGCTTCAAGGTTCCTAGCGTATACCCGCGTTAACAAAATAAGCCCGGCTGACTGGTGTGGAATTTGGGCCTTGCTTGCAACCACAGCACTATGTGACAGGATTGTTTGTTATTGAAGGATTTATGGCTTCTTGGAGCTTCGTTAATTGCCCATTGTACTTGTGTTCTGTTGATGTATTTCTTTTAATAACACGCTGGAAGGATATTTCCTTTGCCGCGTCCTTTTTCCAGGGGATATACTTGGCCCGTTAAGTGGCTTCTCTAATTAAAACAGAGATGATGAATTATGAATTGGATTAATAAAAGCTGCGGTGTAAATTTGTTCAAATGGCCCAAAAGGTAGCCTTGTCTCTTCAAATAGGTCCCCGCAGTGTTTTACAGGAGATTCTGTGCAACTATTCACTTTAACTGTCTTGTATTATTAGACAGTATTGGCAGGATGTTTGCTCACAGACTGACGGGGCTCTTTAATATTGTTGGATACCGTAACCTTTAATCTTAATATTAAAGTGGTTTTAAATTTAAATCTGAAATCATGTACAATATTATTTTATTGCAGTCTTAGTCACAGAATTATGCTGCAGCTACCCTTCAAGGAGAGTTATCCTAACTCTTATCCCCTGTATCCTGGGTAAGATATCACTTTTTCCAACTGCTAAAGCTGCTAAAACTGTTTTCCCTGACTTACATTCTTTGTCTTTATTGGTTTGGATAAACAGGCATTGAGAAGCAAGTGCCAGGAACTCTGTCCTACTGCATTCTTCAGCCCTCAGCTGTGGTCATGCATTAAGAGCATGTTTTCAGAGACATTATAAGCATGGCTCTGGGTTCACTAGTCCAGCTGAAAGTTATTTTTTTTTTTTGCTGAAATTACAGTTCCATCATTGGGAAATTTAGCTCAGTGTCCAGGGCTGTTATTTTGCATTCTACCTGTTGTTGGTTTTGGTTTTTTAGACCTCTTTTCTTTCCTTAAAATGTCCTTAAATTTTCATCTGTGCGTGTGAAGTTGCCTTTTGTCAATTTAATTTGACAAGTGTTGAAAGGCTGTTGTGAATATGTTGGTTCTCCTGAGAAAACAGGCCGTTGTTTTAAACTGTAGCTGGGCTTGAGATTTGTTTGGTCCACATACGGTTAGCATGGACAGCATGGTCTCAACAACAGGGTCTTCCTCTATCCGTGGAGATCAAAGAACAGGGAGGCAAAAACTTCCACCTCATTCTTTTTAGTCTTATTCTCACCTCCTCCCCTTTCAACATCCCTAATTGGAGGACAACATCGGTGGGGGAGACCCTCCATGTTGGGCATGCATTCTTAGCTTTTTCCCCTTTGTGCCTGCCTCACTCACTCCGCCCCTCGGCCTCTTTTCTCAGCCTAGTGAACTCTGGATGCACTTTGACCCCTCAGTGACTACTTCTCAGGCATTTGGCCTTTATCTATTTTACTTCTACATGGAAGCCTTCCTTCACCTCTTGCCTAACCACGAAGCAGTTGTTTGACCCCCTCTCCACCCAGCCTGAGCACCCCCCTGCAGGGTCATGGAGTTTTACAGCCCAGAGCAGAGAGCTAAGCTTGGGGAGCAGTCAGGCAAAGTTCCTGGTATCTGGTTTATTACAATCTGGAAGAACTGACCACATGCGACCAGAGCCAAGTGCTCTGCAGTAGTATAAATATTTCCGTTGCCATTCCTAAAGGTAGTGATGACGGGGTTGTGGGTGTGTAGCACTGGGTAAACATAAAATATAACAACATCGCCTTTTCATTCAAAGCTAATGAAATTGTTTAAAAATGTAAGCAAGTTATGTACTTTGTTGCGTCTGTGACCCCTTCAGGAGATCTGAGAAGAGGCTTGCATGAAAAGAACGTGAGAGAAATAAGAAATATATTCAGTTAATCCAAAAAAGCCAGTACAGTGATCATTAGAAAAGGGCATGTATTCATCAAAGTCCATAGCATTATTCCCAGATGCCTGAATGCAAGTTCCTAAGAAGAACATACACCAAACATGAGAAACGTGTCATGTATGAGACCAAAGCTTTGGCAGCTGTCTTGAATAATAGCCTATTTATGGACTATTAGCTTGATCTGGACAGAGTTGATGTGATTGGAAGTCATTAAAATGAGATACTGTCTATTTTGCTTGCTAAGGAAACATGTAAACTGATGATGTGTTTCTGGGAAATACTGAAATGTCTTTATTCAGCCCAGTGTACACGGGCAACATCATTTCCTGTAATCACACCCCATTACATTTTGTTTCTTTGCCCGTGTGTTTCTCTCTGTGTAATATGTGTGCTTATGCATGCATTTGTCGGTGCAGTCATGCATTTATGTACATGCATACAACAATTTGTGCATGCAGTGTGTGTGTGAGTGTGTGTGTGTCCCTCTCTGTCTGTCTCTGGGATTAACAGTGCTTAAATGACAGTGTTTGATCAATGGTGCCAGGCTCTGCCCTTGGTTCGTTTGCTTTTTGCTCATCATTACTAACGCGGGCTGAAATATCTGGGTAACAAAAATTGATATAATGACGGAGTGTGCCTTATTATCTTCAAGCTACATCAGTTTGGCGAACTTCTGAGGGAAAGCAAAATGTCTGAGAAATATTACGAGTCATTTATCAAGTCCTTCTCATTAGCATAGTGCCTAGAGTAGCACTAGCAGAAATCTAAATAAAAGTGGTCGACTGGGAGTTGGTTCCATTTTTCCTTCAGTCGGGGGGAAAAAACCTCCTCAGAAGCTTGCATGTGGCGACCTTGACTTCAGTGTGGCTTCCCGCCACTGACAGTGCAAACACTACCACTTATATGCCAGAGATCTGACTAATGGCTCTCGATGTCACCATAGGCGATAAGCAAAAGCAAAGCACATGCAGTATAGGAGGCTGATAGAATGGCTCTGTCTATGTCAGTCACACACCGATGTGCCCGTGTGTGTGTGTGTGTGTGCGCGATTGGTTGAGTACGTTTATGATCAGCCGTGAATGTGTTGAGCGGTACAACAATGGTGGCAGAGGTATATTAATTAGGAGGTGACTGCATACTCCATTTTTCCTTGTCACGTTGAGCTCGGTCCCAGGTGTGCTGTGACATAGAGGGAGAGGTGGTGGAGTCCAGACACGGCGCACCCAGCCCTGCATCCAGCAAGCCGAAATAATGAGTTTCCTTCCCCCTTTAGCCACCGCATGCACCATGATATACAACTCGCAATTAAGCATGGCTTGGTGATCCAGTGATTAATGTCTCCTGTGGCGGCTGTGAAGGGACTGGGACTGAGTCTGAGACTGGGGGACTGGCTAGGACTCCCCGTTTATACTCCAACCTCTCTCTCTCTCTCTCTCTCTCTCTACTGCTCTCTCTCTCCCTCTCAACCAGCCTCCATTACAGGGAAGATGGAGAGGACCATTTGCAATTCAGTAACCTTTATGACAGTGCACTCTTTAATCAGAGGACCCTATTTCCTTTGTGGAGCCACACACACACACACACACACACACACACACACACAGGAGAGGTGTAGAGGCCCATGAAATACTCAGGCTGGGTGTGCTGGTAAAAGTGACGTATCTGATTTACAACACCCCACTGCTGTTTCATTTGTTGTTGTGGGAGGCTTTTAATTTTTATGGAGGGACAGCACTAAGTAAATTGTGTGTCGTTTAAGAGAGGAGGCTTGGCTTTAAAAGCATGGAGGAGGGGGGATCTCGAAGATAAGACATTTCTATAACTCTCTTGTGTACTATTTAGATTTGTTTTTTCCATTCTCCTTTTGATATGGACTATAATGCCTCTGCTATTCACGTGGGTTTTCACACTCTGATATATAACAGTACCCAGCCTATCGTTAAATACAATGAAGTGAACATGGTTATGACCAAAAAGGCAGAAATCTGTTGCATGATGACACAGAGAGGTAGGTTTAAGCTGGTTATGTAAGAGTATTTTTACTGGTACTGAAGTTTGATACCATACTTAGTCAGCGCTCAGGCCTTCATACTTGGCTGTGTATGAGGGTTATGTCCTTACTTGGTGGTACCTATGTTCTGTGGCCCTGATTGTTTTACCCGTCATTGTTAGGAATCTACTTTTTGCATATAGGCTGTTGATGGTGGTATTAAAGTATAGCTCATAGTAAATGGGGATTTTTCATGATTTTAATTCCAACATTCGGCGAGGATAGTAATGGTCAGCTGTTCCAGTCTAAATGGTAAATGCTATTTGTGGCCACTTCGCTGGTCCTGTTTAGTGATGAAGGCTTTTGATTTTCTCTATCCTCCAGAGTCCTATTCAGCTGAATGAGCGACACTCATCCTGCAGAGCACAAGGGCAATTCTCTCTCTCTCTCTCTCTCACCCTCTCTCTCTCTCCTTCTTTCTCTCCCCCTCTTTACTGGATCATTTCCCTTCACATCCAGAAAGGCTTTGCAGTGGCAGCATCATTCTTATAGCCTCACTCTCTCCCCTCACCACTCTCCCTCCCTCCCTCTCTCTCTACACACTCTTCCTCCATTTTTGTCTGTCTTCTTTCTTTCTCTCTCTTTTCCTCTGCTCTCTCGCTCTAACTTTCATAAGCTCAGTAAAGCATGGCCTTCAATTCCCTTGTTCTAGTGTTTTCACTTAAGATCAGGAGTGATGAGCAAAAGGTTTCTGGCTCAATCCTTGAGCAAAGGCCTGGTGTGACAGGGATTATTATTTATTTGTCATCTTGGATGTAATAAGCTGTAGGTACAGACTGGAGAGCCGGTGATTTATTGCTCTGTCGAGCGCCAGTAGCAGTCCGGCCGCTGGGGCGTGCAGGATGAATACCGGCCTGTCACTCCCGTCCATCCGTCTCCTCGTGCCTGCCGCCCTCACAACACCGCCCCATTTCATGCCAGAATACATAAACAATCTTTCATTACTCTGATGCCTTTTTTTCATATTTGCTCTTCACAGGACACAAAGTTTGAATATATTTATGGATTTCTCTCTTTCCTCCTGTCCATGTTAGGTATTGTTTTTGTTTTTCACATTCAAGGCATTTTCCGGACATATAGTCTTAGCAGTTGAGAAATTCCACGCCCATGCAATTTTTTTCCCTCCTCCTCTGGTTTCATTGTTATTTCCGATTCCTTTGGCCAAGACTTCATTTTTCTTCTCAAAACCGCTTATGAGGAGAACAGCTGAACACACCCACTTCAACTTTTCAGAATGGATTATTCTCAGTCCGGAAGATCCTAGAATGAATGGTGATCGGACAGGAATATGTTAGTGTGCTGTCAGCACCAAGTCCCTCCAATGCATTAGTGTCAGTCTCCATCCAACACTAAAGCATGAAATGAGTGATGAAATATCAAATCCCCTAACTTCAACCCCCCCGCCCCCACCTCCAGAGCAGAAGACATAATATCGACCCCTAGTCCATTTAGACAGGAATTTAATATTTTCAGCTAAACCAATCACGCATGGTTAGTGGCTCAATGTAATCCAATCACATTCCATCATAAATGCCTCTCTTGTGAGGCTATTCACAGACCTGATAAACTGGTAGAAATCAAGACATTGAAAAAACATGGCCTTAATAGATTGTCTTGGCTGCCTTAGAAGAGCTTGTCCCCCTCCTTCCTGTCGATACGCATTTTCATTCCTCCAACCCTAACTGTTCTCTCCAGGCACAGATTGGCTAAAGTGGAGCTGACTTTGTAAATAGGGCTCTCATTTATTAGGGGCTTTATCTGCAAACAGGACTGGGAGAGGTCTAAAGGAAGATGCTTAGCCCACGTCAGAGAGACAGAGGGAGAGGCAATGGAAGAGGGAGGATAATTAACATGAGACCTTTATTTTGGTGGGCTGATAAGTAATGGGGCCTGGTTGCCGGGCCTACAGTATACAGGGGTGTGTGAGGGTTATTCTCACTCTGTCCTCTGAAAGACTTTCTAATGACGATGACATGAGAGCACCACTCACTGTCTCCAATTATCCCAAAATGCATATCCTGTGTGTGTACGTATGTGCTTTTATATGCTTGTATTTGTGTGCACACATGCTGTAGTGCTGTGTGTGTGTGTGTGTGTGTGTGTGTGTGTGCGTGTGCATGTCCGGCCATCGCTACTAACAGTACGGTTAATAGTCAACATTTGTTATGGGACAGAGGTGGTGATGCCTCACACAGGCAGTGAACTGAGAATACTCATTTGGTTCCTGAATAAGGCCCTGACAGCTACCATTTATATCTGGCTCGTTGTATGGTGTCCAGCCGATTAATAACAGTTTATTGCTGTCTAATTAGTGTCGGCTGATTGGAAACTGCATCAGAAATGAGAGAGAGAGAGAGAGAGAGACTTGCTCGCTTTGTTGTAGTGTGAGGAATGTGAGGAGGATAAAAATCAGCAGAATATTTAGTTACTAGAAGAGAGTTGCTGTTCTTTGCTGTAAAACCTCTCAAAGCAAAGGGTGTGCTTTTCCATTATGTATGAAAAAGCTAGATCCAACAACTACCAGAAATTTGTAGCACCATATGACCTTTTCTTTTCCTATGCATTCATTTTAGCAGATACGTTCATTGTAATGCCTACATTTGAAATTCCTCAGTGTGTATGTTTCAAGTAATCCAACCATGAACTTCCCTTTTGATCAGCTGTTGCAGCTTCATCCGCATTGCCAGATCCTGCCTTTGAAGACACACAGACTTAAGGTTGATAATTTCTCGCACTGCTCACTCTGCTTAGAGCAGCGATGATGCTGCTTTCATTAACCGTAACAACCTGTTCACCAAAATTAGGCCTAGATGTTTGTATGAATCAGAGCCACACATATAGACTTTGCTGTATGAGTTGAATTCCAAATGATGTGCGTGGGAGAGCATATTATCTGAATTACTGAGAGAGGGCTAGGGTTGCAAAGGGGCGGACAGTTTTTGGAAAGTTTCCCGAAAAGTTCCATGGGTAGTTAAGCTTGGGGAATTTGGGGAATTTTCAACAATTTGTATAGCAAAAGTTAGCCTATAACCGGCAACTGAAATGCAATTCTCGATCTTGCAGCATGTTTTGGTTAAAACAACCCAATATAAGGGGAATTCAGTTGAATTTCACCTTTCTAATTGTCTTCCATCATATGTGCAGTGCATTCTTTCATCAGTGCAGATAAACATCAACATGGCAAATAATTCAGTAGACTAGTTGCAGCCCTCTACATGCACTCAGCATTCTCAGCACACTATTGAGGCCACACCCACACTACTTGAGGCCAAGGACCACATGCAACCAGGTCAGTTTTGATGATATTACTGGGGTAAATATACACTCACTGGCCACTTTATTAGGTACACCTATCTGTTACTGGATAGGACCCCTTTTACCTCCAGAACAGCCTGAATTATTTGTGGTATGGATTCAACAAGGTGCCCTTCTGTACACCACTGTTGGAAAGAGCTGCTATTGAGGCCTTTCTGTTAGCTTGAACAAGTCTGCCCATTCTCCTGTGAACTCTCTCATTAATCAGGTGTTTTTGGCTCACTGTTTTTTTAATTTTTTTTATTGCACCATTCTCTGTAAACTCTAGAGACTGTAGTGGTGAAAACCCCAGGAGGGTTCAGCAGTCTGGCACCAACAACCATACCACGGTCAAAGTTGCTTAGATCACGCATCTTGCCCATTCTAATGTTTGGTCGAACAAAAACCTAAACCTCTTAAACATGTCTTCATGCTTCATATATTTAGTGGCAGCCACATGATTCGCTGTTTGTAGGAGCAGGCTATTTGCGTTAACGAGCTGGAGTACCTAATAAAGTGGCCGGTGGGTGTATTTGTCCTATGGTATTTAATTTTAACTAGCAAATACTACATCAAAATATGTTTATCTAGTTTCCTCTGCCTTCTGCTAGCCCGTTCTCTGTTGTAGGTTATAGTTTGATTTAGCAAGCTGAACCCGGACATTCAATAACCTCTAAAATATGGAAGCCCACAGAGGAGATGAGTTAAAAAACAATAAATTCACCGAAGATGACGAGTCAGGACATCAAGGAAGTAGATATCGAGGAGGTCCAGGAAGAGGACTAAATTAAGTTAAAATGTCCAAAGCAATTTTTTTGATTTGTATTAAGTTTGCATGCATGTCTGCTCATTACAAAGCAAAACGTTAATATTTATGTCTGCATATGACAAGGTAAATACAGCTAGTACAGTTTATTCCCATTAATTCCAGTTAATTCCCATGGGAAGTTTCCACCTTTGAACATTCTGGGAATTTTGCAACCCTAGAGAGGACACATATTGCTGAAAATGAAGTTAAGTCTTGGCTGGAATCCCATAGTATGTTGGGCTTTGCTGTGGCCAGATAGAGGACACTGTTTTTCCCAACAGTCTTGTGGGATGATGGTTTTGTGTTTGAGGCCAATACTTTACAACGGCTACTTACGATTAACTTAATATCACGGTTCAACTCTTTTCTGTAGAGAATCTTTATCTTTAGATGTATAAGGGCTCAACTTCTGTCTATGTTGAGTCTATTGTTGTCTCTGCTATTGAGCTTTTCTATTTGTGCCGGCGGTGAGGGAGTGTAAATGAGCTCTTCTCCACTACCTCTCTGTTGGACTAAGTGGTTAAGTCAGTGAGCCCCCCCCCCCCCCCCCCCTCTCTGCTCGGCCTCCAAACCACCACTGACATGCAGCTGATCAAGCCTTAATTAGGGAGACATTTTCTCCCTGTGATTTCTATTGATGTGCAGGGAAGAAAAGACAAACTGAGCTGCTGCCTGACCAGACTGTTGCAGAAAAATCGAGTATACATCTCCCTCCAATCTCTGCCTCCCGCTCGTCCCTACCCACCACATCTACCCCCAACTCTGTTCTCAGACTATTGTATAACTTCCTGTTTTGACAACTTTTTCTTACAGTTCCCTCATTTTCCACCCTCTGCTCTTCGGTTTTCTACTTCCCTTCCCTCCCTCTGTTTATCTTCTCTACTTTCCTCCTCCCGGCCCCTCTTTCTCCCTCCTCCCTTTCATTCCTCCTCCTACCTTCCCACATCCCTCTCTCCCATTCAACTCCCTCCTCTTTCAACCTCCTCTTTGTTATGTGTGTCTGGCCTGCCTTCCAGGCCGGCTGCCTGTCTTGGCTGTCTGAGCGGAGGTGAGTGCTCTAGGTAGGGTGGGGTGCGGCATTAGTGTTTCTGCTTGCCTGTGCAATAGAAGGCGACGCGCGTCAGGGCCTCTGTCAGCAGATCAGGGCCGATGCAGATGGGAGGTGAAAAGCTCCCCAGTGACAGGGCTTCGAGGCAGCGGCCGATGGGGGAGGCAGAGCTGCCCTCCCCTCTTTGCCTCTTCTGTCCCTTCTGCCTCTGTCTCTTGCTCTATTGCCTCCACACCTCTCTCTCTCTCTCTCTCTCTCCCTGTCTCTCCCACCCTCTCTCCTTTGTGATTGCAGCAGTGAGAATGGAGTGGGCTCTGACAAAGTGCCGGGATTGATGGATGGACAGAGCTGGAGACTGGATGAGAGGATGGATGAGGGCGGAGGGGGGAGTTTAACACAGGCAAACACAGAGAGACAGAGAGGAATGACCTGCTCGGCTATGCAGCCACTCACGGCCCCACAGCAATTTAGCCCTCCACTAACCCAGTGCCAGAGGACTCTCAGACTCGCTACCTGTTTGGTCCCTGTGCATATGAACAACTGTGACAGCAAGCGGAGGCTAGAGGAATTTAGTCCTCACACAATACAATAAAAACACTCCTATATGCACCTCTACACATAAAAACACGCCATGTGCTCACATACAAGACAGCATGCTACGGTTTTACTGTTAAGACTTCATTTTCCTATCCTACTGGTTCTAAGAGCACATATCAAATAACTCTGATACCTTTTTGTTCCAAAACACCCGATGTATAATTTAGCTCTTTTACATTGCATCCATGTACACCCAACGCCCTCACCCAAATCTCTCAAAGCTATGCAGTGGTGTGTCCTAGTAGTGTGTAGGAGGTTTCAGCCATTTTTCACAGTCCCTGCATACCTAACCAGCCCTGGAGGAGAAAGATGGGAGAGAGGTTCTAGTAACTGTGTTCTTATTACAAAAGCCTTCCTCTGCATCTTGGGTGGGGTAACCTGTGTGTGTGTGTCTCTGTGTGTGTGTGTGTGTGTGTGTCCTCTCATTACGCCCGTACCTGCTCTGCATTACTTGTCAGTGGCGTTGGAGGGCCCTGCTCAGATTAAGACTAATGCCGATGGCCCCAGGAACTGCGATTAGAATCACACTCATTACTCAGGTCCTGGTGACGGAAGCAATTTAAAGCCCCCGTCTTTACAGTACAAGAGGCAGGGCAAGCCCCCTTGTCACAGGAGGGGAGGCAGAACACACCCACACACACACACACACACACACACTCAGAGGACACACATACACATATAGACACACACATCAACACACACTTACACGGTGACACAACCACACTGCTCCCTCATCTTGTCCTCCAAGGACAACTGAAGGCCAGGACCTCGGTGACTTCATCGACTTTGTGGCTTTTAATTTATTTAAGCTGCAGAGGAAAGAGAATGGGGCTGATTGCTGCAGTTTGCATGTTGCCTCAATGGCTAGAAAACACAGCAGACTCAACACAGCCAGGTTCTGATGGCGTGTCTTTAGCTCATTGCGAGAGCTGGCTGGTACAAGAGAGAGTTGATGATCTAGAGGAAGGAGAAGGGGGGGAAAAAGCCAACCTTCATTCCACCGCAGACCTCAGCAAAGATTAGGCGGTCAATACGCGTCAGTCGCGTGTCATTGAGGCTGATTGAGTGAATGAGTGTGTGCTCTGTTTCTGTGTGTGTGTGTGTGTACTCGCACATGTCTGAGAGTTTGTGTATATACGTGCATGTGGTGTGCCCGTACGACTACACACACATTTGTTCCTGTGTATGTGCTTGTGTATGTGCACACGTGTGTATGGTTTTGTGTGTGTGTGATTCACCTCCTCAGTAAAGGCTACAGCTGCTTTGAGGCCCCCTGTGACAGTTGTCCAGAAGAATGCCAGTCAGGGCCAGCACTGGGGTGGCTGTCATTCAATAATGAATGATGGGCCTATCAATTAGCGCCTGTCACCATGGCAACTCTATCATAGTAATGACAGCACTGTGCAGGCCTGGGAAGAGAGGGGTGAGTTCCATCCTTGTTCCCTCACCAATAAAGAAATATATACTATATTGTCAAAGCTGTGAATTTGTTTCAGTGCAGTTGTGTCTTCTGGTTTGTGATGACACCCACATATAACTACAACTAGACAATGCTCTTGTCTAGTTGCTACAGACTACAAGCTACTGTCATTTTCTTCCCATCATTGACCAAGGAATTCTAGTTTGAAAGGGGAGAGAGACATGAAATATGAATGAAATGAAACAGGATATGGACTAAACTCGACTGATTTTCTTGTCTTTCTGTAGGTTTAATTCTGAGAGAAACTCATATGGCTCTATCACATAATCACATAACAGCTTTTTATGGGTTTTTTTTGGGTAGTTGAATCCTTGATTACCCGGAATGGATGTTGAAAATGACCTTTGACCCCTGGACATTTTTTAGAATGAACGATACTAATTCTTATAATAATAATAGAAGTATTAAGTAATAATAATCAAAATTGTTCATTGACTTAATCAAATAAAAAGCAACGCCCTGCCTACAATACACTGGTTAACGGTCCATTTTTAAAATAATTGATTTGAATGATTTTGGTCAGTGATGTAGCTATACCACCAACATCACTCTATTGGTGGCAGAGGAATGAAAAACGTTTCAAGAGACTTAACGTCCTTGCCAAACTGTACCTTGCCATTCCTGCCACTTCTGTGTGAGTTTTTTCCACCGTAAGGTCGGTGGTTAATGGACTCCTTACTTGCCTTGCTCCAGAATATGTGCATATGCTTCACCAGAACTAGGCTCAAATATAATAATAATAGTTTTGAGACTTTTTTTTCTCATTTCTTTCATTTCATGTCATTATCATTGAGATTTTCCTAAACATTGGTGTGACTATGTATAAAAAACATTATTCCAACTATTTGATTTGACTCAAAAATTTATTATTTGATTTGTGAAAAAAAAAAAAATACCCATCCCTACTGCTTTCATAGAGAGAAATCCTGAAGTGTAATGCAGCCTATGATGAAGTCTGTTATTTTATTTGTGTTATTTTATTAGTGGTGGAATGTTGTATTATCCTGTAAACAATGGCTTTATTAGAATTGTATAACCATTATTCACCATCCTGATTTACAGTAAGGTTTTACTGACAGACTTTGCATCCCCCGATATATTGAAGAGCATAAATGACACCTATGCTTTCTTTTTCCTGTGTGAATAGAGAATGGCATTGACTGATTGATATTGTAATTCTTGCTGTGAAGTAATGTTTTACAGCATCTGTAAAGACAGATATTTATGGCCCTCCCCACTGAGCGCCTTTCTTCTGTATGGATCTGCCAAGTGCTGAAGACTGGTTAAAAGCTGTCAATCATTGATTTTTTCCCTCTGACAGTAGAGTGATGGCTGTGGTGATTGAAGGAGTCAGGGTTTTGTCTTTCTCCCCTGTGCTGCAAGGATACTAGTGAGAAATCCTCACACCTTCTAAAGCCAGCCATCTCTTCTCTCCGCTTCCTTTCGCTGCTCTCACACTCTCCCTTTCTCTCTCTCTCTCTTTTAACAAATGGGCATCAACAGGCCATGAAATAATCAATGCTGATGATCCATCTTGGAGCCTGTCGATATGTTAATGAGCGCGCCTCATCGTTATTGCTGCCGGGTCATAAATCACTGCCTCTTACCAGAATGCACGGCAGCTGGTGCAGCAAACCCCAGGCCAGGAATAAAACACTGTCTTTTAACGATTAATGTCCAAACATTCTGCCGCCCTGTGCCTTGATTGTTTTCAGATGCCAAAAAAGTAGGACGGATTGTAAATCAATAAAACAATAAGACAAAGTGTTTTAATAAAAGGAGAGGTTGCGAGTAAATCATCATGGTGCTCCATTTAGCACTGCTTCCTGGGTAAGGAATAATTGGATACCTGGTACCCAGAAGTCATTTTTAAGGTTATAAATGCCTGTGTCGGTTAGTAGTGAGAAGCAGGCTGGCTCGCAGCCTTACATTTTTCAAATCTGCTTCTTTTTTTTCTTTTTTTTTGAAGGGGTCTGAGCAAAGCACAAGGAAGGTTTAGTAGCTATTTGTTTCAGTATGAGAAATGAAAAGACAACATGTGTGCATAGTGTACACTGTAAATCATTATGATTAGATGGAGGAAAGAGAAGCTTTGTTATTCCCTTATTTCCTCCGTTTGAAATCTTACAATTTATACCAATATATTGAATTCAACTCCCGCGTGTAAGCTCAAGTGTTCTTCATATCTGTGCCATGTAGTATGAAAATGATCCTGAAGCACTTTGGGAGATAATTCACCACTCCGTTATCACACAGTATCAGAAGGGAGAGATGTTTTCCTACAGCTAACAGTGTACAATGGTTGATTGTCTGGTGTACTTTTAACAATATATGTGGGTCCTGGTGTAGTTATTGCAGCTTAATGTTGTAGTAAAAATGGAACCTGACACCAGTGTGATTTATGATCAGTTATTTTCTTAACCTTGGATATTGGATTGTTTGTCAGACCATAGCCTTCTGATTTACAGCTAACTGTGTAGCTGATAAAGAACATTGTTTTTCTCCAACTTGGTTACCACACTGTATGCAAACAGGCTAGTTTAAGTTCAGAGTAAAGAATATGTACACCTTGATGGAAGTGTGTATGTGGGTTAAATGCTGCTGAGTGTGTGCTATGTATGTGAGCATACAATACATAACATACAACATACAATTCAACCAAAGCCAAGGAGAGAAAAGTGTGTTTGTTTATCATTGCGTTCTCCATAAGGTAATTTCCCAGGATGCATTGCCACATAGAGCACTTACAAGAGACATAGCAGCATTAAAGGATATTCAGGTGATAGATCACTGTTTGCTCATACTCTGTGTTCCTGAAGACCCACTAATCTTGAGATTATTTTGGAGCACTCAGACATTGCTTTTCCAAATCAAAATGTACCGTTTTGGAATAACACTCTTGTTCAGTTTTAATATTGCTTTTGACTGTGGTATCAGTGCAATGACCTTGTGCTCAACGATTCAGTCAAGCTTGGAGATTGCAGTGTGCCCTCTCTGCGTGTCTCTGCAGGACCTCTCGGAGCTGAACAGGGTTTTATGTGCTAGCCCTTGGACTTTCCACAGATGATGAATCATAAAACCAAGCGTTTATAGCAATGCTAGCAAATTGAATACTGTCTACATCAGTGCTCTCCCAGACATGTGTCCTCACAATGCCAATATTTGTAGTTAACCAGTGAGGCACCTCAGTTAAGACGACACTGGATCTGATGTTTGAAGTGAACCTTCACAGTCAGAAGCCAGTGGAGTACAGACCTAGTAACAAAGTAGTCAATAGTAGAAGGTTTATCAAGTGAGTTAGATGTGGGGACAGGAAAGCATATTAGAAGTAGACTAAATCAATTCAGAGCATGTCAGCTATTTTGCTTTGTTTCCCTTTTTTATGATGTTGGACAGATGGATAACACGGCCATGTTCAGTGTTTATTCTGTCCTACACCCTCACTAATACACCAGAACACAACTGCAGTCTTGGATCCTCCCTTTGGTTTACTGAACCAGATAGCCTCTGCAAGCATTGGACACCCCAATTTATTTACAGGAAGTGAATTTACTTCAGACTCTGACAGCTTGAATTCCTGTGGCCTCCATTGGGCCTAAATCATGCTTGCGATATAGTGCAGCGCTGCAGTTTTTTTTTCTCCCTCAGTGCTAAGTATTATAATGATGAATCTGCTACTCTGGCTTATGCCAGCTCTAGGCGGACATAACAGCAGTTGTTTAAGTTTTCCAAAATAAATAGAGAATATTTCAATGGAGACAGATAGCAGAGAGGAGCCTGGGAAATGACATAGTTTGACTTGTGGAAGTTGCCTTTCTAAATTGTTTTTGTTACCAAGATAAGGAACATTAACTCCAGATGTCAAAGAAAGTTAATAATATATCAGTTGGCTGCAATAAATGCCATGTGCTGAAGAACCAAATGGGGATTTTTACATCTATATAACTATCATCTATCAATATCTACATTCTTCTACCAATCTATCCACCCCTTCTTACATACCCACATACATCTAGCCAGCCATCCATATCAAATGTTATCTCTATTCCCCTTTGGTTTTTCCGATCACATCTGTGTGGCTGTCTTACCATTCCAGAACAGATGGGCCCTGTACATCAGGTTATTAGTGTGAATTTATTGCCTTACAACACACAGTTTCATTAGACAGGTTGCCAGTTAACGCAGGCTTTATTAAGGGGTTAAAGGGAGGAAGGTTTACAGTTGTTACTTAACGTTGATCTTCATTCATACCAACCCATTCTAGATGTTCATTATTGGTCAGGGGGCGGTGTTGGATCGATTTTGTGGGGAGGAAAAGAGTATTTTGCAGAAGTAACACTTTGACGTGTACTGCGGCTGCCATGTTGGATGACTACATTTGTTCCGAGCAGTGGATGATACCTGTTCCTCAGCGGGATGTTGGCTCGCGGTGAATCTCATCTCCAAAATTGCAAAGATCTCAATCGTGTCACCATCAACACCCACCAGTACACCCAGTCCCCTGTGGTAACACTCCGCACTGGTATCTGTGGGGTCAGCGGCCTAATGATTTGCTAAAGCATGTTTTGAAATTGCAGATCATTTAGGCTGTATGATATTAATGAGGAGATGTGCTTATTAGGGTTCCAGGGAATAGTTGTTGATGGGAACAATCTGGAAGCAGTGAAAAATGATTTAACACACTCAGCAGGAGTGTAGGATCGGCCCATTGTGGTGCGCTGCGATTAATTCTCATTGTACGGCAAAGCAGCTTGATGGCGTAGCGTCGAGGCTGTTTATTGCAGAATTAGTGTGATTTTGCGGCATTTGTTGTGGTGTTACACTAAATGCTAATTAGGCTCTACAACCATAATTAGAACCTTTTGCTAGACAGACCAATTTAACTAGTACCACAGTAAGAGCATTAAGGAGATTAACACACACACACACACGTGAAATCGCACATGCACACACAAACATCTCACCTTATAATTACACTCTTGCTAACTATCAGCCAAGACAAATGTGGGGGTTGTAGGGGCTCCTTCCCCCTGATAAGTTAATCATTCCTTTGTTCTTTTGAGCCTTTGGATAGCGTGTGCACCCTTAATGGGTATTTCATTTCGTACACTTTGAGTTAGTAAAGTATGTTAAACACAGATAAATACAGGTAGGAGTTGCAGCCACATTCAGCACTTTCTTTAATTGTTAACCTTGGCTGCTCTGTACTTTTGGAAAGCCACACAAATTAGTTGTTGCTGGTCGTTACGCAGTTTCACAACATACGACCATGCAGACACACGCATAGAGGCACTCAGAAGAAAGACCCTCATTCCTGAAAGTAATTGCCTGCTGTTCATCTCTGTTGTCGTGCCACACATAATGTCAAGGAGCAGTATGCAGTGTACACATCAGTCTGCAGCCATGCCTGCCAGTCAGGCCTTTGGCGTCAGTGGCATGGCATCCTCCGTTGGCTTGCACTTAAAACCAGAGGCTGTGGGCAGCGTGCTCGCCTCTCACAGCAGACATACTTCTCAATCATCCACTGACACGCAGTTGGAGAATGTTAAAACACATAGCAGAGCAAACCGGCACCAGTGGGTTGTTATTATGTCTGCTCATGCCAAAGATTGATTTCTTATAGTGTGTTTTATTCTCCAGAATGTGGAGGAAATGAGAATTATATCTCACATGGCCACAAACATGCTTAGTGTTTACTGTGTCATTGTCATGGAAACAGCTTTCTTCTTTTTCTTTGTCTTCTTCTTCTTCTTCTACTACTTTATTATTATTATTATTATTATTATTATTATTAGTGTCCTTGAACCTAGCAGATAGCAAAGCGCTACAGCTGTCTTCTCCCCATATCTGACATCATTTGGGAGGAGCTTGATAACTTCCTGTTTGGTTGTCAACGGTACCTGATTGGTTCCCTCAGCAGCTCCGGATAGCAGGGAAATGATGGACGTCAACATCACTAGAATAGGGCTGATGGTGAACGCAGCTGGCTAAATTGGATAGGTAATATATAGGCCAAATAGGCTGGAGGGGTTTGTAAAAAAAAAAAAAAAAAAAAAAAGGTGTAAAAAGCTGATATTCATTTTAATTAATGCAGTCTATCTACATACATGTGTTGATGTAAATCTGGTCTGGTAACCCATTATTTTATAAGCCAGTGTTCACCCTTCTTGAGTCAAGAATAGGGGTGAGAGAGAATGAGACAGAGGTATGGGGGGTTGAACTAAGATGTACTGAGATATGTGTAAATACATATATTATTTATATAGGCAGAGTGCTATTGTTGTCTCGGCACACACCGAGCTCCCGGCGGCGGCCTTGGGCCCTTCTGTAAAACACTTTATCATGTTTTTAGTCCTCATGAATAATTAAAAACTTAAATTACTTGCCATGTACAAAATTCATATGCTGGGGGTTGGGGGAAAAGATACATGGAAATTAATTTTCTTTTCTCTGAGAGTGACGGGAAATCAATTAATCTTGATGTATTATTTCATGCAGGGCAGGGTAGCAGAGGCAGCAGAGAGAGTGGCTACAGCTGTTCTCATTGGAGAGGCCATATATTATACTTGGCGGGTTTGACAGCTTCTGAAGGAAAGGGCTGAAGGATATCAGGCAGGTGAAGCAACTGTAAAAAAAAAAAAATATTAGGGAACGCAAACTGTTTCCAGGGACAGTAGGAGGATAGCATTATTGAATTTTTTATTTATTTATTTATTTTTTTTACACCTGCCTCTCCTCCCCAAAAAAACACTGTCGCAGCTCATTGTCAATATTAATGATCTTCCTGCTTGGATCATCTTGTTCATTTGATTAACTAGTCATATGCTTTTGTCTGCCTCTCTGTAATTTATTTCGCTGTGACTCCTGTTGCCTTTTTTGGGGGGGGAATTGAGATTTACCACCCGTCAGATAAATGTGTCCAGGTAATATAACACTCAGGATAGAGTGACAGAGCTATTTACTGCCTGCTTTAAAGTTTTATAACTTGTCACAGTTTGCAACTTGTCTGTGGCTCCCCACTTTCTGGGCACAGTGTCTGTCAATAGAAAATTGTGCCCGGAAATGATTAGTCTTTTAGAGGGAGTACCACTGGATTCTTTATCATACGGTATCCCAGTTAACATGAAAGCACAGGGAATGGAGGAATACCAGTCCATTCCCTCTGAAACAGATGAACAATAACAAGACACTCACAAATGATGCCTATATTTTCTCCAACAAACTCCTTTGGAAAAGTGCAATACAATTAAATGAAGTTTAAGATTAGGAAGAAAATGTTTCAACATTGTAGGAAACCCGGTGAACATTATCGGCTATTCATGCATCCCCCCCTAGCCTTGCTGACATTTAATCATAGTTTTATTGGAGCTTTTCTGCAAAGTGATGTGCAAACTATTGGAAGTCAGCCATGTCACCTACTTACTGAAAGATGGATCACCAGCCTGCCAGCAGTGGCTGCTGATGAGTGACAAGTGAGATGTGTTGTGTCACTTTCCAGCAACGTGTTTGTCAGGAGGGCATCTGTGGCCAAACAGTTGCTTCCCTTCACTCACACTGTACAAATAAGCAGTAAACAAGATTGAGAATTAGACAGAGAGCAAGGGAGAGAAAGGCCTCAGTATGTCCTCTGTGCATGTCATCTTCGGCAGTTGACCATATGGCACTATACCTCAGCAAGAGAAAAACAGCGAAGGAGGTGGAGAGAGGTGTGTGGGGGGGAGAGAGACAGAGAGAGAGAGAGAGAGAGAACTGTCTGTTAGTGAGGTTTTTCCTGGGAGAGGTGCATGTTCTGCCCTGCTATAAATTCCATTCCATTTATGAACAGATTTCACTGGTCAACAAGACTGGTAATCAACAATCAGTAAACATCTGTTACTATCTATTAATAACCTGGCATTACAGATTTACGGTCGGCCCGACGCCTGGGCGAAAATGTATTTCTGCCGTCGACGAGGGGCAGCTTGGAGCGGGCGGCCGGCGCCATTTGTAAATGTGAGACAAATTAGAGAGCAGCAGACAACTAAATTAAAAAGCTAAATGACCGCGGCCAGATGGAGCTCAATATAACAAATGGAACAAGTTGTGGAGGTGCCAGTTGTACAGACGCTGAGGGACACTGAGGGGGAATTGATTTGGGAGAGCTATTGGGAGAGCAGATGAAAAGGTTATATTAACACTTACAGGAGGCAGAAAGTAGGCCTCTGTGCCCTCCAGCTTTATGTTACAGTCATTCACACATATGGACGCTGCTGTCCACATCATCTTTTAGAAGCTGCTGTGTGAATGTCAGTGTGAGAAATAAACACAGTTAGTGTTGCACTCTGAGCCTCTGACATAGGGCATATTGTCAGCACATAGCTGGAGGCCCGCTGTTAAGTATTTATTTGGATGCTGTTTGACCTTGCCTTGATTTTTCTTTGAATATATCATATTCATACACTGTCAGTGTCAGACAGTGTCCAAGACCTTATGCAGGCTATAAAGATGTTGTCCCATTATAGGACATGTATCCACCATTTGATGTAAACCTCATCCTCAATAACATGTTGCCCATACATGTGGCAACTTTTGCCTCATTCCAGTACAGTTCACTGTTGATGCATCACACACACATGAGCATATTTGTAACTGGTAAATGGGTACGCAGCACTGGGTGAGGAACACATTTGTTTAGGTTAAAGACTGTATGTTAATGAAATAGATCATGCATTCCATTATGATAATGGATTGCAGCACTTCCCTTGTGGCATCATATTTTATTTATGACCTTTCGGATTGCTTGGACGAAGATGAAGAAGAAGAAGAAAGAGGTTTGTAGACAGTGTTCTGCTCCATGGCCCTTTTCCAAACACAAAACAACCAGTACTTACTAAACACAATTCTCTTTTTTCTGTGGCATGGGAAGATCAGGGAGTTTGAGTCAGAGATTAGCTTTGGGGTAATGAAGTCTGGAGTGGGGAGAGAAATGGTTATTACTCTGTAATGTAGAGTCTTTTAATTTCCACTGTGGCAGTCAGGCCTAATGTGTTATTTTACATTCTGTTTTAGATTGCATAAAGTGGTCACTGCTATTTGTCTTACTCATTTAAAGCACCATTATTCAGATGTATTGGGGGATGATACATTAGGCTGAGCTCATTGCAGCTTGCCTTCCTGGATACTGAATAATAAAGTATTCCTCGCCAGGGACAGTAATACAATGGTAATATTCTCCTGAAAGCCTATCGTCTCCTACAGTCTCTTTCTTTCTCTATAACACACATAAGCTGTTAACACATAATATGCCACCATTTGTTTCTTTAATCTCTACCTTTTATCCTTTTTTCTGCTCTTGAGGCATCATTATGGGAATCTCTGTTCTCATCACTCAATTGAAATCACATTTTTATTTTTCTGTAGGAGATTTCTTTCTGTGTGGTATACTTACAGTGACCCTCCCTTTACTTCTTGCTCCTGATAAAGGAAGCGGGGACTGACAAGGACTATTTGTTATGGGGATGAGACAGGGGTGACACACACTAGATTATAAAATACAGAGACGTGCAGAGGTCAGATAAACAATTTGCCACCAAACTTGGCTACCCATGATGCTCTCTGCTCCCTGTCTGCTCAATATTAGGACGGAGGGAAGAGGAGCACTAAGGGAAGGAAGGTGGGAAGGATCACATGAGTAAGGGAGGGGGGCCAGAGGAGCACAAAGGAACAGTGAGAGAGCCCCCCTGGCTGATGGTAGTCAGGTTTGCATTTTTTCTCTCCCTCTCTGGGTTAATTCACAGGATGAAAAGCTGCTCTGTGCGATGTGTCATATATCAAAGACAGGGCATCAGTAATCTTTGCTCAAGGGCACAGATAACAGACAGATAGACATGTGAATGAGATGGAAAAAAAGCAACTCATCCTTTTCTGCTACCACCACGAAGGAGATAAAACAAGATTTATGACTCATCTCAGACCACATACTGGCTGCACAGCCCATTTTTCACATGCTCCAAAAATTGGTACTGGAAAGCAATCTGCTTGTCAGTGTGTCCATCAGGTGCTTCAGGAGGAAATTGGGTCCTTCGGGCTTTTTGCTTTGCAGTCAGCTATTTTCTTTATAGCAGTTTTGTTTTTAATGGTATCCATAAATATATGTAAGGTTATAAGTACCTTTATCACCCAAGGAGCTTTTCCACGTGATGTGGCCAGCTATGCTATGGTAGTTGTTTTGAACTGAGAACTCCCTCTGTGTGGACAACATGATCTGAAGAGCTGCAGAGTTTTCTCTGTGTTGATGGACAGTGTTGACATGCTTTGACAACTCCCTTGTTCAGTTTGATTGACAGGCCTTTATAGACAACCAAATCACTTTATTCTTTCACTTTTGTGTAGTTACTGCATTGCTGGCACACAAGCAAATTTCCTAGAACATTCAATGCATTTTCTGTGATGAACAACATTAGATTGTCCCAAGTTTGCATTTCGCCGTTGCATTTTTGTTGATACATTTAGTGAAAGTCAAGTTAAAAGATAGCTTTAGTTATGACCTATAGTGTGCCCTATAGATTAAATCAGTGGTGGCTGGCCAGCAGAGGGCCCTGGGGCGATGCCCCACCTATACTTGCACAAAAACAAGTTTTTCAAAACTTATTTCAAAAAGCATTTTAAAAGCAAAATACATTGGAGTCAATATTATAGAGTAAACAGTGTGTACAATGTCTTACTTCTACAATAAAAAAAAAATCTTGTTTTGTTATTTTTGGCAATATCTTTGGTCCTACGCAGAGTGACTGCAATGGTCTAGCAAAGAAACTATGAATAACACAACACCAGACGAGATGATAATATCTCCACTTTATTAATGTATAGTTAACTATTTAGTTACGTTATTATCTATTAGTCAATAGGTGCAAGCAAATACTCCGACTGATAGTGTATATACTGTATATATCAACAAAAGGTGACTGCTTAAAGTTGCACTAGACCTACGTTAGCTCTTAGCAATAGATCTAACAAGCAGCTAGCTAATAGCAGCTAGCTAATAACAAAACCTACCATAAGAAAAAGACACCAATTCAGCATAAATCCAAAATTCACATCTGCATTGCTCCTCAGTCCCTTCTCATCTTTTACTATTAGAAAGGTTATGCCAATGTTCACCTTACTTTTGGCTCGGGGGATGGTTGCTTTCCTATTTAGCATGGTTGCCTTGCTCTGAGCGATTCATTTATTTATTTGGATTTTCTGTTGTTGCATCCTGTTGATGTTTGGGTTTCTGTAGGTACCAGTCTTCTCTTTGTATTCATGGTGGCTATCACTGCTCATGCTAAAAACCTAGTTCTTCTTCTATCTAGCAACCTGCGATTGCTGCATCTTTATACATAAAACACATCACTTGTGCATCAGAAGATTTTTCCCGGGAAAGAAGTACAACTCAGAACAGCAAATGTAAAAGCTTTCATGACAGGTTGAATCACTGTTGTGTTATATCAATTGGTGATAGAGAGTAGCAAAACAGACAGTTATTTATAGGAAAATGTCACAGACTATTACTTAAAAAATGTAATTTTTCCCAAACTGTCTCCCCCAGTTCTGTCATAGTTCTGTTACATCCTGCCAAGTGGCACCATCTCTTTGCTCCATTCAGTGATGCTATTTTAGCACATGCTCAGTGGTATCCTTAATCAATGGAAAAGATTGGGATTTGGGTGGGGTGGCTGTCCTCAGTGCCCTGGGCTTGTTGATATAGTGTTCACTACCTCACTTTTGGTGTTATTAGACCTATACCCCTTTCACACACAAATCCCGGGATTTACACAGGTTATGAAACACAGGTCACTCCTGCGTTGGACCCATTCAGACCACACTATTGTCCTGGGTTTATCCCAGGTCGTCGACCATTCGGACCAGACCACACAAGACCCGTGACACCATATTTACATCCGTATACGTGTAACTGTGTGATATCGCCATAGATAATTGAATCGTTTCAACATATCAATATCAGGCTAACTATACTAAATAAATCAATTAATCAAATGAATCAAAATGAAGGCCCTTCTATCTCATGTGTGCGTGATACCATCTCGTACCCTCGATGCAGTACATCATCACCTCCAAACATGTATTTTTTCTCCTGGGGTGAGTCCGGGGCTCACTAAGGGGCAGCTAAACCTTTGTATGATTGTAAGGCAGCAGAGACATTTGCATTTTATAATAAAGTGCATTGTTGTACAAGCAGTGCTTCTATGTATGTATGTAATATATTATGTTATGTATATGCTATGTGTGTTAACGATTCAGTTGCTAACTGAAACTACTTGCGTAACATTACTGTATTCTTCATAAAAAGGATTAAGGCAGCTGGTCAAGAAGGGAGCCAGAGAGATCCTAATCAAATAAACTGCAAATTAATGAGCATCACGAGTCTAGATTGCTGTCAACATGCATATAGAGAGGGAAATAGGCTCTTGCAGCTGTTCAGTTAGTAAAGCAAGGTAAGGTTGATTTAACGCTCCCTCCATCACTTAATCATGTAAAACATGGAAACACAGTGGTGATGTGTTGGCTGCCATTCATTACCATTTCCAATGTAAGAAAAACCGTCAGGTAAGTGGATCAGTCTACTTGGTTGCTCTGGCTCCTCCTCTTCATAGAGAAGAGAGGAAGAGTTTGGGCTCTGAGGCTGTTAACAAATTAAAGGTTACATTCTGCATCCTTGAACCTGGGCACATACTCAAAGTAATTTTTGAGTAGGAGTAGTGATCTCAAACCAGTTTGCTTCTGAGTCATAGTAAAGTTGATAAAGTTATATCACCTACTTAATGATGCTAATTCAATACTACTTTTGTGAGAAGCTGTATTGCATGTGGCTCCTGTGGTTCCATCATGTTGCTGTGATAGTTTGGGAACTGTACATTTTTCAGTTCTGTAAAATGGAGGATAATTGGGAGAAGTATGTCATTCTTCAGATGCTCCCTGGAATCACCTGACACTGTCACTGAATTCACTACTACCTTCTTTCAGGAAAGAGTCTACACGATACTCTCCATGTACACTGAGAGGTTCAGACATAGCGATGGAAATCTGCACATTTAGTATAACAATCTGTTTATCTACAGTACTGTATGAATAGTGGAGTTCCGTCTAACATTGTATACCAAATTATTAGTTTCTTACTACTAGGAGCATATTTCAGTACTTGGAACTACAGTTAAAACCACTGTATGTCAACAAGTGGACATAAATTGTGTATACTGCATTCATCAGATCTGTACTGTGGGCCTCTACTGCTTAGCTGTGTGATTTTTCATGTGTTTCCTGACTGCCAGGTTGGAATGGGGTATTAGAGTGGTCCTGCTGTGCATGCAGTGTTGATAGCACAGGGAGCTGCATGACTCTGTCTGTTATGGATCAAGTTGCACTCGGGGAAACATTTGAAGGCTCCTCTGGGCTTTCGCAGAGCAGCAGTATTCAAGGGGACAGAAGGATCAGCTTAAAGCAACAGGCTTGTTGACTTTGATATCCTATCTGATACCAGCACTTCCACAAGTTTACACCCCTGCCAACAGGCCTGGCATTAGAATATCCTCATCTGTGCTAGCAAGGGGATTTGGCCCACCACAGGGGTTTGAGGTTTGTGTTTCTGCTTGTCGTAGATGAGCGAGGGTTTCCATAATTTGGCTGGTGTTCCCTCTCACACCACACCAGCCTGTGAGAATGAGAAGCAGGCCAAGGAGAGGGGGAGGGCACAGCTACCTGCCCCGCACAGCAAGCAGATGTTCTGTGAGGGTCATTGGGAGGTGCGGCAAGGGAAAGAGGACAGACCATTAGATGTAAAACATACACGTTGTCACTCTCCCCACTTGTCGTCTCCTGTCGCCCCTTGAGCTCTGTCCTACCTGCTGTTGCTGTCGAGACTACTTGCCAACTCTGACATCTGTTCCAAGATGAGAGCATCGACAAAATCTGAATGTCAGTATCCTCACCGTGGACAGACAAAACGAACTAACAGAGGAGTGTTTGTCACTCCGCAGCAATCATCCTTCAAATGAAAGGTTAGCGCAGCACAGTGTGTGCCGGAGAAATGACCGCTTTTAATCAGACGGCAGGGGATGCATCTGTCAGAGGCTCAGTAAAGCTGTAGTCAGGAGCCAATGAGAGCAGAGACTGATCAACACAAATCATTTCCCCTTTCCCCCACTGTCAAAACAGGCCTAAATGTGAAAAGGCCACCAGGGGATTAAATATGACTTTGCTAAGGCTATGCTTAGGATGTTAAGGAGATACAATGGGGAGGTTTGATAATATATTAAAATAGGTGTGAGGATGTTTGTAAAAGTATCTTTTCTTGTGTGGGGCTGAACATAGAGTGAGGACGTTTCCTGGTATAGGGACTGGATCTAGGAAAAACATATGTTGTACTAGAGTGTACAGGTTAATGGATTACACCATATTCTTTATTTTTCTATTCTGTGTTCCTCTTTTATTTGAGTGTTTTTGGTTGCATATGGTGAAGAAGATTCCACATCTGTCTAGGCTGATGTAATGAAAAGTGTCATCACACCATTAAGAACAGAAGAATATAATGATAGTTTAGTTAGCCAAACATCACTGTCACACTCTGTAACCTCTGTGGTGATATTAGAGCATGGTTTGTCATCAACTATTAGATACATGATCATGATCAGTAGTTTTAATATTACATTATGTTGGCTGGCTGTAAAGGAACATAGTATTGTTATAGTACGAGGTCTGAACAGCAACATGGAATTGCCCCATAAATGGGTGAACCGTTATCCTCTCTATGGTTCCCATGTTCCCCATGATTCTTGTCTGATCAGAGCCCCAGTAAATGTGTAAGTTCAGACCTTGGGGTTTGCCCTATCCAGGGGCCTTAACCTTAAGATTACATCTACAGAGGGCTTGAAAATGTTCAGAGCTGGAAAAGTAATTGCAAAGCTAAGGTTAGTAATTTTGCGGTATTAAATTGCCTGTCAGAGCTAAATGAAGTAGGGCTTCTGCACTGCCAAGAGCCATACGCGCCTATGCGGAGAGTGGTGTAGCTTTACCCGAGTAAGGTAGTATTTTCCTCCACCACATCATTTTATCATTCAACTGAGTTCATGGTGTTGTTTTAAGAGATTTAGGTCTCATTACCCCAACCTAGGCCCTTCGTGATTTATACCATTATTACAGTACCCTCTCTCACAATAGAAATGATGCATGAATCACATTTGTACTGTAAGACAAATGTTTCTCTAAGGGAAAGAGAGACATTGTAGCTAGTTAAAGGGACCCTCATTAAGCTCTCGTTATTGGATAAGTGGCTCTCATTTTCTCTGTGAGATTCCAGGCCTGACTAACTGGTCTTTATACCTCTCTGAAGATTACAACATTGCATTGCTGCAGTATTAATTTGCTCTTTGTGACGTGACCAGCAGTTACATTTATTTTTAATGTCTGAACCCATGTCGTTGACCTTCAATTCCTGCTGAGTCCAACACCTGCTGACCCCAGCCCTAAATCTGTCAGGGTTGGAGATAAATATGGGCCTCAGAGCCGCCTGTGCCCAGCCCAGACCTGCCTGTCATGTCTCAGAGATGTTTTACATCTTGTTTCAAATACTCTGCCTGTAATGTTCCCTGACCTTTTCTTTTTCAGAGGTAGTCATACAGGAGTGAGAGAGAGTACAGGGTTACGGCGAGATGAGAGTAATAATAATAATAATAATAATAATGTTTGTATAGCATTTTTATTGACTTATAAATAGTTTTAAAATAAAGGAACAAAACAAATGTATTGACAGACAATCAGCTAGGTAAGACTTGCCCTGCAGACTCCATTAACACCCATACCTTGTTAAGGCTGACTGAGCAAAATAAAGAAAATATGGACTCAACAAACAAAATGACAATACTCGGATTGCATCACGATAGTATTATCAGTTAATTCAAATTAATAAAAACTAAATACGTTTTTAGTTGCGCAATTCAAAATTAAACTGGAAGCCAATGTAAGGTAACTAAAGTTATAATATTAGTTATCTATCATTAGAATTATTATCTATTATTAGTTATCTATTCTTAGTTGCCTTTAAAAGCCTACCTGCTGCATTCTGAACTAGCTGCATGTGAGAATGGTTTAAGCAAAAATACAAGATGAGATTGGAATTTGAAGCATGAGTAACTGTTTCCAGGTCAGGAAAAGGATTGAAATGACCTAATTTTAGATCTTCCTCAAATACAAAAGGTGATCAGTCACTAACCAACCAACAATACTGAGACTCTTAAAACTTTATTCTCACAATTCAGGCCAGAATAAAAAATATTCCCAAATTTCTGGCAGCCTGTTCAATATTAGATGCTAGGTTGCCAATATTGTCAGATCATCTTTAAGTTAAAGAAAATTTTGAGACATCAAGGCCACTTGTATTACTGGGTTTACAGGCAAATACAACTGAGTATCATCAACATAGCGATGATAAATATATATGTAACAATTATGTTGAAGTATCACAATACATGGTAAGAAAACTAAGTTACCAAGTTATTACAGCTGTAACTAATATTTTTTGTTCACTACAGATTCCTCCATCAAAATATTATTTTTCTTCTTAAATATATTAATTCTCAAAAAAACATTGCTACATGTATTTGTCAATAAGGGTTTTATTTGAATAATATGTGCTATTTTTTGTATTCTGGCTGGCTTGACACTGCAAAGATTGTGGTGAAAATCAGTATCAGCCCTTTTCCCATATGGGGGATCTGAAACTCGTGGGTAGATATTCAACTCTGCACCATTTATTGATGAAAATTGCACCTCTAAGCAAAGTACAATGCAAGTGTGCAATTTTGTGACAAAGTTTTCTTTCTTTAAATGTTTACTGAGTTTATTTTATTGATAATGAGGAGCTAGCTAAAACTTCCTCTAGCTGTGGAGGTGTGGAGTGTTTACTAGCTTGCTAACAAGGAGAAATGGCTTTAAGGCATTTCTAGCAGCTAATGTTGAAATGTGACATTAGTTTTGTGGAGCTGGAACCACTACAGGGTTACGACCAAACTCAAAGTGTTGTGTGGGCAGCATTTTTCCTCCAGCACATATTGGATGATCCTCACAGCATCTACTTAAGTTAGCAAATTATGTTCAGATAGTTCAGTCATTTTCAGCTGAAAGGTAAAACATTTAAATGACAATACCTTTTATTTTTTCTGTTTTGGCCCACTGTTATACAAGTTCAGTACTTTAACGTTAGTATGTTAGTTTGAATGCACCAATATTTTGAATCCTAACTCAAGGACTGTTGCACTTCTTTTAGATAGGTATTTCTTAGTAGTACACTAATGCATACATGGGAGCCATTCAGCAGAGATGAATCTCATTATTGCTATATAATAGCTGTCATTTCTTATATATATTTATATATATATATATTTACCTTGTAAATACCTCATATTTAGGGTACGCTTCCTGGTTTTTCAAATTAATAATTTCTGCTTATGTAAACTGTTTATAAACAACTATCTTCAATACTTAAGACGGGGCCAGTGGTTATCAAGCTCTTTGACAGAAAGAATATTACGTCAAATAGTTAAATAATAATTGAGTACAACTGTGAAATAATTATATAAAGAAGGGAGAAGAGGGAATTAAACTGTTTGATCCTTCCCCAAGGAGTCTCACATTTCCTCTCCTGCAGTTTATTTGAAAGCTATAATTTTCTTGAATTCATTGCTGAAAATTGTCATTGATTTGCAGGATGACAGATGCTCAGAGCCTTTCAATTGACATGACCATTGACAGTTTTCAGTAAATTCTGCATCTAATTACCACTCCTGGCCAAATGATACACCTTTGTATGGTGTGAGAGAAGGTCGATGGTGCCGGGTGCATTGTTCTAGAGGGGCTTATTGAGCTGGTTGTCACTGCACTGTGATTTAGGACATCACGGAGAACATTTCTTTTTGTGTGGCATAATTAAACCTGTTATGGACTACTCCCAGACTGCTAAAGACATCACTAAAGAAAAGATCTGTATTGTTGATGGCCTTTGTGCTGAGGGATTTTTCAACTACTGCAGGCTCAATAACACCTCTCTCTCTTTCTCTCTCTCCCCATTTGGCTCATGCATGAAAGAAAAAAGGTTTTTGCTGCAGAAGTGATTGTATGATTGTATCAAAGGCAGATTGAGATAGATTGGTGACATGGTATTGACCCTTTGCTCAAATGATTTAAAATATCAATTAATCTCTGGCTCCAACATTAACTTGGGATAGGTATTTATCAAGAATGAATCATTAACCCCATAGCTTCAATAAATGGTTTACCAATTTCAATGACATGCCATCATACGTAAACGAGTATATTCATTTTAATATACATGATGATTAAAGGAGTGTCATAGTCGATATATGAAAGCGTATTATTTGTGAACCCTTATACATTAAAATAACATCTCCATTTTGAATTATTGCCGTTCTAGCCTATAAAGTGCAGAATATCAGGGTTGTTGCAATTGAGGGTTGTGCCTCCAATGGCAGAAATAAACTACTACAAGTCGCTCGGTGTTGACCCACTGAGATACTGACAGGCCCTGACTGACACCTGAAGCTGCCAGCGGCATGTTAGGTGCCAGAACCTGACACCTGCTGGAGGCCTGGGGAGGAAAGTCTTGGGTGGTGATGCTGGTGGTGAGGGTTGGGCTTTTGGGCTTTAGGTGGGAGGAATGGTAACATGACCCTCCAGTCCCCTGCTTTTTCCCACAGTGGACCCGAACCACCACTCTGCGGCTCCAGTGGCTAACTAACGGCTCACTTGACCATACTTACAGGAAGCCCATTGTTGGGAAGGGCAGAATTCAGGGGGGAAGTGGTGTAATCCTGGCTCTGTCCTGGATCAGTCAGTTTGGATTTCACACAGGCCCCACGATCAGGCCCAGTGCAGCCAAGGGCCCCTGGACACTGCATTCCCTAGGATACAGACAAACACCTCTTTCCTCCCAGCAGGATCATAAAAAGCAAAACTAGCCACGTCTCTTAAAAAGAGTGAGATGAAATGGAAAGTTTCTTGTGAACTTTACACAAAATGCCTATGTGGATTATGCAATTTTGGGCGGAGAAAATAATTATTTTAGAACGTAATTGTTATTGTCACAATCACTCAAATAATTATTTTTAACATGTGCTGTTACATGAATCTCTCTAAATTGTATTGTGTCGTGTCTTTGTAATGATCTACACATTTGAATAAGTTTGGTATACATCTCTTGTTCTCTATTAAATATGACACAATATTATGACGTTCTCCTTAATTTAGTACTCGCTGGCATTCTACATTCATGACTCATTTTCCTATTCCCTTCTGGTGGTAATGAATGGTTCCGATAGGTAGACATTGTCAATGGTACCTCTGCCCTGGTACCTACTAGTCCATCAAACCAACAGAAAGCATATGGCTGTAAATGTGATGACAGCACCCAGCGACACCTGGTCAAGTGTAGCCAGGCTAACCACCCTCTGTGACAAAATGGAAGCACCCTTTTGCAAGCCTTACATCTGAGCAGTATATGACAAATTGTAGTCTCCCTGGATTGTTTCTTCAATCCTCCAAACATTTTTAGCCTTGAGATCATCTGTGAAGAAGACTATGTGGGCTCAAAAACAGTGGTATTTTTCATCCCATCGTACAGTAGGTGGTTTGAAAAGGGCAGTAAAGTCATGTCCAATGTGAGTCATGTTATCTTTCATCGAATTAGACAAACTCCAGCCCACACAAATGACATTGAAATAAATTGATGTAATGACAAGAATTCATGCCTCGCAACAGTGAGAGGTGAAAATCCACCCCTGCGATTTCTGTCTTTGCACTTGGCATGGCACGTAATGTGATCTCAGTCGAGTCAGAGGAAAACAAATCCCTTTTCCCCTCTGTTTTACATACAAGTGGAGTATGTAAGGCATTTGTAGTTATTTCAAGAGACAGAGGGAGAGGGCTGCAGGGGTTGGTGGTTCATTCTCCACCTATGCTGTTGAGAGGAGATAATTGCTCCATGGCCAGAAGGCTTTGATTGGCTGGCTAGTTAGTGATCAGAGCTGTGAGATGTATGGCTCTCTGTGGACACCAGGAGCTCTGCACCATATGGCAGAGAGGAAGTGGGCGGAAGGTTTTTTAAGTTTTTCCAATCCTCATTTTCTTCTTGACCTTTCACTTGGGTTACAATGTCATGTAATGCCATACAATTTTAAGCTAGGCTTGGGTATTTGTAGCACTTGTGAGAATTGAGAATGCAAGTATAGATTTGACCACAAGCATGCACTGCATGTCAGGCATCCAACTTAAAATGATGCTAGTTAGGCATTCAAGTTCTGTAATACTGAACTACACTGAACAGTTTATGAGCTTCGAGGTATTAGCCAGACAATCTTCAGCTCAAAAAGTTTCTCCAAAACACTTATTTGTAGATTTTTTTTGAAATTTTACTAAAAATCTGTGTTCCAACTACCATGACAAAGTAAAAAAAAATCCATTTGTGTGACACTCATTTTATACTAGAGTGAAGCTTATCAGGGTTGAAAGCCCCCATGTGCATCGGGTTGATCTCTGGAGATCCAGCTCTTCGGGTCTTTGAAAGAGAGAACCTCCTTCCAAAAACTCCAGGGGGTCCTCACTGGATAGCAAGCTTGGGGCTGTTGTGGGCCCCCTTCGTCCTCTTTTTTTTTTGCCCTGTCTGTGAAGAAATTTGGGTTGATGTTTGTGATAGCAGGAATCCCTCTCAACAAACAATGTTGAGGTTGAAAAGACGATTCTTCCTCCTTTGTCTCTGTAGCCCTCTAGCCCACTGCAAGTTTACATGACCCTTCAACTCCTCTGTACACAAGCTGTTGGGTTTCATTCAATAGCTTCTCTTTGGGCATATAAGGAGGCATTGTTGCCTGGGTCACAGCAGTGGGATGCTAAGTTCAGCAGTTTACATAAGTAGGCCTCTCTTTAACTGGCTCGGCCTCACAGTCTCTTGATGGAGATCATGTGAAAGAAATCAGGTCACAACTTTACAAATGTACTTTTTGTGTGGACATAAAAATGTATTTTTGTTTGGCATTTGAACAATGACATGGCACATGATAGGATGCTTATTTGCGGAAAGATGTCCTTGATGTTTGTACACCTGTACAACAACTTTCTCAGTTTTTGTTTTCCAACTGGTTTTTAGAATGTTTGTAGGTAATTTATATCCTCCAAATTGTCTCCACATCTTGTCTTGTCTGTCAGTACTTTACTAGAGTGATGTTGAGTTGTTTACTCATGCACATCAACTCACTTTTCACTCTCATTTAAACTGAATGAGCTTTCTGCATCTACAATATTTCACTAAGTTTGTTTGGCAATGTTGGATGTGTCCATCACTGCAAGGCCTGTTCAAGGAAGACAAGACAATGGATTTATTAGGGAGACAGATGAACTTCTTTTCGAATGCCATCATTCTATTGAGTGTCTAAAACAGAGACAGCTGATGGGCACATGACAGCTGTCACATTCATCACAGTCTAGTCACAAACAAACAGGAACACATAGGCTGTTATGGCTGAAATTCATAGTGCAACATAGCTTTCAGTAAAATGTAGCCTGCCATCAGGGTTCTGTGTAGTATCATAAAACGCTTGGCATTTTGACTTTTGCCTTGTGATTTATCTTGCCTTGAGACATAATTTGGTCTGAGCCCGCAGCGAAATATATACTTGGATAAATGCTATGGCTTTGAGTTGAAATAAACAAATCCCTAATGCCCTATCAATGTCCTTCCTGTTGGAAACAGAATAACTCCTTTCACTTACCAAAAGGAATATATATCATCAGATAAATGCTCCCTAGAAATAGGAAACCAGGGACAGGCTTAACCACTTCTAAGCCCTGCTTCCCCGTAGACTTGTGTTTATGATAAAGGGTAATGAATGGAAAGTGGATTTTATCAGTGAAAGATGGGGGAATGGTTAGCTTGAGTGATGCTTTTTATCCCACATGGCACAATCAAGGCCTATTTTTGAAGCATAGTCCCTCATGTCTTTGTAGACCAATCTTGTGTGGATATTGGTTGTGGGATTTTTCAGGCACCGCTGTACAGTATGTAAGGCAGTCCAGTTATCTGGAGATACAGCAGTATGGCTTGGCATGCATATCACTCAGACAATTGCATTTATTCAGTTAAATGTACAGGAAACTGTGTAAATGCACCAGGCTAGGTAGCCTAGTGGTTATGCCCGCTGCCTTCCAACTCATGTGGAGTCACTCTGCGTGGCAACATAAAATAAAATCTGGGTATCTGTCAACCATTTCTCTGCTCTCTCTCTCTCTGCGTCTGTGCTCCTCTCAGCTTTTTGCTGTCTAAATAAGAAAGAAGGGTGGACTGCACATTAGCCTTTTATAAAAGATGAAACTATCCCTGCCATAAACTACCCAGCTCTAAATAGCTTCACATTGGTTTGAAAATGGTCTCTTTTAAAAATATTTGTGGTCCAGATCTAGTCTCTTGGTACCACAGAGCCATCAGCAAGATTACTCTACTGTCTCATCATGCCTCTGTCTGCTTGATCTCTTCTCCATCTTGTCTCCCTGTCTGTCTACGTCTCTTAGTCTGGCCCCAGTCCCCAAGCCCCTGATCAGACCTGACGTTGAGTTGATTCAAATAAGGCTGCTCAGTGGGCATGGACACTCCTGCTGCCTAGATTGGATCACTGACAGGAGAGAGTTTTCTAATGGGCTGACAAATTAACGTGCAGGCTCAGGCTTCTCTGCAATGATTTCTCCTACATGAGCATCAGTGAAAGCATTTGGTTTTTGGAGTAACAAGAGTGCACTCTAATACTGGACGTTAGTTAAACAACCCTCATCTATTCTAATATGTGCCTCTAATGGAGAAAGCAATAATAAAAGGTTACTGTTGATCAATAGTCTGCACAAACAGAACCCATCTGTTTCAAAGATTAATAAATTACTGTTTCATTTGAAGGGAGGGGATAGACTTTCCAGTTTTGGTGATTTATTTCGCTTTTGCTTTTGCAAATAGAATATTAACACCTTGGTTGTGTTGTCCAACAGGACTGTTATTTCATCAAGCTCTAATTGACTTAAGGATTTTGCTGAAGTGTATTATCAATCTTTATCTGTTTCGTGTGGTGAGACATTGATCAATGGAAATAGCTTTCCTTTGTTGACTGCATTGGACACTGTTGCTGGGCACCACTTGGGCCATGTAACGGAGCTTATGAGAACCGAGCTACCAAATCAATAAGGCATTGAAATAAGAAGATGAAATTCCTTTTTCTCAATGATTACAAGCTCAATGACTTGAGTTTTTTAGATTTAAAAACTTTTTTTTTTCTTTTTGGTTTAGAAGTGATTCGCTGAAAAAAGGCCAAACAGCCATCTCAAAGATTTCTTCTCTCCCTTCTTTGCCTCAAGCCCATTAAAATTCCTCTGAAGTTTTTTTTTTACATATCACTACATCAACTGCACATAAATTATGAATGTCTCATATATAGCAGTCTTGCACTTGTAGCCCCCGGGTTCCCTTGAAACTGATTTGGTGTCTATGAACTTTGTTGTTACAGAGGCCAGAGAAAATTGGAGTAATATGCTCTCTCTGTGATTGATCATTCACAGCTCATAATGCAGAACACGGCGTAATAAACATCTCCACCTTCATGTATTACTTTGAGATTGTGTTTGTTTCACCCTTAATGAATTTACTCTTGCAGAGTCGGTTTAATATTCATGCAAAGGAATGACTTTGTCAGAAGAGGACTGCATTACACTTTCAGATACCCAGCAGGGATGACATATGCTTCTTGCAGACATCACAGGCAGACTGGGTTTTTCTTCAAGACAAATAAGGGCTTGGGGGTCAGCTGAGTGCATATCCAGTGGTTATTATTTTGGTACAGTAATCACCAGCATCATTACAGTAAATATGGCGAGACCTCTAATTGGCCCAGATATATTTGGGGAATCCCATAACCAGTTTCTGCTGTCTTTGTTATCATAGTGTGGGAAAGAGAACAGATGAGAGGGAGAGAGAGAGAGCGACAGTAAGAGAGAGAGAGGGATGTACGGAGAGGGTCAACTCATGTTCATATGACCTAAAGTTATTAGTACAACAATGACGAGAAGAAAAGCAAAAACAGGTTGCACCTCAGTCGTCGTTTCAAAGCGCTCTCTCATGAACGTGACCATGCCCACTCTTTGCCAATAGTGTAAAATTAGAGCAATAATAAGCAGTGTCCGTTGTTTATCTTCACCCACTCTAGTCCACCTCTGCTAGTTAGTGAAATGTGTGTTTCAATATGATCACAGACATACTGTAGCAGTTGACTGGCTCAGTCTCGGGGGTTCAGGTGGGATAGGGTGGAGAGAGTGGGAGCTTGGAGCAACGGGTGTTAGAACTCGACAATAAATAGCTTGTCTGCATTTACGTTTGTCAAGAGTTTTAGCCTGGGGCTGGGCGTCAAGCTGTGTCTGTTTTGCCTTCCTGGATATGATTTATCCCCACCAGTCCAGCTGAGGTTCTCCAGCTGTTTGTGCGACGGATAGTTTTGCAGTGGCTCATGTTAAATACGCTTAGCTCGCCGACAGCATCCATCTCCACTGGTGCGAAATGGCTGCAGGACCTTCTGGTTTATCCTGATCTCCAGAACACGCCGACACAAAAGCCTGCATTCTTTATGCCAGCTCTCCTCTAGGGAGTTAGCTCATACAAGACAATAGGGTGGAAAGGCAATGGACAACCATACTCAGTACTCCATATTATTCTTCTGAATGCATTGTGTTGAGACTGCACAACAAGAGTACATGACTGAAACCTAAATGTCATAGTAAATCTTTTCAGCACACACACACTGTATTCGTTCAAAATCTGAATGTCAGGCGTCTTTGCATGCAATGGTAAGCTTGTGTAATGCACCCTTGTAATTTGGGGTATGGGTCATTCAGATCCATCACTCTCACCACATTAGCTGCTCTGCTGTTGTTCTCTCTCACTGTGTACATCATCATCCAGGGTTCTGACATGGTCCGTTTTCACTTATGACCTTATTTATAGCTTATTTACTACTCTCACATCTCCCTAGAGTTTCACTAAACTTTGATTCCCAGGCTCTGAGAAAAGCAGACTGCGTGTCCTGGTGCCTGACTCACGTCTGTTCCAACCACCCCCCCCTTCTAAACTCCTAACCAGCTGCACATCAAAAGGAATATGATTTATTAGGGGTGCAGCTCCCCAGGACTTTGAACGACCATCGACTTGTTTATCCAAGTTAACATATTCTTGGTCATATCCATATATTTCTCTGTTTTGGCCTTTCATGTTGTTCTGCAGAGATACATCCACTGACTGCCGGGGTTGAAGTCCATGTACAGTAAAAGTATGTCTGCTGCTAATGTCGCTCATCAAGGGCTTGAGTTTGGGCCTTGGCAGTGACATGGATCAGTTCTGTTCCTTGAAGGCATTACATAATTGATGTATTTTCATGGTGCTGTGGTTGGTTGATGGCGCACGGTGGGGATTCTGTTAAGAGCAGGCATCATTGACTCTTTTCCCTTGAAGCTGCCCATCCTTTAGCCCTCAGAATCCCATGGCCCTTTTTTTCCTGCCTCTCTCTGTATCTCCCAAATGGAAAACATGTGGCAGGGGTTGTCATTTGTTAACGTGTGGTAGAAGGAGTGAAACAGGCCAGCCGATGGCTCATCAGGAACACTCATTCAGGATGATGAATGTAGCCAAATACACATTTGTCCGTAAAACTTGCCGAGTGGATCAGCATCATTAGGCATGAGGAATAGGTGGAGCCCGCTGAGAAGTGAATGCAGCAAACAGATGTTGCAGATTTTCACCAGCATCTTTCATCCCGAGTACCATCATTAATAAAGTTGAAGGTGATCCTCATGTTTTCATCTAATAAGACCAAATAAAGTATGGTGGGACACTCCGGAAATTGCTGAATAAACCGAATATTGCCATGGCTTCTTAAACAAGGACCCAAGGTGCTCTGTCTGTTTTTGAAATAAGTCTTGGCTACATGACACTGTAGCTAGGATACTGAATGCAAACTGTATTAGTCAGCGCATGCTTATGAAGTCCTCAAAGGAGTTGGTTTCATATGAATAAAGCTGAGGCTTACACTATGACAAACCGTAGTGCATTTAGATACATCTCACAAGATGCATTATGCTGCTTTGTGCTCCGTTGACAGAGCCATATTTTTGTGGTTGCATTTTGGGTTAGGAAATTGCACGCACCTGAAATGCAACGTTCACCTGCAGCCCCACAACTGTCATTTACAGACCGCAGTGGGAACGGGAAGTGGGTTTTGTGATACAAATACACTTGACTATCAGACTTGGGTGTTTGACAGTGCTCTGCCAATCTTCAGCTGGCCTGTGCGTTTTTTTTCAGTGAGATGCCGAACGGTTGCAGCTGATGGCGTGGGTGTGCCAGGTGAACTAGCCCCGTGTTCAAGCAGCCTGGCCCTGTTGTAGAGGGCTCCATCTTTGTCAGCCTTGTCTCATCTTATAAACAGGCCCAGACAGAGAGGCTTTACCATGAATAATGCCTCCAGCCCGTAGAATCCCAACACCTATAAATCTTAATAGAGGCTCCTAGATTCCAATGGGCGGCCACATCTCTTTTCCACCCAAACCGGCTCTTTTCCGCCTCCCATGCGGTGGCTCCAATTTTCTCTCCCTGAAGTAGGACCACTGTGACTTGAATTTGCTTGTGCCATGATTTACCTACGAACAGGATTACATGCATATAGCCCCTGCAAATCAATAAAAACATGTCAAGAATGCTTAGCCTCCTGCAGTTTGCTAAATGCAATTTATCACACACGGAATCAGGGGAAGGGAATGGGCTAACAAATGGAGTCTGATCATTTGCGTTGGACCTGTTGTCAAATACTTGAAGAGTGCATTTTTCATTTTCTGTACAGTAAATTGCACTTGGTTGCACGTTTGATCCAAAGGGACTAGTGGAGTCTCTGCTTATTGCATTTATTGTGGGACACCTGTGCTTTTATGAAACGCCGTTGGATAGTTTACTTCCACGCCCCAATTTATGTCAGCGGATTTTCAGACAATATGGTAGAAAAATCAACGTATTTCCTTGTTAAATAGGCGTGTGTTGCCACTGTACATTTTTCTTTTTTGCTTTCTTGGCCTTATATTGTCAAAACAAAAACATAAAGATTGACTGTAGTCATAAATAGAAAGCATACACTTAATACTCCTGTTGTAAATTGGCTTGACTCTCAAACATCAACATCAGTCAGCCAGATGTGAATTACATTTTGCATTTTTTTTCTTCAATATCAGCATTGACACTGAGGACACATTATCCTGCCTGAGATATATTAACTGGTTTTGAAGGAAAGGAAAGATATCCCCATAAATCAACTGATCTCATGGTCGTATATATCAAGTTTCAGAGTCAAGCCACAGTCATCAAGAATGCTGTGCATCATCTTAGCCAAGGCTGGATTTGTGGTTGATATCAGCGCAAATATTGACATTTGCTGATGCCCTGCTTTGATATGTCTATCTATGCCTTTGGGCTTTGGTCAGTCAACACGATGCCCCCTGATTCCTCAAATTAAAGATGCTTTGGACTCATAAATTGGAAATATTTCACCTTTTGAAGTGCGATTACAGTGCATGCTGAGGTGCTGCGCTGTTTGAAAATATGTGTCCAGATCTTTCACCACTCCACCCCCATTTACTTTCAGTATATGTCGTCCAGTCAAACTTAATAGATAACCTATACATTGACCCGCTATTTTACAGAGGCAAAGGTTGCCTCAGTGTTGTTAGTGGGCCAGCTTCTCTTTTATGTGGCCTCGTTAAGAGCCTCTTAGAAAATGTTTTTGCTATGTTAAAATGCCTTTTACAAACGCAGTCAGTCGTTCGTTGCACTTAATGATTAGCCTCGTGCATCCTGGCCTCTGAAACGTTGGCTTCACTCAAGATTCTGCACACATGCATTATGCATTTATTTAATCCCAATGGTCCCTTTTGATCTCTATCATGGCTGCTCTCATTTTTTTTATCCAAGTGCCATAAATTCACTCCATGAATATGTCATCCCTTTGTTAAAAGTTCTTTGTCCCTTTTTTTCCAGCAAATTCCCCCAATAAAGAGCTTAGTCTGTATCCTCACAAGGTTATGAACACATTATTTCACAGTGCTATGATTCTACTGAATGCGCCTTTAAAGTTACCGCAGTGCATTTCGAGCAATTCTCCCACAACTATTCTTCTTGCCTTGTTTCAAAGATAAATTAGCAGCTTCTAAATAATGCAGTGAACCCTAATTCTCTTTGATTAGTGGCAAGTTAGATGATAGCGACCCATTGAAATTGGTCATCAGCATAAATAATGACTGAACGAACTGATAAAATGCAAAGTCGCTAGCCATCATAAATCAAATGAAACCCACTTGGTGTGGAAGTCATTGGAATTAGAAGTCCATGCTCCTATTAATTATGTTGCCTTGCCAAGGCGACAGTGTTATAAATCAGCTGTGAAAGGTACTACAGCCGGCTGGCCTGCCCGGCAAGGCCCGCTGCCTGCAAATGGCTCTGTATACCCCCCTAATTGTTTCTTAAACAAGCCACCTCTAGAGACTGAGGCTGATGGACAGAGTTTCAGAACAGAATTGAAAATATGGGAGATGGCTACACTGTGTGCAGTTTTCAGTTATGTGCAATGGATTTGTTTTAGACCACTTTGTGTGAACAACACATCAACAGCTCCATTCAAATGAAGGCGATGTTTGTAGGGGAATCATTCTTAGGGAAGGATTCAAAGAGAATCTCAAGAGGTTAAGAACACCTTCATACTCTATAATACATCAGGCCGGTCGTCTGTTTTGTCCTCTGCTTGTGGGAGGTAAATCTCTGTCATCACCCCACATCCGTGTTGCCGTCTAGCCAGGCCTTTAACAATATCACATTTCCTTGAGTCGAAACATGTAAGTGTTGGAATCCTTTTCCAAGGGGAAATACAGGCATTGTCCTTAGACCGTGTGTGTGTGTGTGTGTGTGTGTGTGTGTGTGTGTCCTCAATAAAGCCTCTACCAGCCTGCCATCAATCACACACTCCTTATTAGGTTGTCCATAACTGACTGGACTCATTTTGCTGGGCCTGCTATTAGAATAATTGCATTCCTATGCAGTTTGCTGTTCTGCTAGATTTATTTGTTTTTACAACACAGAGCTCTTATGAGGTCAAACAACTTGTGATGCTGCCTGTTAAATGTCTGTGTAGACATGTCAATAATGTAATGGACTGGTGTTACGATAGGACAAGATTGGACGGTATCCCTGCGATCATGGATGTTACCGAGACGTGACAAGGCCCGCTCTAACAGGCCGCTGTACTTATTCTCACTGTGGACTCGTGAAGTTTGGAAACTGAAGAGTAGATAGGGTGAATAATAGCGTTATTTAGTTTGAAGTAACTCTCGCCAGGTGTAATGGGCCTGTAACCTCTATGTCTCCATGAATACGCCTCTCTTAGGCTGTTGGTTATCTGAAATGGAGTTGTAATCTCAATCATCTCATTTTCCCGTGGATTTTCCCTCTCTCTTTACATCAAGAGTGAATTAGTTCCTGCACCGGTGACACTCGATGGCTTTGGACTCACAATCTATTACATGGCTAGGACAAAATAGCTCTCTCTTTTTAAATGAGGCCTTCCCTGTCAATCCATTATCCACCTCTCTGTCACTCTATCTATCTCTCTCTCTCTCTCTCTCTCTCTCTCTCTCTCTCTCTCTCTCTGCACTTTGCTGTGTGTGTGTGTGTGTGTGTGTGTGTGTGTGTGTGTGTGTGTGTTTGTGTGTGCGCGTGTGTGTAGGAAAGTCCCCAAGAAACCATTTAGGCAGCAGAAATGGAGCGGGCCCAGGCCTCAGGTGTCCGTGTCACGGTGATGAATCACATGGAACACATATTAAACCTTCCTCGTGTGAGAGGGACCTGTGTTGAGCTGCACCCTTTCCCCGGCTGCCCTCTCTCCCAAAAATGAGATCCTCCTGGAAAAAAAAAAAGAAAAAAGAAGGAGAATTATAAATATGGCTGTGTGTTCTGCACATAAAGGCCGGCCTGTCCCTGGGAAATTGATTTATTGGATTCCCTGACATTTTAGTTGTGGTCGTTATGTTATATTTATGGGGGAATTGCTGGAGCCTCTCATTATGCTCTCCTAATTTATTTTACATACTTTTATGGCTGCTTGTGCTCGGCGGGCCTTTACGGCAGCTGTTATTGAAAAGGAGAAAAAGGCAAGTACATATCGATCAAGATTTACATGTTTATTGCTGAGATTGTGATTTATTTTAATCTGTTACCTTGCTTGGGCTGAGCAGCATTTCAATCAGTACTCAGAGGTACCAAGAAACCTGATGCCCGTGTTTTTATAGGAAATACTACCTTTTATATGTTTTACTGTTTGAATTGTGTTACACAGTTCACTCATGTTGAGTATGTATTTATATGGTGTGTACACAAAATAACTGAAGGACTCAGTGTCCAATAACTGACTGTGGTGTAGAAACCTTGCTTCTTTTAGGTCCTCAGTTTCACATAGATTTCACTGCTGCTTCAGGGCATCATGAGTACTAATCAACTACAAACACAACTTCCTGCTTTGGAGTTAATGGAGTTTGACTTGCACTGTATTGTAAGCGAAATGCATCATCTACACCAAAACAAGATCAGTGGGCTTTTTTATATTTCAGTATTAATCTTTTTGAAATAACACCAAGGACAAAATGATTTAGTAGCAGTAACATTTTCCCCCTTTTTTCAAAACCACACACTGAGAGATACCTTGTCCAGGTTGTTCTCCATCAAGTTATGTGGCCTTGGACATGATTAAGTAATAAAAACAATGAAATTAAATTACTTAAACTTTTGATGCATTAAATAGTGTCCCAAGATCATTCCTCAGCATAAAGGATGTGTAATTAACAGCTGAGATGAAGCGGTTATGAGCTGCTTCTTATTAAATTAAAGCCTAAAAAAAATGGATCTTTCAATGAAGCCCAAGAACTTGATATATGCTTATGCGGCTCTGAGCATCACCTACCATGAAATTTAGTGTTTCCAGGATATTTAACATTAAGACGTAGTTAAAATTAATTCTACGTGCAATTTCTCAAAAAGAAAGCTGACAACTAATGTCAATAAATCGTGCTCGGCCTGAGATGGGGGGATCGTAAATCTGATGCACAGTGCCGCCCCTCAATGCGGTAGTCAGGGGGTCGAATGGGGGTGTGAGCAGGGTATAGGAACGAGGAAGATGGATTTGTCGGCGAGGACAGGAGAAAGGGCGATTTGAAACCCTGGACACTGATTGGTGGAGATGAGGCTCAGGTGTCCTTGTGGTGACATTGAGCTCCTGATATTTGTTTGGCTTTAAATAATACCCCGGACAGGGCCTGAGAGTGATGGCCACCGGGTCGGCTGACATTGCAGCCTGTGCCAAGGTGAGTGACTTCAGGACACTTCCTCACTCTCTCTCTCTCTTTCCCTCCCTCTCTCTCTTTCTGTCTCTGGCCTGTCAATACGCATCCACTTGTCTGATGGGCCCTTCTCAGGAGCTTACAGCTGACACGCTGGTGTCTTTATTTCCACCAGCAATCCTTTTAGAGTTGGCCCCAGTGATCAGTCATGTCGCTGACAAGCAGCCCGGGCCTCAGCACCTCAGCAGCCCTCCATCCACTCCTCCTCACGACTCTGTCTCATCACACAGAGGAAGAAGAACAGAGAGAGGCTTGCTTTGGTCCAGACAAAGAACTTAGGCTGTGTCTATTTCTCAGATAATGGAAGCCTACCTCTACGTGCCAAATGTTTGATGGCTCAATGTAATTAATAAACAGCTTAAAGGAAAGATCCGCCCTAAAACAGCTATTGTATGTACCTTGAATTTCTGGGTCAGTTTTGTTGTTGTTTTTCTCATTCCTGTGAATAATTGCTGTAGTCAGTAACGTAGACAATGTGACATCACGTTGAGATATAATTAGCACAGCAGAGCTACAATGGATGTTGATAGCAGAACAAATTTCAGCTATCTAAAACATCAATGGTAAATGTCAGGTTTTGATGTCAGTCCCGTGTTCAACAACCACACCGGGAAAAATCCATCGTTGAAGATAGACCATAATAGACCATAATGCAATGCAGCCACAAGACATATTGTGTTTTGAGTAAGGGGTGGAAGTCATTCTGGGAAACGTAGGAGAATCACATGACAAAATAACATCACGGATGATATATAACAGTGTGAGAGTGGGTTTTTCCTTTAATCCAATATGGGCTCAACTCACCTCGCCTACAGAATGCAAGTTATTGACAACACTCTGCGAGTTGGGCATCTAAGTATGCCTCTTAGCTCTCAAATGAGGATATTGATATCTTTACACACATGCACACACACACTCACACACTGGGCTGCTGTTTCCTTAGTCATGTGTTTTGATGGGAGATAGTCTTGTGTTGCAGGGTGGGGTGAGTGTGAGTACTTTTCCAGCTCATAGCGTATGTGCTGTTGATTACGCTCGGGCCACAGTAATTATGGGCAAGGGCTGGCCCCGGGTTATGGCCTCTATAATTACCACCTCACTGTAAATGATTTATTTACAGTGTTGTTGATGCCTCTTTCTAGAGAAATGACTAACTCCATACACAAACAGCCTCTTTCACCGCCATGACTCTCTTTAATTAGGGCGACTTTGGTGGCACTCAGATTTACAGTAGACTTGACCAAAGTGGAATTTGGATTTACACACCCAAACAGAACAGATGACAGATGGGAATATGGGAATATACGGTCCCGGAGAGAGAGGATGTCTCTACAATGTGAAGGTTGTTTATCCCCTCAGCTGAAATACAGCTCTTGTTAGTTGGGATCTGCGTTCTGTCGCCTACTCAACATATTTTAGAGTCATAGGGATTATCTTTGGTGTGAATTTGATCTCCAACATGGTGCCATATCCCTAGCCTGCTTCCCACTACAGGGCCAGAGGAAAGCTCACTTTACAGTGGCTTAAGTTACTGAACACTTTTGAAATCCACATTATCATCATAGTAAGCACTACCCTTTCTATTTCCACTGTAAACACGTCTACTGTTTCTCTCACAGTCGGTTCATTGAGTAAGTTTGGAGCTCAGTGCTGCAGCATTTATCTGACGGAGTTGAGATGATAATGGCGGACGTTAATTTTTTCCAATTTGTCCTGTATCTCCCTGTGATTCCATCTCAGCTTTTTTTGACTCTGTCCCTGACACGCTGTGAAAGAATACAGATCAATCCTACATTAGCCCCAGGGGAAAAGCAATTATTCCACCGTCTGAGGAGAAAAGAGAGAGAGAGACCATTCCTCTATCAGCCACATAATAACAGGAATGTCATATCCTGTCTGCATAAAGGTTTTTATCTGATATTGAATTACAAGGCAGTCTCCCATAGTGTCATGGCAGGCCTTGTTTGAATGCATCCATATTGGTACTCCTGCTTGTATTGGTTTTAATGAAGCTGCCACAGAGATCATTGCCAAACAAAGACTGGAAAACATCTCCCCCTTCTTTTGTATCCTCTATGAATCTAGACACTACACTGCTTTTATCGCATGCTTGAATTATTATCATCATTATCTGATTTTATTTTGGTAAATCTTAGATGTGTGAATATTAAAATGGGATTATATGACAAAATGATAAAAAAAAAACACTATTAATGGTCTTTTAATTGTTTTTTCATTGATGCACTATTTTGACAACTTAATACACTTGTACTTAATACATTTACACACTCCTGGCTAGTTGAGTTGGACCTGGTAACTGGCATGGCATTGATTTTCACACATCTGCACAGTGGATCTTCAATCCAATAATTGTTCTGTTTTGACAGGCTCCCACCTCACTCATATTGTTTAGAAGTATTGTTTGTTGATTGTGTTTACAGTGCCACTCATGCCATTACATCCTTTCGTCTTCTCATCATCACTGGCTATATCTGTTGACGTTTCACCAATCCAGGCCCGTCCTCTCACAGCAGCTCTCACCATCGTTCTCCCCTTGCCAACATGCAATAAACAGACCAAAGACATAATGATAGTGACAGTATTCAGTGTCATACTGCCAAAAATAGCCTTTCGCACTTTGCCACTTCTATCTACTTCTCACTCTATGAATCTCTCAAATTCTACCTCTCTGTCCCTCCCTCTTCCCTGCTTTTATCATCAGTGCCCGTCCTCCCTCCTCTCTGAGCTGTATCTCTTCTCTGATCTCGACTAAGCGAATTTACAGCTTTAATTTCCCCTGAAACAGGCATGGCTTCCAGGTGTGTGCGTCCAGCAGTGGCGCTGGGACCCGTGGGTTGGGGTCAAGGGTTCACCCTGATTAACAGCTATCCTCTCCCGGGAATGACAAACACCCTGGCGCTGTCACCAGGAAGTATGATGCTCCCTTTGTTCCTCCCTCGGGCAGCTGTGACAGGCCGGCCAATCAGAAGGGCTGCAGGTTTAAATCTGCCAAATTTGTAGACAAAACAAAAGGCTCTTCAGCCCGGCAAACAGACACAGCCCCGCTGCTTGACTGGCTGCCTGCTCCACCAAAGCAGAGATTACGCACAAGTGCTCAGTGCTTATAATTACAAGTAATTGGCAAATAGTAGGCTTGGACCGAGCAGAAATTGTTTCATTATGTCTAATTAACACCTACTTGATTATGGTTAATTACTAGTGTTTGATAATGGAAGAGCAAAGTTGTCAGTCTGGAGACAAGCAGAAGCCATCTGGATCATTGATAACCATATGCTGGTATCCTTGCTTTGCTTTGCTGGGACCAGAGCTGTCGGGGGCACAGGCAGGTGTCTTCACTGCATTAGGCCCAGCATCTGCACAAGGTGTAAATACAACACAGCTCAAACAAACATGTCAAGGCACACACACACACACACATGTACACGCTCGTCACATGCATGCACACACACACACACACTCACAAACGTTTAGGTGGGAGTGCTAAGTGTTCTCTGGCACAAGCCCCATATAAAAATAGCTTTAAAAGAATAACTAGTGAACACAATAATAATTGTATTACAGTAAAAAGAATATCCCTTTCTAGTAATTGCTTTAGATTCAATTTCACTTAACAGGCTTTAAAAGTGAACTCTTATTAATCTCTGTGATTGGAGTAGAGTGTACATTTCAAATGCTACACATAACTATTAGAGTAAAGTGTCAGTCCAAAACTTGAGGGAAGGTTGAATTAGATGGAGCAAAACAGAGCTCCTAAGAGCCTTGGAAATTACTCGAAACAGAAGGCTCCCTGCTGTAAACAAAAGAAATTACCCTGCGCTAAAATTGTCTGTCTGTCCCTGTTAATTAGCAGTATACACAATGTGAAATTAGCTATGACGCACTAGCAAAGGAGAAAGATAAATAGCGCCTTATTGGAAGGAATAAAGTCAAGATTTGCTGTACGTAGCATTTGTCATGTTTAATTGTGGGATCAATTAAAATTTGGGGGGATAATGATGATTTATAAGTGTTTGTGTGTAATTTGATATTCATTAAGTCAGCCAGACACACGCTGGTATCAGCTTGTTAATTGTGTTTCCTTTTTGTTGAAGGGTGGCTTTTGAATGCAATTGGCTTAAAGTTTACAAACTCACTTGGCTGAGTGATTCTGCGCTGTGGCAGCCAAGCTCCGTTGTGCTGCTAGTTTTGTCACTTTTTATTTGCCTGTCATCAATAGCCTTTATGTACCGTGGCTGAAATTGCACAGTCCAATGGCCCAAATAATATTTTACTTTAGTTTGGGTTGGATGACCTGTAGAGTGTCATTATAAAGTGTTCACTGACATCACAGACTTGTCCATTTGGGCCGCCTCCTTTGTCTAATTAGCCTCACAAGCTAATATGCTGCTAAATGAATCATGCAGCGTATTAATTGTTATTTTCAAGACTGCCACAGTGGTGCTGCTGGAAGTGAATCTTTCATGTTGGGTTATGGATTGGCAGTTTTAGAGGAGCAACATACCTATGAAAGCAGAAGGATCCATAAACTCTAACCCTTCCTAATGACCGCGTGTTGTTGGCACTGCTAGTTTATTAGTGATTGTAGAATTTGCAGTTCATAAGTTAGATGTGCTGTTCGTAACACGGTGTCAGCCACTGGGAGTCGTTCTCGGTGTGGATTTGGGGCTTTAACACCCTTTTCAATATCTACTCACAGCGTCATATTGTCCAAATGGAAGCATTGGTCAGACGAAGAGTCATTTGAGCTGTGCATAATGCAGCCAATTCATCATTGCACTGTTTGAGCGCACCAGACATCAGTGATGGGGGGAGCACTCTCTTGACATGCCCCCTTTTCCACTGCAGGGCTAAGATGTAGGCCAAGTGGAAGAGCATCAAATGATTCAACGCGGGACAAGATTCCCATTTAAACAGCGAGGAGCTTTTCCTCCTTATTCATTTTCTTAGATTACCATCAAATTTGTGTCACCAGCAAGGCAGTGTTATTGACTCACAGCGATGCACTCCCTTTGCTTTGGTTGTCATTAGTTGACATGCTGACATTTTCATATGTGTCTTTGCTAATGCCTGCAAATTGCTCCGACCGGAGAACGTGAGAATTGAACAGATAATTTTAATAAGATTCAACTTGACTGCAGATGGTGCGATGCTCACGCCTTACACATATAGAATACCAATTGTAACCTGTTTTTAAAGGCGACTAAGGCAGCAAACTCTAATGGGCTTTGACAACATTGTATTAGGCACAACAACTACGCATAATGTACCGAAAAATTGGACGTGAAATTGGAAACATAGCCGAGAACAAAGTAAATTTACATGGTTTGGTAGGTTTGGTGATGTCTGATATCATACTCTCTCATGCAAGCTCTATCTGGAGGGAGAAGGCAGGAACAGCAAAGGGGGGCTTAACAATGGATATCAGTGGAGAGTGCTTTTAAAGTTAAGGCTGATGGATGGCTTGTCAAAAAAAATAATTGCACTGGTATGGAAGTGGGCTCGTGCGAGCTTGCCGAGGAGGGGTTGGGTGCGTATGGGGGGGGCGTCAGAGCAGGGAAGGAGGGGGTGGGGGGGGGCGCGATCAGCAGAGAGCATGATGGGAAGTGACAGTGGTCTGTCAAGAGGCAGTGGCTGCCCAGAGAAGTGTGAAGCCAGAGCTATGAGGTGGCAGGAGAGAGCAGGCTGTCAGAGCAAGAAAGTGGCTTTAATACGGCGAAAAGCAAAGGAATCCGCCTGTCAGCCCTGCTCAGCCAAGCCAAGGCATAGCAGGATGGAGATGGGGAAGGGATACGGGTGAAAACAAAGGTAGAGGGAGAAAGAGTGAGGGATCGACTGAAGGAGGGAGGTGGAGAACCAGAGTACGATAGTGAGAGGTGTGTGGCAGCAGGAGAGGCATGAAGGGAAATTGTGTGGGACAGAGGAACAGGCCCAGCCGTCAATTAGAAGTTCCTGGGGAAGGGCTCGGTGAGGTGATAAAACTCATCAGCTCTCCTACTCACTCTTCGGGTGGCACTGGACTAACTCTGGGCTGCAGTTAACAGCCTGGGAAGCTATATAGTCAGTATCACTCTATACCTCATCTCCTGCTTTGTCCTAGACGCCCCCCCCACGCCTCTCTCTCTCTCTCTCTGTTAGATGTTCATCCACTTAGATCTCTCTGCCACCCTATGCACTATATGCAAACTGGGAGACATATAGTATAAATGTCCTTTTGTGTTTCCTTGAGCCCACTGGTGGTGTAGTGACAAAGACAAAGGCAGGCTAACAAGCACTGCGGTGGCTCATCCCCTGGCCATTTACATGAGTTGGTGGAATACATTGTGAAAGGCTTGACCTTGTTGGGAAAGGCACTTCACCGTAATTCTGTGACCCATGAGGAGGAGCTGAGAGGTCCATGTGTTGATTGCTCACATGGGTGTATGCTTAATGGATTTTCACTCTTGAGCAAGGGGGCTTTTGTCAAATATTTCCAGGCCCTTTTGTTACAGGGCTGCACTTATGGTTATGTCTTGGTGTTGTATGATGGTCACATTTTTGGAAGACAAATTGTCATGACACCCTGACATTTAGTGATACGTTCACTAGCTTGGTGTTTTATAACTCACACATACTGCAGTGTGCACATCATCTGAAAACCACATAGTAAAATCAGCTCTTTTTTTTTTTTCTTTTTTTTGCCCTGGCTGCAGAGTGTGTGATCCATCAGGAGCCATGATCTGTGTCTTCACATTCATAAGCAATTAGTCTTGCCATACTTTACTCCTCATTAAGGGCCCATAATGAAAGTTCTCTGGAGCTTCTTTCAACGTTAAATTATACTCTCATTTTCTACAAATATAAACTGTGATATTTAAAGGGCCACTAACCGCTCATTCACATAATCAAAAGAGTTATTCTGAGAACTTATCATTACAGATCATGATATAATTATATGTTCACTCTGTCAGGGTCAATGCAGCATGATTGAGAGACTGTGTGGATTTTAATGACCAGATTAGAGGTTCATCTTGTCTGTACTAGATCAAATACTTGTGACATCTATGATATCTTACGAGTCAAGTTATGGCACATGGGTTGGGTTTTCAAGAAACACATATAGCCAGGGCTCCATTGAAAAAGTAAATATTTTAGCAGACATAATCTTTGTCCAGGAAGGTGCTGTCATGTTCCCAGCAGGTCTGGGGTCAGTTCACTTTAAATCCAATCTCTTCAGGAAGTAGTTTATTTTTCAACATTTGATAATTGAAAACCTTTTGCCATATAAAGGTTCTTATCCGACCTATAAAGAAATGATTTAGAATGAATACTCTCATTTTTGAGTGATTTGTGAGTTTCAATTTATGTTGTGAATTGACCTCAACCCTGGTTTTCATATAGTCACACTCTGCCATTGCTTACCTTTAATAACTCTAGTTGCTTAATGCCACCTCATTGATGGAAGTCAGGACAATATATGTACAATATATGGCAAAAAATAGAGCAGAGAAAGAAAGCACTTTTGTACATCAAGAGTGAGACGCTGTGACTCCATAGCTTGGTGTTTACCTGCTAGAGAAAGACTATGCCAGCACTGATTGGAAGAATGATATATAGACTACTACGATAAAGAACTGAGAGAGAGAGAAAAAGAGAAAGACATAGAGAGAGAGAGAGGGGTGGCTGGCAGTCCAAAAGGAAAGAATGGATGGATCGAGGGAAAGCCTCATTTAGGGAAGGAAGGCTGTTTGGCCCGCTCATACGACAGAGGGAGAGTCCAGAGCCATTGATCTCTTGCCACCAACGACAGGCCAGAACTCAGCAATAATCATGACAAATGAGCGGAGCCTCCACCAGATGAGAAACTGCCGATAATCACAGAGACCCCCAAAAAAAAAAGAAACTAGCAAGGTCGCAGGAAAGAGCCGGGACTCCTATACCTCTCAATACTCCTGAGGGAGATGTTCCTGGAAAAGAGACAGCTACAGAGAGAGACTTTTTAATATCATTGTATTGGACAGTGACCTAAATGGAAAGTTTTAGAGTGTCCAGGTGTCCCTAATATACACTTGGGAATATCATTTTTGCAGGTCTAATCTGTATTGGATGTGTTGACTTCATTTGTATAGTTAGTCTTACTTGCAAATACTGGTAAATATGTTTGTGCATTGAAAGGTCAATAACTTTCTATTCATCCCTGTAATGTTTGTGCTGTTATTTGACATTGGGGAAAGAATAGGGCTGCTGATATCCTACTAGCATGAAGTCCTTCACACCAGGACTCCTCTCTTTATATTGGAGTTAAACAATAATGCGCTGAAATTGCCTGATCAAATCAGTCTGGGTCCCGATAAACCATGATTGGTAACACTTTAGCCCTTCCTCTCCCTCTGGAGGCCTCCTGGACTCCAGCACCAGCCCCCCTGACTGACTACCAGACAGCCCCGCCCCACGGATGAAGCATTTTCTAATCAGCTTTATCTCTCACATGTGAATTTATCTTATTCGTGCAAAATGCCAATATATTAACTGGCTTGTATGATACACAAGGTGACCCTACTGACTTAATGACATAATACATTATCCTTAATGAAGTCAATATCTCGTCTTTTAGCTGTCTGTCTATTGGGCCGATTAATTGCGGTGTCATTAAAGTTAGCTCTCTTTTCATTTGAGCTTGGCAAGTGGCATAAAACTAATGTTCTTAGTTATCAACCGCTGAAATAGGATGGAGGGTGGAGGAAATTACGGGGAGGACAAGGGGGGTTCCTACTGCCCACATCAGGGTTTTTTTTCAGTGACACCTCGGCAACACTTACAGTCACAACATGTACACACTGTAGATTCATGAAGTTGGCTTCAGTTGCATTATTTATTTATTATTTAATGACATTTGAAGAGTTTTGTTCAAAATCAAGGTATACACAATTTGAACAATGCTTACTATTGCAAATCATCACTTGCCAAAAGTAAAACACATGACAAAATAGTAAAGGATACATTATCTGTACCTTAAAATAAGTAGTAATTCATTTCAAGTTACAGTTTGCAAAAAAAAGATGGATAGATGGATTCATTTTTTTTGCCAATAATGTAATGTTATGTCACATGAACGTGTACAGTAAAGTAGCAGTTGTCCACTGTGATTGACAGCCTATACGGACCTTTTGGTTGAATCTGTACCCCTCTGGCTGTGACTGTGTGTGTGTGAGGGGGACTTGGGGCCAGTGGCATAGCCTTCATGAACTCACACAGTGGCGACAGAAATAGTTTGAGGATTCCTTGTGACTTGCGACTCTCTGCCAATGGCCCGAGGGCTAAAAGTGACAACTGCCCAAAATAATCGTTTTGTGATGGTCGCTGTTACTGTAGTACACGGTGTCGTTACGGGTTGTTATGTTATTATACTTAGCATCTGTCATTGTAGTATCAGGATTTTTTTATTCAGAGAGATGGAAATGATAAACATGTGTTTGCTATTTGTTGTTGATTTGCTAAAATGGATTTTCATGCTCATTTTATGCCACAGTAATTGGTTTTTAAAATAGTAAGTAGGAGCCACTGTGCAATGTACTACAATGAAGAAGTTTGACAAGGACAAAACAATGCACCAGCGATGCACCAGCACCCCTCTCGTTGTCACTGCCCCCCCCTGTTTCCCCCCCTTACCTCCCCCCTGCCTCTCTCCCCCAGTGCTGAAACAAGCAGACAGGATGGGGGTAATTTACAATGTGTTATCTTTGTCTATAGCTGCGAAATGATATGAAGTAAATCAAGGTAGGAGTAATGAAAGACTGAGAATTCATTCCTGCGAGCACATTTTAAGTGTAGTATCCGTTATGGTGGCAGTGCCTGAAGAGGCTGAAATGAGACAGGCTGAGGGGCCATAAAGCAGCGGCGGGGCCCATGTTAATGCTGTCTGTCTGGGGTTAGTAATTGGGTTGCACTGATGAGTTGCTGTGAAGACAAAGTGTAAATCCCCTACGCCTGCTGTAAATCTTACATTGTTGGAACAAGGTGCAATCCCAACAAATATTGATCCTGCCTAGGGGCCTCGTGTGTGTCTGTGTGTGTGTGTGTGTTACCACTGCCTGTGGTCCTCCAATTACTATAGTCAAACCAGCACACCATGGTAGGTTCGTTCTACAGTACAAGTGCATCCTTGTCGTTACCTTACATTTGGCTCCTGTTGTTAAACCGCTGAGCTTGTTTTGAAGTGAAATTGTCCCTTTCCCACCAGCTGTTTCCTGGTCAAAGTCGGTTGGTATGTTGGTATGTTGGTATGTTTTGACTTTCAATGTTTTGGCTGAAAAGTAACTGCAAGGTAATTGAATGAATTCTGATGTTTGAGTTCCACATCTTCACATTTCCTCCTACAAGTTTTACAATTGGTTATAACATTATTTATACATATATATAATATACAATAATGACACTATTTCCAATTACATGTTGTTATTATTACTATTATTATTATCATTCATTAGCTACCTAGTTATCAAGATGGCGTGCCCACCACTCTATAGGTGTAACCTTTGAGGTTTTGAAATGTCATTGGGTTCTCCTTAACCTGGGTGGTGGACTAGTGTGTGTGTGTGTGTGTGTGTGTGTGTGTGTGTGTGTGTGTGTGTGTGATATCCAGGCAGACAGCTTATCGTTAAACACATCGTATCTGGCTTGACAGGTCACTGTCAGGTACAGCTCCCTTCCTCCCTCACCCTTACTGATACAGGGTGTCACAGACAGAAATCTACCTGCACCAGTATGCTAATACCATCTGATGGGGAGAGCGTTTAAAGCGGCGCATCTGTTAAGGTTGCAAAAACTGCTTGTGCCAAAACGCTTGGCTAATACCCGGTAGCCCCTGCCTCGCCTTGCCGTGCACGGTTACATCACTTGATCTCCCAAATTATAGATCTAAATAAGGTTTTTCTCCAAATGAATGACAGTAGGGATGGAAAAGTTGCTGATGGGAAATGTGTTTGGCACGCAGAAAAGGTCATGTCATTTAGAGTAGGAATCAGCTTGTCCCTCTAGCCCCTACCGGTCTGTCTGTTATATTAGTCACACACAAGCATGCATCCCACTGGCTCACCTAGGATCATCCATGTGTTTGCAATCAACCTGTTTACTGTGTGCTTTATTTTCTATTTAGCTTCTATGTGTTGAGTGTGAAAAGTATCTTAAGTTCAATGACATGTTGGTAACAGGGATTCAATGCGACATCTTATCCAATATTATTATGCTAACATTTTTCAAAAAGTTTCAACAGTTGGATGCATGGTTGCTACAAAATGAAACCTCAACGTTTTTAGTGTAAAAGCTCAGTTATTTTGTTATTTTTCTTAGATGAAGCTCCTGGATTGCAGTCTGTTGTGATCTTCATGGCTAACGTAATAACAGATGCTGACAGTATAAGCTAATATAACAGATGACCTGAGCTTCTGCTGCACCTCCTTCCACAAAACAGGTGTTAGGACCCGAGTTTCTCAGGTAGCAGAAATATGGTATTTATACTTGGAGGCCTTCTGTTGTTTGGTGGTTGCCGGGTGCTGTGTGGATAACTCATAGCCCTGACTCTCTGTGTCCATCTGTAAAATGGGGAAACCTGGACCTGGTGTGATGGTACAAGATAAACCAGCACCGAGGAAAGCTCCATTAATAATTCTCTTATTTGGGAACGGGGCGCTGTGCTTACAGAATACAGGGCAGTCCATCTCTTACAGCGAGAGACGGGGAAGGAAAAAAGAACAAAGTATAAGGTCAACAGGGAGAGACTCCCTCTTTCCAGCCCTCCTTTCCCTCCAGCCCTCCCTCTCCCTCTCTGAGTGATGGGCCCAGGTTTTCCAAGGTAGTGCATTTGTCTGTCAGGAGTCTTGGCTGGCTGGCGTGATTTAGCTGCTGTCAGATGATGCTGGTGTCCAGAGGATGATAGCGGCTGGCTGGATGGGGGGAAATTTGTTACCTTTAGCTCTGACAGGGAGATAATTGCTGATGGTTAACAGAACGGTATGGAATCCAAAGGGTTGGAAGCAGAGAGCAAAGTAATGGGATACACAGCCAAGCCCATATTTTATGCCTACATGCACCTACTCTCTCTCTCTCTCTCTCTCTTCTCTCTATCTCTCTCTCTCTCTCTCTCTCTCTCTCTCTCTCTCTGTTTCTCTTAATTTTACCAATATGACTTCCCTCCACTGGTTCCCCTGAAAAAACTCGAGAAAAGTTATTGAATTAACTCTGTTCACCCTGTTCAGCACAATGACAGAGCTATGCTGCTTTGCACATCTATTTTGGCACTCCCTCTACCCCTTAAGCCCCATTCGCTCCACCCTCACATGTCCAGCCCAATCTCCCTCCATGTCCACAAAGGTGCCTCCCAATGCCTGGATCAGGACTGCCATCAGTCAAGCTATCCAAACTGCCAGCAGCATATCACACAGGGAGTTAAGTAGGAGGCGGACCTGAGAGTGCCAGTGTGATAGGTTGACGGGACTTGATTGACAGGTTAAACCCCTGGTTAATTGTCTTCTCCTCCTTACATTGATGTGGAATCTACTGGGTTGTGATGTTGGGGGTGGAGTTAAACAGCTTAGCTGGCATGATATTGTTGCATTTAACAGCATTTTGTTTTCCTGCGCGGCGGGTTTCACAGCGCTGCGAGCAGGACAACCACTCACCCTGGCAACACAATTCCAATTCACACCACGAATCAAGAAATCATTCTGTATAGACGGTGTGGAAGAAGCACCTTCTCCTGATAGTTGTCTTGATAAGAAGTGACCGCGTGCCAATGTTCATTTACACGTTTTCAATTATCTGAAATATCCATCTAACTCGTAGCATTTGCACCTTTTTTTGATATAATTTAGTCTTTCTCAAGCAACACCATGAACGGGTATTACCTGGCCGTATGTCTGCTCTATTTTTGATCGGCCTATCTGCATTAATAAGCAGCGCTGATAGGGCCTTAATGCCTTGTCACTCTTGGGTTGACCTCGACATCATATTTTTATTTTCTCTCTGACAATGAGAGTAATAGGAAATATTGATTGGCAGTGCAGTTAAGTTGTCAGCGCGGTCATTTAATGTGTCAGGAGAACCAGTTAAATTGTCAAAAAATCACTTGAGGACTCTCCTCTTCCTTAACAGGCTCCTATAAAAGCATTCCCTTTCAGACACGCTCAGGAAACCTGAAAATGCTCTCACGCTCGCTGAATTACACTGCTCTTTTATTGACTTCTGGTCCGGCATTTGGTTTCATGAATATGAAATATTATTGATTATTATTGATCAGAAAACGTAGTTACTACTATTATCAAAGATTTCATGTATTTTATCCTGTGTACATGTGTGTGTCATCACATAGTGTGTATGTTTTTGTATGTTTTTGTATGCCTGTGTGTGTAGCTGTGCTTTTTTGTACAGTAGTGTGTGTGTGTGTGTGTGTGTGTGTGTGTGTGTGTGCATGCATGCATATGGATCATCACAGTGGGCCCCATTAAGACTAGAACGGGACCCCATGGACAATGTTGCTAGGAGAGCGTAGGTGGTAGTCGACCTGGGTCACCGCGGTTCCCCTACTGCCGCCTCCTAGAGCCTATAAATGGACTCCTAGGGCTTTAGGCCTCTGGCTGAGTGTGCCGGCCACAGCATGGACCGAGATGAGATCTACTCCATCTGATTTTTAAACACTACTACATAACTTTGTTTGGATTTGTTTAAAAAATAAAACCTCAGTGGTGTACATTTTGATATCTTTGTGATTTATGGGAGCTTTAAAGTAAATCCCTCCCTCAGATGTTATCTGTGCTGATGTAAGGCTTGTAAACATTTCCCTTCAGTTTGATCTGTGTTGTTGGTGTTTCCTGGGCAGCCTTGCCTGTCAATTAGCTGTCTCTTTAATCTCCTGGCCCTAGGATGGGGGGGGTGTATGATGCAATAAGTGATCTGACGTTGAAATGATGATCAAATAAACATTGACAGCAATGGGGGAGGGGATGGGAACGATTCTTTCATTAGGATCATATTGGATACCATGTCTTAACGTAATGAAATATATATATATTTGAACTATATACATATTAGGGCTGCAACTAACGGTTATCTTGTTATACATACTCTTTATGTATAACAAGATATTATGTATTAATTGTCTAATCTAAATGACAATTTCTACTAATTTACAATACAAAAAACCTTTTGCAGTTGAGCACTTCTAAATTTACTAATGAATTATGACCAAGCTACATTTCAAACAAACCTGCACTCAGTACGTACAAGTGTCCGGTGTTGAATCTTAGATTAAATACAACATACAGTTAGGAGCGCAAGCTAGAGAGCTAACCTAGCCTGGATAAACACGTGTTACGGTGTCATCATGTGCTTATGATGTGATTGGGATTTTTTCTTTTCAGCTGCTTTTTACTGCTATAGTTTGCCATTACAAATTTCAACAGTGAACAAATAACTATATTATTGGGTTCATGGAGGGTCAGAGTTTTTTGGTATTCTCATAGGTGCACTCATGGTTTGGGGTTGCAGCAGCCATGCTCAACACAAAACATGCATATGATGAATTTACAGTCTACCGATGAATCACTGCAGCCTTAATACTTAATTAATTAATTACTAATTTACTATATTTAGTAACTCAACATGTGTATCATATTACTATGGACCGGATATTGCATTTTATTTTAGAACAATAGAAATGGTTATAGTTGTAGAATAGAACTATAACCATTTATATTGTTCTATTGGCCTAGTACATAAAAGAAGTAGTCCACTGTTTCCTATCTGTCCTCCTCCTATCTATCTAATTGCATTGCTACCTAGACAGTTGACTTGATTTCAATAGCAACAATGTTCAGTTTTCCCACAGAGCTGAAACAATGTTATTTGAAGATGTTTAGCAAGGGGCTTGATTGAATTTGTCCCTTGGTGAGGAGACAGGCTCCATTAGGCAGCAGGCAGCAGGGTCTGGGGACAGGACAGTTAGAGAGATAAGAGGGGAGCTGGCAGCGTAGTCTGGCCCCAGACCCAGAGCAGGGGTTTGGGGAATAGAGCTCTATAATAGCTGGTCCAGGGTCAGGTAGACAGCCTGCCTCTGTCCACCCCTTTTGTGTTAACTAACATTCGGCAGCACAGTGCAAGGGAGCACAACAGACTGCGGGGAGAGGACGGAGGGAGGGAAGGAGCGAGAACAAGGGGGTAGTACAGGAGAGGAAAAAGAGGCGGCTATTTCGACGTCGGGGCAGCACGACGATTGTATCTCCAGCGTAGTCCGCCTTACTGCCTCTTCCGAGTTTGGCATATCTGATTCGAGTTCTGTCAGTCATTGACTTGGAAATTGTTTGTGACAGTAACAAGCTACCTAATCACTTGATTGATGGATGGAAGGAAGGCTGTTAGATTGTTAGACGGACGTTTCATTGACAGCGAGAGGATGTTTTCAGAGGTAATCAAACTAAACCAACCTGTGCGCCCCTCCCCCTCTCCTACTTCTTTCCTTTATTTTTATTTTTTCCACTAAAGGCCACTATCATCTATTACAGTGAGTACTGCAGTCCCCCTTGCTGTAGGCAGTAGGTGATTGTGACAGTAGGCTGTCCCGGTGTTTTATGTACCTTAAGTCCCTGTGTGTATCTGACTACCATGGCCCTTCTTCCAGGCCCTTGGCCCCTGGCCCCTATCTCCTGCTCTCCCCCACAGTAATGAAGGCTGCCTTTAAGGAACGGGGTGCAGGCAGCGAGGCATCACAGATTAGGTCAGTGGAACGGCTAGCGGGCTGAGCATGATGGATGAGGGCCAGAATGAGTTTCTGCCGCGGCTGTATTGTGAAATCTTTTCATTGTCACCGACGGGCCTATGAGGGCCTGATGAATGAGGGAGCAAGTGTCAGAAACGCCCTTCCACTGCTCCCCCCTTCTACTCTTTTAATATCTCCCTAAGCTGCATGGCTCCGTGCCTCCCTACCCTGCCCTTTCTGACCGTCCACACCGGCAGTTCACAGCAGTATTGATAAAAGTTATTTCTAAAAATAGGCCGGGTCTAGTGGAGGGAAAGAGAGAAAGCACTAATGAGAGAGCGATGGTGAAGGAGATGGAGTTGCGGAAAATTATCAAACTAGGGATTTGTTGTGGTATTCTTCCAGTTCATAACTCTACAAAACAAGTCTCCTTGCTCTTTCGCCCTCTCATCTCTCTCTTTCCTCTCATGCGGATGGACCTCCTGCTTTCACAGTGAGAGAGAGAGAGAGAGAGAGAGGGAGAAATAGGGAGCAGGGGGGGGAGGTGGGGGGTGTCTTTATGGGAAACGTTTGTGACCAGCGTGACAGCTCTGCTTGATGGATGGGCCGCCTCCATCTGGTTGCAGTGCATGTAATAAATATCCATGCTCGTGTTTGACCTCTCTCACTTACCAGACACATCTTTCACTTTTGGGACATCCAAGGGGGACTCACAATTATGCTCTGCACTCACCACTAGCCGGGGTGTGGGGGATAGCAGCTCTGTTTATGGGCCGCAGCCCAAGGGCAAAGAGTCAAAAAAATAGATAGCTGTAAACAATGCTTCCGCCACCAGGAGAATTCTCCAGCATTCAATAACCTTTAACACCTCCTAAGCCCTCATCTCCCTGAGCTGGCTGCCTCTGCCCCCAGAATGCACTGCGGTTCCACACAAACCGCCTCCATCTTTTGACCAGTGATTTAGCTCGGTGTCTAAGCATAGGTCGAAGGATCAAATGCCATTGCCTGTGCGAAAGTTGTAAAAGCAGCATTGAGAAAGAAAAAAAGGAAAAAAAACAAATGAACCAAATGAAATCCGATTTTGCCCTGTTGATTTCAGTGCTCTGTTGAAAATATTTAATCATCTATCATATGGAGAAAGGGCTACTGTTGAGGGCAACTGGATATACGTTTGAGCCTTTCCAAGGCCATAGTAACCTAGTTATACTCCCACTACTGTTTTCCCAACACAGAGAGAGAAAATAGCACCTTCCAAAAGCCATTACTATTCTACTTTCACTGGTCATAAACAGCAGTTGGTGTATTTGCCCTGAACAGTGACCCGGTGCATTTAGCTGGTCAGCCCCTCAGTAATAGAAACAGATAGGCGGCCATTGGATTTTAATAAACCTGGATAATAATGAGGCTGAGAAGCTGAGTGAATTGTAAAGCAGAAGGCTAATGAAGTGGCTATGTGGGCAGTATGTGAGAAATAACCTATAACCTATTAAGAAACAGCCCAACTCCCTCTGCCTGAGTCCTACCCCCTGATTGAATTAGTGCACTCTTTAATTACTGAGCATCCAAGATGGGAGCTCTGAATCTAATTGAACTTTTTCATGCTTGCTGCTCCCCAGCCAAACAATTTGTTCTGTAAAAAAAAAAAAAAAAAAATGAATTAACAGTCTCACTCTCCTCCTTTTTTTTTGCATTGATTATTGCAACATTAGGAGTGTCTCAGGAGTTTCCAGGCCGTAAAGAATCAAATTGCAAAGCATTATTCACAATAACGCATATGTTATAATCGCAGAGAGAACTTACTTAAAATTCAATCCACTTTGGCATCATTATCATGTATCAACATAATAAATGAGCCCTTCAGAGCATGGTAATTATAATTTGATAAATCATCAGCAGAAAATTAACTGGATGTCAAAACATTCATTGGAAAGGGTGATGAATGGAGGATGATTGTGGTGATGAATTGTGTTAATCTGCGCAGTATGAAGCCAGCGAAATGGCTAAGCAGCCCAAGATGGATGGGCCATGGAAGCTGCAAGGTCAGGACACACAACTGCAGAACGGAGGGAAGAAAAAATAGGAGGGAATGAAACGGGGAGAGAAAGAGAAAAGAGGGGGACTCTCTCTCTCGCTCTCTCTCTCTCTCTCTCTCTCTCTCTCTTCTTTATCTCTGCTCAGGGCTTTCTCTGTCTTTCCCTCAGCAGTTCTTTATCTTGGCTTTCAGGCATTTGGGTTTGACAGTGGATTGGATCCTATAGTCTATTTTTTTAAGATACTTAATTTTATAGTGTAAACAATGATGTTGATGACGATGTTGACGACTACTCATACTGTGTAGATAATATTTTCAAAATAAATTATCCAACGCTTTAAGGTGTTTACACTGCACATTTATACTTCACATTGTAAGTATCAATAGCATGTTCATGAATCAGAAATCAACAGTTATAACAGCTTCATAACATACCCATGTAAAATAGTTATATAGGACATTTCAAAATAAAGGTCCTCGTGACCAACATTTTCTATTTAATAAAATGGTGGGTCTTAAGTCACATCGCAACAATGGCTGTACAAAATGTAACCGTAATCAGTCTGAGTTTGTGCAGAAAATCAAAAGTGAAAAGAGTTGTTGAAGTTGTTTACATGCCACCCTTGTAATATCGACGCCAGGCATCTTAGCTGGATTCCTCATAATCAGAGTATGAGATTAATCAGGTTATTCTAACCAAGTTATTAAGTAAGTTTACTTTCATCAACCCAAAAAAACAGGTCACTTGAGTTAACAGGTTAAGAACGGAATTATCTGTGAAGGTCTAAATCAATCTAAATCGATTAGCAGAAATGATCACTGCTCATTGTTCATAATTACACTCATCACCTCCATCTGCAAACAAGTCCTAGTCTTCTTCTTCAACTTACAGTGACATGATTACATTAAATATGTTGCAACTCAATAAAACGGCTCAGTTGAATTACCCTGAAGGACCCTCGCGTTCTGTGACTGAAATCAGAAATCACATGTCCTGAATGCTGTTTTGGAATCCTCTCATGATGATGGTTATGTTGAAAGGAAGCTGACTGTGATGTGAAATATCATAAATGCTCTGTTATGTTATTCCTTTTGTGGAGGTGCTACGTATCCCTTTAAGAAAAAAACAGGTAATGGAATTAAACAAATGAACTGCCTTGGAGTTTAATTTTCCTGCCTCAAGTATGTTGTATGTCAAGATCAAGCTGCTCTAATTGCGTGTGGTGCTGTAGGCTAACACAATGTGATCAAAACCCATTCTGATCTGGGAATCAAAATGTATTAGCACCTGAAAGCAACACTTAGCATACATACCCTATTATGACTTGATGAACAGTCAAATACCAATATCACAAACTATAATAACATCACCCGTTTGTATGCATGAACCGTGACCGTTTTAAAAACAAAGTACTGATTACAGTCGGTGGTTGACATTTCATGCACACGTGGATATATGCATGCTTAGAGTGGAAAATGTGAAATTATGTTTTAACACTTCTCACACAATTCTGCATAACATCACCTGAAAACGAACTCCTGCATGTCTCTTACAAACTATGTGGCGCTGCAATATTGCCACATATTTCTGCTAGAATGTGATTTTAGGTTGTTGAGCTCTTTTTCAGTGAGTAAGAACGGAAGGGCCCTCACAGATGATAATGAAGGCTATTTCTACAAATAACAGTAATTACATGTCACTGCTTTTGAAAAGTGACAAAGCAGACAATGTTGCTTTTATTGAATTCATTATGTTGACAGGCACTTCATCCATTCATTTATCTCCCATTCGTTATGGCCGTGAACGTGTGTAAACTGACAACTACACTTAATGTTGTTGTTCTTCATTTGCGGCCCTAGATAAAATCATAACCAGTATAATTTGTGTGCTAATGTTTGTCCACCACAGATGGAAATATGAATCTACTGCAGTTAGTTTTGTACTGTTGCTAGAGGTGGCTTCACAGAGATCAAAAGTCCCCCCTTCACATCCTTTGTCATTTCTAGCTGGGAAGTATTAATCTCATACAGAGTTTCAGACACCTCTTATCGGGCTGGCAGGTTGACATGTAAGGGGATATTTCGTCTTGATTCCGACAATGAATGCAGCACACAGGCTATCAAATGGCCCATGCTGCATATGGAAAAGGAGAAATCACACCTTTCTTTCTGTGACTTCCATTTTCATTTGTGCTCTCTCTACTCCGTCTCTCTTTTCTCTCCTGGAAATTATCACCAGCCATGTCAGAAGCCTGTCGGGTGGAGGGGGAGAAATGTGTCACGCTGCCTCTTAAGTTTCTGATTGTCTAAATGACACAGAATCTCATCATACAGCTGTCTCCCTTTCTGACACTACAATAACCCATAATTCTCTCTGTCACTCACTGTCTCAAGGTTAGTATTTTATAGCTGGAACGGGTGGCGAGGGCATTTACATTTTGGAGGATGGAATAAAAAAAAGGGGTTGGGGAAACAGAAAGGGTTTGGGGGGGATATTTTTTTGCTTTGTGCCACTTTGTATTTTACCCCTTTTCCCTATTTCCCGAGGAATCCTTTTAGCGAGATTGGTAAATAAGCTTGAAAATGGGATCTGTGCTTCTCTTATTGAATCAAAGGCTTACAGATAAGAAGAGTATGGCATTGACTAGGAGTGCAAGCTGGTGAAAAGCGTTTTCTATGAAAGCAGATGAAAACATATTTTCATACATAATCCAAGGCTTTGGGTTTTTGATTTGGTTTTGATTTTCTAAATACTATCCTAAATAATGTCTCTGGGTGGGTCGTAGTGTAACCTAAACTACCCAAAGCACCTTTCCCAAGTACCTCAATTACTGTAGAAATGACTTTGTGCACCTTGTTCCACCCGACGTCATTAATCAGATTTGATGACCAAAATAATATTCCTTGATACCACACTTTAGAAACTGTGTGTAGTCCGTCCCTCTTGACAAAGTGTGCTCTGTGAAAATGGTCCATTATCTTGCCACTTTTTACTCCATCATCTGAGATATTCTTATATGGTCTCTGGGTTAAACAGTATGTCTTCCCAACCCCTTCTACCTCATCCCTCCAGTAAAGTGTTCTTCAAAGGTATATATTTCATTGCAGGCTGACAGCCTTGACACCATAATTGACCTGAAAGCTTCCATCTTACTCTTTTGAAATTTTCCGTTGTAATGTATGTCAACTAGATAAAATGATTCCCGTCTCCACCTTTCTGTGGATTTACATTTGCAAAGGCGACTGACTGACTGACTGGCGTAGACTCCATTATCATTCTGTTTGAATGGCTGTGATCGGAGGAAAGATGTACAGATGCAAAGGGATCCATTGTTTGAAAAAGGTGCTCACGCTCAAGTCAGCCACGCAGTGCTTTGAGATGGGTTAAATACTTTGTGATACGCTTGAGATCTGATACTCTATTTTTAATGTACAGAGATACATATTCATTACAACGTCGCTCTCTGATAGATCTCATAACTTCATGACGTCAATGTGTGATGGTTTCATTGAGGGAAAATTGTGACTGTCAAGTACATTTTAACTTTGGAGCGGTGTTATTGCTAATTCACAAGTAATGACTGAATGTAGTAATACGTGAAACGTATGAGCAGGCTAGAACAATGCATTTAGACCGCCAAACCAGCTAACCCTAGAACAATGCATTTAGACCGCCAAACCAGCTAACCCTAGAACAATGCATTTAGACCGCCAAACCAGCTAACCCTAGAACAATGCATTTAGACTGCCAAACCAGCTAACCCTAACCCTAGAACAATGCATTTAGACTGCCAAACCAGCTAACCCTATAACAATGCATTTAGACTGCCAAACCAGCTAACCCTAACCCTAGAACAATGCATTTAGACTGCCAAACCAGCTAACCCTATAACAATGCATTTAGACTGCCAAACCAGCTAACCCTAGAACAATGCATTTAGACTGCCAAACCAGCTAACCCTAACCCTAGAACAATGCATTTAGACTGCCAAACCAGCTAACCCTAGAACAATGCATTCAGACTGCCAAACCAGCTAACCCTAGAACAATGCATTCAGACTGCCAAACCAGCTAACCCTAGAACAATGCATTTAGACTGCCAAACCAGCTAACCCTAGAACAATGCATTTAGACTGCCAAACCAGCTAACCCTAGAACAATGCATTTAGACTGCCAAACCAGCTAACCCTAGAACAATGCATTTAGACTGCCAAACCAGCTAACCCTAACCCTAGAACAATGCATTTAGACTGCCAAACCAGCTAACCCTAGAACAATGCATTTAGACTGCCAAACCAGCTAACCCTAGAACAGTGCATTTAGACTGCCAAACCAGCTAACCCTAGAACAATGCATTCAGACTGCCAAACCAGCTAACCCTATAACAATGCATTTAGACCTAACCCTATAACAATGCATTTAGACCTAACCCTATAACAATGCATTTAGACCGCCAAACCAGCTGCACATTACACAAATGGTTTCAAGAGCCAGTAATGGGCTGTACCCCATGTTCATCCTGACAAGAAATGCCATAAATGTCTTTTATTTTCTGTCCTTTAAAAATACGTGATTCTGTCCTTGTATTCATGATAACTATATAGTACGTCCATCATATTTGCCATATCACTTGAAGCATGCACTTTTCCTTCGTCTTATTTTTCTTCTTTGTTGCACTTGTGGCTATAAAAAGATCTGCTCTGTTTCTGTATGCCATGTCATATCACTCAGTTTCACGCTTGGTCCGTGAACCCAAGACATATTTTCGGCTTTCCTCTGGCTAATTGGGAGATGGTTAGGATTGTCTCAATCCAGAGCCTGATGCGCCCAAATGTGTCGATGTGCTGCTATGCTGCCGCTAGACTGCATGTCTTCTTGTCAATTCAGGGCATGTTTTTCAGAGCAGTTTGTTAGTAGATTAATTAACACTGTATTGACTAACTGTGATAGGGTTGTGTGATCTCCTCTCACCTTTCGAGACACTCTTTTTCTTGCTGTTTAAATCAAAGTAGCAAAGAAAAAAAAAGTATTTTTTAAAAGTGCACACCAGTAGAAAATGAGAAATAACACATCTTACAATTTCAGTTTTTACAGTATTTATGACTTTTTTTTTTAAGTAAGCAACCTTTTTAGATTAGAGCAATGTGCTGCGTGTTGAACAAATATGAACCATGTGTTTATTTTGCCATTGTCCAAACTCACAAAGTAGAGGGAGGGTTTATATACTTCAGTGAAAAGGGTTCAGGGGAAGCGGCACTTTTTGGGGGTAAAGCTGGGAGGCTAAAACAAGCTTTAAAGAGAGTCCAGTCCTGCTCAAGTTCACTGGTAAGCCTGTTGGACATCCGGCTTTGTTCCCCTTATAGGCTACTTATCAGTGGCCTGATGCGGTTGTCCCCTCACATGTTCCTCTTGTACCTCAGCCGGGCCAATTCCGATGCCCTAAGTGCTCAAATTGAGCCATTTTGTCTCACTTTGAAACAAACTAGGACCTATTATACGTGATTTTTTTATTCATACCCCTCCTCCTTACCTCCCTTCCACATTGGCCTTGGTCTATGTAGTTTGTCACCCCCCCCCCCCCCCCCCCACCCCGCCTCTCTCTGTTCTTAAGTTCGAAGCACTAGCATTGTGAGGGGTCAGTGTTTCCACTCCAGCAGTGTCAACTCCAATCTGGAACGATTTGGTGTGAAATGTGTGCCATGGTGTGGGGGCTTGCAGGTCAAACCCCCAGTAATTGATGTTGCTTATTCATCTGCTTTTCCTTGTCTCATCTCTACCCAGCACAGCGGCCGTTTTTGTTTGTCTAAATTGTTTGAAGATTTACTGTAGGTCTTAGGGCCCTGAGAAGCATCCCCCTGCTGCACCGTCTCTGTGTTCCTACCTAGCAGGGGGCTCAGCACCGGGGACACACAATGGTGCCCGCACAAAAGGGGCTTTCCCCAACACAAGGCCTGGAGGACATCTCATAGCGTGATACTGGGCACTGGGGGACACATAATGGCGGAAGCACAAAGGAGGCTTCTCTTAAGACAGGACTCAGAGGACATCTCATAGCATGACAAGCAGGCCAGCTCTCACTATAATTAGCCATGGGGCCAGCCTGACCAATGGTTCCTTATGAGATCAGTGAGCTATCAGTAAACACCATTCAAATACCGAAAGGGAAGAAAGTAATTGGCTAAGACTTGCTCTCGCGATGCAGAAAACCAGAGGAAAATGATCCACTATTACTCGAAGATTTGGCTCTGCGTAGAGAAGACAGCTATGTTAGAGAAGCGATAGCACTCCCTTCACGTTGAACTCTTTTGGCGCTGCTGATCTTTCTTCCGCTCTTGTTCCTCCTGAGTAACGTTACCTGCTAGTTCAAGCGCAGGATGAAATGCTGGATCTGTTTAAGCACAAAAGAGGGGCCGTAATGACGGAGCCACGTTTAATCTGGCCCTCTGACATGTCAAGCGGCTGCATGGGTGGTATGTCCTCCAGGGCCTTTGAAGAGGGGCGATTTAGAGGAGAGATTTGGATCATTACACAATAAAGAACACTTCATAAGTACTGAAGTGAGTTGGGGAAATGACGGTTAATGATGTTGACAGCAATTCACCTCTGCTGAATTACAGAAAGATTTGACTTGACTTGCCTTCTTTAATGAGCCTCACTCTGTAAAGGTAATGGGCCAGCGGTAAGGCACGCAGAGAGGCATGGGGAGGAAGACAGTGGGGGAAAAAGAGAGAGAGAGAGAGAGAGAGAGATCTTTTTTTTCCCCCTTTTCTCAAGGAACTGCACCGGTGCCCGTGGTTAACACCAGACACCAGGCAGTAGGCTATCACATACCTCCCTTTAAGCTGTCATGTCAGGGAACCACAGAGACAGAAAGGCCATCTTCAATAGAAAGAGGCTGCTAGTGCAGGTAGGCTCTCTGTTCTCTTCTGTCTGAGGCTTGAGTCTTCAAATCTGTGCACATACGGATCACCGGATCTCACCGCACAGCTCTGAGGCGCCAGTGAAGCATTGTAAGTCGTTATAAATGCCTTCAAAATAAAGATCCCGCTCGCTTTTTTGCAGTATAATTAGTATGTACTGTGTATAACTGGCACTTTGGGAGGGTGGTACCTTTCGTCTGCGTCCACTGTAGTGTGATAAACGATCGCAGGCACCGTGAAAGTTCAGTAATAACCTCCCAATACATCAAGTGTCCGTGTTTTACCATCATATACGACTAAGACCCTGTATTGTATTTTCATCACTTTACTTCGATTGAATAAGCCTGTTTATGCAGTTCCGGCACAAGGACAGTGATCCCAGCCTACAGCCCGTTTGTCATCTCTAATCATGGTGTTTATGTGCAAGCTTGTGACAAAAAGCTTAACTGACAGAGCGACAGTTGATTTACAGTTCTGTTTTTTCTTTCTCCCTCCCCCCATATCTGACTGTTTAGCCATCAAAGCAACATATCTGTGTCTTTGAACGTCTCGCGCTGAATGATAAACATGTAAGTCCAAACCGGGATTCAGTGCCAATTATGCATTGACAGAGATGTCAGTGAGAATGTAACATTTAAACTCAAATTATGGCATTTGATTTCAAACAGCCTTGCACGGTGACATGTTCTATTATCTCCTGGCGTGGTGTAAAACAAGACAAAAACAACAACAATGAAAGAGACTATCACAAAGGTCAAATCAATAACTTTACTGCTTCTTTCTTTTTTTCTCTGTAGGCACACCTACATGTCAATCACCGAGCCTATTAATAGGGATTGTTAGAGTCAAAGCATTCTCCTGGCATTCACTGTTATCTAAAAAAACAACACCTCAACATACGTACCGGTTAGCTACCTAGCCTTCCAGCATCTAGCAAGCACCTTGGCACCCTGTATACTCTGTAGTGGTTCAACGTTACGATGTTGACGTTCTTAGGATTTTAGCTTAGCAGTATAATTGTAGTATGTGGTAAATGGGAGGGCAGTGAGCTCCATTTTTTACATGGACAAGAAATAGGAGGTTTGATGCTTTAATTGGTATGAATAGTTGTCTAATTATCACTTCTCTGCCTGCTCGCCGTGCTGAGATTATGTAATTATCATTTTGAAACATTGTGGAATGATATTGCTTTTTATGTGTCATATCTGAGACGCCTCTGTACCTGACACTTAGCAAGCCACTTAATGATATGCTGGGAAGACAGCTAATTATATCATAATAATGGCTTGATGAAAGCGGCACGGCGGCCCGTTGAATGAATGATAGCACTGTACGGCATCGCATTGATGCTCAAGTTTTTATCATCGTCTCAAATTATGGCAATCACACTACTACACAGGAAATTCTTTAATTACAAATGTGTTTATTCATTGTGCCACGGCAACTTAAAGTCTTTTCATTTGTTTTCATTATACAATTGTAGGCCCGTACTAAATTATATATTTCTCTACAACGATATTTTCAGCAAATTAAAGTCCTTATCAAGTTAATTACTCCGAGTTTAGAAGCCCCCCAAGCCAGGATATCCCAATTAAAGACTACACCTGTTCTATTTGTTGGATTTGGATTCGTTACATGTGTCATTACATGTTCCCCCTGCAGAGCACAGGTTTGTCAGGGGGGGAAGAACCACCAGTTAGACCCCTTACTGGGCCTCCAGATTTCTCCTCTGCTTCCAGGCTGTTTTAGGCTGACTGGTGCCGTGTCTAGTAATGGGATCCTTCCAGCAAGGAGGCAGGAACACGGCTGACACACACACACACACATCTGCAGGACCCGGGGAGGGGGTAGATGGGTAATCTGACGCAGGGCACGGCTGAGCAGCAGCGGCGGCGGCATCAACAGCAGCCGTAGACTGCTTTCAAAACTTTTTTAATTAGCACTAATTACCTTTGCAGGAAAATGTTGAGGCTTGAAAGGATTTGTGTCAGCAAGTGAGAGATCAAAGATTGTGGTGCTGTGCATTTTAATCTGAACACTGGGAGGGAATAGAGAGCTGTGTGTTTGTGAGGGGGGGGAGGGTGAGAGCAGGAAAAGAAGCACCCCAGGTGGTACTGGAGTAGTCTACCTCTAGTAATCCTGTCTACCAATCACACCACAGGTCCAGTCACATTATGAGATTTCCCACTAATATGGAGAAATTAACGTTTCTCTTTTTAAATTTGTGAATTGAATCATAGCCTGCTCTCTCACTTTGTTCATGCTCTCTTTTATTGGGGTGCGTGCGTGCCTGTGTGTGTGTGTGAGTATGTGTGCACGCGTGTGTGATTGTGTGCATTGCTTCATCAGGCTGACAGGCATTTCATAGAGGTGGTTTTTAATGCATGCCTGGACATCACTGTGGCAGGGTCATCCATCAGACTTCAAGACAACATCGATCATTTGCCATGAAGAGGGCGCGGGGTAGTGATTATTTGCTATTAGGTGGATGCTGAGGCATACAAATGGCTGGCAGTTGACAGTTGAACTCACTCAAACGTAATGCGGGATGGCTCTCCCGCTCTCAGGGAAATGTTGACAAGCACTGAGCCTGAACACTGTAATGACAGAGCCATACTCAGGCCGACAGAGCACTGAGGGATTCTTCCTCATAGGATTAAATGCGTTTCATTCACACAGATTGCAACATCTATTGTTTAATGTTGAGCTTACTTATTGCAATGTACCAATGGCACTGCGCCCTGACTGATAGACAGTGTCAGAGGCTGATAACAAAGTCTTCTGCTGCATGTGTGGTTTTCTTCTAAGCATTCAGAGCTGTGTGTGTACATGTGTAGCGTGCATGAGCGCCTGTGTGCTTGTTTGTGTCTCAATGATGTACACTGACTGAGATGCCATCAGTGAATTGATTTTCAGCTCTGGCTCACTGAGAGAGGAGGGTGTTTGTCATGTGGAGAGACAACTAATCTTTCAATACCAACATTCACAAGAAGCATGGCCATGCTGTGAGCACAGTCCAGGCACTATGCGGATGAACGTTTTATGTAGGCTCTGAAGGAGCTCTTCCACATATACTGTACACCTCCCTCCTCTGATGTGGATCTATTTCACAGGGAGTCTGTCAATAACATTTAGTGTTGTACATGGGAAGCAACTGTCATCCCTACCAGCCATGTAGCACACCTCACTAGATAGATGAAACTTTAAAACAGACATCCGCCTTTCTTCTATGATCTCTCTGTTTCTGTTCTGTTCCCTGCCAACGAGGCATCTCTCTTCTCATATTCTACCTCTCAATCAGATTGTTGGAGCGTAGACTTTAGCCAGGCCAGGCCACGGTCAAACCTGGCTTATAAGGTCGGATCTGACAGGAGTGCCTGTCAAGTCCTTATCCTGGGCTGATCCAGGGTCATTAATCAGACAGGGACTGAAGGTGCGAGGGGAGGCATGAGGCCAGGCCACACTGACCTCAGTACAGTGGCTTTGATGTGGTCTGGCTTTGGCTTTGTGTGCGTGCGTGCAAGTGTGTGTGTGTGTGTGTGTGTGTGTGAGAGTTGAGGGGATCAGTCCCTGTCTGATTCACAGAGCTCTCAGCCCTTCTGCCAGCTCTAATGACTTTGGGAGAGAATATTAACTTCACACACTCAGCAGGGATATCCACAGGGGGTAGTCCATAACTCAAACACTACAGAAGCTAGCCTTAAACATGAGATAGATACACCGTAATGTAAGTAATGAGTGGAGATACTTGATTTCTGTATCAATTAAGAACTTTGCTAATTGTATTGTCACAGAATTCATATTGCTTGAATTTGTTTATGCTCTCTAAAAACAGCATTTTTTTGTAAATGATGTAACCAGATGCAAAGTTCAATCTGACACGCCACCTTCAATCGACGTCTTTGTAAGCTAGTGATGCTTTTGCACACAGGCTATCGGGAGCAAGCATAGCATAATATTCAGAGCAGATTAAGAGTGAACCCACATAAAGAGGAGATTTGCCGCCGGCCCCAAACGTACTCTAATGATTTGCATTGCCATTAATAGTAATTTGCAGCTGCCTGGGAGGAGACGTGTAATCCTCTTCCCATGTGTGAACTGACATGCATTCAGGGAGGGCTATGTGTGTCCTGGACGTGTGATCTTTAAATGACTGCCACCTGAGGCCTGGCGACATAGAGGCAGGAGTGCCACACTGAGCTGTGACTGTCTGCATGTGAGAGAGAGAGAGAGAGAGAGAGAGAGAGAGAGGGCTGGGGGGGCCACAGAGACAGATAATGACAGATAAGTCTAATTCACCATCGCCATCAGACGTACATGCATGCAGATGTGTATAGGCCATAGACTAAAGCTGCAGGGAACAGCGCTGGAACAGACCTGATCAGAAGTGTGTGGAGGTGGTACGTGGGATGTTGGGGGTTTGGGGGGTTGCGGGGTTGCAGGGCATTAATTTGCCTTACAGATAATGCTATGTTATCCACCATGAGTTAATCCTGATAGTGTATTTATGCTGTATTTTGGTATTTTTTTATGTTTATTTGTGATTTTGGTGTGGGTTAGAGCTGATGGAATACAACCTCGAACCTCCATGATGGAGGCTTGGTCTCCTAATAGGGGTACCTATTCCTTATACCTATACCTTATCCTCTGATTATATTTTAATCTGCATCGGTTTCCACATTATTGTCACAAACCTGAATAAATGTTATCATACTGTACCGCCGCCAGTTGGTTTGAGAGTGGCAAGATCCATCACAATAATTTGTATTTGTCTATTTCAGACAAATGGACAGACAGACAGTCTTTCTCCCCCCTCCCTCCTCCCTCCTAGCCAACCCTCCTCCATTCACCTTTTCTTATTAAGTTTATTAAAGCCAGTCCAGATACTGGGTTTCCCAGGCCCACTCCCTTCTCCCATTCATTACATTGCCTTATCCTGGCAGGCAATCTGAAGTGTGCTCTGGATAGTCCATTATGCACATATGAAGGCCATCACGGCCCCAGTATTGGCCAATTCATCAAACATTTATCTGTTGCCCTCTGAACAGGACGTCAATTTGCCTGTCACTATCCAGCCCTGGCCTTCCTATTGGAATAAGAGTGCATTGCTTTTCTGTACCACAGCAACCTTTGAAGCAACCAGCCCTCTAACTGTGGACCGCAGTTGCAAGGGCTCTCCAACTTCTCACTGTGTTGGGGTTTTTTTTTTCTCCAGATATTCCTCGTATTCCCCTGTTAACATCAATAAAAGAGACAAAGAGACTCAGGAATTTCCCTTAGCATTGCGGTGCCTGCTGCAGGGATTGCACCTCAGCGTTTGGATGTTTTAGCGATAGAGGAGGCCTTGAGGTTGTGATGATATACCTCTGTCATACAGCCTAGCCAAACTCCATATTTGACCTAGTCTCTTCAGAGTCTCTAACTGTGATTCATTCAGGCGTGTTTCACAAGCAGTCAAATAAAGGAGACTGTAACACATGTAGAAGAGCCGAGGTTGGTCCTCCGTTTCTCATTTGTCGCCTGAGGACATCTGACATGACACCAGCGCACGCTATTGGCAGGAGTGACTGACATTTTAGCCAATAATGGTCGAGAGCTTTCTTCCCTCTGTTGTCAGCAGTGGTTTATCAATCACTATGTCTGCATTAGTATTAGTCTATTGATCAGTGTATGTGTATGTCTGCTCTTCTCTGGGTCAGAGTCTCCTCTCCAGTGTCCTTGTCTGGTTTCCTGTGTCCTACCCTGCTTCCTGTGCTTAGTTTCTGCTCCATCTGAGTGTTAGTATATGCATGTAAGATACATGGTGGGTATGATCTTAGCTCAGTGATGTTAGAGGTTTGAACACATGCATGCACTCCACACACACACACACACACACACACACACACGGCTGTATGATGTATGACGGTGAGCTAACACAGGCTAAGTGGTAGTCATAGCGTAAAGACAGCCTGGGTGAAGTATTAGCTCTGACAATGAGGCTGATCATAATTATCTTAACAAGGAGAGGATTCATTGCTTCACCTCGTTAAAGCTACTGTCTCTCTCTCTCTCTCTCTCTCTCTCTCTCTCTCTCTCTCTCTCACACACACATACACACGCATACACAAGCATACACACTAACACATAAATGGTCTATACGTTATAATCCTGATTGGGACATTTTTCAACAGCAATATCAGTTCTGATGCCTAAAGATTTTACACCAGTTAGAAAATCATCCTTTTCTCAATGCGTGTCTGTGTTGAATGAAATGATACTATGTAATGTGTGAGTAGATTATTTTCTGCGTAGTATTTGTACATGCTAGCAGCTTGTTGAAAAAAGAATCATACAGTGCTCTGCAGATGTTATGTCCTTAATAAAATGCCCTTATACTAGCAAGATAAGATGAAATGTCAATGAACTGGGCTGTTAGTAACAGGATACAGCGAAGAAAAAATAGAATATAAATAATAATAGAACAAAGAGTATAGCAAGAGGGTTATATAAACATACACAACCAATAGAATAGATTGAATAGAAATAGATGAAATGTATGAGCGAAATTATGAAAAAGAGGATGTGTGAAATAGCAGTAATAGCAGTAGAATTTATCGAGATGAAATGAATGAAATATACGTGCTAGTATCAAATCCAGAGCACAGGGATGCAAAAAGTAGTCCAGCATTGTTTGTAGTAAAAAAACAACAATTTAAAGAATAAATTGAAATAACTTCGGTATAGACCTCTGGTGAAATGATAGGTACTGTATGTAGCAGTTCATATGTAGCGTGCATGCTTGTGTGTGTGTACTGTCTGTGTTTCCCATTTAATAAATAGCTGCAGCTTTGGGACTCAAGTCAATTACACTCATTAGTTTTGTTAAAAGCAAGAGCTGCTCACTTTTTTTGGAAGTAAAGTACTTTTACTGCACCGCTTAAACTTTGTTAGTTTTCCAAGCCCCACATTAAAACAAGAAAGCTTATAAAACGTAGTGCAACCAACTATGGAAATCTGCAGAGAGCACAGAAAGCTGGAGACTATTAGAAGTTCAATCCCTGCACTGTAGTTAATGCTGGATGGGACTCAGTGGCTCTCCCCTGGCTGTGAATTTAACTGATTAAATCAGCCAGTGCACGCAGCAGTGGTGACATGAAAACAACAATTAATAAGGCTCCCCCCTGTGCCATGCGGCTCCCTTTAACCGAGCAGCTAATAACATAACCCACAGGACTTCAGCCCATCACACAAATACACACACACACACACACACACACACACACACACACGTGGCAATAGTTAGTTAACAGCCTCTATTTACAGCAGTTGAAATAATGTTTCTGCTATGTGGTACACATGTGTGCCCAAGTATACATGTACACTGATTATCCTCACAGGTTATTTTCATATATGGGTGAATTGCCTATCAAGCGCACAATAACATCAACATTATGTTTTTTTGCCCTGTTGTGCCAGTAGGTCAAAGTCTTACTTACCCCTAGTGCATCTTCACTGACCCAGTAGGCGAAAATGAAAATACTTACTCATTTTTTTTTAGCTAAGTTGGTCCGTGTTGCACTAATTTTATCCATACATGAGCCCTCATAATTCACTGAACCCAGCAGTACTAAATGTAACCTGCAGTAACAGTCAGTGGAAATTCATGAAGCTGGTAAGTCTCTCCATTCATCCATCATGGCAATGCATAAATCGAGCCTGATAAGGGGTCGTCAGCTAGTGGCTTTGCTAACATACCAGCTAGGTGCTGTCGGTTGATGTAATGGCCGTCGAGTGTGTGTTTGCATTAATGTTGTCTGTAGATATGAGGCTGCTCAATACGCCTTCCTTGGAAATCACCAACAAATGGTTGATTCATCATTTCCAACCCAAGGAAACTGTTGCCCTTCACCACACAGGAAAGACCTTTTCTTTTTGTCAGTGAAAGTTCCCACCTGTCATGTCTGCTCCACACATCTCTTTAAGTTTCTGGACTAAGCTGAGGTGGCGTCCAGTCTGATTGGTCAGAAAAAGCACATCAGAGAGGAGAGTGGGCCAATGGCAGAGCAGAGAGGCAAAGGTAACAGGCTTATGACTTGGTGAAAAATAGCAAGACCAGAAGCTTTTTTGGGGCCATTTGCCCAATTAGGCCTCTGACTGACATCAGTTGGCCCAAGTCTTACTGGCCCTAGCCACTGGCCATCAGGCAATTCTTATTGTCGTACAAGTCAGTGTGACTGCCCTCCTTCAAAGTATTATTTCTTTCTTCTTGCCTGCTTTGACATTATGTCCTTTCTTTTCCATGACGAGTGTGACTGTACATTATGTTCACCCCCCCCCCCACGCTGCTTACTGCTCCTCGCCATCCATTTGCAGATTGTCATGATAAGGGTGTATTTACATAGCCTACCTCTCAGTCTGTGTGTATTATGGCATTGACACTAGCCAGAGCCGGGGAGGAGTATTAGTTCACACTCCTTGCTGTATACCTTGAGGTTGTCATGCAGCAATGTGACGTTGTTTACTGGAATTCATAGCTAACATAATGTCAAGGTTGTCTGCTTTTAAAACTACAAACATATGTTTGGAATTTATGAGTTGAAACTGGCACTAGTACGAGGTAATAATACTGAAGTAAAGAACTAGTTTAATCAAATGTAGTTAATAATTCAATATATTCTGTTTGTGTTATCTATTTACCCAGTAGTTAGTCAGGTAAGTCATTCAGATTGTTTTCTCTGCAACCTGTGAGCTGTGAGAAACAGTTCTTAAGAAGGATTCGGTCTCCGCCAGGTCCTGGCACATTTAAATGTCAATGAAGTCACCCAGGACACTTTAACATGGCATGTTGACAGTGTGAAGGATTAGACAACACACACATTGCCTTTGTGCACCTTTCCACGACTTGAACTTTGCAGGGCCCTAACATTACTTCGAACACCACCCTCCATCATTTTTATGCCTGTGTGAATGTGAGTTTTTTGTGTGTGTGTGCGTGTGTATGTGTGTCTGAGAGAGAGAAAGAGGGGGGGCGCTGTGGTGACCTCTCACCTCTATTTGCAATGCGTCATAAAAACCTGCGAAAAGGCAGAATTCCTCCTTTAAAAATAAAAGTCCTTTGATGTTAAAATCTCGAACTAACCCCTATCGCGGAACAGTTGCAAAAAGTTTCCCTGCCATTCCTTCTGTGATTGCGAGCGTATTCCGGTTCCGCTGTGAAAATGATGGATGACAAGTTAAATTTGTGTCTGGGGAGTGAAGGTGAACTGTGACAGAGTGATTTGTCTTGGGAATGGAGGGTTAGGGTCAGGCGAAACTGGGCGCCTCAAGGCACAAGACATTGACAAATTCATCCTGCCCGCCGCATTTCTGAAGCCTTTTGTTTTGAATCCTGGCTACTCACAAGTGACCCCCATCCCTCATCCTGCCAGCTGCTGAAGGATGCCTCGCCATGCCAGGGGAGCTCAGCACCACTAATTCTTGTCATTCACTTCCTTGACAGGCCCGGACCCACACTCTCCCATTGCATGAAAGAGGGAGGCTGAAATATTTATTTCTGCACAATAATGGCTGAGCAGATTTAGGGCCATATCATTTTTCCTGTTGCCTTATCATTGCAGGTCACTGGCGGGCCTCAAAGTGTTCACTGGGCTGGAAGAGCTGGTCGTCGACAATAATCTGCTCGGAAATGACCTCCGGTTGCCCAGGTTACCCAACCTCCACACCCTGACACTCAATAAGAACCAAATATCCTTTCAAACAAAGCGCTCACTGCCTCTCTCTGCCATCTCATTGTGGTTTTGCCGTCTACAGTGCACACACAGATTACACCCACAACTATTAGAATACAACTCTTCAGGTTGCCTGTGTATTTCTTTAAATCTGCTATTGTATCAAAGAACTAGTTTTTAACATCATGTCTTTGCAGTGAACATAATGTGTTACAAAAGACACCCTAAGTACTTGTTGTCACAGAGCTCCACCGGAGGACTAGTTTCTGAACCACAGGGACCTCTAGTGGAGTCAGAGAGTCGAGAGTCAACACAATAAAGGTGTTTTCATGTTGAGGGAGAATAAAAGGTGTTGGACAGCCCAAGAACGAGAGCGTAATCCAGTGTACTGTAATGTTCTCCTCTAGATTATATTGTGTTAAATAATTCAAGATTTTTCACATTCTCAATCAGATACTATTTATATATAATTAGTATCTGATGCAGTATATATGTTATCTTAAATAAAATAATATGTATATATATAAATCTAACAAAATAAAATGCTTTAATTAATGTGTTTATTATTTTTAGACGCGCTACAACTATACTCACATTTTGACTCCTGGATTACAGTTGCTCAGCGTGTCCTACTTACCACCTAACGCAAACCTGTTAAACCAGAACGCCACACAGCCACCCTAAATCCTAGACGTAGAAACATTGCACGGCTGTTTATGATCAGTCAAAAACGTGTGAACTTCCTCTCCTAGCTTCAGAACAGGTTTAGCAATGTGTCCTGTTTTCCTCTGGTGTAGATCCTAGGGGGTAACGATGCTCCCTCTCTCGCTCTCACTCGCTCTACACACACACACACACTGACACACACATACACACACACATACTTCCAGAGTCAACATTAAAACTGGGGCTCCTTGAAGTGTGCGTCTGGGACTCTGTGCTGAGTTTGGTTGTGAAGTGGTCGGCACATGCTAATAGGCCAATTATGTACATCCTGTCGTGGCACAGTGCCATTTTAAAGCTCGAGCACTGCATTAGTGCAGTTGTATTTTGACACTTTGGGGCTCAATTTTCCAAAGAAGTGAATGTATTAGTGATGAATGTGCCTGCTTAGGGGCTGTTTGTTTTTTCCACGTTTCGCAAAAGTTTTCCACGGCATGGCTCTGGGAAGCACGGACTGTTTGAACCACAGGGCATCCATCATTTTGTCACTGTTCTGCACCCGGCCACCTAGGAAATGAAAGAGAGCGAGAGAAAGAGAGAGAGAGAGAGAGAGAGAGAGCAACAGCCAAATTGTGTCACTACTATATGCCAAATCCTGCACCTTAAATTGCCCCTCTGTCTGCCCACTCTCACAAAGCCAGTGACTAGCTCCTTTGAGCGCCTCAGTAAATTTGACAGTGACGTGTTTTAGTGCGGGGAGGCCAGGGAGGGGCCGTGGGGGTAGTAAATGCTAATGTAATTAACAGCACTAGGTCCTTGACATCCGCCCTTTGACACCTGACTGATATCGAGGCCCTGCTGGAACACTTGGCTGACGTGACCCCGGCGCTGGAGTACCTAAGCCTGCTGGGAAATGAGGCCTGCCCCAACCAGCTGGTCAGTCCGGATAAGGACGAGGACGACTACCAGAGATACAGGTCAGTTGCTAAGCTGGCGAGCAGTGATGATGTTGCACGTGTATGCTTCTGCACGACAGATAGATAGATAGATAGATAGATAGATAGATAGATAGATTATTCTAGTGTTTATCTATTTAGAGAGGCAGTTTAGATAGAGAGCTTATACAGACCGATAGCTTTTTTTGTAAATGTCAGCTTTTAAGGTCTCTTTGTTTCCCATCCAGCCCCCTACATTTCACAAGCAGATTGTGGATTCAACCACATCACTCTAAAAGCTTTGTCAACTGGCCCCTCTACACTCCGGTTTGCAAAATGGATTTCATGTGTGACTAGTCACCACCACAAATGAGTGTTTACTACCCTGCCTTACCAGAGCAGATGATGCATTAAACATCAAGCTAGGCCTGAAGCCATGCAATATGACCACCATTTGTCAGGGTCCTTTACATGAAATGCGATAAAAGGCGAAAAGCATACTCTCTTTTGTCTGTTTTAGCCCTAAGTGCTTGTTTCAGACTCTGTGTTGCCTATTAATCATTTACCACCCATGCGTTTCTTGAACAGTCTTTCTCTCTCTCTCTCTCTCTCTCTCTCTCTCTCTCTCTCTCTCTCTTTCCATCTATCTCTTTTTCTCTCACTCCTACTCCCCCCTTCCCATCCTCCCTCTCACCCCCCTCTCCTCGCATGCTTATCTTATTGGTGAGGAAAAGCTGTTCTGTTTTGACTGACATCGTCTATGGCCCTGTAATGTAATATTCATAATGTGTCACATAGTAAAACATCAATTTGAGCGTGATGCAGATTTCATGTCTGACAAGGTTAGGCAGTGTGCAGGTCGTGACAGCACTGGCCTTGGGCAATAAATACCCAGCCCCATGCCTCGGGAGCTCTTGGTGTCTCAAGTGAAATGCCCCGGTGCGTCGCTTCGGCGCCCCAATTAGTCCAATGACATAGAAATATATAGTGTGCATACATGTGGTGCTGTACAGTCTGCTGTCTGCTGACCCTGCATGTTCTCAGTGGCCGTTTGAGGTACTACAATAACAAAGGGTTCAAGCTGCAATAGTCAACAACCACCACGGCTTCCATTGTCTCTTTGAGAAATCCGGAAATATCGTGACTTAAGAGCGAGTGACATGCTTGTAGCATGTATTGTACCATGACCTGTTTACATCTTATCTTGGGAGACGTTATCAGTTTGTCCCCATCTCCTGCTGGGGGCTGATCAAAGAGCTCCATGGGTGGACAGTTTTGCCCGAGGTGAGGTGCCCCAACCTCCAGCCGCACCTTGTGCTCACTCAACCTTTCTGTTCAAACGCCATAAAGGCAGCGGCAGAATAATCACCTGAAAGTAGGACTCATGATTGCTGGTCCATGTAACATATTAATTGATTGGGATTTTTTTTTAATAGTAAGTGATTTTAATTCTATGTGATTTAGTTTTAAATCTTAGAAAGTTATATGTACTCAAGTTATTTGTTTCTCTACTTTAGTGATTACACCAAAAGTATCACTTCGCCACATCTTTGGTGTTGGGTTTTTTTTTCTTCTTTTTTTCCCCCCCTCATCCATTTCCCCCCAGCCCTCTGCTCTCCTCTCCTCCCTCTGTGGTTGCATTGAATCATTAATATCCCTACTGGCTGACAGAGCCTTGTCATCCGCTCTGACCCTGTGATGGTAGGTTACCTATGGAGAATAACCTCTCTACATGTCTCCCAAGGGCATCTTCACATTTCATCATAGAAATGCCCCGAACACAGTTCCCTTTACAGGGAGTGAGACCCAGGAAGGGGACGGGGCCTCCTGGGTGTGAGTGCTTGAGCTCTCATCAGAAAGGAAGCTCTCATTGGGGTTAAGAGCAGGTCATCTTACCATATAATAATGTTTCTTTAAGAAGACATTAGGGGTCGTGTAGTATCTTTATTATTTTTACCAATCGTTTTTCTCCTCGCCAATACAATTAACCCGTCTAATGTTACGTTTCTATAAAAATAATATCTGAAATTGTCTATTTTCCATTTTGCGCTGAAGTTCCACGTCAGTCTTAACGTGATCCCTGCATCCCCTCCTTATAATCCCCAGGTGTTGAAAACTTGACACTGTTTTTTTTTCCATCTCCCCCCTCATCATCATCGCCATCATCAATTTGTCACGGCTCTCGGCGCACGGGTCTTGTCGGTGCCCATATCCCCACGTCCTTTCTCACCCTCCACTTAGGTGCCGCCTGCGTGTCTTTTTTGGCTGCCAACTCGGCCCTGACACACTGGTTCCTCTATCCCTGCCTGTCTGTGAAAGGATCTGTTGTCATCTATGTATTCCAACCATTATCTCTTGACGTTTCTCTCCCCTCCCAATGAAAGACAGAGAGTGTCTGAAAGCTTAGAGAGATATCTGTGATGCTGCCAGAATGACAGCTCTGGCAGACTGGTTGGATCTCCTTTCGTGCTATTTATACGTCGTCCTTATTCTTATCAGCTTTGAAGGTTATTACATACGAGGAGATATCACCGCTATTAAATCTGCATCACCGTTAAACGAGTAAACAAGGCGCCCCTTTTCAAGTTTTGTTGATGCGTGCATTTTACATGTTCGAATTTGTGTCATTTTGATTAGTATATCACGCGTTACACAAATAACTGCTCAGATTTTTTGATTTATTTATTTCTTTGGAAGACTTACAAGGGGGGGCATTTAAAGGGCAACAGCACAGCCACATTTTAAACTGTATTTTTTCTCTCAGGTACTTTGTTCTCCACAAGTTGCCCCATCTGAAGTTCCTGGACAGCAGGAAAGTGACCAAGAGAGAAGTGATGGAGGCGACGGCAAGAGGGGTGTTCATGAAAGTGGTCAAGCCCAAGTCTGAAATGGTAAGTTGGGCTAAGCCTTTTTTAATAGTGTTTAATGTCGTCCGTCCCCCCCCCCTCCTCTGAAGTCCATTGAACACGCTCTTGGGTGGATTTGTCACATTCATCCCTCTCTTCCCTTCTGCTTTTTTTTCCTCTTTTATCCCTCCTTTCTTCCTGTGCATGCTTGAGTGTCAGTCTCCCATTACAGAGGTCCTGGTACTGTGGGCCTTTGAAAAGAGGCCTCGCCAAGCCCTCTGAGGGTAGACTCTCTTTAATATTACTGACTGTGTGTGTATGTGTGTGTGTGTGTGTGTGTGTGTGTGTGTACATGTGTGTGTGTGACCACGTCCTGACCTCATTCCGTATGCATGAGCCCAGATCAAAGACGACGGGCGGCTGTCCGGTCGCGGTTGTGTTGCCAAGTGTGACATGGCTGCCGATCGGAGTGACAGCTCACGTACTCGCCGGTCACAATCGCTTAATTATCCCCGGCCCGTGTACTTGTTCCTCCCTCTCTTGTTTAGGGCCACACAGACTAATTAGAGTTGGGGAGGTTCATACCCTTTTTCAGTCTTCTCCCCCCTCCGATATAATGCAATATAAATGAACGGCTTTTGCTACGATTTGATTTCATGTAATCGCGAGGTCATGAAATATTTATCGTTCGGATCAGCTAAGCTTTGTCGTTTCGAAGGTCTCCGGGGCTCTTGACAGCGAGCCTAGGAGGTAAAAATGGATCCAGTAGTAGCGAGAACAAAGCCAATCCAATGACAAATCAGAAGCATGTGAGTCGACGCAGGGTTTAAAAGTGCACGGGGAAAACAAAATATTTATTGTTTCAGACAATCAGCTAAGGTAGTGTACTCTTTTAGTGTCAGTTCACGCTACGCTTTGTTCTTGATTCTTCATGCAAGTGGCAAGCAAGAAAGCAAAACACTGAAATAATTTAACCCCAGTCTGGCATGTTTGGTAGATGGAGAGAAGTGGAATGAAAAACACTGTTCATCCGCTTTATATGAAAAGAAGCGGAGGACCTTTACAATGCTGTTTGGCAGGGTAAAGTCACTTTATAAGATTTTATTTACATAGCTTGTCAGTGAAGAAGAAATGTTTGCCTTTTGTCGCCACAGCCTCAGATGAAAGGAGAGATAATCACTGATTCTGGCTGACGTGATGTGTGTGTTTTTGTGTTTTTTTGTGTTTTTGAACCTGCTGTATATGATTATTTATTCCCTATGCAAAGTAAAAGGTTACCGCTTTGATGAAACTGTGTCTTCCTCCCATTACAGTCAACGTCTCTCTTACGCTTGAACATATTTTTTTCAGCTGTCTCGCTCACTGTTCCTTATTAGCAGCATTTGACTGAGTTACTACGCAATGTTGTGCCTTGAAGAGAGAAATTGTGACTGGACGTGTGTCCTCCCGTGCCCCGGGCCCTCGGGGTGTCCTAGCAGCAGTTTCCGTAACATTTGTTTTGAGTTAGATGAGACGTGTCAACTGTAACGGGCTTGGTGAGCCATGTGTGTACCTCCTGCCTCTAATTGGCTTCAACATCAGAGCGGTTGCAGGTTGACCAATAGTGCGGGTCACCAATTAACGGATGTCGACGACAAAACAGGAAAGTAGGAAGAGATGATGGCGTAATTAGATATTTGTGTTTGCTTTTATGTCTGCTACAGCGGGGTGTTGCTCATAACAGTGGCTCGTGGTATCTGGCATTTGCTTCATTACAAAAGGCTGGTAATTAGCTGTCTCGCTGTCTCTCGCGCTATCCTTTGAGTCTCAATTAGCGCCGGGATCGGGAGAAGAAGAGATAGGGCCGCGGAAGTGATTTAGTGGTTTAGTTGTTGAATTGTTTGACTTTTTGAAGCTCATTTTAAAGTTCTCGGCTCTGCGAGAGGAATGGTATTTTCTCGCGCCGAGATGTTATCCATTTTTTTTACATGACATATCTCTTTCCTACTGTATACAGTGGATACATTGGAATAGAGACAAATGCAGCAGATGGTTGCAGTGATACATGCCCTCTCATGACAGAGTAAATCTGAAAAGACCCCCTTTCTCTATCAGATCATTCTCATAGCGTGATGTATTGGAACAGTTAATGGGCTTGCTATGAGGGAGACAGTGCTGAACTTTCGGGACCTCTCTTGAGTCATATCAGGATGGAGTGTGACCACAGTTTAAACTCCTTTTCAATCATGCCATTATGGCATGGCACTGTGGGACGCCACATGGTTCTGATAAAGCAGTTATGGTCTTTAGTACAATATGAATAGCGTAACTTTTCATACATTCCCAACATTTTCCATGTCGCCTAAATCACATCCAGAGAGCCAAGCGGCTGGTTGTTTTCAGGAAAAAAACAAAAACATACAGAGACACTTTTAGAAGACACACACACACACACAAATGCTCCCTATAAAGAAATTGAATTACAGAATAGACCAAATCAAGTGGTAATATTAAGGGAAATCTATACCTGTACCTTAAATCTATACAGACTCAAACTTTGGCAGCAAATACTCACCAGGAGGCAAGTAGCCGTGTTCATACATGTAGACAAGATGTCTGACTGAGGATCATTTTGTCGCTTGTTTAATTGATTCTGTGTCTTTTCATGCACTAGTGGGCATGATGCCATAAGTGGGTGACAATGAGCTGTGTCTGACTTGTCTGTATGTGTTGGTGTTCAGACTCTGAGGGGGGTAATTTTCTTCTTTGGGTTTTTGTTCTATTGGATTTTTGAGTGGAAAGCACAAGTAACGGCACAGAAACAGACGGAGAAACAAAGACGAGAGAGAGAGAGAGAGAAATGACTAAATACCCGAAGTAAACAAGAAAACTCAGCGGCGACTATTGAAGTGTTTTCCCGAAGCCGCAACACTAAGCAGAGTCAGAGTGGAAAAGCCTTGAGCTGTATTTTGGGAAATTGGGCGTGTTGGAATGCTATAATGTGATAATTCTCTTTGAGGACTTAGAGGTCATGGAATGAAATGGCGTTAAACCACGTAGAGCCATTTGGACTGCATCGGCCTGCTTTCGGAAAATACATGTGGTACACTTTGGCTCGCTTCCTCCGCCTCCCTCCGCTCTGCCACGGAGCCCGCATTATGTTGCCGAACCCTTGGGTTAAACTGACCATGTCTATCAAAACACTGTGACAGCACATTCTGTTTTCAGATCCCGAGCGCCACTAGAAAAAAAAGTGCATAGCAAATTTAACTAGTAGAATAACATTTACTCCCTTGCCACATGTTTAAGAGTGTTTCACAGTGGATGAAGTAACTGCATGGTCCCCCTCACTAAGCACAGCTTGGTATCTACGTCAGCGGGTATAACTGTTCCTCGGATGTCACTTAGATTTTGCCCGGATGAAGAATTTGACTTGATTTTCTAGCACGGACATAAGTTTTTCTCCCACATCCTTCTGCGTATAATGCAAAGCAGACTGCATTGCAGGGTGGCTCGAGCCAGCTCCCAGGTCCCATGAGTCTCTGCTCACAGGGTAACGGTTCTTCAAGGGAATTGACAGTGACAGAGCCAGGAAAGTCCTCAAGTGGATCTTTTCAGTTCTGTTTTTTCTTCCCCAGACACTAACCTGTTTTACTCGGGAGCAGACAGCAGTTCATTTTAAGTTTGCACTGAAGGGAGCAGTCCAAATCGAAGATAGACTGCATGGTTTTAGACCCATGATTGTGCATTATGTGATGCATGATTGTGGCTTTTATTTTTTATTTTTTATTTTTTTTGCAATGCAACTCTTATGGGGGGGAAAAAAAAAAAAAAAAAAAAGAGGAGGAATTTGCTATAGGTTGGTTGTTTTGCTTCCTTTTCAAACCTCTCAAGTGCACCCTGTAAAGTATGTTGCCACGTTCATCTCTGTGCTTGAGAGTTATGAGTTCCCCGAAGCTCTCAAACATAACAAACAGCATCCAATATAGCGCTTTGTGAATGTGCCTTCAGTGGGTTTGCTGAATCATTTTACTGAACAAATGTGTCCTCAGAGAAAACTCAAAGAATATGGCTCTCCACAGGGGGAGGAAATATAACCCAACAGATTGCTGTGGAAGCAAGTTTATTACCACTCCTCTCTGTCTGCTAGATTCTGTATTTCCACCCACTATTATATATGTCTTGATTTATCTCCTTTCTTTGATGACACATTCCTGAACAGTATACATGGGTCGTGTGAGGACAGCATTACGGATCGAGCAGCACTTGTGGGCAAAAGTAACCATAGTGGGCTCCTGTCTGCTTTATGTTGAAACAAGTACACACACACTGACAGATTGTGATCTGCTTACTTTCAAACATGTCCTTTCCCCCCACCTTACATAATGTCTGGTTATCAGTTAATTGCATCACTCGAGACACTGCTGTTCTCTGTCTCTTAAAGACAACTTCTCCTGTATGTAAAAGCAGCTGTTTGAAACTGTTTGGACGTGTTTAGTATCTGCGATAGTTGAAAGATGCTGCTGTGTCCCCTTGTGCCAGATAGTTCCAGTGAACCACATGTTTGTTCTCTCAGGTGTGTGTGTGTGCGTGTCTGTTTATATCAGTGTGTGCTGTATGTATCCCTGTGTGTATCTGCTTATTGACTGGCGAGGTATCAGCCCGTCCAGTGTTAGGGGTCAGCGTGACAGGCCCGGTTCGAAGTGCTCTGGCAGCTGCAGCCAAAGAGGTCAAGAGGTTATAAGCCGGGAAAACAACAGCAATTAGAGGGAGTGAGTCACACTGGCCACATAAATCATCCGGCCCTGCACATCATAAACACACAGTAAAACTTTAAAGCACATTTAATTGTAAGTAATAGCGCCAAGATTGATTTACAGCCTCTTTCAAAGCCTGGAGACACGGGGTGCGTGACCCGAGTGTCACGTCACATCCACAACAGAAAATGATAGATGTATTATTCATTTTTGGCTAAACACACAGTATAAAAAAACAAACACATGTTTTCGTGAAGGGCTTTTATTAGACGTCGGAGTGGCCTGGGTGCATTAACTGATTTTCCCCTCTCTCTCTCTCTCTGCTGGCATTCAGCAACATAGAGGGAACGCCTCTGCGGTGAAGCATTTGTTGTCTTGACGTCTCTTGTGTTTAGTGAGGCCTGTCAGAAAACACGCCAAGGCTGGTCAGCAGTAATGAGATGTCTCCCTCTCCCTTTTTGCTAAACGTTGACAAATCATGCAATGGCTTACATAAGTTTTCATCATTTTTTTTTATTATTATCTGTAAAGTGTGAGTATTTGTGGACTTTTTTTTGTATTATTGCAATAATGTTGAGAGCTTATAAATCCTTTGCTTTTTGTATGATGGAAATTGCTCCAGAAACGTGTTCGATCTGTCACATGTGCTGTTTTCAAAGCTTTTAGACACAGGAAACTGCAGGGAAATAAGCTACTTTCACCTTCAAGCCAAAGTGTCATTAAACACCAGCGATTATTTAGACATATGTACGGTTCATTCTTTTTATACAGCTCACAATCTCCCTTCTCACTGCAAAGTCCCACGCAGACCTAGTTACAATATTATAACCACTAAGAAATCTCTTCAACTTCAATTACACTACTTATCAAATGGTGCTTTTAGCTATTACACAGTACCAGAGTCCCAGCGCATTGGCCTATCAGTTCAATCACAGCTGATCCTCCCTGTTGGTCTCGTTGGTGACAGGGAGATGCTGCTAGCCTAATGAGAGACAGCTGGCCTGGTGGTTTCTGTGCTCCGAAGAACTCAATCTCTCTTTCTCACCCTCCACCCCACTGGGTGTTTACAGGGAACCACGCCAAACTTTTAGATCTCACGAAGATATCACTTATTTGTTTGCCTCTCTCTCTCTCTCTCTTTCGGTTGACGCTGACACTGCTCTTTAATCACCGTTTCAGCACTCACAATTATAGCTTGCTTTGAAGTCGGCGTGTCACGTGCGAACTCCTCTCTCTTGGCACTCTAATCCACGTTCAAGATTTTTATCCCATAATGCAAATAGTGTTGCTATTTTTTACGACACGCAGATGTTGATATGCTATTAATGAAGTTAATGAACATTAGAGCTGTCTGCTAGATGAGGTGTTGACTCTTTGTTTGCTTTTCACCACAGAGACCAAAGTTAAAGTTTTGAAGATGATTTGTGTTAAATTCTTAGTCTTTTGTTTTCCTGAGTGATAATCAAACGGTGTCTTTGGACTTTTCCTCTTCCAGTTGGATCAGTAGAGTTTTAATATATCACACCGGTCGTGTCTGTTCCTTGGGATGAATCTGAGAGAGACTCTTCTTTTTGGCAGGAGTTATGTTGACTTTCAGGAGCGCGAGATAGAGAGAGAGAGAGAGAGAGAGAGAGAGGACAACGCCAGAACTGAAAGTCCCCTATTGAAGTTTGTGCTTACACAGGCCCACTTTGTGGTTTTTAGAGCTTGTCAGACATGTCAGACGCTGGCTAGAAAAAGTATATTGTTTCCAGCCACTTGGATTCCTTTCCCCCTGACATCTGCCACTCCACAGAGATGATAAATTCTTGCCTCATTAAGCGTGGGTGTGGGATTACAGGCTGACAACACATTAATCACTAGGCTGGGTGGCAGCAGCCCTGCACCAGCTACAGGCATTGTTAACCAAACTTTTCTAATGTGTCACTCTCCTCCCTGACAGCCCATAATCAATCATCCTGATTGGCAGGGCTGATAGATTACACTATTTATACTTTGTGTAATGAAAGCTAGCGTTTCCACCTACTGTCATTGTCGAGCCGGGCGATACGGCCACACCGTCCAGCTGTGAATGGGAGAACATACAAAAAGAGAGAGAGAGACAGAGAGAGAGAGAGAAAAGAAATGAAAAGGAAGGATAGACAGACCTTGGCACGGCATTGTGAACTTTAAAACAGACACTGTTGAGCGCCGTGGCGAGGGGAGTGTTCGTGTGAGTAGCGTATTGTTCTCCCTACACGGTATAGCTTAGAGGCAGTCTTCACACCACCACTGTGCTATTGTCATCTGTGTCGCTATCAGTGGCAGGTCGTGCTCTGGCAGGTAAAACTAGGCTTTGTCTGCGGAGGGATTCGGTTTCCCCGTGACCCCGTTGGTGAGGTTGAGGTTTTGTTGTCAGAGCCTCTATCTGTCAGAAAGCGAATGATTTACACGTGTATAACAACAAAATGACAGGATACCATATACTGTATGTGTGCGCTTGTCAGTGTGCGGAGCTTGTCAAGATAACGGATAATGAATTTCCTTGTTTTCTTACCGAGAGCCGTAGAACCGCGTTACATTGTTTTAAAAAACCCCTGCAGTAATTCTTGCATGGGAACTTGTGGATGAAATGACACACTGCTGGTAGTCTTCAAACATAATAAGGTTATGTTTCTTTTTGTTCATTTTCAGCTTGTACGTCTTTGTCTAGAATTAGAGATGTCCTCGGCACACCGAGAAAGGACACTGGATATGAGCTCTTAGTGGAGAGGCTGCCAAGCATTTGGAGAAAAGAAGAGGGGAGGGAAAAAAAAAACAGTCCATCATGTTTTTGACAGGCAGTAAATCCGAGACTTTTCTTGTGAGACAGTGTGCTGTCAGGAAATTAGTTAACTAGACCATATTATGGAGAGCCAGGTAATTTACCCTCAGAGATGCAATCGCAAATAACTAGCAGGAGGCCGCATCCCTGACCTGACATTGCTTTGTGTATAATGCAAAATCTAGTGACATGCTCAATGGGTTCTGTCAGCTGCAGGATTGAATTCTCTGCCTACTGCGTCTCAGTTTGGAGCACGCTGGTCAATTATTTCTGAGGCTGTCAGTGCGTAGGGAGACACTGTTATTTAGTATGTGTTAACTTGGCATCATTAAGACACTCGCCTGACAGAGAATAGCACACCTGAATGTTATTTATTTTGATTCCCCGACAGGGGTAACCTTCAAATACATTGACCTCTCCCTATTTTGTGTTTTGTGAAATCCCACTCGGTCCATTAGAAACAGGAGCTGTCGAGACAATAGGGAATCCAATGACCGGGAGTCGTCTAATCTAACACGGTAATGTTCAAAAGGAGAAGTCTCCATTTGTTTGGACAGATTGCTCTGATCACACGGTGCTAGTTCGACATCCACGCTTGCTGAGTAGACAGTGCTGTCCACATGATATCTCTAAAATACATACAGCGGTGACATTTTATCACAGATCCATATTTTTGCCTGAAAGCGTCGTATTGAACGTTACAAAAGAATGCAGAGGTTTTATACTGGTCGCTCTTTTTAAGTGGTCCTTAAAAAGAAACACATATTATCACCACCTGAAAGCATCAATGTTTAATTCAAATTTTAGGTGCTGGGGATCGTCTGAGCTCCGTAACCAGAGCGAGACTTTTATTTAAGAGGTGTAAATTGGCTTTTTGTCTGGGCTCTTAGCAACATGCTGTCTGTTCTTGGGTGTCTGGGACCAACGGAGTCAGGGGAACAGTTAGGACTGGACATGGGGATGAGCAGTTTAAAATTTGAACCCTGTAGAAAGAGGAGAGTTCTTGCATTATCCCCCCCCCCAACCCTCCGGTGATGAATGGGAAACCTGATCGAGGAAGGCCTCAGCATCACCTCGGTACAGCAGAAGGACATGATTAGGAGATGACAGCCTCTGTAACAACATCTCTGCATTTATCTTATCCTTTACTCTCTCTCTCTCTCTCTCTCTCTCTGCTTGTCTGTCTGTCTCTCCTCTCAACAAGTCAGACTATTCTATAATTAATGTCCCCGAGGGCTACCCGTAGGTCAGGCAAGGGGGGGTGCTGTTGAGACAGGTAGGCTTGACACCTTCAGCTTTGTAGCTCATGCATGCGGGTGGGTAGACGGAGGGGGGGGGAGGAGGGGTGAGGGAGGCCGATGCTGCGGGCTAGAGCATGTTTAGGTTGGGGGGTTAAGTCGGGAGGAATAGGTTGAAGGAACCCAGGCCTTTCTGCGCGACCTTACCACCTGAGAAACAAAAAGGATGGTTTTCCAGAGGATTAACCAGTCAAATCTGGTGCATTAAGGGCTTAGCTTGTCAGAGACCTCACACTTGAGTGACAGAGAGGGAACGTACAGTTTCGATAATAGCGGCGCCGCACACATCGAGCCGACAGATGGTATGCTGTAATGTAAATGTTAGGGGAATGTGTAGGCATTTGCTTTACAGCGCTGAACTCGTGTAGAAACAAATAAAGAGGAGCTTCATCGCATCCAGTCGGACCGCTCTGTTTCATCTTTTGTGAGAGAAGACTGGGGTCTACTTTCCCTTCATTCATCCCCGCTCTGCGTGGTGTGCTGCCTCTCACTCAGTTATTAGTTCTCCTTTGAAAGACTTCAGAGGTTGTTTAGTTCTGCTCATCTATCCGGTTGAAGTATGTGCACTACATCATGCACTTCTCATATACATCTTTCTAAACCCACACTGCATTTCACCAACAAAAGCAGCGCCCCTTCCCCAACCCCTCACACACTCAACGGGGCACTCGTCCTATACGCTCTTTGCTGCTTGAGAGACCTATTCTCTTTTTTTCCTTCTCAGGGTGTGAAAAGAGAGAGACACAAGATGAGAGCGGTATGGAGAGAGAGGGTGATGGGAGAGAGAATTAGACAGAAGTACTGAGAGGAGAGAGAGAGAGGACCATTCTTGTTGAGCAGGAGATATATTTGAAAACATGAGGGCTGCCCGCTGCTATCCCAGGGTGCACTAGAGGTCACCGTGAGGGCAGAAAGGTCAAGTGACACTCACACAGCATTCAGCCCTCATTCACTGGAGTGTTGGAGGGGGGGGGGGGGGGGCTGTGGAGGATTGGAGTGGAGCTACAGGGCACCGATGGGTAGTAAAGTGGGTAAAGATCCTAAATACCACCGCATTGTTCCACTCTCACCGTTCTCTTTTTAAAGAGCTTCTCTGCTCATGACTGTTTTCGGAGTTGCATGAGGCTTCAAGCTGTGTATTCCCTGGGTTATTTCCAATATCTCAATCCGTCATATGCTACCACAAAAGCATTGAGCTTCACTGTTTTTTTTTCAGCCTTCCATTGTTATAAATTGTATCTCTCATGTGTCTAATTTTCTCTATCTTTCTATCTTTCTAGGTGATTAACTGCTTTCTAATCTCTGACATCAGTTGGACTCGTTACTATTTACAGTTGGCATTCGGCGGCGAGCTCATAGTACCTCTTCCTGGAATAGGCGTGCCTGCTACATACTGTACTGTGCTTAGGAGCTTGACTCAGAGCCAGTGGGCTATAAAGATCCGTAACAAGATACCCAGTGAGATGTAAGTCATGATTAGTAGCACACATTTTCTTTCACAGACAAACTTCTTCAGGCACTGTCTGAAAAAAAAAGGTATGTCATTTCATAACGTCTGATGTAGTGAATACAGGATGTGCCGTGGTTGGCAAACAAAGCTTGTCTGACATACAAAGGATAATTGATAGTTAATCTCTTTATATCTCTTCATTGCCGTTTGCCTCTCTCTCTGTTTGTGGTGTACGGCACCTCCCAAAGGTAAACAGAGATGCCAGACATGTCCAGAGCCAAACTGACAGCGCTGACCTCGCAAACACCAACCCGTTCTCTGTCATGCTCTTGTAAGATTCATCTTTTATCTGTCATTGGGTAAGACCTACAACTGTAACCCATAGCCCAGACATCTAATACGATATTAAGTATCATCCCCTGAGATCACCTGATATGGCGGTGCTGCGCAGCAGGCAGATGGGTAGGGCACAATGGGCATCACTTCCCAGCATTTTGCCTGCCAACTGGCATCGTCCATCACCAGACGTGTTCGGGGTAATCTGAGAGGCGGGCCGAGCTGCAGCGGCTCCAACTTTCATCACACCTGTGCTAAAAGCACGGCGAGGAGCAGCCTGTCCTCCTATCTCTCCCCCTGTAAGGGAATATTCAGACGGCGATGGATCAGATGGGCTCACATCCTGTCAGACTCATCAGATTTCAGGACGACTGAGTGCTTTTGTCAGCTGCATTCCAGACATCTTCTTTCTTTCTAGCAGGGTTTTCGAAGATAATGTGTCTCAGGCCTTGCCCCCCCCTACCCCTCCCTTCATTGAAACAATAGCATCACTGATACCACTACGGCTCTAACTCTAGATGGTACATAATTCATGAGCTCTCAGGGTGATCAAAATATAAATTCCTAGACTACAATCCAAACCAAATACAACAGAGGAGTGAGAGATGACCAACAGCCAAGTCTGGAGATGCTTCAATGAAACCACCCCCACGTTCCAGCCTGTCTTCAATGCTCCCTCTCAAAGCGTCTCTCTGGTTGCCCTCTGTCACATATGTCATCCTTTACTGACACCTGTCTGCCCATCCCTCTTGTCTCCCTATCCCGTCTCTGTGGGGTGGAACTGTTTGTTTTTGGAGGTTTGTTTTTGGGGGGAAGGAATACCCTGCTGCTCCAGGCCAGCTCCAGTCTTTCAGCTCATCACACGGAACATGACAGCCCTCCTTCTCTCCGGTGCTGAGATGAGCTCTTTCTTTACGTCCCCCGTGGGGAGTCAGGTTTTTCTGCTTCTCTCTCTCTCTTTCTCTCTCTCTCTCGCTCCTCCTTGAACTTCACTTCAGACGGCAGATCGATACCGTGTGCACCGGCAAACTCTGCCTGCTTTGGGCCGTATACACAAAATAATTGTCTGAGTTAGCGGTGATGTGGTTCGAGGTTATGTACCTGCACAATCCAAAAGGAATGAATGTTTTATTGAATGCAATGATTTTTGATTCTAAGTATTTTTTATTTTCTCACACAAACAGTCTTTGAATGCAGATTCATTGTTGGCTAGAGCAGACTGGGGATTTTCATGTGGTTGTTACAGACTTTGCAAAACCTCAGAGAAGGTAAAACCATTGGTAGACCATCATAAACTACTTATCCATTTTATTCGGTATCACATTTCCAGTAGCACTGTAATCAGCTCTCGTTGGCATACATTGACGCTATAGCTTGTAATTGTTGCAATGAAATTAGGTCTTAATTCTGGTAAACACGTCTGGTGGAGAGTCTGATTGGCCTGTAAATGGGAACGATGTGAAATCAGACACAGACAACTTGTAGCTTGTAATTATGCTGTTTTCCTGACACGCTGTGTAATTACCTTACTTACTTTAGCAATAATGTGTAAAGCAGTGCCATCCGTAATGTCTGTGTGGTAAATAGGAATTTAGTATCCTTAAAATGTACTTACGTTACAATTCAGCTGTGTATCTGCATGGGCATGTTTGTGTATACGTACTATCGTGGCTATTTTTGTCCTATCTAGCTTTATAGCCGAAGCCCCAGACCATGTCTCGCTTGTGGACAGGGGAAAGTGAGGTGCATGGAAACTTGTTAATATGAGTAATCATCCAGGGTGGTCTACCGCTGGCCTTCCAGGGCCTCCAGCACCCAGCACTCCCTCTGTCTTTCACTCTATTTATGTCCTTCATGCTTCTCCCTCTGTCTGGCATTTTGGTTTTTCTTTGGAGTGTATCAGCACATCAGATGCCCCAAGGTGTAACAGTAAAACCTTGAGTTCACACACACACACACACACACACACACACACACACACACACGCACACAACATATACTGCTGGAGTTGTTTTTGTCTTGTTGCTGTAGTTTTCTTTTTCTTATAAAGCAAGCAGTTAAGATTGGATCAGCTGTTCAGACAACCTTCTCTGATAGCATACACACACACACACTCATGCATACTCTCACACATACACACACACGCACTCAGACACACAATCACAGGCACAGAGAGATATACGTTCACACACACACACAAACACCCATGTACACAAAATACTCACATATCACACAAAATAGCACAATTGCACAGTAGCACAAGTACATAAACATTTTTTTCGCACACACACACACACACACACACACACCTAAAGAGGGGGCTATGCCTCCGGGGGCCACGTCAGTTACCTGCTGACACACAGGCTAGTGATTGATGAGACGCCGGGGGCGCTGGAGTAGACTTTGTCAGCTGCTCATAATTTATACATCTTATCTCCATCAGAAGAAAAGACAGAGTGCCGCGTCGTGTATATGGAGATGAAAACACCGGGCTTGTTTAGGCAGCAGTGACAGGGTAGCTGCTAGCTGTTAGCCACGGCGCGGAGTGAAAACTCAGATTGCTATCTGTTAGCTTTCTCACCAGGTCCCTATGTGGCCGGGGCCTTCACTCTTCCCCCCTGTGACGGCGTCTCTGTCTGTCAGTCATTCTCACTCTCTTTCATTCCCTTTCTCTCTCTCATGTTTCCCTCTCTCTTTGTGTCGCCTTTTCTCTCCTCTGTCTCGCTCTCTTGTGTCTCTATTTCTCTCTTGTGTGACGCGCTCTCTCTCTCTCTCTCTCTCTCTCTCTCTCTCTCTGTCTATCTCCTGTCACATTCTTAGGCCAGACAGGCCCAAGCCTCTGCTGAAAGCTGTTGGCTCTTCCTCAGTCCACTCACAGGGCGAAGGTCAGGACAGAGGCAAGGCTTGAGTTACACAATAATTAGCCCTGTCAGAGTCCTGTTGAAATCAGTGTTCAGTTGTTGTGGGCCAGGGTATTTATTTGGGCACAGTATACGCACTAACATTCACTCATTCATAATTTGTCTTTGTTTTCATTTATACTTTTAAATTAAATGACATAACTCTCTAGTGCCTTTCTGTTCACTGCAGTGTTGACATTGTTGTGTGGCCATCCTACATTAGAGCAGAGGCAGCACAGTATTGCCATTTTCATGTGATTGCAATATAAATTGTGATACATTTGGGTTTTCCTTTTACTGTTGAACTCCTTTGTCAGCATTTGAAACAAGGTCCAAAATGTAATAGGTGGCAGGAGCAGCGTTAATAAAAGGTCAGTATTTCTGAACACAAGAATGCTTCATTTATCAGGAAGCTGCCTGGAGCTTTTTGTCTGTTCAAAATCGCAGTGACTTACAATTTAGAATTTGTACTTGTAAATATTGAGATTTTTTTGTAGTGAAAGTAGTGAAAGCCCAGACACAAGGACTGGTAGTTCCTGCACACAGCCCATCAGTGGTAAATGAATCTGACTTCCCTTGCCCTGTACACTCAGTGTTTAATATTGCTTTCCTGAATGTGAAAAGAAAGTTTACAAACCCACACAACTTCACCTCACTCTTCTGCTACTGTTTGTTAGGATGCTTTGTTCTCTCCAATTGTGCTCACATGTTTGTTAAGAGTCTCAGTTAACTACTGCACCAACAAAACAACTTTGATTCCATAACCCCTTCCCACTATTGATCTTGCCTTGTAGATAAAAGAGCGCTCTCTCTGAAATCATGCATTTTTTATTGTGGTATCAATGGAAGCCTTTGCATTTGGCAGCTCACTTAGCTTAAAGCTATACTCACAAATGCTGTCTGTTTTGCTCTATTGATTCACAGGGTTTGCATCTTGTATATTGGAGATATCAGTCCCCTGGTATCATTTTACTCTCTCTCTTTGATCAGACTGATTGCTGTAAGCAACCACAAAGAATCAAGCAAATTAGACTAATTGTGTGTTTTGGGAAAGATGGAGAATTAAGGATTAAAATGTGAACATTTTGGCAGATAATGTGTGTAGTAGTTCTGCAGTTTTAAGACTACATCCCCATGAGTACCCAGGCTGCTGCAGCTCCACTGTCTACAATATTAACATTTAATGTGAATGCTTCTTTTCAGATATATGCACACACTGAATATACAGTAGCGTTTTCTTCAAAATATGTTTTATTATTTTGAAGTATTCATATTCTTACCAGACATCCACCTTGAAGAAGAAGAATTCAGAATAGTGGTCCAACATTAGTTTTCTCTCCAAATGGTGGTTGACATTGTGGTGCTGATGCTTGTCAGGTGTTAAACAACACTTTGGACCAAGGACAGACAAATGACAGAGTCCTCCTCTCTAAGAGAATCTAAAAAGATGAAAAATATAGTGCAGGGAGGCAGGAAGGACTAGTCAAAGAGGTGACCATCAGCATTTCAGCAGCGTGGCTTGGCAGCCTCCAGCCTGCCATGGTGTAATTGGAGAGAAAACATATATGGGAGCAAATAACCCCCTGTCAGGGGCATTAAAAGGAGATGCTGTGACGACTGAGAGCCCTGCCAGCTGAGCACACCAAAGTGAAGGGAAAGAATAAGGCCCATCAAATGGAAAAACCTGCTTTAGACCAACCACACATCGAAATATTCAGGATAATTTTTGACCGGTGGCGGAATCGAGCATCCATGTTTGTTTGTGAAACTTTCCCTCAAGAGAAAATATGATATTTTCCACTATTGTCACTGTTGTTATCCGTTTGCCGGCATGCTTTGATTGATTTGACATGTCTGCTTTGATGGGTATCATTTGAAAATGGTTAACAGTAGAATTGTAGAATTGCTCAGCCCATATTACTGTGGAGATGGGAACAGGAAGGAGAGTGTCAATCACTGTCAGAACTTTACTGTTGTCTGCTTCCAGGATGGAAACAACCAGACGAAATGTCATGATCAAAACTATTAATACCTGATGATGAACATGGTCGGCCCAGTGACATCATCAACTCATTTATTTTTTTTATTTGTGTTGGGCTGCTGTAGGTTGCCATAGAAAACAAGTGTGGCCCCTTCCCAGGGTCTCTATGTGCAACTGAGGGCCCCACAGAGAGGCCCCTGTGGTGCCATTCAGGCTCTCCTCAGCCAGGCTTTGTTGAGCTACAAAATAACTCTCCTAAACAAGTCAGTTTTTGGCATGGCTCACAGAGGAGAAGACTCCAGCTCCTCAAATTATGGAATTATCTAGGGCTCTCTGTTTATTTTCTCCACTTTTCTCACACCTCTCCTTCACGGGCGTCACAAAAGAATGTGCCTCTCTCTCCCAAACCTCTCCTGCATCAGGAACCTGCCTGACCTCGCCATTCAACTGAGCGTGTCAAAATGTTAATGAGGATCCCCCCAAAAGCGCTTAGGGGTTAAATAAAGTCTTCATAAGCTGTCGGTCGAAATTCAATTATTTATTTATTTGGCATGTTTCCACTTTCCCTGCCACTCTGCCTCAATTCTCATTTCTATCCGGGGACAGGGCTTGTCTTGTTGTGTTTTGTTTAATTTTTTTATGTGCAGGCAGCTGCGCAGGCAGCCTTTGTCTGGGTGCTAGATTGCTGCTTTAGCTCGGTGGCCCCTCTCATTAATCATCCGGTCAGACTATTTATAACGCGGCAGCCAAGCCGCCACCTCGGTCGCCATTGGCTTTTGTCACCGTGGCACTCTGTTTGGTGGCAGGAGGAAGCCTAATTATTAACTGTTAAGATGACAGCCAGCACTGTTCCGTCAACATGGCTGGCTGACAGTCAGACTAAGACACTGAGCAGCAGTATGCCAACAACACACTGCATGACTGGAGCAAGTTTAATGCCAGGAAGTCACTTGGATACTTTAAATTGAAGTTGTTTGGAAAAAAGACTCTACATTTGTTTGTTTTTTTGGTGAAACTGAAGGACAAATACAGAAACTTTTGAAAAGTGTCTGGTGATCTTTTCAGCAGACATGACCTGGCAGGTTTTTATCTATCAACTATCTGTCTTGTGAACCCAGTACAGACGTACGGTTGTCACGTCAGGTAATCCATTATGTTCCTTCTGATTAGATTTCAAGCAATATTAAAGGAGTCATTATCTGGGGGAATTTCTAGAGTTACCACAGCATTTCTCTGAGAGTGCTTTCTAATTTTGTATGAAATAGTTTTGGCAGAGGCTGTCAGTCATGAAATCTGTTTTCTTATTATTAATCAGCATGTTCAGCTGGATACAGATATCAAAATAGCATGAATAATTTAATCATTCTCTGCTTTGCTAGGCAATTCCATATCTTGCAAATACAGTGAAGTTTGAGATGGCACTGGACTTGAAGTGTCAAAAGGATATGATATGTGTCTTTTTTTTTTGGAGGGGGGGGGGGAATTAGTGAAATCCTCCTCCTGGAGAATGACAGTCTTTGTTATTTGTCTACTGACTCCTTGGCAGACAGCTATCAGGAAGAAAGAGAACTCACTGTGCACCACCGAGAGAAGAAAAAATGTGAGTCAGACTTTTCCCTCCTCCCTCCTTTCCCCAAAGCTTGAGATCCAACCCCCCCCCAAAAAAAATGAAAAGGATCAAGTTGCTGTCACTGTCACCGAACAAACATAAACTTTTCTGGCACCTAATAAATAGGCAGTGTGGCATTGTTCTCAAAGCCAGACAGGTGTGTCTGCCTCAGTGATGATGGATTCCATTATTCTGTATGGAAAGCCTGTTGGCTTTCTTGTCATATGTTGTCACACATCTCTCTCCTGAGAGAGAAAGGTTTGAAAGATGGCCAAAAGTAATTACACAGACGCTTCCCTGACGCTGTTGCCATGTGTTTCCTCCTGCTCATCATCACTAAAGGTAAAAAAAATCTGTTACCCACAGCTATATTTCACAGGGAGAAGAGGAATGCAGACATGTTGGTGTTCTGCTGCTGTCCTCACTGTGTTGATTGCTAGCTCATTAACCCGTCAGCTTTGTGTTTCCTTAGCTATGAGAGCTAGCTTGGGAAAGGGCCCTGGGCACTTTTATTCATCACTAGGGTGGAGCAGGAGGCCCTGATCTGGGTGTGTGGTGATGACACTATTTGCACCTGAATGGCAGGTACATCAACATCTCCTTGTAAACTTATCAAAAGTGAGACAGTGGCACCTTTGTTCTCCTCACAGCCCACTTGGGTTGCTGACAGCTCGCTGATGGATATTATCATTCTTAATGTCAGTAAATAGTGCCATGCCAGATAAAGGATCTGTTTCCTCTCGGTGCAGGAGAGCCCATTTATCTTTCTTCAGCTCGCCCTGGCATATGCCGAAATTGGAGCCGGAAGTAGCCCTGCACTTCAGTCAGAAAGGGATGTGCGGCTTTGTCCTCATCCTCTCCTACTCTCACCCTAATCTCTCTCTCTCTCTCTCTCTCTCTCACCCTGTCTCTGGCTCCCTGGTTATTTTGATTCTGAGTGAGTGAGACTTCGCTGGGAGGGAGAGATAGAGCTTAAGTCAGTTGTAATATGTTAGGACAACTCTTGATTAGATTCTGCCAGAGTGAGGCCTCTTTGTGTCTCTCCCGCTCCATCCATTCCCTGTTATCCGCATCTTGGAAACACAAGCTGAACAACGAGCAGACATCAGGCCACTCAAGAGCCCAGCTATTAATCTTTTATCAAAACAAGCCCCTATGTCTAAGTGCGATCTACACAATTACTGTAATTGCACTCGATCCTATGTGCGGTATAGCATCTCCTGCTTCCGCGTCGGCATGTGTTTCAGTGGTCCGTTATATAATTAGCAACCTGGATAGAAAACCTGCAGACATTACGCCGGTCTGTGACAGTACTGGGGGCCACCGCAGGTCTCAGAGACATCACATTGAAAAGGTTAAACACTGACTGTGAACAAGCCTAACATGATGTGGGTACACAACCTCCCCCCGAACAGCACAAATAATGGCATTTGAAAAAAATAGTGTATAGGGGATTTTTTTTTTCTTGTTTTAATTGTCGTAGTGTATGAGAAATAAAGAGAATGTGTGTAAACAAATCACACCTGACAAGGCTGGAGCATCATGGCCACTTTGATTGAAAAAAAAAACCACAAGTGAATGTTTCTATGCACTTGCCACGCTGCAACGCGAGGAACCTATCTCCATGTTTTTCCTTTTACCCCCATACTCCCTCCCCCTTTCCCTGTCCAACCCTGTTACCCCCTACCCCTCGCTATTACGATGACAGACAGCGCTGATATCTTCTGAGGCGGTGATAGATACGTCATTTCTCGGGGAGAAACGGGTTTGTCCTCGGCAGGTGTACGGCGGCTTCCTCATCCTCAAAGCAGACAGACACGCATGACACTTTTCGACACTCTCTCCCTGATAGCACTTTGGCATGCGGGCGGGAATCAAAGGGGGCATCTTTCACATGCAATTAGAGCGGAAAATAAAGGTGATGAAGTGCGGTGTACAAAGGGAAGCCGGGAGGAGCACAAGGCTGCAATGAAAGGTGATTAGAAGTTAGAAGGCCCAGCCAATGAGCTACAGAGAGCAGGGGGAAGCAAACTCATCCTGGTGGGATTCCCTGTTGAAGACACTATCAGACATTATCAAAGCTCATAATGACAGACACACACTGACAGATAGGCATGACTCATAGGTATGCTAGATCAGTGTGTGTGTGTCTAGTGTGCAAGGTCTAGGAATCCTTATGAGTATAATACAAATACAAATTTTGACTGTTTTTATGGGGGAAAAATGCTTGTTTTAGGGGGCTACAAGTTAAAGTTAGGCATAGGGCTACAGTTAGTCCTAGTTTACGGTGAAGGGTTAAGTAAAGGAATGTGATGGTGAGCAGATAGGAGAGGAATGTTAAGCCACTGGAATGTTCTCCCATATCTGGTAGCGCCAACATTTGTCAGAACGGCGTTTCACCTACCCATCTCCCTGCTTGCTCCTCCTCAAAAAAAAACAGTCAACCCTCCTGCTGGGCAGTGAGTGATGGAGTGATGGACGTTTGTCTCGCTTTCTCTTTGGGCGAAAGTGAAGGAAAAGGACATCCATTCCCCCTGTCTGTCTGCCACAGAGCGGGTTGTCAGGGTTGGGGCTGGTCCAGGGCTTGCTAATGGTGCTGTCTGTCTCAGTCAAAGTAGAAGTCCCTTAGAGACACCGAGCTCCAAACTTTGACTGGCATTAAGCACCTGGTGAGTGAACAAAGGGAAAAAGTAGGCTGTCAATGCTGAAGCCGTGGAGAAGTTACATGGAGTTATACCATAATATGTTGTATTTTAAGATGATGCCACCTGCATCATGAGGATGAATGGCTGGATTAAGGGTTTGGAGGACCAGGGGATTAGTGAAAAGCACACCAGTGTACAATAATGCCTTGTTTACTTGTTTTTGTGTCTGTATATTTTGTGCCTTACACTATGGTTGGATTAGGTATTGATTACCATGCCAAAAGGACCCAAAATAAAAAGAAAAACATTGACACTGAGGAGGATCCCAGGGGTTTCCACAAACAAACAACGCTAATTCAACGCCTCGGTGACACAAAAGCACATTCAGTCACTGTGCCAAATAACATCCTTGTCAGGCATCTGGTAAATGGGTTATTTGGCACCCAAACAACAAGTTGCAGTTCAGGCCCATTCACATTGTCAGCAGACACTACAGGCACAGACTGTCTGGGAATGAGAGGCTTAGCAAAAAAGGGGGTGGCAGGAGAGTTTTAAGAGCAGCACTGTAGCTATTACAGGATGTCAGAAAATCTGCTTAATTGAAAATGATTAGGGCTCTCGTAAAAGCCGATCAGCTCAGGGTTTTGGGAGAAAGCGTAATTGTTCTGTGTAATCCTGCCTGCCGCTGTTCTTTCATCTGGATGAAGAGATCAAAAAAGAAGGGATTTGTAAAGGCCAGACCTCCCTGTGTCATAGCCACTGAGCTCAGCTCTTCAACCCTGCAGTGTTCGTTCTCCTTTTCAATTCCACTTCCTCTCTCTTGCTCACTCTTCCTCCACATTTCTGTGTCTCTCTTTCTCGCTGATGACTGTTGTGAGTCATTCTTCCATTGGTCACCGGATATTTGGAGGTCAGTACTCAGCCCTGTGTTGTGATGTTGCTGAGTGCCACTGTTTCACGGTGATGTCAGTCTGATTTGAATCTCGCTCTGACTCACGATGAGTGCTCATATGAAGGTGTGTTTAGAGTTGGTCACAGTACTGCTGTTCATTTGTTATTATAGATCAGAGACACGCAGGCACACACACTCTCACTCACTCACACAAGCTATGGGTTTCCATTACTTCCACGGAACACACCATGTCCTTCCTTATTCATCTTCCAGAAAAAGACAGCCAAGAAAACAAGGGGATAGAAAGAGATCTGAAATGAAAGCTAGAGGGGCAGAGAGAGAGAGAGAGAGAGAGAGAGAGAGAGAGAGAGAGAGAGAGAGAGAGAGAGAGAGAGAGAGAGAGAGAGAGAGAGAGAGAGAGAGAGAGAGAGAGAGAGAGAGAGAGAGAGAGAGAGAGAGAGTCAAAGTGAGACACACATAAACATTCGCACACACACACACAGAGGAATCAGCTGTGAGCTGAGTGGGGATGTATCGGGGGGAGTATACTGCCCTTATGCCCTCTCTTTGAAGTGAGGCACAGGCCGTATGTACAGGCCCCAGAGAGGGCCATGTCTACATCCCCCCCACAGGCTGGCTGAAGGCAGAGGTCCTAGTTGAACACAGAACAGAGAGAAAAGAACGGCGCTGCCTAACTGAGCTGCTTTCTCTTCTCATGCTTTCTACACCCGTACCGGAGTGATTTTGCTGAGGAGAATGAAACTCACCCCACCTTTATTTGATGTCCACACTTTTTAGGTGTGCAGGTCACAATTTGAGAGAGAGTGGACACTGCAGATGGAGTTGAGTGTAATGAAGTTACTACCCAGTGATCTTGTGAAGGGTGTTTACTTTTCAAGATGTTCAAGCAACTTGTGAATGGCATTATCAGTCATTTGGAAAGTGATGGTACACGCGGCTCATTCAAGCTGCCCTCTGGAAGACCTGTAATTACCTTCGGTATTTATCTTAAGATTGATGTAAAATAAATTCCCCGCAAACAGCAAACGTTGAGTGATGTGTGTTTAGCTCCAGTCTCAACAGTTATGTTAAAGTCGGTGGATGAAGAGGGATCATGTCCATTTGCGCTGAGTGCACCGCCATTAACCTCTCGCCCGATTAGCGGCGGACGGAAGAAAAACTCGGAGCAGATGATTTCCCTCACCGCCATGTCACACTGTTATGCTCAACTGTCGTGGTTGTGCTCATAGAAACACTCCTTGTAAACACACACACGCACTTGATGGACCGCTCCCAGCTTGTGCGCGGCCTGGCGCTGGGATTACGGGGGCCAGGACAGCCTTGTTGGGTGGGATGCAGCAGGGTGACGGTGTGTGAGGTCTGGTCTGGTCTGGTCTGGACTGCTCTGGGCTCCGCTCTTGCTCCATGCTCTGGCCCCCGGTGGGGAATGTTTGGCGTGAGATAAGGCCGTGTTTGAAGAGGAGCTCCAGATGCTCGTATATTACAGGTTGTCTTGTCACGCCACAGATAAAGCCTCGGAGAAGCTCCTGTCGCCAGGGCCGTACCACACACAGGCACACACACACACACACACACACACACACTCGCAAGGGAAGATAAATGTTTACAGGAGGTATTCACCCTCTGACAGTGTCGTGCTGCGGACGCCATGGGCTTGTCACAGCTCTACCGTTTTTTTAGTCAGGGGGGCTCACGTCTGCAGTATCTACAGTTGACAACATGTATTACACATCACGTCTTTTAAACAGATGATTACATTTCCATAGCTTTGAAATACCGCAGCAGTTGTATAAACGTATATAGTTAAAGTGTTGGCCCTAACTAATGTCGGACAGATGGCCATATTGGCACCGGCCATGGGAAAAAGGCTGAGATGAAGCCTCAACAGCCAACAACAAAGTCTACCTGCAGAGGAGTCGGTATGTTCTCATTTCCTGATAACACAGAAACTGAACCTTTCCCCTGACCTCCCTGTGTGACCATATTGCCTCAGGGCTTATGTCTTTGTGTGTGTGTGTGTGTGTCTGTCTGTCTGCGTCTGGGTGTGTATCTGTACATCTCTATCTGATATAACACACCCCACGCAGGCTCACCTTCCTGAGTTCAAGCTCAATAAAAATAAAAGCGTGGTTCTAATGCTTCGTTTCAATTACCTAAATGCAAGGTGAGATTGCGGATTTGTCACACTGATGGAGATATAAAGTCCTGCAGGTGGCGCTCGCTACCTGACTGTCACGCCTGCCCTCAGTTTATTAGGCCTTGAAATAGGCTTTGCTGTGGGTCAGGTCTTCGCCGAATCAAGCTGCGCTTTCAGTTTACCTTGTAACGTGTCGAAAAGGCAATGTCCAAAAAAATTGTAATGTTATATTGATTGCTCCTCCTCGTTCAGTTTGCGGTAACCTCTGTATCGTTTAATTGCAGATATTCTCATCGTAACTCCCTTTAGGCGGAGATTGTGTCCCCGCTCCTTTTTCCCCCATCCAACCTTGAATGAGGTTATTCCCCGCTAATAAGACGTGAGATAGCGGGTTTGTATAAGGCAGACACAGGGTTTCCCCCTCTGTCATTAAGTCATGTGTTTGGTAAAGTGGGATGGTATATTGCTCGGCATAAAAACGTGGCGTGTCTTCATTTGTCAGGCTCGTAGGGCTGCGAGACGAGCCGGTGTTCAGAGTGTGTGTCTGAGGGCCCTCTGAGACCACAGTTGAGCGGCTGCTCACTGGTGCGTTTCTCATGCTAATGTCATGGTCTCCCACTTCTATCTGTCACCCCATTACGCTAACATCGTTATGCACAGGGGCCTGTCTCTGTCATTGAAAAGAACAGAATCATTCCTGTCTCATTTTGAAGCAAATTGTTTGGGGAACGTTTCTCTTTTTTTTTCTCCGCCGACGGTAATGGCGGACCAATCATTTTGCTAGACTCCAGGTATGCAGATGAATGAATAGCTATTTGGTGAAAGGAGCTTTTGTATTATTCATGAGAGGGTTGATGCGTCTGAGAGAGAGTGTGTGTGTGTGTGTGCATGTGTGTGTGTGTGAGACATACATACAGTATTTCTGATGGAGATGGATGTGTGCAGTAACAGGGTCACTATTTTGGACATGTCGTTGAATACTTGTCACCTTTTCAAATACTGACTTGAACAAATAGGACTCTTTTGGCTGCATTGTTCCCCGACACAAAGCGCGTTCACATGTTTTATTGTCAGTATGTCAGTCGATTTTTTTTTGGGGAAGAAAAAAAAAAGAAACAAAACCTTCTGTTACTGTACAACCCCCTGATCAGCCCGTACAGCACCGCCACGCAGTATTTCAATCTCACGGGCTGCTAGGTTATTCTGAGTGGGATCATTCCGACATGATCTCTCCCCCTCTCTTCAAGTGGAATCTTTTCATCTCGCCCAGCGCCGGTTCAAATCCAGGTTAAATCCTTTGTCTCAATCTAAATCTCTTGTTCTTGGCAAACGGGCGAGAATTCCAATGCATCAGCTCAGCAGATTCCTCGTGCTGCCGTCGTACTCGTGTCTGTGCGCCGTTCCTCCGTGCGGGGAGGCGTGCTAGCCATGCTAACCTACCTACTAATTGAAAAGCTTCAATCAGCTGGGCTAACCGAGGAGACGACCCCGTCTGCCTGTAATTGCCCCGGTGACAATGCTTCAGCAAGGGAAAAAAAAAACCCTTCCATGTCATCATTTACACAACGTAATGAATAGGTTAATAAAATAAAATACTTTAATTATAGCTTAGTTGCCATATTGTTAATGGTGCCAGTGTGACTCAATTGAATAATACAGTTTCTACTATTAATTATCTGAAAGTGAACTTGTTTAAATGATATTTTACAGCCCCTTGATAAAATTACCGCTAGAGGCAATGTAATGATAGACAGACAAAGGCCATGCGCATATTATCATAAACTATTAGCTTGTTTCCAAAGGGTTTTATGTTAATCTTTTAGCGCTTAAGTACCCTGCAATTAACATATCAGGAGGAGCTGCCTTCCAGCTAGGCTTGCAAATTGAAGTGCTTAGATAAAAAAGCCATTGAGATGAAACCCTGAAAGAGGAGAGGAGCTATCGCACTGAAGTGTGCAGGAATCTTTACTTGGTTGTGTTTGTGTGGAGAGAGAGCGAGAGTGAGCGAGAGAGAGAGAGAGAGAGAGAGAGAGATGCTATGTGAGTGTCTGTGATCAAGGATGTATAACAATTCCATTATCTCTCCTGGGTGATGACATGAGATGTCTCTTTCAGGCCTCCCTCCCTTTGTCTAAGGCTCCACAGTTTGTGAGCTATAGGGGGAATGAAGCGGCTCTCATCGACGGCGGCAGCATCTGATGGAAAGCGTTTACATATCAGGCTAGTGGCTTGATATGTAAATGCAGCGCACTGAAAAGGCTACGGGGAGATATGGCTCATTGTTAGGGCTTCACAGGCTGTGTTCCCTTTTATGCTAAGCACAATTGTATCCACTGAGCGAGCATCTTGTAAACCGCCCGTTGCCTTTGGTAGGTTAAACCCACAAAGGAGGCCCATGCTTTGGAAGATGTGCATGTTTCATAGGGTAATTGGCAGCTTTGGTTTGGTCTGTTTCCTTTGTTGTCAACACACAGCAGCTGATGCTGTTTGCATTCACTACAATTCAATGCAAATACCCATAGCACTCGTCATATACATTTAGTTTATCTTATTCTATTATAGCAGAAAATAGACAATTGTATTTCCAGCATTATTACAGGATTTTGATTTGACTGCTTTGTCTTTGTTTACATTTATCTCTTCTTAAATAGAAACCACTGTTAAGTAGAAACCATTATTACATAGAACAGTGTTTGCTAATAATGTATGGCATGTCTAGTGCATTCAGTCCCCAGTCAGGGAGACCACATTACCTCTACAGCACTTGGGTATTTTATATTTTCCACTATCGCCCGACGATAGATGATTCTACTGAGGCCTTAATCTAGTTCATGCTAAAGGTTTGCTGGCCTCCAGAAGTCACGTCTAGCATTGAGATGCTACCCTGATTCATATTCACTGGCATGCAGCATGGAGCCAAGTGCGCTATCTGCAAAGCAGATGCTGCAGCAGCGCCCTTGTATGAGGCGTTATATATACTTCACCTCAGATGAAACTATTGAACAAGGTCATGTCCTCAACCACCCTCCTCTCTGATTCCCCTCTACATCCCTCCCAGTCTTCCGGTTAATTAATACCCCGACAAATGCATTATGTCTGTTTTCAAATGGAAAAATAGCGTTGGCCCTGAGAGACTTTAATTTCCCTCATTCTTAAATATGAGAACCGAGTGCTCAGGGAGAAGGCAAGGGCCAAGGGCTGGGCCAAAATCCTGATGAACACTTTGCCTTCAAAACCAAATTCCTGTCTGTCAGCCTCCATAACTTATGGGGTGGAGATTACAAAGCTACTGATACAATAAATTAGATTGATGGACAGAATTATGCCCAGTGCTTCCTGCTCTCCCCAATGACGCACACTAGCTTAGCACTGCCTGACAATGACTGTGATTTAACACCCAGGCAGGAGGGGAGAGGAGAAAACATTCACAAGCAGAGGCACCCAGCCCTCACGCTGGCCCACAGCCTAGTGTATAAAACCCAGCTTTAATTCACCCACAAACGTGTCGCCATTAAAAGACTAAGAATAAGGATTGCAGATCATAAATATTCCTTGATTTATTAGCTAACAACAAAGAGCATAAGCCCGGCCAAGGAGGACTGTTTGACAGAATGTTGTCAAGGAGAAAAAGAGAGAGGAAAAACACACTCATTCTCTCTTTCTCACTCTCTCTCTCTCTCTCTCACAGACACTCTTAGCTAAATCTGACCGGGGATGTAGCCCAGCCTATCTCCTGCAGCAGCGTAGGAGCAGATGTGTCTGCTCTCTTCTCAACGTGTGACAGACAGAAAAGATAAACAGAGAGAAAAGCAAAGAGAGAGAGAGAGAGAGAGAGGGAAGGAGGTAAAGAGAGCAGGAGCTGGCACAGCACTGGCTAATTTATCTCGCTGAGAGACAGATTAAAGAGAGAGGAGAGTGAAACAAAGTTCCACTGGCTTAATCAGCGGACAGCCTGCTAGCAGAAGACATGATAAATCAGAGCCGGCTCAGTCCAGGAGAAAGCCTCTTCTCTGGGAGGAAACGCAGCCATCCTCAGCCAAACAGCAATATCTTATACACGGACTGTTGTGAATAGCAGACTGCAGACTCACTATGTGTATACTTGCAGTCGATAGACGTTGCTATTGTTTGAACGAGTATTGTTATACAGTAGCTTTCTACTTTGTTCCAACGCTGCTATTTTTAGTGGCGGGTTAACCGTCGTCCTTGGTGGCGTCGTGTAAACAGGACAAAAGGATTTTGAAGGACCTGAAGTTTCCCCTTGGTCGGTCTGTTGCGGCAGTGTCCTCCTTTGGCTTCCTGTCTGACAGGGGGACTAGCATAAGGGCCTAACCCAGGAACAGGAAGAGGGGCTTAGATATCCCTGTGTCATTAGTTCACGGCGGGGTCACAGCTGGGCCACTCGGAGCGTGATTACACCCCCTGATTTATCTGCTTTGGAGCCCAAACACAGATAAATCTCCGAGCTCATCCCCACCGTGGGATCCTCACTGTCTGATAAACGGCCCAAGCTGAATAAACACCCCCCCCCCCCCCCCCCCCCCCACAAACACCCAACCCCTGATACATTATGAATAATTCATCCAGATAGAGAGCTCTGTTAAATGTGTATATTTTCTATTTTCTATTTAAATGGCAAAGGTGCTTTTTATGATCTCCCTCCAATCCTCCCAATGCGTGTCTTTGATGAAATACCGCGGAGTCAGAGGTTGGCGGACATTTTTGTACGCCAGTTGTAAACTTTATTCCCGTGCCTCCGCCGTCGTCCTCTAGCGTTGCCACATAAATATACTTTATGCAAATATGTCACAGGGGCTAGCCTGCGCCGCGGCTCCCGTGTAGATATTGGCCTGTCTGCGACTTTATGACAAAGTTTAAAATCATTCATTACAGTGACCCCTGCGGTAAATTCACTTAGTGGAAAATTGCCCCCGGCTCTCCTGTTTGGTGTGTAGATGTGATCACGAGTGCATTTTTAACTTAATTAATTGGCCGTTTCTGTTGACAAGAAATTTATGCAGTAATAATTTGCTCGAAATAGATGCAGAGCGCAGGAAATGAGATATCCATCAGGGCGCTTGTGTTCCGCCAGCTGCACCGCGGCTAATATGAAAGTATTTCAGGCTGCTCAGACCCTGCTGTTTGCGCAGTCAAGATTATATATACCCACGATCCATTGCCTGCCTCAGAGGCGCTCATGGAGGTCTATGATAACAAAGACTATGTGATTTATGGCCTGCTGTGAAAGCAGAACTTGATGAGATTAAACAATTTCATAGCACGAGTGTTTCTCAGAGGACCCTCTGATTTGTGGCGGCAACACCGACAGTAAATCAGGTTTATATATCTGAAAGCATGCTCAGCAAAGGAGTGCAATTACTGTTTAAGACAGCTACTTTTTATTTAATTTTTATCCCGGGTTTGTCTCTTTTATTCCTGGCCTGTCACGCAGCCGCTCACCTTCATAAGTCCTTCTGAGGGGAGGGATGAGGAGAGGAGGTGGAGGCGAAGGGGAGGAGGGGGAGGGAGAGGAAGGCACGGTGGCGTGGGCCCTCTGCTATCTCTCCTCCACAGCTTTTAGAAAAACAACAACAACAACCTGGGGACAACGGCGGCCACTGGCAGAACAACACGGGCAACCGTAGAGCACGGGGAAGTACTCCATTTTTAATGCATTGTTTGCCTGGTGCTCTGTCCCTGTCTGGGTAAATGGAGTAGGCAGAGTGTAATTAGAGTGCTGGGCTTTGCTCCGTGCCATAAAGATGACATGGTGTAATGATACAGCTTACAGGCCCGCAGAGGGTTCTGTCTCGCAACGGAGGATGTGGGTCGTTTGCCTGTGACTTATGATAGGTGTGGAAGATGACAGTGTTATCATTGCGGCATGGAGCTCGGAGATGTGGATGGAGGAAATTTCCTACAAAAGGTTGTCAGGGATTGGAGGCGAATGGAGATGGATAGGGAAATATTAATACTCTGTGTTTACAGGTCATCATGTGATTTTTCCAACTAGAAAAAAAACTTCATTATACATGTTTTTAGTATTATTGGGAAATATACCAGTTACCACTCCAAAATTTAAAAAATTAAATGCGCATGTATATGCTCTCCAAAATGACCTATATATGATAAATGCTCTTTTGTGTGTAAAAACACACACTGTCTACTATGAAATGAATAATACATTTTATATTTGAAGAGTTCAAGTGAGTTCTGATTTTGGAGATGTAGATAAACGAGGTTCTGCATTCAGGTGTAAGTCACAGTGTAAGTCTGCAGCTGTACTAATCTGAACATGGTTAGTTATTTGAGCTTGTGTGTTTATGTGTGTGTCTGCAAGTGAACGCTGTAAGTACTTGAGTGTATCCTGCATTCATGTAATGTGTGTGTGTGTGTGTGTGTGTGTGTGTGTGTGTGTGTGTGTGTGTGTGTGTGTGTGTATTAGCATGCATGCAAATCTGCATGTTTTGAAGTTTTGTTTAAATGTTCCACCAGTGTGTGTTTGTGTCCTCGGGTGAATGTGCGAGTTGTGCATCTGTCTGCATCCTCCCATATCTTCCAGAAAACATCAAGAGATCTCATTATTTCGACACATCTCAGGTTTTTTTTTTTCTTCCTTTTTTCTTCCCGTATGCCTTGAGTCAAAATTAGTTTTCATTCCCTCTGTGATCTTCCTGACGGAAGCTGGCTGAAAGTAAAGAAAATCTCAGTCTTCGTAGCGGGGCTGAGTCAAACACATACTTCACACAGCCGCAGTCTGAGTTAAGCATTGCTAAGTAACCTTCACATTTCACTCGTGTGAAGAGCTAATTTCCTTTAAGTTCACATGTCACTTTTTGTGGCTCTTTTTGTGGGTCCTCTTCAAATGTCTCCCAGCGTCTAATTGCATAGGAAACATTCCAGACAAGCCGGTGTGACAGGCCCGCTCCCAGAGTCTTCAATTATTAAACATCCCACACTCTAGAAAACAGCCCTGACGTTAGCTACAGCCCCTAATCGGAACAGAAAGCCTCATGATATGTCACACTCCTGAGTTTCTGTGTACGTGTGTGTGTGTGTGTGTGTGTGTGTGTGTGTGTGTGTGTGTCCTTCCTTCTATTTTGGCGATAGATAGATTATGTACACATAGCAAATGATATGAAACAAACAGATGATATATTTTTCTAAAAGTTTGAATCAGATATTTAGTCGTTGCTTATAAACAGCATTGAGAAAAATGTAATCCATCGTAACATTTATTGGCATTGGGACATTTTTACAGCAACAGAATCAGTACCGATGGAAAGGTCATACTGTACCAAAATAAGAAATAGCCCCAAGCGGATTCTTATGCGTACCTGCAATGCAGCCTTACATTTCCGGTTTAAATCACCCGTGCTTATTCTGAGAGGCACTCAAAGAAAAGGTCGAATGACTTTTTAAATTTCAACCCAAAAACAAGCACAGCCTTATTACCATTTCAGAGTCACCGATATGGACGATTAACGTCCAGTAGTGCTCAACCTTTGCTTGTCTGACACTTAACTGTACACAAAACGGTGGTGCTCGCTGTTGCTAGTTCACTCCGTGTGCCTTGTGCCCAGAGCGAAACATCAGAACAGTTGCTCTTGTGATCAGTGATCATATGATCCATTTACTCAGAGCAAGTTCATTGGAGTAGAACTGGTAAATCATTAAACACACGCTCAGCGGTCTTCCTGCTGAGCAAAGACTGCTTTACTACCCACAAGTGCAGGCACCATTACATCAAATGTTCTTCCCACTCCCATTACCTAAGAAAACAGAATTAATACTTCTCATGCACACAACAGCAATTTAAAACACATTATAGTCTTTCCCCTACCCATCCAAGGCACAATTATCAAGGTCAGAAATGTAACAAACTGGCATTTGAATTACTTTCCCACTGTTGTAGTTTTCCCCATGCCAGTTGAGATTTTTCTTTTTCTTGGCAAAATGTGCATTTCAAAGATTTTGCCTCGAGTTTTTCTGGCTGTATAAAAACATCCATCCACATATATATATATATATATATCGTGGATGAAAGCTATTAAATTATTTTTGTGTATGTGAACATTGGTTTTACTTTGATAAGACAACCATCTTTGGTACTAAATTAGAACACTTCTCATTTTACCATTAGATGTTGTAAGAAGCTGCAAGCTTGTGCTGCTTATTTGTTTTTCATCTTTTATTTAAGTGTTGTATTGTTTGTAACCCCTAACTTCAGAAGCATGAGACATGGATAATAAAAAATTCTATCTAGTGAAGAAATAAACGTGTCATGCCAGCATTAAATGTTGACTCAAATAAGTTCACAAGTTGTGTCTCCTCTGATCTCTAACATCATCAGAAAGCAGCACCAGTTTATAGAGACAAGACGTGAAAAAAGTTCCACGCTCAGACACAAAAGAAATATTTTGATACAGACCCAAAGAGAAAACATATCAAAAGACATTTTTATACATGTCTTTTGCAAGCACAAAAAGCAGAAATGGTGTCAAGAGAAAACAAAACAGAAAGCTTGTTTCTTCCAACAATTGCTTTAAGCTACAAAAATCTCCTTGAGTCCCTAGCCTCCCCTCAATGTCAGCCCCCCTCCCCCAACCCCCCACCCTCTCTCTCGCTCTCTCGGTCTCCCTCTTTTCCCTCTTTCCCTCTCTGAGGCAGGACAGGGCCCTCTTTGCACCCTGATAGGTTGCGGGCTGATGCTTAGCAACAACATTCCTGTGCCCTAAGTAGCAGTAAGCCTCTGGCTGAACTCTTTGATGTGGCTGTCAGGCCACATTTATTTCCTTTTAGCACTTTGTCTACTTGTCCAGATGTATAAGGAGATAAAAAGGGCTGGTGTTTACACTGGTCTCCCTCTGTAGCGCGGCTGTAATTAGATTGTATTGCTGGTCAGTCTTAAGGAGGGAGGTGAGGTGAGGCAAGGCGGGAACCAGCTGTGTCAGGAGGAGCTGGTGGAGGTAAGACCTGAGCCCAGAGCGATGGATACGAAATGGGTGTAGTAGACGTGGTACGTATATACCAAACAGTGAGGTGCATGTGTGTAAGGTACCTGTTACTTTGGCAGCTAACGTCATGATCACATCCCAGTGAGATCATGCCACATCAGTAGATGTCAATATCATGTAATGTAATGTAATGTAACACCCATCAAGACTTCCAAATCCACAGCCAGGCTTGCCAAACTTTCAAAACTTTGTTGCAGTTACATTTATAATAAACAAGACTAGATATACGTCAGCCTTCCCCCGAATCACTTTTTGTATCTCATATTTTCAGGAACCTCGCTGTGGAGGTGGTTGTGTGCTTTTGTGTGGCTCTCTTTGTGTTTTGCTTGTCTCTTGTCTTTCCGTCGCTCCACTGTTTCTCCCTGCCTGCTCCTCTCTCTCATGGTGATGTGTTGGAAGCAATAATCACTATTGCCTCTGGGTTTATCAGCATTTATACGCATAACAACACAGACTGAGAGAAGACAGACAGCACTGTTGTGATGTATTATCCAGTATGGGAATCATCTTTCATAATGACATTCAACAGAGCTTCCTGTCCCTCTCTCTCTCTCTCTCTCTCTCTCTCTCTCTCTCTCTCTCTCTCATACACACACACACACACACTTTCTTTCTCCATTTCCCACTGCCCTCTGTCCACCCTTTAGTATCAGAGAATCCATGGTACTCCCCAGCCTGTAAATTTGTGTCGCATTATCATAAGCTGTGGTGATAACTCACATTGCACAGAGACAATAATGATGTGAACACTCAGCATATGCCCCAGGCCCAGCAAATTAAAACAATGCTCAGCTTGATGAGCAGACTAATCTGGACAGCAGAGAGAGAGAGAGAGGGAGAGAAAGGGGGATACAGGAGGATCTTAAATAGATGACACTGCAGCACCTCCCTCTGTTCAGTGTAGGTACAACTGGAGACGCGTGAGAGGGAGAAAGACAAGAGGGAAAGGAGACAAACGGGTAATAAAGAGAGTGGGAATGAATAGGAATGAGGGTGAAGAGCTGGTTTTGAGGACATAAAGGAGGATATGGCATGTCTGAGGACACGGGAGGGCATGAGAGCACCTGTAGTTGTGATGTCTGTATTGTTATCGTCTAGGCTTTGGGGAGCTGAAATGGGTATGAAGAAAAGCATCGTGTTCAGCACTTATGCAGTTTTCATATTCCACTATGAAATGCAATAAGGGGACATTTTGTCAATTTATTGTTGAATGTACTATCGCACTACTCCGGTGCATCACACAATTCAAGATCCCCAACAGTCATCTCTAGTAGAATAAAACTAAACCTCAAACCATCATCACCTTTTGTCTTTGAACTTCCTTTTGACCCAAATGCTCAGTTGGTTACGATAATTCAAACGGTGTCAAGAACATTACATGGATCTGTCATGTAAATATCAGGGTTGTAATGTTTTATAAATGAAGCCGTTTTCTTTAATGTCTGCTAGCGCCGAGCCCCTCTAGTGAGCGAGGCTACTGCAACCACGAGCAAAAAAACCCCTGGCTTTTTGATTACGTTTCTGTAAAGTCTTAAAGCTTGTGATCAAAGTCAGGCCCGGTCCATCAGTCATCTTAAAGTGAATGAGCGAGGGAGAGAGAGAGAGAGAGAGAAAGAAAGAGCCCCCATGACAGCTGTAATTCAGATTGAGTTCTCTTTCATTTGTTCCATGGGCTTTCCCATTAAGAATTGCTGCTTTCTCATCCTCTGGACGGGTCATCGAGTAAAGTGAAAGAGTGCAGAGGTGGTGGAAGGTCTGAGAGGAAAAAAGAGGGAGGGTCAGCACATGGGAAAGCCGGCTGATTGATGTTCTGTGGGTGGGGTGGAACGGTTGTGCTGGATAGGGATGGGTAATGATGGCCGTGGAGGCTGGATGGGGTGGGTGTTTGATCAGCAGACATGGCATTGTGGAGGTGGGATGGTGGCGTCTTGCATAGCAGGGGGGGACCAGGCTCTGATGTTGACAGCAAGGCACTGTTGGGGAGCCTGATGACTGACACCCCAAAGGACCGAGAGGACAGGGTGGAAGCAGCCCAAGGGTGTATCCAGTACCCGGCTAACCTTAGCACTCCTCCATCTCCTCCCTCTCCTCCTTCTCCCGACACCCCCTTCTACCCCAGTTCGTGGGTGGTGGTGTTAATAATGTGACAACTGGGAAGATCAATTGTGGGCAAGCAGCGGGATTAGGAGGGGCTTTGTGGGGCCGGAGAGGGCCAGCGGAGGCCCGGGCTTCTGATCTTTCAAGCAGGCCAGGAAATGAGGCAGGCAGGGGCGCAGCTCGGGGATGGCTCTGAAAGCATGGAGGCAGAGCAAATAGAGAGGACTCACAGCTCCCATCATAATGCCCTGGTGGTTGAATAGACAGACTCCTTGTGTGTCTTCACTGCAACAATTATCGGCTCAAATCCAAACACACACACAAGCCAAACACAAGGTGATATTAGAGAAATGAAGAGGTGTTTCCTGTAGAATATTGTGTAAATATGGTGGTAATTTCCTTTCCGGTACGTGTTGCCATTTAAGAATGACTTGTTATACTTGTTGTTTGTTATACTTCTTGAACTACACATTGCCTAAAAGTACAACAAACAGGGGTGACTTTTGATACTCCATAACAGGTTTCAGCCACTCCAGAGGCTGAAAGCTGCAGGTCTGCTGTCAAAAACTACATTTCTATTCTAAGCTATTTCTTTCAAAAGCATATTCCACCAGCATCTAAACTGTAAGGTCTCAAAATAGGTTTATTTTGCCATTTGTCTCCTTGGTGTAATATGAGACACATGCTGACCAGACCTTAATGCCTTTCAGAGATGTTATCTGAAAGCACATTATGTGATCGTTTTCAATTCACAGTGCTCTCTTTGCCCATGAAGAATATGGTTCCATTTAATGTGTTGACCATTCCATTTCTCAAGGTTATGCATGGGCATGTAGAGGAACAACAATAAAAGTGGGAAAAATGCAGCTCCAAACCATCTCTAATATGTATTTGTCAGTTGGGTCTCTTGCTATGATTAAAGGCCCAGTGAATTCCTTCCTGCAGGAAAGGAAAGTATTTCTGCAAAGGCATCAGATATCGCTGTGTCATGATAAACTGCTCCACCAGCTAAAAGGCTAAGGAAAGGAAGAGGATGTTTTGGACCTTGAAAGTGTACAAAAAGAACAACAACACAAGAAACTCTTGACTTGTCTGGGATTCAGGCCCCGGTTTTCTCTCTGACTCTCAGAAGCATTTGTTACACTTGTTTTGCTTGAACTTCTGCTTTTGCTAACAATCAATACCTCATTCCAGTTGTGCAGCCAGGAATGCCAATACATTTACCTCACGTTCTAACTTTGTAACATTAAATACAGACAGCCATTTAAAGTTTCAGCTTCCTTTGTAGAGGTTGTTCCATGCCATCTGTCGGACTGCCCTCACATAGCAGCGCTGCGTTTGGTTTGTCAGAGTGAGTGACGTCTACCCTTTAGTTGACCACTCCATGAGGTCATGGCTGAGTGAAGGGGAGGCCTCCCCTGACCTCTCCTCCCTAACCAGGTAGTAGATCAGATCATCAAAGCCGGGGTGGTAGCTACTACTGCCTCCCCTTTTCCCCTCCACAACACATGAGAAGTAATGAAACCTGACCTGCCACATTCTGCCATAAAACAGGAGCGGTGCTCCCAACATTTCCTGTGCCGCTCCCAAAGGATTTATGACACTCACAGTCAGCCACAGTGACAAATCCTCCATTTTAAACCTTGTCAAACCCCCTCTGCTCAATATTTATACTGCTTTTTGCGTGTCTCCTTTCTCCCAGCTATCAGTTGAGCCCAGTTCTGAGAGTTACCCCTTGCCCTACACCCCTCTACCCCGAGAGGCCAGAGATGCCAGGAACCATAAAGGTAAGGACACCTTCCCACCCAGATTCCTTCAGATTCCCGTACATACCCACAGACCAGATCGGTCGAAGTGAAAGGAAAAAAAAAAATGTTTTTATGCAAACTAAACAAGCTGTAACATTATGCTGCGCACTCAATAAGCTCCATGGATTATGTAAATACAAGCCATGACCCCACCCGTTGCAGGTAGTGGGAATCCAGTGAACCTGCGACGGAGTGGAAGTTATGATATCTGTTCTTATTGATCCCATCTCATCTACGTGATGTGTTGATCTGAGTAATCTAGGTTAACTCTATTGATCTGAATGTATGCGTGGGAGCATGCATATACAGTATGAACCATCCTTGATCTGTTGGTACTAGACATTGATTAGGCCTGATCTTGACCTGTATTCAGTTGGCTTGATTGTTTAGCTACTTTTTAACTATGCACTCTGGGAAGAATGCATCACTTGTGCCTTAAAAACAACTCAAAGAAGCTCAGATTCAATTGCAAGGGCCACAGATGTTTGTAGCAGATACAGAAACCTCAGTAAAATGTAAAATATTTATATTTATATGGTACCATAACAGGTTTAGGCGCATTGTTTTTCTCTTGTCGTTTTGACCTGTCTCTCCAGTTGCAGAGTTAGCGGTATAGCCGTTAAAGTGCAGGGTTACTCGATGTAAGAGGTGGAATTTGTCTGTGTCCGTGGGCGTGTCCTGCGAGTGGCCGTGGCATTCATCACAGTCTCTGTCTCCGTAATGTAAAACACTAGTGATGGGCACACCGCCACCGCGCTAGTACAAGAGGTCAATACTGAGCACCTCCACCCTACACAGATTAGACCCACCACCCCCATCGGTGGTGCCAAGGACAGATCTATGTCATGAAAGCCTGACCAGCGGCAGCTCTCGCCGGATGCGAGGAGAGGAAAGGGCCCTGTGCTTTGTCAAAATCAGACCTGGCTGAGAACAGTCCATTTAAAGGTGAGGGGATCTGACACATGAAATATTTACCCCTCCGTCTCAGATCTGAGCGGCGGTGACAGTCTCCATTTGTTATTTTTATGATGCAGCGCTGCAGCCTTAGATAACACAGCCCTCATCTTCGCCCTTCACCTCCTCTTTATGTCCCTGCCTCCAGCCCCTTACTCCTGCTTCCTGTTTTGTTGGAGGTTTTTTTTTATCTACATTTCTTAAACATACTTGATTCGGTAAATGTGTGGGAGATGCTCACAGTACCTCCCAATTTAATGAGAACAAAGATGTGGCAACGCAATGATATGCTAACCGTCTTGAACAGCTAACAACTGGGGGTTTACTGTGTTCAATTTAGGATGTAAACAACGGCCTTGCTCTAGGTATACATTATGTGATGGTGTCAGTAGATGTTTTTAGTGAAGGGTTAATGAAGTGGCCCTGGGTTTTGTTTGTTTGTTTGTTTGTTTGTTTGTTTGTTTGTTTGTTTTGGGGTGAGTGGCTGTGTAGCTTTAGCCTGGCCTCTGCAGCAGCGGGGAGATCAACAGCAGGTCTGACATCGCCCTGTCGGCTGCACAGAGTGAACCTCCCTTTCCTCCTTTCAACCCTCTGTGGCCCCCTCTCCTCCCCCCCCTCCTCCCCCTCCCTCCCCCCCCCCCGTGTCACCTGTGTGGAAGCCCCAGAGCCCAAGTGCCAGAGGTAATTACAGCAGCTAGGAGCTCCCAGAGGAGGCCGGCGCTGGCAGGTCACTGCCCAGGGAGAGAGGGGTGGAGTCTAAGGACAGAGCTTCAGGATAAGCCCCTGTCTCGGCGGGTGTAGGAGTCAACCTGGAGGAGACAGGGGGGAAACAGGGCGGAGAAGAAAAGAGAAGGAGGGAGAAAAGTGGGGAAAGAGGGAGAGACGCAGTCGTGCAATCTGGAGGGAAGGATGGTGAAAGATGAAAGGCAGAGGAAGAGACAGGAAGAGGACCGGCGTTAGACAGCGAAAGAAGGCGAGACTTAATGAGAGAGCTAGACAAAAGACAAAGTGAAGGAGGGGAGGTGGGAGGTGGGGGCTCCAGTGTGTCTCGTGAAGGCGTGACACAGAGTCGAGTGGAGTATATAGTCTGGCAGAGGGGCCTGAGGATCCTCCACTACTGTCACCTTGGCTCTAACTCTCAGCCCTGGTCCAACTGTCAACTCAACTCTAAATCTAACAGTCCAAAATGGAGACCCGGCCTAAAGTACTGTGTGTCTTCATGAAGACCGGTCTGCACCGTACTATTACGCCACACCAAGCGACATATTGCGTTCTTGTGCCGTGCCACGAGGAATTATGATTACAGTATGCTCCATACAAAACAATGTGCTGGATTTCTTTATTACTGACTTGTCATTTTCATAGGATGACATCTTCTGAAGTACAATGCACAGATCTAATTATAGCTGTAGAAGTTTAGAAGTACGAGATGGTTCATATTTGATTGATTTATCCATTTGAGATTTATTTAATGAAATAATTTTGTGTATTTTGATAAATATGCACTAGACACTACTTTTTACAGGTATCAGATTAAATTTGAGTCACCCATCCCTCAGCGGTGACAGGAGTAAATGAAGGAGATATCTTTGTGTATATAAACATAGAAGAAACAAAGCCTGAAATCCGTGTGAGCCTTGGGCCCTTTTAATCTTGTTGATCTGGGCCTGCTTCCAGCTACTTTGTATGTATGTATCTTTAATGGCGCACAACTGTTATTAAAACCCCCAGAGGAAAGCAGCCTTCAAAGCAACAAAAAAAAAAACGTTTCTGACGACACCCATGAGACGCCTCACATTTGCTTGGCGGTTCGCTTTCATTACAAGTCGGGGGTGATCTGCACTGCAACTCCTGCTGTACTCCCCTAGCTCCCTCAACGCCCCCAAAAAAATGAAGCAACGGGAACCGATCCAAACTAAGAGTAAACTGTTTTACAGTTGCTGCACAACAAATAAACAAACATCTGGAAGCATTCAGAGCGGCCCCATTAGAAGGGCTCTGGGTTTTGCCAAAAAGGGGTAAATGATGAGGAATGGGCTGTCGAGAGGCTGGTGGAGACAGGGGAGAGGCCAGATGACGGAGCTGTGGGTGCTAAGCGCTGCCTTTTAGAGCTCAGCTGGGCTCAGAGAGATCTACACCTGCTGCTATCTCCTCCTCCCCTCCTCTCCTGCTCCAGACATCTGGATGGGATATATGACTAATGGATGACTAAACCGCTAGCGTTGAAACTTAACTGTTGTCATGAAGGGAAAGGTTGTTGGTTTGACTGATGACTTAATGGTCTTTGCAGAACGCGGCTAGTAAAACTAAAAGTAAATTTCAGTATTATTAGGTAATGCTTCAAGAGAGATGTGCAGTTCCCCCCCATTTTGTTTAGCAGTAGCTATAGCTTCATGATATCACTAACTACTTGGATTGGATTTTGCCATGAAGTCATGGTCTTTAAAGTTAATCCACATGCCATTAATTACACTTGGTTTTATACAATGAACTGACACGGTGAATTACCTCAACCTTCTTCTTGACTAATACTTCAGTTCTGTTTGATGTCAGTCTCTACCTCGAACGAAAACACTCGTCGTTCTGCTGATAATATTCCCTTCATCTTTTGCCCTGCCTTGATACGTTTCTCCGAGTATGGAAACGTCTTCTCTGGAACTCCCAATGAGAAAAGACAGAGCACCTTTGACGTCTTCCATTAGACACGTGTACGTGCTCTCCGAGACATTTCACTCGGGCTCGTAATGATTATACCAGCGGGATCTGTCCCCTGATAAACATCACTCTCAAACACAAAGACTCACGCTGGCCCCCACACAACTAAACTGAGGCATATGGAAAGAGCGAGGTTTAACCCTTCCCTCCACACAAGTGATGTTCCACAGATCACAAACGGGTCCAGAGTACCACCTTTTGTATTAAAGCAAAATATAGACAATGTGTGCCTTCAACATCATGCTATTCTCATCTGGATCACCAGAAAAAAGAGTGTTGAGTGAGGCTGTGCATCCATCTCTAGGAGTAAAGACATGGCCTTATTCCTTGGAGTTCATAACAGTAAGTAAGTCACCGTATGAAGGTTTTATTCCTTTGGAGGGCTTGCCAGTTTGTGAGTTGATGGTGATTAGCTCCTAATGATTTGGTGTTTTGTTTCCATCGTAGATTCATAGTCATGTGAATCGGAATACAGCCACAATCAATGCTCATAAAAAAAAGACATGAGTTTGTGTGAGCGTGCATATTTTTACCCACAGGCGCTACTTATATGTCCCAGGATGTGAAATACTGTAGGTTGTCTTTTCAAAATAAGATGCATGGCGCAATACGGTTGGACAAGTTCTTACAGTACATTTGTAGGTTCTTTCGATCTTCTTACGTAGATATTTGTGTGTGTGTGTGTGTGTGTGTGTGTGTGTGTGTACCCAACCAGAGGAAAACAAGATACTAATTGCTGAATCTGTTCTGTAATATATTTTTTCTCTAATCCAAACTCATTGTATATAATGAATAAGGAGTATCCAGTCACAGTCAAATCAATCCATTCTGAGGCAGTGCAGCTCCCACAGCAGTAAATATATATATATATATATATGCTCCCCCTCTATGAGGACAGGCTCTCTTTCCTTTATCGGAGTCAGATGATGTGATATTATTCCTCCCAGGAGTGGATTGGCTCAGCAACATGAATATCCATTAAAGCCGGCCTATGGAGATGGATGAGGGGAGAAAGGACGAGGCAAACTGGGCCTGCAATCCTTCACCGTGCCTCCAAAACACACCGCACTGTCCACATCCAAAATGATGAGAGCTCATTTTTTGGCGGCAGGCCTGTCCTTGTTATAACCAGCCCTGGAACTCACCTCCACATTCTGTCTTTTCGGAGCAGGCTGGATTAAAATGCCAGGATAACCTCTTTAACTTCCGTGACAATTTTAACTGCTGAACTCTGGCATGCCAGTTCCAAACGGCTTTGAGATTGCTGCCTTCCACCAAGTGTCATTATCTGATGGCACTCCTCTCGCTGTCGCTGAATAATTCTGTTTGTGCTGGGTTTGGGGGAATGTCAGTGACTCTATTGTTTTTACCTTGCCGTTTGATGTAGCTGAGTGAGTCTCTTGAGTGTCTTCAGTTCTTAAACTGATGTCGGACGTATACAGCATGAACCTAAAGTGGAAAGATAGCACTGTCAAGTTCTGTGCCATTCTAAGATATTTGTTTGTTAGTGCTTGCCACTGTTGGTATAAAAGTAAATATTTTCCTCTTTGATATTTTGTCTTAATAAGGGATGTTTGAAAGTCAAGCTGGAAATGTAGTGAAATTATTTTGACTGAAGGGAACTAAACAGTTTCATTATCATGCCACTAAACATTAACAGATCAATGAGATGTTTGATTGCTGAAACTGTTGTTATTCCAAACTCACTGTACAAAGGAACCCGATGTCGCAATGTTTCTTAGAACATCTACCTCACTTTATAATGAACATTTTGCATTTTAGAAAATATGTTTTGTATTTCATAAAAGGGAACCCGAAAGCTCACATTCATCCTCATGGACTCAGTTCATCCATCCACCGCAACTGAAATATGATGATGTTTAATAAACTTTGAACCGTTCTCTCAGCAGTGGGAGAATGTGTAGCCTCTTAAATCTTTACCTTCCGTGACCATTACCGACAGGCCTGTGTTATTTATGATGATACAGACCCAATTGGACTCAACCATTTAGACTTACTCAGGCACAAACAGACGTGAGTTTGAAGCGAAACGTTGGCCTCTACTCCGAACAGACAGATAGACAAGGGCGTGAGTTCTTGCCAAGCGGACCCAGCCCTCTTGCAATAACATACCGCTGGTGCTCTGGACCTTGGTCTACTTCCCAGTTGCACTGGCCATTCTTAAGAAAGCAGCAGAACATAAATCAGCCCAAATGGATAGGCCATACTGCTCGGCTCAGCTCTGAAATTCTGGGATTGCTAATGCAGTCAAACTATTATTCATTTTCCACCATGATTTGTAGCTGTGGTTCAGGACAACTGAGATGCAGTCTAGTCTTACTGTTAGTACTGCCAGACGTTGGAGCAGGTTTGTATAGCCCTCCTGGTTTCCAAAGATGGAAGTCCATCATGGTAATTTAGGATGGAGGTTGGCTGCCAGATGGTTTTGGATATTTTACAGCAGGATGGATGTAGGGTCCACCAGTTTTCCTCTGTGTCACTACCACTTGAAACAAATTGCTCAGCGAGCAGTCGGAGTCTGTCTGTGTGAGGGGGCTCTCTACCCTTCATTCTGATGAAGAGCTACTAACATGCTGGCAGATGCTAGACAACTTGTCATCCTAAAGGGGAACAGAATCAGACCACAATAAATCCTGATAGCTTCATAATTATTGTATATTACCAGGGATGTTTACAGAGAGACACAAAATGTCTCGTATTTTAGATGGCACGATGTGCCAAGTTAACAGAAACAGATACAGTACTTGGTTAAACATATTTATCTTGTTGGTTTATGTCGGACCATGTATCTTAATCAGTGTGTTTTTAATGAATTATATTTTGAGTAGGCTGTAATTCTAGGGTAACTGATCTCAGTAATCATTCAAGATGAAAACAGGCCTTAATGCTAGTCTGGTTAATGGGTCCAACAAATTAGATTCCAATCCACTTTGTGGCCAGTTTATCATGCCGGGTGACAACACATTCTGCATGGCTTAACAACTGTGCTACATCACCAAACCTTTCTGTCAGGCACGATCGTAACATCGGCATGCACGCCATATAATCACCAGTGCAGCGAGAAAGGGGGCGACCAGGGATAATTTACACAAGAACATAAACTGGAGTCCACTGTCCTGCGACATGCTGGGCTGCAACTTGGCAATGACACATCAGCTACCTCTTCTTGTTGGCTATGTAGACAACGTGCATGAACACACACACACATACACACACATAGTATTGGCTTGCAGTGTAAATGATTTATTAGATTTGTTATATACGTGTTCATGCATTAACGGTAAGATATTGCCGCTTTGATTGTTATCTCCTTAGTAATGGCTGCACAAGAATGGTCAAATACACTCAAGGACGGTTCACTTAGCTTGCCGAGACCTTAAGGAAAATATCTGTGTCCTAATTTAGAATTGATCCTTATTTAGAAATAACTTATTTGCCGATTGTAATGCTATGGAACACATTATGTGGGAAATATGAAATATGATAGTGATTTTTAGCATCTGAAAATCATAACACAATGTATGTTGGCGGGGATAAATGATCCTACAGTTCTAAATGAGATTTCCTATTTGATATCAAATTGTTTTCACACTTACCGTGGATATAAAAAATAAAATATAAACGGTCCCTTGAGTTTAGATAAAAATAATGAGCACTGCTGCTAAAATCTAAATTAGGATATCTGGAAATTTCCTTAGGGCCTTGGGAAGTTGTGAACCATTCTCAAGTGTATCTGACAATTCATACGTTGAAACCAGGAGCGGCGAGGTATCCTCTTAACACATGAATGTGTGTCAAGTGTAGCACAGACATTGCATGTAGGCGTTGGCAGGTACAGGTTCTCTAGAATATTGTAGGTCTTGGAACATTACACACACACACACACACACACACATTGACACCCTCATTCCCAGATACTCTCAGTGCTCCAAAGCTATTGTGGTGGAAGGAGTTGAACTCATCTGTCAATTACGGTAAGCTCCATTGGGCCATTGTCTAAACTGTTTTCTCACTCACTGGTGAATCCAGTGATTTATTGTCAACGGCCTCGGCATCAATATACAATCGGGAGACACTAAGCTGTGATGTCTGAACACAAACTATTGTCAGAGTATCAGCATAGCTCACATTAAGTGCCATTTAGATTATTCATTGCACCGGGACTGTGTGAAAGGCTTGTTTGGATTTGCTGCTCGTAAAGAGAGGAGAAGACCATCATCCCATACACAGGAATCCCAGTGTTTCGTATCTGGGCTCGTATTTACTGCAGCAGTGTGCGATCTGAACGACCATAATGCACCCACAGTATCATAGATTTCATGGGTCAACTTGTCCTGCCCTGCCTTGAAGTCCATTAGGTCAACTGGTTATGAGTGTCATGCCTATTTTGTTGAACTCACATGTAGGCTTTATTTCTCTCTTAAAAGGGGGAGCCTCGGTTACAGGAAGTAGCAGCTTTTATTGTTTTTTTACCAGCATCAACATTCCAGCTCGACCAGAATGAAAAGAGCGAGGTCACTGAAATGCTAGGGAGTCCAAAACAACCTTTTAATCTGTCACTATGATTTGCTGATGAAGTCACTTTAAGCAGAAGGAGCAGGTTTCTCTGTCACGGTAATATAAGCAGACAAGTTATTTCACTGTCATAATTTGATCGCCGGATTGTTTCTGACATGTTGTGTCGCTGAAAGATGATTGGATTGACTGAGTCGTTTTGGTCAAACATATGAATTTATCTCAGATTGTTGCGATTTAAAAAGCTACTTTCTCCATTTCCTCCCCTCAGGACATACATGCTTTCAAAACTAAACCTTCTGACTGACCTCACAGAGTTGCAAGCCATCTAACCTCATCATATCTGCTCAGAAAGATGTGTTTGTATTGGAGTGTGTGTTTGAGTTGAGAATTTCATACTGTAGTAACTCAAATATGAAAAAAAAGCAGCAGGAGCGTGAGATGACTTCTAATTTGGCTGAAAACATCGTACAGTAAACATTTCATTAATAGTGTGGGGCATTAAAAACAGCTTAAATGCCGTTTCACTACCAGCAAGTAGAACATCTCCAGTCATCTACTGAGTGCGAGGATAGCCTCGTAAGAAAGCTAAAATATGTCTCTCCGTTTGACACCATTAGCAAGTGCTAACAGACCCTCGGCACTGCTGGCCAGCCAGTCGACACCGTTTCCTGCATCTTCTGGGGGGTACAAATCTGAGTTAAAGCTTCAGACAGATACCAGAGACAGGGAAAAGAGTATTGGATTAAGTGAAATGAACATATTTACATGTCTGGCGGTGGGCTCTTTTTGTTTTTCACACTGTGACCCTGAGATGTAGTCTCTCTGGGCTAGCCTAGCGTTTGTTTTGTGCCCTTTGATCCATAGTATTTCTGGTTAAAATAATGAGCGTAGTTATATTATTTTCTTCTTTACATCGTGCCCTCCTGGTAAAGAAGAAAAGGGGAAACTGTTTGGAGTGAATTTCGGGTTTTATCAGAGCACAACCACCCATAGAAGACGGTGTGCTATTGTACAAGTTATTGTTTTCCCTTGTGTAGCAGGCAGTAGATCTTAATGGCAGAGCAGAGAGGATGATATTAAGATAACCTTGGGAGAGAAGCAATAATACAACCATGGGCATCCTTCCTTCCCGCCATCGCTAACCCACTATGACATTGTGGCTGAGCACAAACAGCTGATTTTGTACTGTACGTTTTATACAACGCTTGCAAGGAGGGAATCGTTTTTGTTATTGTCCATTTTTAGAAACTGGCGCCGCGGTCAGGTTAGCCATTTGATTCTGCCGTCGTGAGCCTAGAGAAATACACCGAACAAATCAAGGGTATTAGCGCTGTGATGTGCAGTCGATAATATTTGGCTTCATTAATTCCCATGCCCCGAGATGACATCCAGCCCCTATTAGGTTTGAAATCTCATCCCCTTCTCCTCTATACCTCAGCTGTGGCTCAACCAAGCAGCCAAGCAGATAATACGCTCTGAGCTCTGAAACATGTACCATTATAATTAGCTTTGTCAGGTCCTAGCCCCTACAACCCTCATGCAGATAATATGATAATATGTCTTCATAACCGACTGACCTTACATGCTCAATATTTCTCCCCTTATGAAGATTACATGTCAATAAAGTAATTGAGTCGCGGGGTGTGTGGCAAGTGAAGATTTAGGTTATTGGACTTTTCGGGGCAGTGATGTACGAGCGTTATTATTCTACCTGTCAGGAGATGTGCAAGGGGCTGAGGACAGTCCGAGGGTGTCAGGGGAAAGGAGGAGGAGAGAGAGGGAGAGAGAGAACAGGGGAGGGAGAGGGGGGGAGAGACAGAGATAAGGGAAGAGCGAAAGAGAAAGGGGTGCGAGAGAGGGGAGGGAGGGTGCGGAAAGAAATGAAGTGAGCAAAAGAGAGACACAGACAAGGGAGAGCGAGAGAGAGAGAGAGAGAGAGAGACGGAAATGAAGAGAGGAGGAGGAGGAGGAGGGAGGAATGGGGGAGAGGAGAAGAAGAGGCGAGATCATTCCTCACAGGGAGGGACAGATCCGCAGTTAATCATCCCCTCATCCCTTCATCTCTCTCTCTCTCTCTCTCTCGCTGCATATGAAGGGGGGATATGTCATATTAATTAAGAGAAGTAGAGTTACAGTAGAGCCATCCGTCTGTATGGGCACGGCAATATACCACACAACACAACCCTATTATCACCCCCTGCCTCACACCTGATTGGCTACTGTGGCTTCGGTTTAAATTGTGCCAGCGCATGACGCCACGTGATTGGACGAGCGGCATGTAGCATTACCCAGAATACATTTATTGTTGTTTTTATCTGTTTGCTTGCTTGTTTGTGTGTTTTACTAGATGGGCAGTTTAATGTGTGAGGTGTTACACTGCCTGTCAAGACTTTTTTGCTGTATTAATCATTAGGAATTATTTCAAATGAGTCAGAAAAAGTCGTGACATTAGGCTCGACTTAAATGTTTTGACTCAAACTTAGATTTTCATGACGAATCAGGTGACAAATGGGGCGCTAATGGCATATGTCAAGGTGCCGTTCTGCCCATCATAATTTGACCGTCAGCGCTGGAGACAGAGGAAATGGGATGTGAAAATGAGAGTGTGGTCAATTGAGGCCCCCGCCATGAAGGTTACACACGTTTTCAACTGAGAGAGACCGAGGCAGGGGACACACAAAGACATGGAGGGAGACCAATGTGAAAGGATATTTTACCATGTCCTTTTGGATTAGGCCTGGAGATTGATATCTTCCAGTCAGATGAAGCTCTGATGTGAGTGATCCAGCCCCTCCATCATTGTGACGTGCGGCTCTCGGCTAACGCTCATCCGTGTTGATAGGCACACCCTGTGCCACGAGGGCCCTGGCCAACCTACCCACCTTCCTCTCTCTCTCCGTCTCTCTCAAGCTCTCTCCACCATCTCTGTTCTTTTATTTCCACCGCCCTTCTCCCCTGTTTTCTGTCACCATGTCATGTCCAATCACTGTTTGGCTGGCCAGGCACTCAGTCGGGCAGGCACGGAGCAGGAGCCCTAGGTAGAGAACTGCCTAACAGGCGTCAGGATGGGCACTGAAATGACTCTAATAATGGGGTCCCAGTGTGGCCCAGACAGGCCAGTCAGTTAGCAGGGCCAGGATGTGGAGTAATAAGTGTTTGATGTCTGCAGGGGAAGGAAGTGTGAAGGAGTAAAGCCGACGCCAGGCCCCCTCGGTCAGGCAAGTGCAGCGGTCTAAGGGGGACGTCTGTGGAGCCAGACGTCAGATTAGTATTGATATGTGTCACGCTGGAGGTTGTCGGGCTGTTTGTTTAAGAGAGTGTATTAGAATAGCAAGTCATGTGGTCATTGATGTCTAGCAGTTGGAGGACAAACTGAACCGCCCGGCACTGAGTGAGAGTCAATAAAACCCTTAATAAAATATTTCTGATTATGGATTTCAAGGTGTGATAGTGGAAGGAAGCGCTAGAGAATTAAAAAATGCTCATGCATGTGTACATACGCACGTGTAAAACTTCAGTGGCAGTTCCTCTCGTGGGCTAAATGTGCTTTTGATTTGACGGAGATTACCAGTGACAGGTAGTGAGGTGCCATTTTGTCCAGTGACGCGTGAAGTCCATCATCGTCAGCGTGGTTGAGTTTAGTTAACATGGCACTTAGCGACTGGCATTGCTTTAAGAGCCAACAAAACACTGCCATTGTCGTGTCATTTATCTTTGGCTAACCAATTTTCGATGTGTTCCCCGCTGAACGCTTCTAACTATCCGGGCGCGCTCGACTAGAAACCGCAGAGGAGTTTCAGTGCCCTCTAAACATAAATGCTATTTCATCCCCGAGCCTCAACACGCTCTACCTATCCTAGTGATATCAGAAGGAGTGGCTCGTATGTGCCCGGCACCTTTCATTGATATAGCCACTATTGTCCGTTGGAGTATGGCTATCTAGTAACAAGCGACTTCCCTTTGAACAGTTTTATGTGGTTGTAATTGACCTGACAATGGGGGTTCATTATGCAGTCCCTTTCATGCTGTTTTGCCTGATAATTATTATTTAATGTGTTCGGATGGAGAGCATCATTAATTCATCCCTTCCTCCAATGTCAAAGAGATGAGCAGTGAAGTTATCACTCTCTGGTGATTAATATTATGCTCTTTTGTTATTGAATCCTGTCCCAGTGATTAAACTTTCATTGAGTGACTCCCCGTCCGCTCTTATTAACAGCACCATTACCGAACGCAGCCAAATCGCTAATTGCGGTTTTCACTTTTTCTTTCTTTTCTTTTTTTTGGTCAGAGGTTTGAACCACTTATCTGTGCTTTTCTTTTAATTAGAAAATCCTGGGTGTAATGAAGAACACAATCGATCAGTGTCAAGGCCGCGGTGGTGTGTGCGCGCGTGGTGATTTGTGATCCACATGTTGACGGAGAAAATGAGCGCTTATGATTACTGGTGTCATTAGTGGTTTCGCGGCTTCAAGGATAGGCAAACCTTTTCAATAACTCCAGCAGTAAATAACCCTCTTGTCATAATCGTGCTGACAGGAGAGTTTTCGGTTTTCCCATACGCGCAGAGTGTGGATTGACTAGTGCGTTGGCTAGATGATAGTGCGTGCCTTGAGAGAGGCGCTCCAAGGGGATTAGGACTTTGTAAACTGGCTCCCCCCGCCTTAAACCAGCCTCCTGTTATCTGCAGACACCAGAGCTACTGTAACCAGTGTTTCTTTCCTGGCTCTATGTGGAATAAATGTCACTGAAATTAATTTCTCCGTTTTTTCATTAGACCCCCACAACGGTAATCTCTTTCTTCAGTCAAAATTTATGTCCCCCAGAATTCAATTTCCTTCTCATCCTCATAAGTTGGGAGTACAAAGACTGATAGGCATTTATCTGGTTATAACTGTAATTCACCCATCAATGAATAATGCCATCCTCAATTTACAGTGTTTGATTCCAGTCATTTAGAGAACTGACAGTGATGGATTATCATTTTCCAAGGGTGAGCCACAGCTACTGATGTACTCAAAACATAACCGATGTATATGCACTGCACTGCATGTCTCTGTAACTATAGTATATACAGACTATAGTCTTTAAACTATATTTAGTGTATGTATTGGAAATCTCAGTTTGTAATCTATCCCCCAGTAATCACAAGGTTAGTCTCCCCTGTAAGTAGGTCTCAGTCCCTGAAGTGTGTAAAAAGATACGTGTTATTGTTGCCCTGTAAGGAGAATCATGTGACAAAATCAACCTGGTATTGATCAGCGCTGGTTGAGCCACAACCTAGCAACCTTCGCCTGACAGCCTATCAGCCCGGGGCAACAGCAAATCTTTCAACTCTCCATCTCCCACACACTCTCCCTCTTTTTCATCCTTTTTTTTTTGGCCTTCTCTGTGCGTCTGAGTCGTGCACGCAGCTCCTAAATCCACCCCGTTTCTCTTTTTGTCTCGGGGCTCGGACTCTTCCACCCCAATAACTTGTAGTATGAATAAAACTCCACACCTGACCTGTGAAGTCAAAACAAACCGCCAGAGAAAGCTCACCGCGTGACAGTGGACACAAACATACATCACGGTAAATAATCGCGTTAGACGGAGTAAGATGAGAAAATGATGAAAATATATATAACATGGCTGAGGAACGCGTTGTTTGAACGGGCTTGACAGACTAACCGCTGACTGACTGACAGGAGCTATACAGCATGCCCAGCTGAGTGGTGAGGAGTGTTTGGAAAGTCTGACATCAGGGCTTCATCCAGTGTCAGCAGAGGAAGGCAACTGTCTCTCTCTCTCCAGGTTTGATGAAAAGACGTGTCGTTGGGGAGTTGTGTTACGCCAAATCATAATTCAGAAATGTATACATGGTACGGGGTTCCCAACATCCCAGCACAGGATGCAGCAGCACATTTCTAGGAATGGACAATGTGGGTGTTTTAAAATCATTCTAGTATGTGATTAAATCTGCTAGTTGTATTGCTGGCCTGTGTGCCTCGCAATGGTTATTTCTTCTGTTGTAGGCACTATAATCCCCTCCTTCCTGTCTCCCCAGCCCTCCTTCTCATCCCTCCTTCTTCCCTGCCTTCTCCCCCAGCCTCTGCCTGGGTGAAAAATGGGGCGCATTTCCCTGATAGCCCGTGTGGATGTGGAGAGTATAAATGGCTAATGAATTACAGATGAACATTGACGCAAATTAATCTTCCTGATGTCCCAGGGTTATATGGCAGCCATTTAAAAGTTTAATCAATACGCTGAAGTTGAGAACATGCAGGCGCTGCAGTTGTTGGCCGCAGTAAACAGCCAGGAGGGGAACGGGGGGAAGGCCTGAGCCCAGGGCATGCATCATAATGACAGCTATTTATTTTTAATGGACTAAATATTTTTTATTGGGGAGCGGACAAATGTCACTTTAACTCTCGAAAGTTACGTGCCGCACTTCTGTCTGAGACCCGAGAGAGAGACAGGTGACACCTCAACTGTTAGAGAGGACGGAGTGAGCATAGATGCTGTCATATTCAGTCTCCGCTAGAAATAAGCCTTCATAAAAAACGATTATAAGATGGTCCTCATGCTGGTGCCATCTGTATGCTTCACACAGACCGACTCTCTCTCTCTCTCTCTCTTCCTCTCTCTCTCGTTAAATCTTGTTTGATTTAACATAAGTGACATCATTTGGGCTCCATGTTTAATAACCCTCAGCACATATTTATTCCCGGTAGAAAACGAATCTCCTTCTTTGGAAATATTTCACCAGGCACTTATAGAAGTATTGTACACCTTTCACGATGTTAACAAGAAATAGCCTGGGTCAACAATTAGTGATAGTGTCTTGTGAACACACACACACACACACACACACACACACACACACACACACAAAATACTCATACTAAGTGAAACAATTCCATTTCTTTCCAGGACGATGTGCTTTCTGTGCCAACCAAATTATCTGTAAGCTGAATCGCGGCCCACTGGCTGTTGGTTTATGGGGCGCGAGGGGGTTATCTATCTGCAGGCCTCCCTATAGAGAGGAGGTGGTGACTCCATCTCATGACGTTGGGCTGAACTGATAAAAGGACAGCCGGAGATGGATCGCGTCCACAATAATAGCCCAGGCTCACAGCAGCCTGCGACCCAAGCCCATAAGTCACTCTCACACCAGCTCTTATGGATGCCTGCCCCCAGCCCCGCCATCTGACCCCCCCACCCTCCCACACCCCCACCCTCCCCCCAACCCCACCCGCCCAGTGGCGTTATTTCAGCCTTTCGAGATAATACCGAAAGTTTAATTGCCTTGTTAATTGGTTTTTTCCTCGTTGCGTTATTTCCCTGATGGATGGCGGCACTGATGGAATTGTTGGCTGAGAAGGCCAAACAAGATGGTGGGACAGAAAGAGAGGAGGACAAGAGGACGGCAAATGAGAGGGATCAAAGAGAGCAAATAAGACAAAATAGAGTATAGACAGTAGGGGAGGAGGAGGACAATGAAGTGGAAACAGTTGGGAGGAGAGGGGAGGAGAGAGAGGAGGAGAAACCAGGATTGGAGGGAGTGGATTCTTGCCTAGAATAGATAACCTTGATGTTAAAAGCTACATCCGTCGGATGTGTCGTTCTGTGACATATTGATGGCCCTTGAAAAGAGTCAAGCTGATTGTATGCAGTGAGCAATCATTAAACCTACTTCATCTCTCTCCCCTTCTCCCTCTCTCTCCCTCTTTCTCTCTCTGTGTTGATTAAAGGCGTAGTTCAAGTTTTTAAGAAGGCTTTGTGATTTGTTATGAACGTGGAGTCCCTTCACTTCATCTAACAAAAGCTCGAGTGTCAGTTTTTTTTTGAGATGGGCTAAAAACATTTCCCTGAAAGAATCCTGAGCATCTCCTTCCAATACAAATTACAAGGGCTTAAAATGACTATTGAGTCTTTTAAAAACAGAACTATCCCTTTAATTCATTTTAGTCTTTAGTAGCTTTGATTCTCCACCCTAACTGACTTATTAAGCTCATCCTATTCCATATAGAAATATTTACCTTGTGTCTGCCTGAAAATAAACACATATCTCCTCCCAGTAAGACATTCTGTTTCTTTTACTTTAACACCCATTATTTGATTTCCCAAAAAAATATGTGTTGATGCAATATTGGAGTACATAGGAGGCTTTGTACAGCTAGCTCGCTCACACTGTGGCAGAGCGGCACATCAAGCCCCCGTAGAGAGGACACATGCTTTGGGTAATCAGCTCTGAAAAGACCAGACTGTCTGAGGATGAACCTACACTGCAGTATTCACCAGGGGGAAGATACGAGATACTGACTGTACAGCCCTCTAATAAAGACAAGAGGGCGAGCTGCTCCCCTGAAGAACAACAAGGTGCTGCGTGACACATGCAGAACAAAGGCCTGATTGTTCCTCCGCCAAGGCATGATGGAAACATTAGCCTCCAGATCGCTTTTTTTAATCTTTCACTTTAATGGCTGCTCTCACTGTTCTCCGTGTGTATGCTTAGGGTATATGTGTGTGTGTGTGTGTTCGTTCAAGTGTGCTCATCCACGTCCGAGGATACACAGAGGATATCCTAGACTACAGGATGTGACACTGTACCACTTTGTTATTAAGTATCAGTTCATCAGGCGGAGCCCCGCTGGCCCGGGCCGGCCCCAGAAGGTGTTGCGTAAGAGCACGCTGGGGCTTTTGCACTTCTAAGTTATTCCCCTGTCTGTCTCCCGCCACCCCATCTTTCTCTTCTCCGTGCTCTCGTAATAAGAGCGAGCTCTCGCTGTGAAGGGAACGCAGCGATCTGGAATGTGTTTATGCACACGATCGGCTGCTGAAATGTAGCTGGAGGTTGCCAGGCTACACACACATCTACGCACATTCACACACTCCTTCCCTCCCCACCCACTGGGAAACAGACCGCATCGCTGTTCGTTCCATTCTTCCCCTTATTATGTCTTCTCTCTCTCTTCTTTCTTCCTTCTATCACAGATATCTTTTTTTTTAAGCGCTGTTGGAGACTTACAGGTCACACACCGTCCGGAGCTTCCTGATTGGCGCTGGAGAATCACAGAATGTGTTCCCATCCAATCCTCCTCGGGTCCCCATGGGCTAGTGATGAGCTCAGCAGAGTGTGAAGTCTTGAGGGGCCCTTAGCTTTAGTTCCTTCATCTGTGAAGGTTATCTCTGAAAGGCTTTGGTTGCAACCTACAAATATATCCCCTCTAGGTATCTTATAGGAGCCTTAGTTCTGGTATCTCGGTGGGTAATCTCTTAAGGGCCCCGCTCCTGGAGTGAGTGAGTCTCTCTGCGGGTAAGCTGTGAATATGTGAAAGGCCCAGCACCCATATGATCAGAGCACTGCGAGACACCCTGAGTCCTATGGTGTCGAGCCCAGTTTCCAGCCGTGGCACCTATATCCCCAGGCGAAGCACAGCAGCTGGAATTCATCCCCCCCCCCCCACCCCGCTCACTGCCAGAGACACTTCCATGCACACACACACACACACACACATACAAACACACACGTATATGCACCCTCACACCGGGGGAGCAGGCAGGCATGGAGCTGGTCCCCGGATTTTATCGGAGGTGACAGCTCCTCACACTTCAGTGTTTGGATCACCTCAAGTAGCTGGGCTATGAGGGGGAAATGAGCGCTGCTCCACTACAAAGTCCAGATTTAGATTGACTGAGCTTGTCCCCGGGCCTGTGGGCTGCTGCTGCTGCCGCTGTACTGCTCCTCCGCCTGACAGAACACCCACTACTGCTGCGAGGGACTAGTGTGTGTGTGTGTGTGTGTGTGTGTGTGTGTGTGTGTGTGTGTGTGTGTACATGTGTGCCCGTGTGTGTGTGTGTGACTTAGTGGAGCCTACTTTGAAGAGTCAGAGAGAGTGGGGGGAAAGAGAGCGATGTGTCAGGTTTGGTTAGAATTGAGGGTGGCATCAGAATATGCTTGGCACTAATATGGCACCAGTATCTCTGTCCCCGTCTCTGCTTTCTGTCACTTAGTTGCCATTCTCTCCCCGCCCTTGACAATGTCTCTTCGGATTATGTGATTGGACTTAGCGCTCGGAGCACCCCTCATCTCCTCCGCGACACCGCCTCTCCCATAAGTCTCTCCTCTCCTGCCCTGTCTCTGGCCTGCCCCCCCCCCACCCTCCCCCCCTCCTTCGCCGGCTATAATGCACTTGATGTCTATTTAAAAAGCCTGGCGAAAGCTGTATCTGTTCTCCTGTCAGAGGATCATTGACAGCGCTAATGCCACTTGTCCTTGCCTCATTTGCCGAGAGGTGACACCTAGCAGCAGCCCACCGCATTCATCAAGTGGCACTGTGAACGCTGTGACATCAGAGGCGGTGCGAAAACCAGCCGCAGAGCTCTGGGCAGCTTTCTCCCTGGACAGAGACGCCTCTCGTTTCCCTGCACGAAAGCATCGGCCATCTTGGTTTCATCCTCTTAAGGAGTATAGAGGGAAGATACGAGGCTTTGTCTTCAGCACTCTGGCCGACTGGTTTCTGTAAAAGGCACTCCACCTCTCCAGATCTTGATTGAATATAACAAATGAAGCATTTTATCCTGACTTTGGTCCCCGATATAGATTGGGTGATGCTATGAGAGTGCAGTAATATTGCCCAGGGACGAGCAAAGTCAAGTTCAAGGCAGCACTATTGGCTTGTCTTGATCCTGCTTTTTCAGGAGGCAAATCACATGAAACATTTACAGTGTGTATCAATTACTGTAACTTCTTAAGTGATAGCATGGCAACCTCTTGCATGTAGTTGCAGTTCCAAAATCATTTAGTATCCATGTATTGTACTTTGTTACCACAATACACACACACACACATGCCACACCCCTGCCCATTGATTGCTATAATAATTGCTGGTAATGATGGCTCTGTGTGTGTGTGAGTGTGGGCGGATGTGGGGCTGTGAGCTTGTTACTGTCAGGACTTTGCCCCGAGGCCATGCTGGTCTTCCGCTGGAGCAAGATGCTCAGTCTTCCCAGCAACACCTCCTGTTCTCTACAAGGAGCAGACCACGACTGATCACGCTATGTGGATGTACTACACTCTCTAAAGCCAAGTGGTATTCAAGCAAACAAAGGAAATAAGAGAGTAAAAACCAAATGGATAACAAACTATCATTGCCATATTTATAAACTAAAAGTGATGCTTGTTTTAATGAAATTATTTGAAGTCAGATTGATAAATACTAAGTAATAATAATAAAGTATACTGACTTTTTTCTTTTATTTCCCCGTTTCTAGGGGCGTTCGCCAGGTGTCGCTATGCCTACTACGGCAAGCACTCGGAAGGCAACAGATTCATCCGCAACGACCAGCTCTGATGGACAGCTGGACACGATAACGATGGATGATGACAGAAAGAAAGAAACCCCCCCCCCGCTTGTATTGGAGCTTTGGGACAGTAGCCTGATCGCTCATTGGAAAAATATGTAACTGTATCACTATATCTTGGTTATGTAAGGAGAATGATTTTTGGTAACGACCCGCTGAGCTGCTCTGCCTCCTGCTCCATGCTCAGAGTCAGACTCAGGACTGACACTCCCATTGACATGATTGCCTCTAAGCATCAGCAGCCCCACGACTCCAGACATACATGCAAGGACACTCTCTCGCTCTCTCGCTCTCTCGCTCTCTCTCTCTCTCTCTCTCTCTCTCTCTTACACACATACTCAGTGACAAACAGATCCAGCCAATTGCATGCTTTGCTGTGACAGCCATGATGGATCACCCGTCCACTACCCGCCACTAATCAAGGGTGAAAGGGGTGATGGTCACACACCTGGGGCCTGACATGGGCTCGTCTCTCTCCCTCTCTCTCTAGCTCTCTCTCTATCTCTCTCACACACACACACACGTACAACTGCAGTTTAAAAAAAAATGGGACAGTCTGAAAAGAGTTTGACAGACCTAGACTCATGTATCCCGGCTATATACTATGAAGATGTACAGGCCAAACCCCCTCTCTCTTCCAAGGCGTGACCAGGCTGTGTGGTGGAGCTGGGGTGGGGGGGTTTCCCTGGCCCGGCTCGGTGGACCATGATGTGCTAGCAGGGGAACGACTGAGAAGACTGCAATAGCTTTGAGAAAATAAATATATGGAGCTTCATTGGATTCTATCCTTTTCTATTTTTTGTTTTATTGTATTTGTGTGAATTCATACACATTTTATTTTTGTCCCTCTCTGAAGATTGTGTTCTAATATATGGCTACAGTACAGCAGTCCAGCGGGTCTGACTAATGTCTGATTGAACAGCAATGGCTCAATCAGTTTCTATTGCAACAATACATAGATTAGTACATCCAATGCAACATCAATTCAGATAGAATGACTGCAGGAATCGTTGTGTTGTAATGGATCTCTTACAGACCAAAACATCCAGGCTCAGTGTTAATGTGGTGGTAACCAAATACTCATTACATGTATATTAAACATAAAAAATACTTTGGACAATACAGTTCTCTTTTGTTCATATTATTTTATTATCATATTATATCATTTTACCACCACACGTTGAATATAATAATGTGTTCATTGTGATTTTCTGTTTTTTATCTTGCTTTGTTTCGTTTTGTTTCTCGGCCTATGCAGAGATGATCTCAAGCAGCAACCAATCACACATTCCTGAATCTAAAATGTATGAGATATTAGATTATTTCAAAATTTTTTTTGCTATCTCTTTACTTGAAATGCATTGTGAATTAAAAGATTGAAAATTACATTCAATTTAATATCATGTCATTAACTAGACCAAAAAGTATTCAATCTTCTGACGTTTTGCACCTTGTGCGCATCATAAAATGATCTGATTTTATCATGCATTCACATTGTACTGATAATGAGCTTATGATGCTTTACAATAATGTTAGAGGAAGTGTTACCCTTTTTTTTTTTTAATTATTTTTTTATTTTCTCCATGCTGAAATTTTGGCCTGAACAAATGATGTGATATCCAGCAGCTGTTCTCCTGTACAACAATCTGTACAATTTGATTAAAACGGTTTAACTAACATGTTTTTCTTGTCAAATTAATACACAACTAAAGCGACACTTGTATTCATTCCAACTGAGCCGCCACAGTGCATTATTTCATAGCGATCAATGTGATATTCTTTCCAGACCCAATCAACATTTTACTGGCTGTAGCTGGCCCTCTGTGTAGTCTCAAAAATGGCTGTGTGATGTGTTCCTGACAAGTCACCAGGCTCAGGGATTTACACCAGGCCCTTCTCAGAAGTGCTGTACCTGTATAAACCATGTTGATCAGATAAAGAGGAGCGGCTCTGTACAGTCCGGCTTTGAGAGAAACCATGTGGCGCTTCAGTCCAGCGCATCAATCATCCACAGACAGACGAAGGAAAGGTCAGAGATAGCCCCACACCATGTTTGTTCACTGTGTCTGTGTTTGAGTGTCTCTGGTTATTTCTATTGTCTTAAGTATTTCCGTTAATGTGTGTGTGTGTGTGTGTGTGTGTGTGTGTGTGTACACCATTCCTACGGGACTGTGTGGCCATATTCCCGCTGACATGCCGTTCAGGAGCCTGGTCACTAGTGCTGGCGTTTCAAAATGACAAGGTTTATTTGTCTGTGTTTTGATATGCTCAGAGGAAACTGGGTCTGACAGCCAGAGGAGGCAGGAAGAGGGGAGCCACAACAAGTTCCCCCCGCACGACACAAAATGTCATCCTTCCCCTGGCTGCTGCGCGCGCCCAGCCATCCTGCTGAAAAGAGCAGACATTTAAAACTTTGTGACATGTGTCACAGGCACTGCCATTGAGCCAGTGCCACTGACGGAGCTGGAATTGACAGGCCCTGAGCCACCGGAGCTGGCTGGGGGACACACTGAGTTTGGTGTGTGTCACTTCCTATCCTCGTCAGGGACGCATCCTAAGCTGCCACACCAACACAAACTGCATTATGGGATGGGCGGGGAGGGACACAATGGGTAGACATATGCCTGACGTGCGCCTGTGTGTGTGTGTGCAGGGGGTGGATGGGCTGCCTGGCATCACGGACAGTAGATTAATTAAGGTATGAAGCACAGATCTACCTGTAGGCGATGCCCTGCTTGATCCTCAGCTGTGCTGCTGCTGCTGCTCCTTGGGAACTTCTGGCTGGACAAATGGCACGCCACTTCATCAGAGCAGATCAGTGACATTCTACTATACTGGCCCTGCAGGCCCCTCTGCTAGCCACACAGGGCTGGGCTTGTGTGTGTGTGTGTGTGTGTGTATCTATGCTTGTGTGAAGACAACCTGGATGTTGATGAACAGTATTTTTTAGTAAATATGGTTTTAATTTTACTTTTTATTTGTTTGAAATATGTGATAGAACAGCGTAAACATGATAAAACCAAATGTTAAGCACGCTGAACAATAACTTCACTTCACTTAAAGCTGAAAGGTTTGACCGATGTGCAACACGTGAATCTACTAAGTTGTATGTGGATATTTAGTCACACGTAACTCCAGAAGTTGCAGCACACCGATGTCACGGCACCCTTCACCTCCCCAAAAGGCACGCCAGTGAGTGACTCGCTGTCAAAAGAACGAAGGACCAATCAGGCCGTCACTAGACATCAGTCCTCAGCCTGATGACTGATTGGCGTGAGCTAATGCAAATTTACAAGAAGGAGAGAGAGAGAGGAAGAGGAAGAAGGAGTTGTCTTCATGAGTGACAGGTGGTCACTGATAGCAGAGGAGCAAACAGGCCCAAGGATGGGGTGAGATTTAGATTTTTAGCTGTCCCCTAGCTATAGAAATGTCTGCCTCTCTCCTCTCTCTCTCTCTCTCTCTCTCTCTCTCTCTATTTCTGACAGACAAGCTCTTTCCCCTCCTTCACCTGAAGACATTTGGCAGCATGGCGCTGTCTCACTTCATCCACAGCAGCCGAGGGGTGGGGGGGGGGGGGAGGGAGGGAAGTGGTTCTTATTTCCGGGCCCGGTCTCAGATGAGTAACATTTGTCATTCAGGGTTGTGCTGTAGTAATTAGCTTGTCAGTGGGCTTTAGCCTGAGTTGGCTCTCTGTGCTAAGAAAGATGGACAGACTGACACAGGAGCTGACAGCCAGTCGATAATGTGGCAATTAATGTCATAAATAATTCCACTGCCAATTATATCAAAATGGACTCTGTTCTTTCACAAAGCATGGTACTCCCTTATCATTTCCTCTTACAGGGGGAACAACCGCCATCCTCTCCTCTATAATTATGGGCCTTTTTATATGGTAATACAATATGGCCTCACTCTCCTCACATCTTTATAGCACAGAGGTGAAATTATAGAAAGACTTTGACATGCACAATAAAAGTTACATGATAATGGATCTATGTGTTGTGTCCTTTTTACCTCGGGGGTATTTCAGCCGGGTCCTCGCAGCGAAGACCACGAGGCATTTCAAATGTCATTGGCGTGTACTTGCTTTTAAAAGAAAAAAATAATTTGATTTGAAAAATACGGACAATTACGCGAGAGGGGAATCGATGGGAGAGCTGATATTCTAAAGGTTGCAAAAAGCTTAACCAACAGTGAGAATATTGATCCTGACGCCCCATCACTTGGTGGGAAAAATCATATCCACTCTCTGTCTTCGGGATGCGGGTCAATCAATCGCGCTAGGTGAGCATACATGATGAGGTGGAATCAGGGAGGGCTCGGCGGATAGTAAATGTGCTGTATATGGAGGGAAATGAAAAGGAAAACGGAGGATCTGCTCAGAAATGCTTATTATCCACTGTCTCAGTCTGTTTCTTCGGTCTCATTTGTCTCCTCAAGCGGCTCAGTCACTCTGAATGGTCCCCATCAGCCTGACACTAAACTCTTCCTGTGAAATGTATGAGCAAATAAAGTGAGCTCAGCACATGTAAAGCCCTCCTAATGCATTGTAAAACAGCCTTAAACACATCAGATGTATCTTCTGGATGGGAAGGTCGCTCTGATGGTAATATATGGCCTGTGCTGAGAAGTCTCAAGGTCGTGTCAGATTCGCCTACATAATGCATGAATTCCCGTTACTCTTACAGACTCCAATCATGCCCCGCAAGCCTTGAGATGAAAATTTTACTAAGTAAATCAGCCACCCTGCTGGCATTTCTATTACCCTGCAATGTGCGACTGACAGAGAAGATGAATAACGCTAAATAATAACACGTGGTAACAAATCATATTTACTACTCGGAGTGAGGAAAGCTGCACTGGATGTACCGATCTGCTAGCTAGTATCTGTTGTTCTTTTAACTTGTGTGTTTTAGTATGAATGTTTTTTATTTGTGTGTGTGTGTGTGTGTAGATGAGCGTGTGGCTGTTCAACATGTCACTGCCCTCTTGTTAGGGTGTGTGTGTAATTACTGTGTCATTTATTGCATGAGAAGTACTTGCTTTGAATAAAACAGTTAAATGACCCACGTTAGCGTAATTCATTTAACCATCCTGAGGGGCCACACAGTCACCAAGCCATGAATATGGATTATTGTCAGTGTCAATGCTACATTTTGCAAGGCAACAATACCAACGCACTTCTGTTTTGTTTTTGTTTCACAGTGTTATATTGTATTATACATGTCTGGACTAAGATTTTGACACCGGCGTGCTGCATGACATCAAGTGAACGTTAAAAGAGACGTTCTCTGTTCGTCATCAAAACAATAACTACCTTAGTATTTGGCAGAGAGCACAGTTATGTACACTATATGTGATGCTTGCATCTTAACGTTTGCACCCCACGGCCCTCTGGCTCCGCTCAACGTGACAGAAAGCGCCAGCCATTGATTTTATATGACTTGGACAATCAAACATTTCATAGGAAAATGCTGGAAATATTGGCATTTACTCACATTCTCCACCAGGTCCTGAGGGTGTGGGGTGGCGGAGGGGGGGGTGCAGGGGCAATGCACCTGACAACTGAACATGAACAAGAACAAGAAAAGCCCTCAGGAGAGATGGGCAATTTTGCCACATGGGCAATTCTGTATAACTGCATTAAAGCTCAAGAAAATACTTCAGGAAATAGTGAACTGTTCATTGTACATACAAATGATATCACACTCTTCAGTACGACTGGCTGCTACTGTATATGTGGTTCAGAGTTATCATGGGAAACTGCAGAAACGAACCTGTGTGCACATCGGAAAGGAAACAAATATTGTCTATCGTGAACCGAAAACGTCTTTGAACTGTAAACAATGTACGTGGTATGACCTGAGGGAGGAGCTGTGTTGTGTTGCGTGTCAGACTCGGTGGTATTTCCTTAGGCGCTCTGATCCTATCTCTGGGGTCCTCTGGAGGGCAGTCTCTCAAACGGGCTGACTCGGCCTTGCCCGATGACAATGACATACAGAAGCAGTCGATTTTTGACACGCAGCTGTGACTAATGGTGAGGAAAAGGTGAAGGGAGATCTGTTCTGGGGCCATTTTTAAAGACATGGAGATGGTGGTGGGGACAGTTGGGAATGACTCCCCAGGGTATGGCTTAGCACAAATGAAACCCTTGAATCATGAATACTCTGAAGGTGAGCAGCTATTTACTGTACCCAATACTGCATTTATGGAAGTAATACTGGTGGTCAGTTTTTTTCTCTCTCTCATAGCATCAAGGCAGCTTATTGACTTTCATTTGTCTCCTGTACTGTTGGTATTCAAGTGGACATTTGGCTAGTTGCAATATATGAAATGAAGGTAAAGCGGAGCATTGTCATAGGGGAAGATAAAGACAGAGCATTAGAGGTACCCTCAGGGATCATGTATTATGTCATGTATTTTTGTAAAAATTGTTCAAATTACATTCTCTGCTCCTATAAATGTAAATAAGAAAAAAAAACCAGACGTGGTCACATTACAAATAACAACATCAATAACAAAAAAACAAAAAAACACTCATCTGATACAGGGAGCCTGGTCTCTGAACCAAGTCTCAATGGACCAGGTGAATTTTGCTGTAGTGTACACACACACACACACTAATGCAAATCTAGTACCAGTTAAAGTATTGAGTTTATAACCTTGCGGTAAAGGTTTTAGATTTGGCAAAATGTGTAGATTTGATTGCATTTGGGGTGTTTGGTGTTTCATTGTCTCAGTTAAATAATCCAAGGGTTCAAAATCAGGCAGGATAGCATAATTCACTGTGTTCATGTTGTGTGTTGTGTTCATGCATTACTTTACTTGGTGGAGCGGACTAAAGGCTTGATGCTACTCTGATTAGAAGAGCTGAAAAACTCTGATATGAAATGTTCAGAGGAATCCAAACAAAGACTGATAGATTTTGTTTAACCAAATATCATTTTGAGTCTTAGAAATGAAAGTCAGCCTTTGATGATTTAAAAGTCCAATAATAAACCACTGTTACTGTACGTAGAGCCATGATAAAACTTGTATCAGCTTCAGTGAACTATACAAACCATCCTTCATTTTTAATATGTATAAGATGATTTTATGCCAATAGCACAAAGTATTGATCTGCTCAGCAGGGTTGGTTTAATGTCCCTGAGCTAAAGGTTTATTGGTTGTTATACTTCTTCTTCTTCTCAATGTGCGGGTTAAGTTCAGCCATGAACCTTAGCATTTGGCATTAGCGATATTTGTTTTTCTCAGAGAGGCTGATAGGCCTAACCTTGTCTATCTTTCCAAACATATTGATTAGCCTGTGAGAAACGAGTATGAAACAAAGTGCAGAGGCTAAACTTGGAGTAATTCATTTCCCACTAATAGTATCCTATTTTTCTAACTTGCAGGAAAATGTTTTGTGCACCATTTTAGTATTTTTTAAGAAATGATTGCATGTCACTACGCACACTGTGTATAGTGAACTTTCTATTTTAGACAAAATAATATAATATGATATAATGTCATATTATTTCAAATTGTTTGGAAGATAGCAGCACAGGAGGCCTAATTTAAGAACATAATCTGGATTTCATAATATCCCATTTAGACGATAACAGATTGCAGCCTGCCTTCAATTTTCCATCAAGGAGTCTCGTATTGTTTGTCAGATACTACATCAAAGCGCTCAGAGTGATGGGACTAGAAAAAGATTCACCAACTTTTCCGAAGGAGGACATTCAACACAAATTACAAATGGCATTGCCGGGCAGAAAAAAAAGAGACACCCCAACCCAACAACAAAGGCGCAGGCCTTTGTTGTTCTCCTTTAATTCTGTTAATCGCCCCCAGGTAAAGATTAGATGCTCTTGCCAATTTAATTCAGCCTCAAATGATGCTGCTACAAGGTCACTTTTTCTTTTTCCTCCTCTCTTCCTCTGTCTCTTTATTTCCCCCTCGCTCCTCCCGCCACTCCCTTCCATTTCTCTTTCCGTGAACAGGATTGAGTTGTCATGTAGTTCTAATAGGCAGCACAGGGAATCATTAGTCCACCTCGGCTCCCTGACTGATGGGTATTTCACTCCAATCATCTGAGGTCTGTGCGTGCGTGCGTGTGTGTGTGTGTGTGAAAGGAGAGTGTGTGTGAAACGAGAGAGGGGGGGAAGCACACCCATCCCCCCCACCCCCTCAACCCCAGACATCACCATCTCCCACCCCTTTCCACCCCACCAACGCTGCATTGTGGGCCTGCCGCTATTGACAGAGTGTCAGAGCTGAGGGGAGATAGCTTAATCAACTTGGACATACTGAGCATTGATTTGACAAGCGGCTGTAATGACCTTCTTGTTTTCGTAAAGGATCACTGTTTATCTGAGCCGCAACTGATGCACTGAGCATGCCTCATCGTCATGGAAACTATTATCACGGCCGGATTGGGATGGGGCCGGATCTATGATCTCTCTCTTTCTCTCTCTGTCCTTCTGTCACACATACAAACAAACACTCTTGCTCGTGTGCACATGCAGACACACACACACACACACACACATAGACACGAGTGGCTTACATGACAGGTGATGCAATGTAACCAGATGTGTGTGTAATGTGTAACACTCCGGTTGAAATCGGGGTCAAAGGGAAACGCTGTAATTGGTGTCAACATCTTTCACATCAATATTATGAGGGCTTAATATTGCTAAACCAGTAGTTTCATTTACCTGGTTGTCTGAAAAAATATTTTTGATGTTGCACCTTATTGATTTAGTAAATGACCCGTAATGACATGTCAAATGTACTGTTTATTCTCAACAGGAAATTGAAAATAAGCATGTAGCTTTTTAAGCCTCTGGGTGTTTGGGTCTGGCTCTCCTTGTTTGATATCGTTCCCCTCCTTGATCCGAGTTCAAAGCTGATCTGAGAGGTTGCTGGGGGGACTGATTTCTTGGGTGATTCATCATCTGTTTGTGCGTAGATGAACAGAACTGAACACTCGGCTTTGTTTGTGTGTTAGCGCCTAAATACACGAACGGCGTCGTGCTCCATCACCTGGTTAAATGGCCACAGGCACACACCCGGGCTCCAAAAGACACTGATGAGTTGATTTGCAGGGATCTCAGGTTCAAGATTCTGTCAGCTCCTGTCAGGGTAATCACAGCAGCCCTCAGCCTCCCCTGAATAGCCCCGCACACCAGACGGTAAATATTATTGGCATCCTGACACCCTCTCGCTGCGACCAACTGTGTAAAATCGTTAATAAGGAACATGATGGGGCCACTGCATGTTGTCATGATAATGGAAAGGCTTGCTCTCGTCGGCAATTATCTAAAGAACAGGATGAGATGCCTGAGGACAGGTGATTCACGTCCTAGTAAAGTGGTGCAGAGCTTTGTTTTGGCAGAGGGGGAGAGGAAGAGTCATAATGGGCATAGAGGTCACACAGTAAACACTGTCCTTGTGCCTTCGTATGTACATGAGGACTCTTACATGCACTATTTGGGAAAATGTCTAAAATACTTCATTTCTATACTGTCCATGCACAGGGCACTTCTGCAGGGCAAGGGCTCTTCTGTGCATGATAGTCATCTCAACAGTACAATCGCAGGGAAAGGTTGCTGGCATGTCAGGTTTAAGTGTTGCTGAGAAAATGCTGCTCGTTTATGGGAGCCCACCGTTATTAGTTATTTCTATGTCTGCCGTGAAAGTCTCAATGTGACACCGTGATAAGGAAAACAGTATTCCTCCCCCCACCCTGCATGGAGCAGGTAAGACATTGTTTTTAAAGGCTCAGTATCTCCAAGTCACAGAAGGACACGTTGATAGGAGAATAAAGTACACAATCGTAAACGTTTATGCCGGTATTTCTCACTGTATGATTACATTTTTATGGTTCATATTGTGATATGGCTTGTTTTCACTGCCACTGCCAGAGCAATGAGACAGGCCCAGAGGTGGCATTTTTCCTCTGTTTTATAGGGGGGAGATGCCTGGAGGAGAGTCCTGCACCGTTTTCGTTTGGTAAACACACTGCCAAGCTAAATGGCTGATCAATCAATTTCAGTGGAATCGATCTGCATCAGTTCTGCCTGCATGCACACACCCGGAGTCACTTTATTGTAAATCAATCATTTTGAAAACATCTCACAGAGGGGCCCGTCCTCACTAACAAGCCATCAATTCCAGCTGCCTGTGTGGCACCCTTATCAGGCTACAAATCAACAGCCACACAAACATCTGCTCCATTTCCATCGCTTTCCCCCTTTACTTCGCTGTCTCCCCCAGCCTCCCCCCACCCTGTTCCTGCAGCGCGTCGTGTTTTGATGGTGTGTCTGGCGGAGAGGAGAGGAGAGGCTGCGAATCTTCACCACGCCACTTGAGATAACCCAAGGGTAATAGTGTTTGCACATTTGAGAGAGAAATGAGGACAAATGCCAGGGTGGGTCATACATTCTCCTTCTGTCCGGCTGTTTGACGCTGGAGTGTGAAATTGCACACTTCAACCGAGGACCGCGGAGGAGAAGCGAGGCCGGGCCCCAGAGACTTATGAGATGTCCACTGACTACTGACTATGAGGGAGGAGTGGGCCAGCGCCTGAGAACTCATCCTGCCTCATCATAACGCTTCAGGATTGGTGCTGTTCATGTTGTTTGAAGGATTCTCAGAGGAGTTATCTCAGCTCCCCTGACACAGGCAGCACGGCATTTACAATATGTGACATTGAGATGTGTGTAATACCAGCGCAACAGAACTAGACAGATCATTTTAGTTGACAAGGTTAAAGGTTAAAGGTTAGGAATCTTTACTTTGGCACTGCTTGACGATACGCTTCTCAACATCCAGGCAAGGCAGATGGCTTAGGCATGCTACAGCTCCGATAGGGTAAAGAGGATTACTGCCTCAATATCATTTTCCTCTAAAACAACTGCATCTGTAAACCCAATCCAAATGAAGATGCTATATGTCCTGATTTAAACCCGGTGTGAGGCATCAATATCCACTGACAGCACAGCGAGAGAAACCTGGTATGATGTCCTTTGCTGATCCACCATCATGCTTTCCATCGCCATGGAGATATACGAGGTGAGCGCTGGCCAATGGGGATGGAATGTGCTTTGAATTCTATTCCCACCCATCACCGCGGATCCCCCTTTTTGATTGACAGTCTGACAGGTGTAAGTGATGGAGCAGCTAATAGCGTGTCAGTAAACGTAAATCAAGACTAATGCCAGAGTGATGCTACAGCTCCGTGGATAAGAGGATTGGTGGTGTCTTGGGCCGCAGGGTCACCACCCCCTCCACAGGCTTTGGATTGGTGAAATATAATAGCCATTCATCTTAGCCTCCCCCCGGTGAGAGTCAAGGTCAGACGCAGGGTGGATGTATAGTCTGTTACAACCTTACCTTGTCTTACAGTCTATTGTGCGTAAAGTGGTAAAGAGAGTAACATAGGTGAACTGTGATGCAAATACACCATTTCTATTGTGGTTTTTGATATAGTTGTCATGTACTAAATGCTGTGTAATACAGTGAGGGATTACATGGTAAATGGTGTTATTCTTGTGATGAGGTAGTACAAAGAAAAAAGGAGAAAATATTTATTTGAGTTGAAATGAAAAGAGGAGAGAATTTCCAGTTTTAGAACACAAATACATCCATTTTAATTTGAGAAAATACAAAAAGAAACCATGTACAATCTATGTACAAACTTTTTGTACAAGACAGTATATTTATCAGCAGATTATATTTGACAGAGTCAGGTAGATCAACTCAGCACCATCAAATAATCAATTTATCCATTATATCTTCAAAAAATCCAAACTAATTAGACTGCTATGTCAAACTCCTGTTTCCTGCAATGACAATGTGCCAACAAATTCGATATGTGATACATGAGAGCAATGTCCTGAATTCTTCCTGAACTGATAGGCAGCCAAAAAAATTAACAAAAATTGCAAGTTTTCTTTTTTCCTCAAAAAACAAAAACAAAATAAACATAAAAATTGCCAAATGCAATTTCAATGTATTGTTAAGACTTGAATCCCACCGCCCATCCCCCGTAGTATTATATATTCTATTATATTTAGTACAATTCCCAGCAAATAAGTTATTATATCCATCCTTTACAGCAAAAAAAAATAGATTAACAAAAATAATGCAACATACTGTAACAGTAACGTATGACGTGTCATAGTCTTCAATTTGTTAAGTGGACAAAAACACTCCTGATGTTTTGGGCATGGGCCTCTGTGGCCATGTCCTCTATGTGCATCTTTCAGTCATCCATATCTTACTACACCACATAACACAACTGCAAATCTATATGGATCTCCCCTCACAGTAACAAGCATACAGTAGATATGATACGTGTGGTTTGACGACCAGGGGCACATATCTATCTGCCCCAGTAACCCCTCTGACCTCCCAAATGCCACTTCTCGCTTTAGTGGGACTTAATATGGGCCCTCCTCTTGACCTTCTGCACTGCCTGGCACTCTACTGGCATGGAGGCATTGATGGCTTGGATGTTCTCCATGTCAGTACAAGTCACCGTTCTCATACTACCTTTTCTCTGAGTAACGCAGACTCAGCTCACGCAGAGCGAGCCTGTTTAACTGAATGACTGAAGGATGCTTGCTCAACTAAACCTTTCATGGCACTTCAAAAACACTCTAAAAACTTTAGAGGTGTACAATGCAAAGACCTAAACATCTAATAGAAACATATGATACGGTATACATGTTCGGAGAGAGAGAGAGACGTATCTCAATCCGACGTTGTGAAAAATTCCAGCCTGAATGAGTTGCACAATGAGGGTACAGGTAGAAAAAGCACAGTAATCAAGTGTAATGAAATGAAATGGTGCAGTATTTAGCGAATTTGTGGTTATACTAGATTGTGGTTTTGTACCATTTTATTTCTGAGTAATGCAATGTTTAAGTACCTCTGAATAAAAAAATACTCTGTAAACAAATAATAAGCAGTTGTGACAGTTTGTAACAATGCACGGATATTATTATGGTTAAAACACAATGACAAGCTGACAAAATGGAATGTAAACCCTGTAATAAAACAATTTCATAAGAACAGTAAAGTTAAGGATGTTCTCTCTTTAGATAACCTTGCTGAATTGGTGCTACCCTCCATCTTTGTGATGGCCGATGAACCAGGTCAAATTGCGCCTGCCTTTCCCATGTGCTGCAAACTTCAATCGTCTCGTTTCTACACGACTCCAGGACAGGATCTTTAATTTGAAAAATACAACCTGTCTCTTTTTTTTTTCTTCAACAATCAGTTTGTCGATTCTATGTATGAGTCATTGCCATTATCAAATATGAATAGTTCCTTATTGTTCAGGCTGGCAAGTACGCCATTAACAACCCAATTATACATATATTTTACTCACATATTTTCTCAAAAGAAATCTATTTGCTACAAAGTGTGACAACAATGTAATCACAGTTCAAAAGTTCACTTCAGGACAATGAGGCTCCAGTATAGTTGCACCACACCCAACAGACAGACATTGAAGCTCAGATCATTTTTGTTTGAGAAAGAAATGTGGTCTATATAATGGGTTGGATTTACACAACATATTTAGCACAATATTATGTTCTTTACCCCATCTCTAAAATGTTCCTTTAGAAAAGCCTTTTCCTTTACAGCCTGTAGAGTAGAACCCCTTCGCTATGGGATCGCTGCACTAAATGGTTTGTGTCTCGCTGTCGATTTAGTGATGGTATTGTTTCACATCAACACACCAAAAGGCTCTTCTCCCTCACAGGGGGCCTAATTTAGGTCAAACGGTGTTAATGAAGGTCATTTGGTTCTAGTCTGTGCACAGAGGGAGTGTCTTTCTTTCTTTCTTTCTTTCTCTTTCTTTCTTTCTACTTTGAAATGGTTCATCTGTGCAGCCGAAGAGCCTTCAAATGAACCTCATCTTGAGTGTTTCTAATGGCTGGGCTAAAGACGGTGGTGTCACAATGCAAACTAGTCTATGCTTTATCATCTCCAGAGTGATGCAGTTTGTTAAAGAGGGGGCAAGGAGGTAAAAAATAATCATTTCTTTTGTTTTGCATAAGTGATATGCAGGTGTACTGAATGAATGAATTGAGTGTTGTTTTTTACTATAGGAACTTTCACTAGGTTGCTATCTATAAAAATAAAGTACAAAATGATTATGCTTATGGATACAAAATAATCATCATTTGTATAAATCCACCTACATATCTGTAGTGAAGTTTACTTTCAGTACAAGGCTACCTCCTCAAGCCTTCATCACGATCAACGTTGGATTTGGATCTAACGGTGCGAAACACACCCTCACGCCACACAGGCTAGCACAAAGAACACCGGTTCCCCTCCAGCGTCCTTATGAGCAGTCTGCGGCTTGCTTCCATTTCCACCCAACTATGATTGAGCTTTAAGGGATTGAACACAGCAAGATAAACTCCTGAGAGTTTTGAGGTGTTGAGACATCCGGGTTAGCAAACAGAGAACATCCAAGCTCTTCACTGCCTCTGTGCCAAGCCTGTGCCAGGCAGTGGCTCCGATCAAAGGAGGACCCAAATGGATGCCCACTTTTATGCAATATGTGGCATTTCCTTGTTCAGACATGGATTTGTAACAGACAGAACATTCAGGTGTATACCTCTCTCTTCTGCATGATCCCAATGCTGCCATAGATATCATGGCAAATGGTTACGTGTGGGCACACAGCTGCTCCCTCACATTAACATGGCTCAATCATAGTTGGGGGATTTTGATTTTGTTGCAATACTTTAGTGAGTAGATCCAAACCCTCCAGACTATTCTATTGTTCCACCATGGCTTTCATTTTAGAGCCTTGATCCCACATGCTGTTCCCCTCAATGGCGCACCATCACACACACACGTTGATGGGGGATGACGGTACTAATCAGTGCAACACAAGAAGGGACACGTGAATGCGATGCACACACATGGCATATACATACCGTAAACACTCCTTAAACGCATGAGGGGCAGGACAGGTCGTTTCCGTCCTTCTCATGCATTCAGGTTAAGTTGATCAACTGCACTGTATCTGTTATAGAGGGGGCTCAGGCACATACCATGCGATAGGAGCTTGAAACAGAGTCACAGTAATCATGATCTATATGACATATCAACAGAAGACGTGTAGGTACAAGGTTTCTCAGCCAGCGGATACCAACACTGTGCATCATTCTCAGTTTCAGACTACTCGATTTACAATATGATTTTGCTCTGGAGGACTGGAATGCACTCGCTCAACTCTGATAATTCAATGGTGTTGTAGTTGTAGCCATGACATGATGCTCCAGCCTAACAACAAGGGAGTATGCCTCCGAAGCTAAGCAGCCTTTTCCTTCCTTCTTCTTCTTCTTCTTCAGTTGACACTTTCAGAGACATTTTGTGGGGGGGCGGGGGGGGGGGGGATCTGATGTTTCAAGTTGTTCTGTTGAAAGTAACTTGATCAGTTTTAGTGCAAATAGAACAGAAGCAGACAGGAGATATGAGCTTGATGAGCCCAGCTGGTTTGACATGACACATCTGGGTGGATCTTTGGGAGATGGTATGATCAGCGTATCGCTGCAACCCCCCCATCCTCCAATAACCAGTCGCCTTAGTCATGGAGTCTGGTCACACAAAGAGGTGAACTATTGCAAAGAATTACAGGAAGTAGTGTTTTTTTTTTTCTCAACGCTTAAAATAATTCCAAAAAGTGCTAGGGGGAGGGGCTGTACAATCCTTATTTGATTGTCATTATGTACATCTCTATGGATACATTAATAAATAAAACAATGTCCAAGAGCATGGAAGTAACATTAAAGGTATACACATAGGAGGTCCCTTCCAGTCTGTGTTCCTGTTCAAACCCTCCATCAGAATGAGTGAGGAGAAATGTGTCAGTCTTCACCATCACCGTCAACATCACCAAGGTCATCACTCCTTCATCAGTAATCTTCTTGCCATCTCTTTTGTAAGAGTGTCCAGATTTCTCGCGAGCCAACAAAGGGGGACCTGATGTTCAGCATTCGTCTTCAACTTCTCTGATTGGTGGAATCAGACTACTAGTGGATTTGTATTGGTTGACTTGGTTGGCCATGTGAGTGCTCATGGGCTTGATCTGAATGTTCCGTGGGTAGGCATTTTCTGGTTCATCTGTAAACCATTTCTTTTCTGAGGAGGCGAGAAAGAAAGAGAGAGGCAGATTTAGTTTTAAACTGATAACATGGGATGACAAGTTAATACTGCCTCAGTTTAAGAGGTAATGTGGCATGGCATTTTTAGTAATCAGCATCAAAACATAATAGAGTGCCATGAGGTAAATTTTTCAAGTCCATTTTTTACGTTTGCCAAGATATATACTCACTATCTACAGTACAGTTGTGTTAAAATGAAGCGTTTCATTCCAAAACATCATATATCCATTTTAGATAAAAAATTAAATTCATCCTGAAGATCAGTACTAACTATTTATATGATTACATCTCATGTCTTGGAAGCAAAAGTGTTACGAAAACCAAAAAACCTAAATAGTTTATAAGATAAAGATTAAGAAGATAAAGATTTCTATTCCATAATGAGTTTTACTTTCATGCCAGTGATCATTTTGTAAGGCAAGATGTCAGATTTTAAATTGGTGGATATGTCATTTTGGAAAGAAACTTTTCAAATGTTTAACTGGGATATGGGAACACTGTCTCTGGGCATGGTGCGAGGAAAGGGAAGGGTGTATGCTAGCTGTCAGAAGTTTGTAAACTCTCTCCCAGCACTTCACAGGCATCCGCAATGCCATTCTAGATGTCATTTCCTTTTGGGTGAAGTTGTAATATCAAATTTTAACTTGGCAATGTGGAGCAAACCTGTGTGTGTGTGTGTGCGTGTGTGTGTTCATGTACATGCAGGCTTGCATGTGTGGAGGTTCATTTGTGTGGGCTTGTGTGTGTCAGCAAGCTCAAGGCTGCGGGGCCATGTGTTACAGCACAGGCATTTGATGTGTAGAATTGTGCCTGAGGTGAAGCAAGATGTCTGCCATCGCTCTCCCTGAGTCTCGCTGCTGATATGGTGAAGTTACTGATGTTGCCTCAAACCACCATATCAGGTGCACTAGGGCTACGAGGGGAAAACTTACAGACTCATATCCCCCTTCAATTTAGACTTTAAATTTGTCACACCTCCCACTTGCTTGGTGTGACCGATGGCACAGGGCTGGGCAGACTTTCTTAAAGTTCTGTGGAGAAGTAAGCAATTTGGCTGCATCAGAGGGATTTGTACCAGCTTGACCTACATGTGAGGTGTGATCTGTAAAGGCCTGTGTGCCTTGAGATTGTACAGTTTGGATTGTGGCAACATGATGTTACTCTGCACTTTATGCCGATGCTGATACAGTAATAACCTACTCAACCATAATAGTATAAATATGACATCAAAAAGTCATTTGATAGCATTCAATAGGAAGGAAGATGTGCAAACACACAAACCTCTCACACAATGCAAACCATCTCAAGCTGAAATAAATCACACAAAAGGCATGATAAATGATGGAAAGAAATGATGGAGAAAAAAAGGCTCTGTCTGGAGGAAAATGAAACTCATGTCATCAAGTGAACTCAATAACTGAGGTAAAAGCAGATAGAAGGGGGGTTTTAAGTTTCAACCTCATGCAAGGTGGAGATGGTCCTGATCATGGCAGGGAGGAGGCAGGAGCAGCAGCAGACATTTTGCTTTCCATGTGAAAGCAAAACTTAAACTGAAGCATGGTTGACTTCATATCTTAAGACAAAATAAAGAAAACAAACTCCCCTCGTCATAACAATATCCACACAGGACACGGTTATGATTGGATCCCCATGTAAAGGTTGCTAAGTCATGCAGAATCGTTAACTTGCATACCTTGGCTCATTCTATTCATCCTTGTTGCACTTCAGAGAGAGAGGTAAGTAATCTACTGTAAGTAAGTAGTATTTACAGTCTACAAGGCAAATACACAACTGACATATGACTATCTCTATTAGTCCCACTAAGGCTTACATACTGTTATTTATTATTTAGGTAAGTATTTTAAGATGTATTTCTTCATTCTTCTGAGTAAGAGAGCACGATCATAACAAATCTGCATGCTTTTAGGAAATGTCACAAATTCAGTAGATGTATTAATTCATTCTCCCAAAAGAAAACTGGAATTCAAAGTGTGTATTTTGGGGGAGAATCGGTATATAACATGTAGGTCAAAATATTGCACCAAAATAAAATTGCATCTCAAATTGTTATGTAGTAATAATAAACAGAATGGGAAACGAGAGCCTACTATAGAGCGCTACCAACATGGACATGCAATAAAGCAGTACATATGCACCATGAACAACAAAGTTTCAACACTGCTCATGAGGGATGATCTTATGAGGAACAGCGTATCAGTCATGTAGGCCAAATGTGGTCAGAATCATCATTAGGTATAGATAATACAACTAAATCACGATACATGAGTGCTAAATATGTACAATATCAATACACGCTTTCCACAAAAAACAGTTATTTACTACACAAATATTAATAAAAGAGTAAGACACAAAAAACATCAAATATTATGACAGATAAAACAGAATGAGTGTATTATTTTATTATTATGGGTGTGGTTAAGGTTCAATTGAATCTTACTGTAACTTGTTTCCAACCACAATGGCTGTGCAATCAATGAGTTGCCATGTACTTGTAAAAAAGTTGAGTACTTTAAGCGCTGTACATGTACCTTTCCACACAGTGAGTTTACCACTCTGTTAATGCCATGTAATGGTTGCTGTGGTGTGAGAGTGGAGACCTCATGCAGGTGATTATGGAGGAAACGCACAAACGTGACATGGACACCGAGCACAGATCACACAAACAAAACACAAACACACAACATACAGTATTCAACACATTCTGTACACACACACCTATAAAATACAGATAGAACACAATCAGGCGAAATAGACACATAAACATATCAGAAACATGTAGATCCCATATGTGTGCACATACTTCTGTTTGTCACGGGCCTCCCGGGTCTTGCTGCTGCGGTTCTGCCGGTTGGTAGGGGGGATGGAGTGGACGGAGGAGCTCTTTTTGCTGGAGGAATGGGAGGAGTGGGAAGAGTGGGACAAGCTTGCCCGCGACTGGCCTGCGTTGTGGTCAAACTGCATTAAGCAGAAGATCAGGTCTGTGGGCACCAGCTCAAAGCCATATGGTGGGTTTGTGATCACGTACCTGGCCGGAGGACACATGGGGTTCATAAGATTAGATAATGATCCCTGGGAGAAATGATACTGGGGAAATTGGAGCAGCAAATACAAAATATACTAAAAAGAAAAATAGAAATGGAGCAAATGGATGAGTATGTGAACATACTCAAACAACAATTTCAGCACTAGAACATATTAAGTAGAAATGGATGAAAGGATATAAAAAAAACATGGATTACAGCATCAAGAGGGTGTAAAATAACAGCAGTAGCAGCAGTACAACTTCCTGGGACAAATACAAAATAATAATAAATAATAAATGTGTGCAGTTGAAAATAAGTGATTTTTTTTTGTAATATATAACAAAAGAGATGAACATGAGAATATGAAGAATACAGCATACATACTGTATATACATGATGTTAGTTAGCAAAAGGAGATCCAGTCTACATGAAGCATGAGTTCAGATAAATATGATCAATATGCCAGACATGAAACTGATCAATCAGTAACATCAAGCTTTTCCTCCTGGTACTGAGGGAGGACAGGTGTTGTACCGTTTAGTGCACTGGCTCTGCACACCGATATGGGCGTCTCTTAATCTGTAGATTCCGAAACACAGCATGTTGTACGTCTTCAACGCTTTACAGAATAAATCCCCGTAGCAGCCCCCATCCTGAGGAGCAACAGAACAAAGACACCATCGGTGCGTGTTAGCCTGATGTCCTGTCTCACTGCCAATAAAAACAACTCTTGTGTGAAAATGTTCTGGAGAAGAACATTTCGCAGAAGATATTTTGCATATAATGGCGCTCCAATGTTACTGTAACAATCAGCAATACTTGAAAACGATGCTATAATTCATCCCATAAAAGACAAAAAAATCATTTTGATACACATTTCTACTTTAGTGGAACCTCATTGTGACAATGACAAAAAAATGTAGCGCTAACGACAAAAACAAGGTTGTGACCAATTAAACTCAAGATTTTCCTCGGAGGAAGTCATTGTTCATTCCGAGCCCCTCTTCTCTCTCCACCCACTGAGGCCCGCTTTGCGTGATCACTGTTCTTCACATCGGATTAAGGGCCGTGAGGAGCGGAGGCGGCCAGATGTGTGCTGCCGGGTAGTGCCAAAACGTGTCATCTCTGTTTAAACATCCACTTACCCCCAAGTCGGCGAAGGGCCCGTCGTAGAGGGCTAGCTGGGCGACGCGACACCTGTCTCTGTTGGCCAGCGTCTGCGGTGTGCTGTAGCCGCCTCTTAAAGCGTTCTCCTCAGCCAGTAGGGCCTCCAGCTCCGGTGTGGCTCCCCCTGTGACCAGCGTCCGAATCAGGGTGAGGATATTATCGTTGAAGTATGTCTGGGGAGATAAAAGAAGGGGTATCCTTAAGCAGATGCCATTAGAGTCACAAGTGGAGAGGTGGCAGATGTGGGGAGATGCAACAGCCCCATGTTATCTGTCTCTTCACAGAGCCTAGACTGGGAGGTGAGGAGACGGGCCTCTGCAATTACAGAGGACTTTCTCTTGATGGCGTATATGCAACGGCTTTAACTTTTAACTAAACACAGCCTCAAAAGCTTGATGACACATTGGGATAATGGAACATAAAAGACCATACTGCAGTACAGTTGTTTCAGCATAACACCATCTATCCTCTACTCTGTAAACACTGTCCTACACGCTGTCCTCCTCCTGAAACAGTGATTCGACGGCGCTCCGCTGGGTGTAAGCCTCTCTTGTCCTTCAAGCTGATCAGGCCCTGCTTTTCCTGCGTGTGAAGACAGCCGATGTCCCTGGGCAGCGAGGCTAGAGTGGCAGCTCCCCCTCCCTGGGCTCCTGACAGGCCTGTGGAGCCTCATGATGGATGAGCACTGTCCATTAGCTGGCCTCACCTCTGACCAGTGCCAGACTACAGCTGACGCCTGCTCTACTCCCCTGCTCAGCTCGGCTCGCCGGACCCCTCTAACCCCTCACTCACCGAGAGAGCTGTTGGAATGAAGCCATCAGAGCACCAAAGGGAACCACACAGTTGGTCATGAGAAGCGGAGAGAAAAAATGAGGTGTGGAAGAGAATTTTCTTTCCTCCTATCTTATCCTCGGTACAGTGATGACATCGTCAGGAGATGAAAGTGTTTCTTTGGCCTGTTACGGCCCAGCTCGTGACACCGCCATTACGCCGATATTCAGCACTTACCATGTTAAAAGATCTAATAAAGCTCTTCAAAGTTGAATTCATAACACTTTAAATGAGGAGTGGTGCCAGCAACTTCCCTTTTGATGTCAGCGGAGCTGGCAGGGATGTCTGATCAATGTGCCATTTCATTCGCTAACTTCTGCCGACTCGTAAAGCCAGAGCCCTGCATTTTATACAGGATATCACATGAAACCCCCTTTTTCCTTTACTGAGAGTGTGTTGGAGCGTGTTCATTTACACATCTCATGAACACACAGGCAAATCTATAGTGTTATGAAATGTTCTGCACTTTTATACAGCTCAAAATGCTTGGTTGGTAGAGGACCACAGTCGAAGATCTACCTGATAGAGGACTGTCTAATAGCAGAATAAGCAGCAGAGAAGCAAACAAAGATATTGCTTGCACAAGGAAGTGTGATGACCATTTAGATGTTCCACAAAGCAAACACCCTTAGGTGCATCTTTCCAGTCTGACTTCTTGCCCTCATCCTATAGTATCCACAAGTGCAACAACAGGCAACTGTTACCCAGTAGGGCATTGCATCTCCCTGACTTGTACTTGTGTCATCTTCTCTTTTTCAAAATAAGACTTATTACTGTGCAGTGACAGCCGACGCACAATAATAAAGAAATAAAAAATATTAAAATGTGGAGTAAAACCGAACATGGTGGTAATCATAAAAATAGGACTTCCAATGCAGTGTGTGTACGAGTACTCACCGCGCTCATGAGGGAGTCGAGTACACTGACAGCAAAGGCGGTGCCGCAGGCGAAGGGCTGAGTGAGGTACAGCTCTGTGTCTGGGTCGTCATCATCATCTTGGTCCAGGAACTGAACGTTTGAGTCGTTCACTGAGAGGAGGGAAACACAGATGACTTAAGAGACAGGCGCTGTGATGGAGAATGAGCCAAACACATACAGCAACACCAACACACCTGAGAGTTCACAAATACTGTTGTTGTTTTTTAGGTTTTTTTTTAAAGTCACCTTTGAAAATGTATCAGGTGATGACCATAAAAGTCTCAGGTATATAGGTATTGATCTGGGAGTTTTAATTGGAGAGTAATGCTTGCATATAATGACATTAAATGCACATTATATTCTACATCCACACTTTTCCATTTCTACAGCTGCTATTAAACAAGTACTTCATTTCTTCCCCTAGCAACTGACATATTTTGGATTATATACGTGAAATATTGTTGATTGTAGTTCAAGATTACAAGTACAAATAAAAAAATATTATTAAACATTTTCATTTTTATATGCAAGTGCATATATATGCAAAGAATAACTGGGTTTTGACTTGGGAGTATTAATTCTACAGTATATCACATGCAGAGGGCCTCTGATACTTTTATGCTAAAAACAAAAAATAGATAAAGACCAAACACCGTTTTTGGAGAAAATATTTCTGTATTGTGCATATACAGCGGTAGCCATTGTAGAAGTCCCCATACATCACCCCCTCATACATCTATCCTGCTTTACTTAGTACTTCAGCAGCTGTTGCACTCTGTTCCTTAATATCCTTAATTCCTCAAATATTGCAAAACAAAACTAAAAAGCTATCTTGTAATATAAAAAAACAAAAACATTATTTAGTGAAGAGACAGTGACCAGTCTGTGCGTTCTGCAGGCGGTAGAACAAAATACACTCAATATTTCACTCAAGGACTGAAAAATAACATTGCAGTAATTCTGAATGCAGTAAAAAGTGAGACTTCAACAATGGCTACTCTGTAATATGAGGACGTCATGCACTTAAGTAACATGCCCTTGATGAATGTGTTGGTCACATCATCGTCTTTTGAGATGTGCATCTCAAATATTTACCTGTGCCCTGAAAGTCAAATTAATGCCAGGTAACGATACACTCTTAATCTAATCTAATAACAACCAGCTGACATAAATGAAATAAATATGGATATATGGTAATTCAAACTTAAATAACAAGGAGAAAATGCTATTTTTGTCTCTAATGTTTGACACAGCTACTGAAAAAAAAAAAATCGAACGTGTTTGGTACCATGACCAAGTGTTCCCGATAGTGCTTGTCTTTTGCCTTAGATTGTATTCCATTTTCTAGCAGCAGTGGGCAGTGAAGGGTCTGAGAACCGGCTTTATTTGAAAAAGAGCATCACACAAGTTTTTGTTTGACTCCTCCAATATCTGCGCTTCAGAGATAAGGTCTGAAGGAGAAAAAAGCAACTGGAAAATAAATAAAAATAAATAAATAAACAGCTTAAAAGAGGGTTTGATCTCGAGTTTTTTGTTTTTGAAATTTGATTTCTTCCCAGGCTTCCTGTGCGCTGTGGAACAAAAATGTCAGTCAAAGAGACAAGGGGCTGATGCAAACGGGCCTGGGCCAAAGGAGTGAACAGGGGATGGGTGGGGGAGCATGGAGGAGGGGGGGGATGCTATGAAAACAGCCACAAGGACAGACTGAGCATGATCAAAGGCCTAGCGATGCTCTGAAAACGCAACTGGAGAAAAGAAAAAAAAAAAAAAACACCCCAAAAAGAAAAAAAAAAATCATTAAAAAGGGGCCAAAACAAGACAGTCAATTTCAACCAGAACGAACAATAAAAAATGTGTTCAAAGTGAAGCCATGGGAGCAGCGAGGGCCTTGACTGCAGCCAGATAAATCAAGACAAGCTGATGAGGAGGAGGAGAGCGGCGGAGCGAGGGAACGAACGGCAGCGGAGGACAAAGGCTCGGCTTACCCAGCTCTGTTATCATTTGTATGTTGGTTCCACTTTTTTTTTCCTGACTGAATGAAACCAATGGCAGTAGTTTGCCAGGTTTAGCTAATGGCGTTGAGACAGTGCAGAGAGGAGGGGAGAAATGGTGCGGTTATTGAAACAGTTTCAGGGAGGGGGAATAAAGGCATTTATGCTGTCTCAGTCCACTCATGTCAACTCAGGAATTACTGTGAGACCCCCGACATTCATGGTTGTCCATGATCTAAAAGTGAAGCACCATAGATTAGAGTGCACAGTAGTTATAAAGCCGGAGCTGTCATTGAGCTATACTGCTAAAACAATGATAAAATATTTCATGGTGAGACTGAGAAAGGGATAAACAAGGTCTTATCCATAAACACACCTACTTTACACGCCGCGGAACGAAATTGATCACACAACTCAGACGAGGCAGTGTTTTTATGTTTTCAACTTGACTTTAATCTGGTCCTGGCACTGTAAACTGAATATACTGACAACGTAATTACAGTATATGGTTCCAGCGAGATGTGAGACGTGCAAGCTACTCTCTCTCTCTCTCACTCGGCACATTCTCACTCCTTCGCTTTTCTTGGGAGGAGGTGAAGGACAACGCTATCACTGTCTAGTGTTGCTTCAGCTGTGAAACTCATTAGTTGGGAGCAAATAGGGGCACGCCGCCGGAGCTTCTAGGGGTTGAATTCGAGTCCTGGACAAGCAACCGATGACTCCAACATGAAAAAGCATCTAGTTTTGATGGTTACGTATGCGGTCAGCGGTCTAATGGGAGAGCGTCTCTGCAGGTAATGGCTGGGCCCTGTTACAAGTAACATTAGGCAGCTCCTTTCTCTCTCTCTCTGGCCTTTTCTTAGCTTGGCCTCATGCTCCAATGCTCCCTAATTGGGTCAGGGGAGATAGAGTAGCCGGTCTCTGGTGCTTTAGTAGGGCCCTCAGAGATCTGAAAGTTTCATGAGTCCCCCCATACCACCGGGAATACAGCCACCGCCATTGTTATTAATAAATGGACCCATTTTGCAACCATGGCAGTTTTTTCCTCTACCTTTTCACTCTCTGGCTCTTTCTCTTCTCTCTCCCTCTCTCACCCTCTCCATCAGCCTGAGCTTCTGTTCTGCATTAGTGAACAAATTGCAGGAGATGTACCTATAGTCCTAAAAAAAAAATGCCTGTCTGACATCTTCGTTACAGTCGACTACATTGTCCTCAGTACCAACATACCTTCCAAACCGTGGAGCTGACGATATCATTTGACAGAAATGAGCCAGAGTCCCAAGTCCCACATACAAGAGTGTATGAACTTGAGTTGGGTAAAGCAACTAACACCATAAATGTGACCAAAAAATTCCACGCCAAGCATTCTTGCGTCCATTTGAACTTTGAATGTGTTGGAACTTTTTGGCAGCAGCATGACGTTCGGGGTCTTGGCTCGGCCCCCCGTGTATCGTATGTAATGAGTTTGATCTGAGGTTTTACTTGGCATGCAACGTCTGCGGAGGCGGGCGGAGACAGCTTTACCTAGTTCTGTGATGATGGGGATGTTGGCTCCTGTGGTGACGGAAGCCTGTCGCACCAAGCCATGTACTGGACTGCTGTCTGGAGATGACCTGTCCATTCCAGGAGGCGTGAAACCTGAACGGAAAATTCAGATTTAAAGATTAGTTTGATTTTATTTACATTAATACAACACATCTGTAGCTGATATAACACAGTGGCACCACTAGATGTATTTTCCATTATTTTTCTGAAAGTAAAGAAAAATACAAGCAATATAACACAGGAATGCATGTCTCCTAAGTGTCTTTAACTACACCGGTATCAAAAAGTGTGAGAGTGTACCATTATACATAGTGCATGTCAACTCAATCAGAATGACGTTGTTGATGTGTGCTTTCTGTGTCATTCAGAAAGTGTGGATTGACAGAAAAAAAGGGGAAGGTGGAGTAGGGGAAGTGTACAAGGCGCCTGACTAAAAATTGCAATAGGGATATTGTGCTTTTAGGGGTCAGCTGAGACATATTTAGCATTCACAGCCTTCCATCAATGGGCAGATATAAATTTTATATGTTGTTCATTTTGTTACCATAAAATTGGTGAAGTGGATCCTGAAAACCTTTTATCGGGAATGGCGTGGTTCAGAACCATGAAATACAAGTGCAAGTGACAGGAGTATGAATTCACATGACTTCACATTTTTGCATTTCCTCAAAGTGACAAGTAAACACCTTAAATCTGTAATGCTATATGCATAATGCATCAACTGTGTTTTGACATCCATCATTTAGTGCTGACTACAGCAAAACGCCAGCTTATAGTTCCAACAGCAACGAAACATAATGCAGGGAATATATTCAGGTCACAAAGTTTTAAAAGGATTGCAAATTCTGTGTGTGCGAATGTGTGTGTGTGTGTGTGTGTGTGTCTGGGGGGGTGTCTTTCCTGTCAAGAAACTCAACGAGCCGCTTACATTACAAAAGAAGATCTCCTTGCTCTTTGCAACAGAAGAGACACCAAGTAGTTCAGTGAGCAACAGGAAGCACACACTGAACCGAAGCGGGGATAATCATAATGCCAATTACTGAAACTAGCCGAGGTTTGACACTCCGAGTCAACCCGGGGAGCACAGGCTCAGTCAGCGCGAGCATCATTTTGTCGATGTCCATAAAGGATGATGTTTACTCCTCTGGAGAGTGACAGCGAGTTTTGAATACTGCCTCTAAAACACTTCTCTTATTGTATCATAGTGAACACAAAGACAATACGCGGCTGTAGAGGAAAATCTTCCATTCTGCACAGTGTACACACCAGAAAATGATTGTTGGTGGGAACAGGGATACATGAAGCCTGCTGCTGAGCTGCTTTCAAAATGTGCTCAGAAGTTACATAGTAAGTTGGTGAGCTCCACATAGAGAGCTGTACCTCTTGCCAAGACGCAACCAGAGTAGTGTGAGAGCAGCAGAGCTCGAGTATGTTTCTCCTCCCGATCAAGCAAAAACAAAAACAAAATTAAACCTCTTATTTGTAGAGTATTTAGCTCAATATATCATTCTCAAATTAATCTTGATAGCACAGTATAATGGCTGTGGAAAAATGAGACCACCACTGAGAAAATTGGTTTATTCTGTGTTGCTTTATGTGTTGACTCTATGTGTCCCCCGGTGCAACTTCCTGCAAATTGTGCAGGATTGACTTATGGCACGAAGGAGGTGCTGCTAGCTTAGCTGTCTTTCAGCATCATAACATAGTAGCCTGTTTGGCAAAATGTTTCATTAGCACTACCCAAAAATAATAAATTCTACACCTGTGATGCAAAACTGCTTTGCTAGCTCAATATAATTGTAACAAAAAAAAATCACTGGCAAAAAATATCTATATTTGTCATGGATGTGTTTCTGCCTGGCTGCTGGTATTGTGAGGCTGTAACCTTGTCTATTTAACTGCAATGTACAGTAGACAAGTGAGATCTGGGTTACATACCCCCTTATCCCTGTAGCCCCCCGGGCACACCTCTGCTCTGTGGTTGACTACATGCTAGAGCAGCCGTGAGAAGCTCTCCCCCAGGAAGCCACATGTTTACTTATTCATTTGCACCTTCTTGTTTTAAATTCCACAGACAGCATCTGAATGGAAGCATCGCTGCGAGGAAGGAATCCCCAAAGCAATACCAGTAGCGGTGTGTGTGTGTGTGTGTGTGTATGTTTGTGTGTATGCATGATTGCATGTGTGCATGCATGTGTGTATGTGTGTTTTTCTAAAGTGAAATATTTATCACTGGAATCGGTGGTTGATGTAAGACCCAATCATCAATGACAATAGGATCCATCCATCGAACCTCAGAGAGGATATAGGCTAGTGGGCCTCCGTATTAAGGTGTCTTTCTGTGAATACGGCTCCCCAGAGCAGCACACTCTCAGATTTACGCTTGCTTATTGTGCCTCAGTGGCACTGCTATTGACAGGACATCACTCACTCAAGGCTGGAGAAATAACAGCATTGGCATTCTCCTAAAACATGTGGAAGTGCTTTGCACTAAAAAATAATGGCCTCTTAGACTTTCATCTTTGATTTGTATTTGCAACAGTCACTGTGGTGGTACTAAACAGTAGTGAACTAAAGGCATGTCTTTCAGACTAATGATAAAATGAGGATAACCTGTTTGTGTGTGTTTAGGTGCATTGTACGTGCATGCACGACTATGTAGTGTGTGTGTGTGTGTGCTTGTGCATGCAAGTTTGTGTACATGAATGCATACATGAGTGTGTGTGTATGTGTGTGTGTGACGGTTTTGTTGTGACTAATGAGGAGCAGCTGAATTGGCCTGCCTGGTGATTTGTACTAGCTGCTTAATGATGATGAGGCCTGATGGGATGCCAGGCCCGTGTGTTTGTCTGCAAACATCAACAATCTGTTCCAGACGATCTGCCAGACACCAGATCAGGGGGAACAACATCAAATGGCACAGTCACGTTGATTACATCATTAAAAAGTATTATCAAGGAGGTTTAGCAGCATGTAATTACCAAGGACAAGACTGAAATAATCAGAAAATGAAGTGAAGTGAACACTCTTCAAAGGTTTGATGAAGCAATCAACACAATGTTTTGTCTTCGGGAGTTATAGTAAAATCAGTTTACTGCTGCCACTCAAAAACAAACTCGCAGAGTATTTCAATTAACAGTCCTTAGCAGGCTCTGTGCCTGGCACCATGACGTATCTATCCCTTTTCCTCCAGCCTTCTCAGTTTTTTCATTCACGTTCCTTGCCTTCCCCCCCCCCCCCCCCGATCCTTTCCTCTCTTCTTTTTCTGAGTACTATTGAGTACTATTTTCCCTCCCTGCCACAGCCTGTCCCCTTTGGGCTGCAGTGCACATGGAGTTTAATAGGGCACTCCTTACCTTGGGAATTAGCCTGTAAGACCCCGATGCTGTCATCAAACTGCATAGATTTGATGTTGAGTGACGCCAAGATGCATTCCTTATCCTGCAGTGAGGCATCGTCGATATTGTTCTGATTGGCTGACAGTATTACGCACATGTCGCAAAGGTTGATGTTGACAGCCCTTAAATCTGCTCGACTTAATGGCGTACCCTTCAGGGTGGGGAGAACAGGGAGAGAGAGGGAGGGAGAGAGAAAGCAAAACAGAGAACAGACAGACATGGGAGAGAGAGAAAAACAAATTTAAGAGTGAGCAGAGTGGAGCTTAGGGAAATCAGTTAACAAGTATTCTTGTTTGGAGGCGATGACATTCCACTGATCTAACTGGGCGTCGGGGAATCAGAGATGTGGACTAATCTAAAGGCTAGCCTGCGCTGAGGGCTGTGTTCGGGGTTCTCCTCTGATCATCACTCAAGCCAGGCCTAACAAGCTCTGAGGCAGCCAGCCACGCCATCTGTGACGGGCACTACAGCCACGGCTCACATGAACTCCATTTTGGATGCACAGGACGTGTCACCGCTCTGGATGAGGGGGCGAACAAGTGAGCGCTGATGGAGTAATCATTCAATTGAGTAATTTGTGATCGAATCAAAGCGACAGTGCAGTGACAGTTCCCTCTCAGGATTTCAACGTGCATGTAACTCAAAATATCAAAATATCAATGCCCTGTAAAACGTGTCCCAGCATCGCCATTGGTTGGCTTGCAATCTGTTGCCATGGCGGTGAACCGGTGTACTCACAGGTAAGATGGAGACCTTGGGGAAGTTGTGTAAGGTTTCCCACTCTCGCCGCAGGTAATCCAGTGAGCCCACAAACACGATGGGCTTCAGCTCGTGGTAATGGAAGTTGCTGGCTCTTAAAGGCATCACCAAGTTTCGCAGCCCCACTAAAGCGGACGTGACATCCCCAAATATACAGACCACTACATGACCACTCAACACCGTCATGGAGGCTTCGCTCCGGGTCTGCAGGGAGGAAGACACAGGGCGGGAGGGGGAGACAAGAGAGAGAAAGAGATGAGGAAGATGATAAAAAGAGGAAAGAGAAGATAGGAAAGGACACACAGAGACAAACAAACACAGTAGAAATGGGAGTCGTTACCAGAAAACCAGGTAGTTTACAAGTTTTAACAAGTAAGTATAAACTGCTGTAAACTCATATTAAATAGTTGGGTAACCACTGGGTAACCAACTCTAAATGTTACATTGAGCCCAACATTAGTAAAGGCCCCTTCTTATAGGTTGTATACTGTGAAGGTAAATGAATGACTAGTTAGCTAATATTCCATTCTTAAGTTTACTGGAGGATCAAAAAAGGGTTTTAAGGAACAAAAATAAGAAGTGTGATCTGATACTCTTTTTTTCAAAGGACATCCGTTTCATTCAAGTGCTCAAGAATGCAGTTTGTGAGATTTTAGGCACATAAGTATCTCCAAAATGCTGAGAGGGAAAAATAAACAAAGCTCCTCTGTGAAAAGCATGTTATCATAAAAGATTGTAATACTCCAGTGTTTTCAAGATCTGCAGCCTGTTGCACCAACTGGACGGTAGGGTGTTAAGTCTGCAGTAAACGCTACGTTGAAACTAGTTAGTTTGACACTAAAGCTGTGACTTGTTGAGGTACATCTTAACTAGTAGAGCTCAAAGTGACGACTAACCAAAACACTGTTGCAGGCAGTGACGTTTTCACCTTCTGTGTCCAATAACGCGCAAGCAAAATCAATTTCTCGTGCCACAATTAACAGTAGCCTAAGTTAATAGTTCCTGAGTTACACAATAGCGAGAGAAAGAGTATAAACTTGAACAACTAATATGAACAACAATAGTGACATCAAGCTACGTGGTTAGGCCTAATGCAATCCCCCCTATCACTCATAGCGTGGACAAATGTTATTTATTTTATTGTTAGCTAGTTAAAATTGTAGTGTGGTTCTACATCAGTTCAGTGTTTTCATTTCATGTTGTAACCACATTGTATTTGTTCCTCCAGGTCCTCTGGCAAGATTTCCCATCTATCAAATCGATGCACGTGCCAGCGGTTATTTTACACCTAGTAGTGGGTAGGTATAAATTTAACAGCTTAACTGCCACAACATATAACAACAAAAATGCTTAACCTCTAAAATAAAGCGAACTGTGGTACATGTTTACATTGATTTTTGTTTAAAACCTTACAAACTGCCTCTGTAAAGCTCCTGAATAAAAACACATGACTGGAGTTGTACTGATATGTACAGATCCTTGGTGAGTATATAAAGAAAACATCCAACTCACCTTGAAACAGAGAGAGAGGCAGTGAGAGAAATTTCAATACACATTAGTACGTTATTGTGTTGCTACATTATGGAGGGTTCGCTCCTTAGCACACTTACTTTACCAATGTATTTTCTACATGCTCCAGTATTTTTTTTTACAGGTTCTGGTTAAATGGCTCTTGACTCAGTACTTCACAGCGAGACCTCAGATGTTCACTCACCAGGATGACCTTTTCGATGTCCTTTGATGGGCACCAGTGAAACATCCCTGTCGAGTCGTACTTCTTCACGTTCATGTCCATGTTCTCAATTTGTTCATTTCCGGGAATTAGTAGGGGGTCATGTCTGCTGAGGGAACAGGTTAATAAATCAATGTTAGACCAAATGGTTTCGCTAACGGTCTTGTGAAAGGATGTCAAGTTGCAAGGAGAGGTAGTGTGACAGAGGTGGAGTACCATCAGGGTTTCATATTCTCTTCAGTGTGAATGTTCATTTTCTACTACAATGTAGGTCCCTTCCCATTTATAACTACCACATTATTCCTGCCCTTCTTCCTGTCCTGTCAGAGTGTCCATTGTTGTCCCTGATGTCAAGTCATCAGAAACCTGAGGGACCCTGGTAGCAGGAATGCAACACGGCAGAACGGCAAGGCTTGAGTGCCGCCGACTGAATGGCATGACAACACAGGGCCAATTACCAGCTCTTACCCTCTCTCCTCGCTCCCAACGCCACACGGCGCAAACAGTAAAAGCTCCAACAGGCCCGCACTTTAAATATTTCAGGAATTTGCCCAATCACATTTTGCTTCCCCAACTGATGGCCATTAATGTTTCAACAGCGTGTCACAACCAAACAGGCTAATCCGCGGCAGCGGGTTGCTGAGTTTTATCTGGTGTAACACTGACCATGAAAGGGCTCCTGTCACTCCTGTAATACCGGCTCTCCTGTGGCTGCACTCATTCTACAAGACATGATCTCACAGTTCCTCTAGAGGAAAATCCAGAAAACTTTATCCAAACACTGACTGAGGAAATTTAACGCCATTCCCTCAATAAACTATTTATTTACAGTGGTACAAATTAGTTTGATTTCAACAATTCAATTAAATCCAAATAAGGACATCATTGGTAAAAGTAGCACTCTACAAATCTAAAAAGAGGGAAGCACAAAGAGACAGACATTTGAGTAATATGGGAGAAAGCATCTCAGGAATTTGACATACATCTCTCTCAGTATCACTCTCTCTACCCTCTATCAACACTGTCATTCACTGACAAGGCTTTGATGTTGCCTCTTCCTTCAGCCTGCATTTGGGTTGCATGCCATCGCAAGAAAAGTAAAAATAAGGAAAAAAAAGCTGTCAATTAGCCACTCTCTCCCTCCCTCTCTCTCTCTCTCTCTCCCCTCTATCAGTTAGTGCAGGTGATAATAACACTGACAGAATTTAGTGTTTTTACACCCAGCCTGAATCTTTCATCCAGAGCCGTGTGTTGCACCAATCAACTCCAGGAGCCCCCCCCCCGTCACTTCAATCTGCTCGCCTCCACGCAGGGGCTGACTGGCGCATGCAAGCAGGCTGCCGCTCCACCTCTCTCTGCCAAGACAGCTATCTTTCACAGAGCTGTCAGCGGTGTGACTGGCAGCCTGTCACGGGCTCCCCACACCTCCTCTTCCCTCCTCCCTCCTCCCTGCCCCGGGTAGAACCTACCACGAGGCTCGGGGGGGGTAGCAGACATGATGTTTGTGCCACGGTGCCACGCCCAGGGGATATCAGCTGCGGATGGCACCGTGACTTTCCTGCGATCGGACGTGTGCCGTGACCCATCAAAAGGGTCAGTGGGAATGGTGTTAATTCCACGGTGGCCACGCAGCTCGTTAGCACGGTGACACATCTGATTGGCTATTGGGAAATGACTTTGTACGAACAAAGCCGAGCTGAGGGTAGATCATATAACTATGAACACCACTACTGGGATGTGGACCATGATTAAATGTCTCTGAGTGTATAAAAAATATAGATGGATAGATAGATGGATAGATAGATAGATAGATAGATAGATAGATGTCTTTTATGAAATAATTTATAATAAAATAATTTTTTCCTGTTATTTGTATAGAATAAATGGACATGGAACTAAATGAAATAATATTCCCACTGACGGTGATGCGCTACTGTATTACATGCATTTTTATATAGGACAAATATTTCCCTTACAGCATGTCTCACTCCAGTCCCTCACTCCTCCTCTCTCTCTCCCTCCCCCCCTCCCTGAGTATATATTTCAAACAGAGTTGAGTTATTCCAGTGTATCACTCTGCAGTCGCAAGCTGGGGATGGGCGTGCTCCCCCAATCCCTCTCTGCCAGGCTACGAAGGCAGCCTCTCGCTTTGAAAATTTTCCCCATCATGCAAACTGACAAAGGCATGCTTTTCAAAAACCCACAGCCAATCTGTTGATCATTATTTATTTACAAAGGCCTTCAGGCTGCAAGTCCTGTAAAAACCGTACTTGATATGGTATACGCTCGCTCTCTCGCTAGCTCTCTTCTGTGTTTTCCCCCTCCTCGCTTGTAGAATAAAATATCCCTAAGGCTACCTCAAACAATCACTTTTCATTGTGCATAAAATCCTCCTTGTAAAGCACAACTGTTTAATATATATGGTGTTATATGTTGATGGGGGCAGTTGTGAAGGGGGGCTGTGGACTGTGATGGGTAATTTGATGTTTTGCTGAGGGCTAGGACTTGAAAAAAAATCTACACCTATAACAGAGGACCTGTCATCCCAGTACCCAAGAGCCAGCAGAATACAGAAGCACCCCTAAAGCAGAGAAAACTTTGACACCGCTTTGAAGCATTTTCAAAACAGAGTAAATAACTCCCAAGAATTATTATCACTGCGAGATCAAAGCGAAGATGCATATATTACATGGCAAACGGGGGACCATCTCCGAGGCAAAAGAGGAAGAGAAGAAAAGGTTTTGTGCTTTAAGTTAGGCAACAAAACTAAACACCCTTTTAAACTAGCAGTTAGCTGGAAATGTGCCAATGTCTAGTTGTTTTTCTAACAGTTTGCTCCCTCTGAGCAAGGGCATTTCAAATGTTGCTCTGTTGCAAACTACACTGAAGGGTATGACTCTATGTTGGACTAATGGTTTGGCAAGTGTGAAGTATTATTAAATTGCTTGTTTTCTGGAGAACTGAGGGGGAGGGCGACAAGTATACTGGACAACATCACATAGTACAGTAGGAGGAAAGCTAGCCTAAGGGAAGCTAGCAACGCCAACTAAAAGAATATAAAGGAAAACGCATTACAAAAATAACCAAAAGCTACAATTTATACTGAAAGCAAACATAAAAGTTATGAGATAGAAATATGTGAAGTAACATTATTCTCATTTGTAGGAACATGAAATAAATTTGAAAGTCAGAGACAGGAGTTTTAAACCTTCCGTGCTGAAACTTAAACTACTTACAAACAGTGACAAGTACGTGCGACGAAAACCACGCCACTTCCCATTTAGAGTCTCCTACTGTACGTTCGTATAAAAGACGCCTATAACACTCAACTCTCATTTAGAGACGAGCAACTTAACTCTGTGTTCCTGTCCTCTTCGATATCTGCCACCATGCCTTCATCCTGCCATCCCAATCCGCAGAGCTTGCCCCCTCTCTGTGTTTTCCACGCTGCCGTGCCTCATAGCCACCGGAGCACAAAAACCTAGCCCCTTTTATCTTTCAAAATCAATTAACGGCAATTTAATTTCACAGGACAGGATAAAAGGAAGATAATATTTGAATTCATATTTGATTGTGATGATACATCTCGCATATGGCCTTAAGTACCAGAAACAGTACTCGCAGGGGTTCCCACAATAGAGGAGTAGCCTCGGGGCAAAGTAACCATGCAGGTCCCTCTGATTGGTTGCTGGTGTCATTAGTGCCAGCATTGTTTAAGGAGTACATGTGGACCAGACCGGAGGAGGTGACAGCTGGGACTTTAAAGCCAGAGGAATTTTTCAAACGGCTCTTCGCAGCCTCTTTTCATGACAGAAATATTATTTCAGCCCTGTCATTAACAGCTGACAGCATGCCATCCTAAACAGCCGATCCTAACGGGGCGCTTCTTTCTCCCTATCCACACATAGTTTCTTACCTCCCTCTTCTTCCACCCCTAATTTGCCCCCCTCCCATCCATCCTCACTCCCACCATCCCACCATCAGCAACATCCCGCCTCTGAAGTATCTCTCACACACATCCCGTCCTCCCTCCCCTCTTCCCTGTATCTGACTTTCTCCTCACTCCCTGTTTGAAGGCTGGAAGGAGTATGAAATCAGCGTCTTACCTCATCATTTTGGGTGAGCAGTTGGGTGAGTTTCGCATCCCTCCGTTGCGCTGCTTTTTTTTAGGCGAGAGAGTTGATGGATGCTCGTCTTCAACTGCAAACACATGCACAGGATGTCAGAAACGGGACAGATGGTTGGGAAATGTGTATTGGGCCTGACATATATAAAAAAAAAAAAAACACTCAATCAATCATTGCAAACCAAAAAAAATAAAAGAAATTAATACAATGTCAAATTGAAAGAAGAACTCCAAAAATATAGAGAGAAAGCGTTAGTAAGGGACAAAGGTAAATCTGAGAAAGGCAGGAGAAAAAACAATTAAGACCTAAAAATGTCACCGAAGGCTCACATCCCAAAACCCCCCATTTTTGGTTCTGCCCAACTGCACTTACAGCAAACACAGTACTGCATCTGTTCAGTACATCCGATAAAAATCTCTGCGTGTGGGTTGGACCTCTCGCAGTCTGCATCTGAGTGACCACGCTCACCTATGCCAATAAGTGCCATGTGATTACGCAGACCTGTCATTGTCAGTGGTGGCGCGAGCAAAAGCAATGACAGTGAGATAAAAGAGAGGTGATGAAGATGGGTTTCTTGAGTGGGGTTGCTTTGTTTTGAATGGATGACTCTATGGCTGTGATCCCCCACTCCCTCATTCCAGTTCTCACTAAGGCGCACGATGGCTCTTCTACAGGTCTACCTCCATGCCATGAGAACACTTGGCACTCCACACACACACACACACCCTGAAGGACAGCAGTCTCACAGGGCCAGGCAGGCAGCACTCCCAGTGGGGTATGAATTAGTGGGCTATGAATATCGAAAGCAGCTAGAGAATGCAGTGGAAGAAGGTCAAGACTAGCCTTAAAACTTTAAATGAAAAATAAATGAGCTACAGAACCTCATGTAAGATTAAATATCCCCTTTTTGTGTTTGACACTTTGGTGTTTAGCTTTAGCCACAGCGATGTTTTAGATTAGTTTGATCTGATTCAGTTCAGTTTCCTGTCAACTACTCTTTGCTGTGTTGAAGAACAAAAAATAAATAAAATAAGTCAAACTTTTCTACAGTCCCAGACGGAGACAGACTAGAAAGAGCAGCCAGACTGAGGCCAGGCCCAGCCGTTTTAAGATTTTCAGTCTGGCTAACAGCAGTCTGATCTTCACTACTGTCTGTGAGTTTCAAGAGCTTTTAGACAGGCACCCAGATACTCTTATCCACTCTGCACTCTCCCAGCAGAAATGCCAAATCCACCGTCACTTCAAACCCATGTTAGTCCTTTGGTTAGAAATCAATAACACAGCATGATATTAGTGCAAATCAATGTGCACGCTGCAAGCCGTGACTATTCCAAGCATGTGGAATTTCATTATTGTCTGAGCTCCCGTTCTAGACTGTCACCAAATCCTGCTAATAAAAAATACAAAATATGACTTTGCCTTCTAATAAAATGTCATTCTCTGACATTTCCTTTATGCAATTGGGCATTCTGAATCGCTAATATCACGAGCACTTTCCACTTAACAAATAATTCTTCTCTCTAATGTACTTTGAAAATATCACAACAGAAAATATGCATTCCTATCCGTGTTGTTTCACAGGCTTCTGCTGTTTTACACTTAAATGTATTAAGAGCAAAAGCATAACACCTCTCAGTTTAGACCCACAACAATGATATCAAATGTTCTGCAGTCGCTGTGTAAAAAAGCTTTCAAGTGATTAAAAAATATTTTCTTTTTCAAAAAATCTCTACACTCTAATAAAGGTCTTCAGAAACAAAACACATGTATGAGAAACTCTATATACATAAATGATCAAATATGTTTAATGACATTGTTACATTTTGATTATATTTAAATTTAAAGTTATTTAAAGTCTTTTTACAAACAGTTTCAGACTAACAACTTGACTTGGTCCTGACTGGCTCCTCTCACTAAAGAATTACTGAAATCTTTACAACCAGGCCAGTTTGCAGCAATTGAAGTTGTCAACCAATCAGGGTCCAGTATACTGACTGTTCTGCCTACAAATTCTGACTTCAAATTCAATTCAACTTTTAACTAAACTACATTTATTTGCCAAACATCATGGAGAACATTATTCTTCTCCTGAGCCATAGTATGTTATGAACTGAATCCTGTGGGCTCTTTAACACTCCTCAGTTTGGAAGTCACCCCCGCAGTACTAGCAGGCACAAGTGCTAAATCCATGCAAAGCAGCAGTGGTAGTGGCAGTAGCTCGGGCAGCTGAGCACAGTGAACCCTCATACAGCAAACAACACAAGATGGTAGGACAGGACAGGCGGGGTTACTGACTGATGCATCCCGCTATGGGGGCAACCTACAGGGCCTACTGTGACTGAGCAGCATGGCATTACTGGGGTGGTAGCGGTATTTCACCGGCAGACTGCGGGTGCGGTTCAGCCGACTCTCAGCCAGGGCTCTGGCCACCGTGTCTCCAGGGCCTGAGATACTGAGGCGCAGTCGCAAGGGGTCAGCCCCAGGCCGCGGCCCCATGGGGAGCAGGCTTCCTTTACGGTTATTAACGAGGGGGATGTTGGCTGTGCCTGGGTAGACCAGCGGGTCCTTGTAGGGGTGCAGGGCGTTGGGATGGAATGCATTTGAGGTGATGAAGGTGGAGGTGCAGTTGGCGATTTTAATCGATGGGTTTTGAAAAGATGGTCTAACTTCATCCTTTACTGTCAAACAATGGAGAATAACAACAGTGAGAGAGAACACTGTATTAGTGGTCAATAGTAAGGATACAGTTATTTTCTCCCACATCTGTTTTAAAGATGTATGTTATCATTTTAGCTGAGATTTCAGGGGAAAAAAGCTTAAATGAGAATTCAGCTTTTCATTCATTTTCAAGCCGAAGTGTGAGTAAGAAAAATATACACTAATGTAAAATACATTTCTGATCATTATTTAACTGTAAAACAATCAAACACTTGTTCCTACAAGAAAGGTTGATTTTCCTTGTTGGACATTCATTTCTCCTTTGATCAGTTAAGTTCTAAAAGTCAGGCATCATTTATTCCTGAACTTGAAGCTTCATTTTTATTTAACGTCACTTATCCACCTGACGTGTGCTTTAACTGAAATGCTCAAAATGACATTTACTTTGCCTTCGTGACAAACATGAATTAATTAGAGGCTTCCCAGTTTTCTTCCTCAGTTGTGCTACGCTGCCTGGTAGAACAAAGCAGAGACACCGCCTGGCTAAAGCCAGTCAAACCACATCAGGTTCAATGTCATCTCAAGCATAATGTGCAGCACATTACTTTCATTTCAACAAATATAAAACTATAGCTAATAATTTATAATATTATTAATTCAAAACTGAACTTTAGCCATTAAACATTTAAGGAAAATGATTCATTTTGAATTATGTATTAAAATAAGCTTTATTTCAGAATAAAAATCGACTCATTCTATTCTATTCTATTCTTACAGTGTACATTATCATGCTGATGCTCTACTGTAACTTGAATCCGTTTTGCCAGGGCTACCTGCTGTGCCAAATATAAGAATAGGCTTACCAATGCATAAACCCACCTACCCATCCAACCACACAACACACACACACACACACACACAATCCTACTGAGCCTGCCGAGTCAACCCGTATGTCTGCATGTATCGAATGGGTCAAGGCAAACTGCGGGGAGACTACAGGAGGAGAGGGAAGTGAGGCAAATGTCTGTTTGTAAAGTCGACAGGGAGAGGCGAAGCACTTTCCTCCCTTTGGTAGGATGGGCGGTTGGTCGGTTGTTTGGTAGGGAGAGCGTGGTTGGGTGGCCCTGGGCGATAAACAGACGTTTATCCCAGCCGTCAGCTGCCTCCTTGATTTACGGGGCGCCACCGATAGCTCCTGGATTCATCTGGCCCTTGTCAAACACGCGCAGCGTTAGAGCGCGCTCACCCGCCCTGGCAGGTCCACTGTGCTCTCTGAACAACCCAGACGGCAACTGTCCCTTCCTGAAATGCTAATCACATGACGGCAGCGTCGTGCATGCGGGCCTTATCAGATCGGCGTGACCCAATGTAAACTGGATGATGAGTCGGGGGAGTAACATCCAAAAATGTTTACTTTTGAATGTGAGCTAAGCTGGCTTTGCTTACACGGTGTTTATTGCATGAGCAAGCTTTGTCCCACATCTGTACTGCAATTGCGAGAAACATCCTTTTAGGCAACGCTGTCTCAACGTAAAAATATTACCGATGTTATGCGTGTAGCAGTTCATTTAGTTTTACCATCAAGAGGCAGTAATTACTCCAGAAAAGAATGAATACATCTTTATGGTGTCGTCAAACTCAGTCTTAATCATTATAACAAATACATAAAACAAAAATATACATAAAAACGTTATAACAAACGAATAGAAATTAAAAACTCGAGTGTATTCTTAACTAGTAGAATACAATTTGAATGTATTTAACAATTATTTACTTAACCTGAAAGGTTTACCTAAATTGCAATCAGCTTTGAATCGAACACCAGACTCTTTTTGGCTTCCACTGTTCCCTGGTGTTGTAGCGCCATCTGCTGCTAAATGCAGCACAATACAGAACAGAATATTTCATACAACTGAACAATTCGATGAAACACAAAAGGATTTCTGTTCAATTGTTTTTAATATTAGCAACTAAAAACGTGTGGGGGGTTTTAAATAAACAATTTCATGTCAACATAAAAAATGTTGACATGGAATTAATGTAGGTTAAGGTAGAATATATCTGTCTGAGTTAAACATTGAATTAAACACTGGTTATTGATTATACTTTCTTATTGATTTGCCTCTATATTACACATAATACGGCAGCAACAAATTCTAAAGGTATAAGGGTAAACAAAGCAAATACCAAAGCAGAGCATTAATATTAAATCATCTGACATGACATAGTTAGGCGACTACAGAGGTCTAAACACTGGGAGAGCTGAAGCAGGATGGAGAGGGACAGAGAAACACACTTACGTGATCTGACATATCCATTATACTTATATTTGGCTGAGGAGAATGCAAAGACAAATGGCAGGTTACATAGACGGAGAAAGGATAATAATGAAACAGCAACATATTAGGAAATAGAGACGTCAAAATGAGATGAGATGGAAATTTAAAAAAAACCCAGACAATGATAAAGTATTGCTCAAATAATACATCCATAAGCAATAGGCATAAATGTAAATAATGAAAATAGCATGGATATGGGTGTGACGGTGAAAATATGGCACGATGATGCAACAAAAAATGAAGCAGAAGGGTAGATGAAATTAATTGTCCAGGCACAGAGAGCAGTATAGAGAGTAAGCCATGCTTTTGAAAGTGTACTAAACTTGTCGTGTGACTTTTTAAATACAAAAGCCAGCCTCAACGTTGAGATTTTTGGATTAATTGTTGCTCACACTGTTTCAGTGGTAGGCTCAACAATGTGATATTTCTCATTTAGAAACTCGATAAATAATTTGACTTATCAAGGATGGATTTTCTTTTCTCATAAAGATCCTGGTTATTGAACTTGGATGAAATAATCGTGAGAATTGTGATCAACATTGTGGGGTCGAGGCTCCAGACTGTAAAGCCTAGAGAAATAAAGACTTGATACTCCATGTCCACATCCCAAAACATAGACAGCAGACACACCCAACAAAAAACAGCATTGCTGCTAGCGCAGACCTTTATAACCAGTCCAGATCTCTGGGGAAACTAATATTACAAAGCTGCAAAGATAGGGGCTCAATTCTAGACTTTTAAAAGTCTTTCTCCCAAGCAAGGTTTTGAATGAGGTTTGAGTTCTCCAGCTCTACCAGTTTCATTGATTATATGACCTAACTGGGGGAGGCACCATGGACCAATACAAGAACAGCAGGTACTTGCATTGAGCTCTGGACTAGACTGCGAGCTGCTGACGCTCCCTGCTCTGCACCAAAGACTCTTCCAGCAGGAAAGGTCACAGTGAGGGCCCAGGGCTGGCCTATGACACAGACCCTCAAACAAGGACCCACAGTGGCCCTGGCATCTGTCTCTAGCGATCTGCCCGCATCGCAGAGGCGGCAGACTAACTGGCTAGCATCTGGGGCGTAGCGAGGCGGCATAGGACAGAGGGTAGAGGGGGAACCAAGCCTGCCTGGTGGACAGGAGCTGTCAGGGCAGGTTTCGTGACGGACCAGCGGGGCCGGGAAAATGAAAATGCAAACATAATTTCCATGTCAGGATAGATAAGGTCCCCAGCAATGAGATGCAGATGCACACACACACACACACAGACACACAGACACGCAAATAGAAGTGCACACTATCACACACACACATCATGTGCACAGTCACGTGCACACACAGCCCCATGGGTCCTAGACTAGTCCTTAGCTCCAGCTGAAAGCCTCTCCCTAGCCTCAGGTCCCCAACCCTTGTCCATAGCCCAGCTCTGTAGTAGTAGCATGAGCCACTCCTTTATATAAACCCTCTGGAGCTTTTCTTGCTGAATGGAGCTGGCCTATAGTGATGACAGTAAGTCACCAAGTAAGCCCATATAACTACTAGAAACAGACTAAAAAAAACAACAAGCTCTGCGGTAATAGGTTGAAATGTAAATCATTGAATACATTTTTTTTGGTTGATAATTGTCAGTATACACAAAAAACAGCAAAAAGGGAAAAAATAATCTTGAACCCCTGCACATCTATTTATTTTGTCCTACAGAACAAAATTCTCTTTGCACATGGAACTGGAAACTGCTAATTCTGTTCTAACCTTCTGCCAAATTCTCTTCCTGTCCCTTTCTCACTCTCTCTATCTGTCAAATCTCTATCTCAAGGGTCTCGTGTCTCCAGGGTGAGAGAAACACATTGTTTACTGTGCTCACACGTCTTATTTTCACAACAACAACAGACGATTCTTTGTCTGACTGCACTGCAGACCCCAGGATCACTATATGTGCACACACTAAAAGAATGAAAACAAGCAAGAGCATGGTAACAGACTTCTGAACGGCTTCATCTTTTTCTCCCAAGTATAACGTTATTCACTGAAACACTTGTATAGGTGCATCCTTAAAGACTCAACTCTTTAAATCACTGCAAGAGTCTCACATGTCTCCCATTAGAAAGGTGTATTGTATTTCAATTGAAAAGAGTGCTGCACTGCGTATTTGTGTGGTCTGAATGTGACTAGCGTCGGAACATAAGAGTGTATTAAATGAGAGAGTGCTATCCAAGAAATCAATTATCCAAGTACCCAGGGTAGAAAAATCTGGTTCAGATGTACAAGAGAGCATGAAGTCATCATGGATAGAGATGTCTTACTCAGTCTGGTGGAAAAAGGAAGGGAAACGGAGAGAGGAAATCCAGCAATCCCTGACTGACAAAGCACCAATGCACTCTTTCACTAAATTCACTTTGTTCAGACAAAGTCAGAGTTAAAAAGGAAAAGAAATCTAAGACAGAGGAGGCTTTCCTGAAATCCTACAGGGGGTTGAGGGAGAAGTGAGATCAGTAACCATGTAATGGCCAGTAATTGGTACCGAGGGATATCAGTGCAGGCCGAACTACAAGAAGCCAAGCCAAACTCATCATGGCACGTTTGACACTAATCTAGGCTGAGTCGGCAGACGGTGGGAGAATGTTGAGGAGGAAATCAGATCTGTATGTCTGAACCCTAGGCTTTGATAGCAAGGCCTACTGCTGCCATGTCTAATTGACAGACAATTTAGTATTTCCCATCCACTCAAAAGGAAAAAAAAAAAAAAAAGGGGGGGGGGGGTCTTCCCTGCTGTCTTCAGTCCTCTTACCTTTTCTTTATCAAACCAACATCACTTTTTTGTAAACCTCACTTACTGTTTTTTCTCCTCTCCTCTTCCCTTATCTATTTTCTCCTCCTCTCTTTTCCTCCTTTCTCCTTCCCTCCCCTCCCCAGTCCTCTTTTCCCCCCTCCCTTCTCGTAACCCCCCCCCGACAGTCTTTTCTGTCAGCCAGGAGGTTTTACTGTATTTGCCTTGGGCTCTGAAAGACTGCAGGATCTACAGGAAGGATGAATTACAGTGGTGATTGGAGTTATAGGCTGACCAGGACATGCTATAAAAATTAAATCTCTTATGGCATAAACACACTGCGAGAATTTTTTAAATAATAATGTCAAAGTTGCCAACCTTTATGGTCAGGATAGACAACTGTAATGTGAGATTTATTGCCTGATCACTAAATAAAAGGTGTTAAATGTGCATTCCTCCTTAGTTAGTGCCTAAATCTCTTTTAGTGCATTTCAGTTACTCTAAATATCAATAGTTACTTATCATCCATCATGATCTCCTAGAAAGATATCACAAATCAGAACATTTATGAGGCTTGGCAAGGCTGTGAGAGATTTTCAAAAACCGAATTTAAGAGGTGAAATTTGTTCCTCTTTAGCATTAAGCTACTCTGAAAACTTTGTGCAGTTGTTCAGTAAAAGTAAAGTCAAAAGTAAAAGAAAATCTAACACAAAAGGTAAAAGCTGGTTCAACTGAAAAGACACGTGTAGAAATTGAACAGTGTTAGCTTGGAGATTCCTCAAAACATAAGTGGCTTTCAAATTAAAGACAAAAACACAATTGTAACAAATAATGTCATCAACGTATAGTAGAAACACTGCAGAATAATACACCTTAAAAATACAGTAGCATGTTCCGTTATTGTATATATAGACATCTTACCTTACACAATTGAAAACACACCAAACACCAACTCTTCAATAGCACTATTATCACACAACTGCTTGGCTGATGCAGCATGCGGCAGCCACATGTCTAACACCTACACTACAGCAGCACCACAGAGCCACACCACCACTAACCCACCACACACAATAAACTGATGGGAGAAAATGAAAGATACTAAAGGAATAAATAGAAGATAGAAGTAGATAGATATACAGACAGAGACAGAGATAGATAGATAGATAGATAGATAGATAGATAGATATAGACAGACAGTCAGACAGGCAGTCAGACAGACATAGATAGACAGATATAGACAGAGACAGACAGACATACACAGATAGACAGACAGACAGACAGACAGAGATATAGAGAGATAGAGCGATCGATAGACAGACAGACAGACAGACAGACAGACAGACAGATAGATAGATAGATGGAAGGAAATAAAGAAATACACAACTAAAAATAAATGTATAAATAAATAAACAAATGGAAAACAATAAGAAACAATAAATCAATCAATTAAGAAATAATTGTACGACCAACCAAATTAAAAACAAACTACATAGAAGTAAGCCACAGCTACACTCCACAACGATGGAGTCACGATAAACACAGCACACCACATAGACAACACTACGTAGAAACACACACGTTCAACACCGCTGCATGGTACACACACACACAGAGCACACACCACAGACATGTAACAGCATGTGTTGGGCGGTGTAACTTACAGGCACGTAAAGTGGTTGCGCAATCATGAACAGAGACAGAGGAAAGTGGGTAGGCCCTCTGAAGGGTGTCCATGTTACTATGTACACTGCCTGACATGCAAGAGCAGTCTTGCTCTGAACAGCCGCAATCAAAACAACATGCCAGTTTCATTCGTTTGTAGACGGACATCTTGGCTACAGTCATGTTTTGGGATGAGAGGAGAGGAAAAGCAGCAGGTTAATGGCAAAAGGAGAAAACGTCATCCAGGGGAAGTCGGAAGGTAACATCATCATAAGTGCAAGCCTTAGCTGCCTGCTCCCACAGACTTGAGCCCCCACCAGAGACCAGCATACAGAGTAAGACATGACAGCTCTGGTATTCATTTAAACCCACCAAATCATCAAATTTACTTCTTTTTCATCATTTTCTTCTCTCGGAAAGCATCAATAAAGTTTTGACACATTATTAGTGTAACAATACGATATTGCTTCATTAGTGCTTATTCATATTGACATAGTCCCAAGAGATCAAGCTGTGTGCTAAGGCCGTTTATGCCATAACAGGTCAAAAGGCAAAACTATGACAGTGAGGAAAGGGGAGGGGGGGGGGGGGGGTCGGGGGGTAGGGAGAGAGGGGAGAGGGAGGCATTCAGGGAAGAGAGGCATGAGCAATGTCTTCAGCGGCAAACTTCATACAATGTTTCATACATTTGTACATCCTCTATCCATTTGGCTAAAGGAGTGGATCACGTACCTGTATCCCATCATGCAGCTGTGGCAGCCCTGCCCATGGCATCACACTATTCTACTGGCTAGACTGGCCGTTTCATGCTAGAATTACAACTGCAATTTCACTGCTCCACTCCCCAAGGGTAGCTTCACTCACATGTGTGTGTGTGTGTAAATGTATATGTATATGGTGCAACTAAATAAAGGACATACGTATAACATCATGATTACATAATGTATCTGAACGTAACAAAATTATACTTTGTGCATTTGTCTTAGAAAGTGTGTGGATGATTTGTCTATGTGTCATCTGCGATATCACAACACTGATCAAACAAACCTACAGGGGATGATCCTACTGACCATTGCATTTCAGCATTTACAACTACAAGGGGAGTTTGTCCATGTGTCATGCACAATATCTCAGACAACACTGTTGAGATTTTGATGACAGGATACTGGAGTACATCTCACCATTGCATTTCGGGATTCTTGAAAATTACACTGTTCAGCCCAAAGGGGAGGCACTACATCGTTTGTTTGGTGTTTTTCTATCCATGTGTCATGCGCGATATTCAGAGAGCACAGATTAGATTTTGATGAAACTTGGAGGAATAATCTATCTCACCACTGCACTGATTGACTATAGGGGGTAAGCTACAATTACAGACCAAACCACTGATCAGATCAGATCAGAGTTTGACACAAGGGGTGCCCTGCAATTGCAAAACTAGGTCACATATTTGTTACTGATTGCCCGTGAGGGGGCCATCATTCATGGGGCATATCATATTATAACCCCGTTGCCTTGTATCACAGTATTTAGGTAAAGTTTATTTTCAGTTACAGTTTGGAGGTTAGATGCTCTTGTTCAGGTGAGATAGGATGTAAGGGTAGCATTAAGTAATGTTTATATCGAGAAACCAGCAACTCTTTGACTACTATTCAGTCTGCAGCCCATGTACAGTAAGCATCTACTGTATGAGTGTGTGTGCGTGTGTGCGTGTGTGTGTGTGTGTGTGTGAAGCCCTGAGTCCCAAGGGGAGTGGGGGTGAAAGTCCTCAGAGCAGCATCTCTAGATTGCTGTGACTCTGGGCAGAAACAGTCCCCGGTCCCCATTCTCTCGTTGCCAAGGTGCAAACAGACAGCGGCCTGATGCCGTCTGGCACCCTTACAGGAACACTTTCATAGGATACAGGATTTTTAAGTTTGACTCGGGGTCACATCTGAAAATAAAGAGCCTGAATGAAGTGATATGTTTCAGTTTCTGGCCAAGGAAAGAATGGGAAGCGCCCATCATAACCCATGGGATGAAGGCATCAGGGACTGTTGTTTCCTATGGCATGCACCAGTGCTTTATGAGCATTTAATAAGCATGCAGAGGAAGGCGGTTTTGGTCTTAGCAACTAGGGGAGAGATAGAGATAACTGTTTACAGTACTGAAACAGTTTGGGACATGGGAGACGTGAGCGGAGAGGCTATCGTGTCATGCTGGAATCCGTTAACTTCAGAGCTTTTGGCTGGGCATTCGGAAAACACGGTATATGTATGTTACATATGGTTATCGACACATGGGAGGGGAGCAATGGAGAACACAAGACATACACACACACAGACAATGTTTTTGACTTATGACTTATGACAAATATCAAAATCTGAGGTCAAGGGTGTCCATCTCAGGGCATTCTTTATAGAGGATTCAACATGGCCACTGCCCTGATTAACTGTCTGCGTGGGTTTGGTCAGTCATCAACTTCTATCATCCACCATGGCACCAACACACTAAAACAGAAGCTATCAGGGCACGATGTTGAATGAGAAGGATGTCCCAAAGACAGCGCCATTCCAGTATGGTCCTCTGAATCAAAAGTTACCCTATTCAGCAAGAGTGCAAGGAAACATGACACCTCTGCGTAAAGAGTCGGGACTCAAAACCATCTGAAACATGGATACGTCAAATAATAACAAACACACCACCTCTGTTGGCAGCTTATCACAATGACAGTATAGAAGAGGGCAGAACACAAAGACTGTTTGCCTCAGAAAGGCGGACTTTGTGTACAAACACACATCCCTCACCAAAACCTCAACTATACCATATCATGTAAACATAAAACACCAAGGACCACGAAATGATTCAATAAACACAAGAACATGTATTTCTTAAACTGTAGAATCAGCTTTTGTTCAAATGGGGCACTACAGAGCACACACACACACACACCGGTCATTGCGTTCTTGCTGAATAGGTTTCAGAGGCTTTTGAGTATCAGTTTCCTCTACAGACATGATTCTGGCACGGTACCACCATCTAGTGGCAATCTAATGCAACGGCAGCTAATACTGTGTATTTCTGGTGGACTTTTCACCCAGAATAGTGAGTAACAGGGGCCCAACAACTGTCTAGAATTGAAATGCACACAGCTGGGGCGGCGACATTTCAATTCTGAAAGGCACTGATGATCTCTGGAACCTCAACTGGAGCTGGGCGAGGAGCCAGAGTTTTATAGAATGGGGCTAAGATCATAGGGAATCAGGGCAAAGGGGAGGACCAGATTGTTTTGATTGTGTTTTGGCAACCTCGCTCGTTAGAATTTCAAGAACGTCCCACAAGAGCATTTTCTGCTCTCTGAAAGTACAGCAGCATGCAAAACTGCCTTTGACAGAAAGCAGATAAATTTAAAACTCGGTGGTTCTTGTTCATTTTCCCCATCTTAGCTCTTCTAAATCTATGATTACTGCTTGACTTTTCAGATTTCCATCACATTTGCTCCACTACTTTCCTATATGAGGGTCAGTACTTTCCTCTACTTTCCTAGACAGGGGTTAATGACAGCTAATAGCATATGACTTACAGCAGATTGGGTTTCAAAAATATGAGTTTGGTTTAATGACCAAATAGTGAGGAAAAGATGTTGACTTCATCCACGTCATCTGATTAAGTCACACTCTAGTTCTTTGTCATTTCCAACTAGTCAGAGCATCAGCTGACCGGGCCAATGATGAGAAGGCTTGATGCTGGTGTGAGTTTGATTTGCTGTATTGGTTTTGGTCTGGTCTGAGAACGGTGTAGAGATGAGAGGTGGGGGAAAGGGATGCAGAAGCTACACTGGTACATGCAACATAGATACAGTATACTATTGGCTGAAGAGGAGGAAACACTGCACTCTGGGTAATATGACACCCATTTTCTTTTTACTCACAATAAATCACTACCAGTGAGTAGTTAAAATAAAGTGGCGTTTTCCAATGGCAGCAAGGAAGGAAATACATCAAAAGTGTGTCAATGATCATAAAGAAATATGGAAAAAACAACAAACAGGATAGAACAGAACATAGGACAGACTCCAACTATCACTAAGGAAGTTTACCAGTTTATCTCAGTGAAACTAGAGTCTGAAAGGCCATGTGAGTCTAGCTAGTTGGCAGAGCAAAAATTGAGATGACACAGACAAAGGAAGGATATGGTGGGTATCTATTTTAAAGCCTGGCTTTGTTGGTAATACACTGCTTACTGTAATTGTCTGTGACCTTTTGTGGATATACAGGATATTCATCTGAATTATTTATCCAGTGACTAACATGTCCTGACGGGTGACTACTGCATATAGGTCAGGTAATACTTAAGCACCGCTCCTGCATTAATGGTAATGTTGTGTCAGCATGTGAAGATCAAGACTATTCATCGAAAAGAGGGATTTTATTGGCCCACTGTGCAAATTCTTTAATACTGAGACAGTGTCTAGGTTTCTAAGTGTATCTGTGCTTGAAATTACCCAGACAGACCAATTATCAATTTCACCAATAATGATCGATTATGTGTACTTGTGTGACCCATAACCCATGAGAAGAGGGGAGCTATTGGCTGAGCACCTCTGTCTTTTCATGCTGTCACCCATTAGCTTTTATTTACATTACATCCATGTAAGGTGAGACAAAAAGTATTCACTAACACAGAGACAATAGCTCCTATTCCAGTTAAGGTATTTTTTGACTTTTAAGATTGTAAGTGCATCTTTAAATCCTGCTGATGAATATCCATTTTTACACGACATGAATGAAGAGGATATTCTGAATATTATCATGGAGAGAGAGCTCAGAAAACACCAGTAAATGGGACGTGCCTTAGTATCCTGATTTTGGTATAATTTGGGTTTCTCATAGGGGAATTGCAATAAGAACTTATGTGGATTATATGGGCCAAGTCAAAAAGTAGAATGTGTCCCAAATATTAATGTGACATTAGTGATTCTGTAAATCAGCTCAATTGTTTATGTTTATTTTACTACGGGTTTGTTTGTCTGTCAACATTCAAGCAGCACATTGTTTTTTCTATCTTTTATCACTCATCTAGTTTCTCTCCTATGTTCTTAATTCAATACAGTACATTCTCAATATGTATAAATAAGGTCATGACACAATGATTCAACTAAAACAAACAGAAACAACAACAACAACGCAAAGATGTCAACACCTACAGTTTGATTTGGGAAAACAAAATCACACATTGATTGTCGATCATACCACAATGGATGCATGGTTGTTATGGACCCACAAAACACTGTAAAAATTTTTTTTCCTAAGGGTGTAATGTTGTGATTATATATACCTTTAAATGTACTGTACCACAGTATATAAGAACAGTGAGACAATAAGAGGTTTAATATTACATCCTACAACTTCACAACTTCAAGTACAGTATAGACAGACAAGGACACAAGTAGGTTTTGGGGGTGAGAGGAAGGGAAGGAGGGCTATGGATGGGGCGGCATGGGGGCATAGAGGTACTCACGTCGTTTGCAGCCACACTTTTTGATCCGTTTGGGGTCTGTGATGTCGTCATGACAAGCTTTGCAGTAGAAAAATGCTCTGGGTGGAGAAACAGCATCAATGTTCAACACTTGCATGGATGTAACCAGTCCGCTTGACCCTGAATTATTTCTAATTTGTTTTGCTGTTCATCAGGCAAGGAAGGATTACCTCTTAACTTCTTTGGCATCACTGGCAATAAAGAATCCCAGTGTTCCCTCCTGCATCTTGACATGGTTCCCCGGGTTAATGAGGATGCTGGGTAGTCAAGAGAGATAGACAGACCATGCCCATTAGCTTCTGGGCAACCCTCAGCTCACACCCACAACGTGCTAATCAAGAGGAATGGTACACACAATTCAAGGAGGCTTTAATCGAACTTTAATTGATCTGGAGTGGGTTTTCCCATCGTTTTCAACGCATCATGCCTGCTCCAGTTTTGAGAGTTTGTATAAGGATGCTCTGCTGTGTGAGGCTACTGTGTGTGTGCTGTTAGTTATCACAAACACACTTTCTGATGTTAACTCACATGGATGGACAAAATGTAGAACAGCATGATTGTACATTCAATTTTACTTCTTTTCTTTAGGGAATGGTATCGGATTGTCTGGGGGCGTGGGAGGGGCAACGACGAGGTAGGAGAAGAGGGATTAAAATTATGGCCATGGAGTGGTTTCAGGCTCAGCACTCAGATACAATCATCTAGTCAAACAAATGTTATGATCGCCACTGAGACATGGCTGTAGCATGTAAGTGTTGTTACCTGAGTTGTTACCTGAGTTAGTATCTGACAGTGGATGGCAAGGGAATGAACAGCCCTTGGTATAACATACTAGGGTGATTCTACACTATAATCTAAAGTAATGATCTATAAAAATAATAATGGTGGCATAAAGTCCAGAGGTGGAATAATCCCTACAAAGGCCCTCCAGTATAGTGGCACTATCACATTGAATTACAGAGCTGTGTCCAGCAAGCTCACTATTAACGTTTAATTCTCTATATTACAAATATACTGAAAAATATACTGAAATATAATCAAAATACATAAACACATGCTGAATAGCCTCGTTTAAAAATATATCACTGGATTTATTTATGAGTGTTTGTCCATCAATTCCAGCGATTTGAAATAGTAGTACAATTTTTTCTTAATGCATGATTGGGACGGTAATATTCTTAGCACTGTAGCGACTGGCTGTATCATTCCCCATTAATTAGACTGAGACAGAGAGTAGACAACACACGCACACACACACTGGTCATTAATGGTTACCTGTGGGCAACAATCATCAATGAAGTGAGTGTGAACTGAGAAACCAAAACACTGAACCCACACACCTTTGAGGGTCACACTCCCCCAGCCACGGAGCCCAGATGAAAGCATGAACATTTGATTTTCACATGGTTGTGTACTTTAGTCACAAAACTATTTGTCAATGTAGGCCTGGCAAACGTCTCTTTCTTACCAACCTGCTTCTGATCTATTTTCTATTAACTGTATTTTGTGATCTATTTTAAAAGAGTGTGTTCTCTGTGTTCTGAGGGTATAAATAAAACTGGTACATCTAAGAAAACACATACTGTATATCTTTCCTCTGGGCTCTAAAAAAGGTTATGTTGGAGTAAGTAAACAAAAATAGTAAGGGAGCAATTAAATCCATTACTGACTGTCATCAAATTGCGCCAATCATGCAGATATTAACATTTTTTTTTACACTGCAAGAAGTAAAATGGCATCTAACGTTCACTCAGATTGAATGGCCCCCAGAGTAGAAAACAGGCATTACGCCCGGCATGCTTTTTAGAGAAAATAAACCAAAGAAACGGATCAAATCAAGACAAATCAGCAAACATTGCTGCCCAAATCTGAGATTTTACAGGTGTATCCATTCTTGACTCTGATAGAGCAAGACCGTTTTTTCCCCATCAGGTGCAACTAGTGAATAGAAGCCTAAACAGCATCAAAACCTCATATTGTGAGCAACAAGGCAAGCATCAAACACCTTATGTGATAGTGTCATAGCATGCAGTTACCAAACAGCGTGAGGAGGACACTAATAAAACAGAAAGGCATAGCCACTGCAGTACAGGTATAGGGACAGGTACGTAGATGCAGACGGTTGCAGTAACTTCTGTGCAGTTGGATTGTTTCTCAAACACCAAACTGACAGGAAGTGACCTCACTTAAGAACATCTACTCAAGAGACGCATGAGCATGGCCGTACATGGTTGGTTGTGACGCACAGAAATGCACGCGCGCACACATTCACGCACAAATTCTCTCTTGATCTCTGACTGATCGCACATACACACTCCTGTACACACACACATACGCTTACACACACACATACATACGCGAAGATGGCATACATTAAGCAGTGAGAGGATGAGAGGGTGATGAAATGTAAAAATGAATTGTGGGGCACTTATGAACATTGTAGCCTATGGTTTTTCATTTTGGATAAACCTAAAGCTATCCAAATTAAACAGTCCCATGCCTTTCCTTATGGGTGACATGATAAAAACAAAACAAACATTGGTAAGGTGCTGCTGTGGCATAGAATCACGTAAAAAGACATGCTTTGTGTCAACCACTGCCTACAGCAATGGCAGATAATCAGTCAATTTATATCTAGATCGTATCCAAAAAAGATCATGACAGATTATCAGTATTTATCTACATCCCATCTGATATCTAAGATACATGAATACAATCTCCTCGCTAATTGTGAGTCAAAGAACCGTGAAGTACTGTTCTGACGATGATATAAAAGCACCGGGAGTGAAATAATTAGCTTGACAAAGCTGACATCGGGTAACAACTGAGCAACACTGAAAAAGAACTGAAAGTGAGAGAAATAAATTAAGCAAAGGACTGGTAAAGGACAAAACTGAAAAGATCAAATAGGAGGTAGATATGGAGAGGGTGAGTGTTGGCCTTCGTACACCGACAACAGCAAAGACAAAGAAACAGCACTTATAAACATGTCCAATTTATCTATCCTCTCTCTGCCTGCAAAGAAGTTAGTGCATTAAGCACAAGGGACACCATAAAAAGAGTTAGAAAAAGAGGCCTGTTTTGAGATAGTGTTTGGAAAAATATCCTTGGGGAAACTCCCAAAGTCAGAGGCTTTAAAGTGGTGGAGATTGGGTGGAACTTTGGAAGTAAGATAAGGTAGAGGGCATACCGCTTTCGGCTTCTGCAAACAACAAGAAAAAATCTCAAATCAAACAGTTATCATGAACATAAATGAAAAGGATAATATTACCAAATGCCACCACTGTTTGTTCTGCCTATACAGTAGTTAAATATGGCAGCATGTGGTGTCACACTCTGGGCAAAGATATACAATTTAGTCACATCATGCATGTCCATCGTTTTGATCTTGAGATCCTTGCACCTAAAAATGGCTTACAGTTATAGGCCTACTGTAAAAAATTGTAAGTTTCAGTTTAACTGCGGTCATCCTTTGACATGGGGATGAGTAAATCAAATGGCACTGAGAATGGTGGCACTACATTTTCTAGAAAAGACCTGTAAGTATGAGCAAAATAATGCCTCTGTGTACCATTTCCAGACGCAAGCACACAACAAAATCCCCTATAAGAAGGTGACAAAGATATAACAATAGCAGTTTAAAATATGTCAGCATTGATCTTCCACATGATTATCTTCACCAGATACTGTATTGTATTTTAATAAGAATATAATGTTAGGTGAGCTGTAATGACTGAATTGTGGGACTTAATAACGTAAATAAGAAAATATGGCAACACTACTAGCTAAAAATATTAAGACTACAAACAAAAATGTGTGATGGGTTGAATTTGAGATAGTTTGAGATAATACATGTATGTAACTTGAAATTGCATCATGCCAATGGGATATAGAGTGAAAATATAAAATTCCATGTGTATGTATCGAGTTAGGTTTCCCTTTGTGATGTCACAATAACCATCTCTGAACACTTTTAACACATTATTTACACATTATTTACCATGGAACCTTGTGAGTGCATAAAAAACATTTGACACGGGTGATGGGGGTCGGGGTGGGTGGGATTTGGCAACTGAGATTACTGAAAGATAGCACTTCACGTTGTTGATCAGACTGACACTGATGTAAAGTTAGTGGTTATCACACAGATTGAACAGGGACACAATAGAATCAAGATAAGGAAACACTTTACCAGAAGTTCATGTGGGTGTGAAGCGATAACTGAATTTGCTGTATAATTGAAATGAGACTTCTAAAAAAACAAATGGCTGTTAATGCTTTGTTGTTACAATGCAGTTACCTAGTAATTGTATAATGATTTGATATGGCCTTGTGTTTTTAATATAGTGTAAAGTGTAGCCATATTTCATCCATGTATTCCTGTGAGGTTAGTATCAGCCTTGTGACTGAGGCTTGGCATCATCAAGAAAGATGATGCACTTTTTGTGTTTTGATAATAGATTTTACTGCACAATGTAGTGGAAACATATTGAAGCTAAGATTGGCGTGCGATCATTCAAAATTCATTCATATGGTGATTAAATGGCATAAGAACATCACATGTGATAGAAGTTGCAGACAAGATTTGGAAGCTAAAAAGAGTTAAAATATTTGGATCAGAAAAATAAACATGAAAGGGGTCAGACAGTAGTTTTCACTGTTACTGTGTGATCACGTTGTACCTCATGTTACTGGAGGAATGGGCCAATATACAAACCTGCTCTCTCTCTGCTCAGACTTGTATTCGATGGCGATAAGCAACAGCTTCAGCTTCACGTAACACAGCCTGTAAAACACACGTGCACACGCACTCATTAGAGGGTGTACACAGATGACTGTTTATTTACACCTCTGAACACCTCATATTCTCTACAGTAGTGCTTTTCCCTCTGTCTTCGTCACTTCAGCATTGTTAGCCCTACTGATAGTGGACTTGCTGGGTGGGGAAGGTGATACTTACTCACAGACTGTGGGGAAGGAGAGGCCCACAAAGGCATTGGACAAATACTCTGTGTACATCTCGTTAGCTACTCCTTCCAGGTAATACTTCTGCCATGTGTCCTCCTCAATCTGACAAAAAATAAGAATGTGGAAATGTCACATGTGAAGATAAAAAAGAAGGAAAAACAGCAACACTGTTTTCATCCCAGCAGTGGACCAATGTGGTCTGCAGATGTTCCACCGCACCACATCGGCCTGGTCATTATAAGCTGATCCATCATCTTTATGACATGAGAACAGTTCTTTGATGGAGGCAAGCACCTCTTCAATTTTGAGCCACAGAAACACTGAACAGATTCCATATGAAATGCTAGAGTAAAAGATGATGTGCCAGTCTGACTGAAAAAGTTTTTTTCTCTGGACAAAGATGTCAAAATTTCCCATGGAATTTATTGACTTTGATAAAACTATTTCATCTATCAGCAGAGAATGGACTGACTAGAACCAAGAGTACATTTATGTAAACCGTGCCTACCACTGAGTCCTACTGAGAAATGGTTGGCACAGTATCTGAAAAAAAATCACCATTTATAGAAACGTAATGCAGGCATTCATTCATCTGCACGACTTCACTCTGTTGACATGAAGGATTGAGACAGGTAATCTTGGGCTCAGTGTTACCTCAATGAAGGACCTCATGGAGAAGAGGTTGGCTAGCATGGTGGACAGGCCCTGAGCCAGACAGCTCTGGGCGATGAAGCCTGCCTTCAGCTCCGCCAGACAGATAGCATCGTCACCCTCCTTCCAGTTCCAGCTCGGGATATTCAGCAGATGCGCCTTCATAATGTGACACAGACAGAAGAGGCCGCAAGACACTGACTATTTTGCAAATGATGTCTATTTGTCACATTTGATGCATTTTTGAAATGGAATCAAACTGCTTCGGATGGATCCAGAACGACTTAATGACAGCAACAGTAGAATAAGCTTAAAATCCTTTCTGCTAATCAAACTCCATGACTTTTACAAGACTATTCCATGACATATAGTACAATTTCCATGACCAATATTTATCAGAGTCTATGTTGCACATGTCACATTGTTGAATAGCTGATCTGAATGAGCCAGGTCTTATTTCTGGCTACAACTATCACTGAGGACCGATACTATCAGGACATTTCTGTTTTGGGTTTTTATTCCTCAAAGGGACCAATAAGCAGTCAAACTTTAAACATTTCACTGGTTGGAAAAAAAGATTATCAACAAATTTCCATGACATTTCCAAAACTATATGCACATGTTCCATTCCCCATAACTTTTCCAGTCCTAGAAAACAAGTTTGTCTTTTCTGGGACTTTAATGATAGTGAACCCTGCAAGCAACCAAAACTAATGAATGCAAAGGTCACGGTCTTTGTGTCCTACAATATTCCTGTGACAACAGACTGATCAAAGCATCCCAGCAAAGCTCTAGGATAAGGCATTGAATAAGAGATAAGAAGAGAGACAGACGGGAATTTTAAGAGAGCAATTAGAGTGAGTGTGAAGGTCATTCTACCATTGGGGAGCCCGGAGCGACAACAGTCAAGACCAGGTGAAGCAATCTTATTTATTATACTATACACTGTATATAGTGTACCATACTGTATATGGGTTGTGTCATATCTATAACTTTGATCTTACCTTATTGTGATATTGTAGCATTTGTGTGATTATTCTGATCTTTGGATGGTAGTTCTTGATTGAAATGACCCTAGAAGGCGAAAACAACAGGTGGGGGATATTAGTGAAATAAGTCTGAAAACCTCTGGACCCGCTCATCAATTTCCACTGATTTCAAAGCCCACAGGATACCATACCTCATAATGTTTGAAGCATCCTCGGCATCGGGATCTGGACAATATTTATTGGCTAGGATTAGGCAGGCATCTGCTGCCTCGATCTGTGTGCAAAGGAACAAAGAAACAGAGACGAGAGGAAAATAACCTCTCGGTATTCATTCAAGAGCATTGAATACTACAAATTGCCATCCATCTACCATTATTTCTTTTGAAGTGCCAGTGTGCTCATTGAGTGTGAATGTCATACATCAGCTGAAAGTGCATAGCCTCAAACTTATAGTCTTAAGTCAAGACAATGTCTCCTTCTGTCTGAAGGCTTATGACAAATATTGCACTTGATTTCCAAAAAGGCATTTATCTATTAATACGTTGGCCAACTGGACTGCAGTCCAAAACTATGCCATTATCTCATTTCTCATTTCATCTCCGTGTGAGCTCAAGGGTCATGTACCTTCACTCTGGCCAGATCGTGAGGGTTGAGCACAGATCCCTGGTAGAACTCTACTTGCGTAAAGTGACGTTTGAACAAGGCTTCCAGCTCAAGATTAGGGGAAATACTAGCACAGAGAAAAGGGGAGAGACGGGTTAGTGCATGTACTAATGCATGTAAGACTTAATGGATGCATTTGGACTGTGCATTGTTTTGGGTTTTATGCTCATTACTACCTTACACTGTGGTGAGGAAGGAAAAGTGAACTTACTTATGGAGAAAAACAATTTCTACATTGACATCATCCCTGTCCTTGTGTAGGAAGTCTTTGAGGAAGTTGGAGACACTTTCGAGGGTAATATGACCACAGACCACAATATGCCTGGAAGCGGGGAAGAAATCATCTTGAGCAGGCAACATAAATTACTACAGACACTGGCATGCCTCCCAAAGAAAATCAGTCATACCAAAGCACTCTAAGGTCTAACTCTCAAATATAAAATGAAAAATCTATGTACATGTCAAGAAAATGTCTTTTCAAAGCAAACAAGTAACTGAGTTATATCTTTTTTGCCATAAAAGTGAATATTTTCCCCCATGTAATGAAAGTGGTTAAATTCTGCACGACAAGTGCAATCAAACACTCAACTCTGAACCACTTTAGAAAACCTAAGATATAATCACACAGCCCACAGTGGTTGGATTGTCATCCGTTCTCAATATAAAAACTGTCCCTTTGGCCAAACCGCCCCTTTGTGAGCTGAATGGATGTTGACAAAGACATGTACATCAATATGCTCATGCTTTTATACAGGACATTGCTAAAAGCTTCCAAAGTGATTTGGAGGCCTGTGGTTGACATAAATTCTAAACAGGACCTCAGACCGTTTGACGGGTCCCTGGCAAGATACAGTAGTGCGTTACAACAGAGGGATCTGTCAGATGGTGCACAGGGATGATTACAGCAGCGAGGGAGAAAGAGGTTAGATTGGACTGATATTTGAGTTGAGGTTGTGTCCCTGTTTGTCCTCTGACTGCACTCTGGGCTATAGGGATCAAGTCCAAAGGGTGGCTTCACAGTTATAAGAACTGCTGTGACGAGGGCCATTTGGACAGATATGATGGTCACTGTCATTGTAATGTGTCTCTGTCCATTAGTTAAGATTTCATATCATTTGTCTATTAAGGTCATATGAAATCTTAACTTTCACAACAACAAGACTGGGTGGAGTAACTTGTGGTGCTTCTGTAAATATGAGATTTTACTGTCCCAGAATTGACAATTTGGACAGGTATCATTGGACAGGTATCATTGGACAGGTATCATTCGCCCCTTTGGCAAATTCTTTATTGTTTTTTTCTGTATTTATTTTTCATATTTACGTTCATGTTTTCATTTGAATTTCATTTCTTTCATTTTTAATTATACCGTAAATCACTTTGTGATACCGTTTAGGTAAGTGCTTTATAAAGAACTTTATTATTATATTTATTGAGTTGACATAAAGTTTAAACGTGAACTCCCTGATAAGTAAGCCTGGGACTTTCAGTACTCAATCATGTATGATATTCCATTTAATCACACTAATCCAATGGATTTAAGACACTTTATACGCTTCATTTGCACTGTGGTAAGCTGAACTACCCTTCCGGAGTTAAACTTAAATGTCACCAAGTCTTGTGCCAAACCCCTTAAATGTGAAACCCAAACATGCTCAGTAGAATCCAGGCCTTATATTGACATGGATTAGTGTGGACACTCAGCAGACACCCTAATTACCCTATGGAGACCTGTAAGGCAATCTGTATAATGACAATGGTCTTATCCACTATTCAACAGGATGCGCCAGGAGACCATTCAACCACTCCAGTTTCGAGTCTCTGGGTTTTTGGAGGACTTTACAGTTAAGACTATGCATATTAGGTTACTCCTTCCTCAAAAACACTGTGGTCTGTTCACTGTTCAAGTCCTGTTCAAGTCCTTAATCATCCAGCTAGATCCGCTCTAACGGAGCTCCTGCGATCCAAAATGGTGCTCTCATGCACGGGGGGGAAGATCCGGCCAGCACATTAACATATAACTGTAGACATCTGAAATTTTATTTGCGTTAGTGAATTCTGGACTCGGCAAGTATGAAGGAAATAGAGGTCTTTATTGATATCAGATGAGAACCAGAGTCCAGATCGCTGAACTATTCTGTACCGTATGGACTGGGTAGGGCTGAGCTTGGAGCGGACTTGGCAAGGTGACGGGGACAGACATATTCTGGGTATGGCAGTGCCTGGATGTCGTAGGACGTAATGGCCTTCGCAGATGTCGCCTCTGTCCTTTAAGAGAATCTAACGAGCAGCCGTGATTGCATGCTTGGCCAAAGTCGAGCGAAAAAGGGGCCGTGTGGTCTTACAAGCTGATGAGCTGAGATCTCTGTGGGCAGCCAGCAGCGCTTGGCAGAAGATGCCTCTCATTTCAGGAGACGAAAAACATCAGTCATGTTTTCCTACTCTCGGTGTCCAGATGCCCTCCTCCAAGGGTAAAGTGAATACAGAGAGATTTGAGTGGCGTAGTATTTGGTTTTGTTTGGGTTCAGCAGGTTAGAGTCTTGCGTACACAAGCCCATACTTGAGCACATACTTGAGGACACAAATGCGCTCAAACACACACACACACACACATGCAGGCAGGGTCCTTGACTCCAAGTGGATGATTTATCAGCAGAGCAAAGCGATGTCACTGATAATGTTTCTTCCTCATGATTAAAACTATGTTTAGTCTCTCTGTAATGTTCTATTGTTGAGATATTATGCTTCCCATGATTGATGTCATTGAAGTTGGACCTGGGTCTATTGATTATTTACTCTTTCTGTGTGCTTGAACATTGTATAACCTCAGACATCATTGGCTAACAGTTTTAACTATTTATAATTGCTTCATGAGCGAAATACCTCCCCTGTGGATAACCTCAATGTACAGTACACCTCAAATCACACACATAACTCAAAAATCATGAAAAAAACAAACAAAACAGAGGACTGCAAGGACACAGATTGTATGAGGAATCTATACACACCAACCCATCAACCAAAAAGGTGTTGCACAGCATCGCGTTCAAATGCAACGGGGGGGGGGGTATCATAGAGCGTGCACAAAAAAAGCATGCAGTCAGGGAGCATCCCGGGGTGTCATCAGGGATGCATCAAATACACATTCAATAGGGACAAACGAAGAGCTCAAACATCAGCAACAGAGGTCAGTCACGTGGTACTGCTCTAATCCTTAGGTCAGTGATTCAACTTACTGGGACACTCAACGCTCAAAAAGCTGAAATTCATACAAGTTACTTTTACATGATCTTTTTGTGATTTTGTATCGACATCTTTAGGTACCAACAACCTCCTAAAATGAACGTCTGGGATCAGGAAGGTATTCTGGAGTCAATACTAGCCGAACTGTGTGCTCCAAAATACATATCCTGTATACTTTCTTGGCAGTGCAGTACGATGCAGACTCCCTGGCAACTCAGCAAGGCATATGGTTTACCATTATGTAAATGTGTGTGTGTGTGTGTGTGTGTGTGTGTGTGTGTGTGTTAATGCCTGATAGTGTGGGAGTCTCTGGGTCTCCATGGCTCAAGCTGCTAACCCTTACAGAAGACATTCAAAGGTGTATGTCAGGGGTTCAGCCAGGGTTGAGGCCAGTTTCCGTGCCAGCCCCTCTGTTGAAGTTGGAGCTAATGGAAACCACAGGACCATAATGGAAACCACAGAGCCCCGAGTGCAACGGGCGCCAACAGAACGCAACACTTGTCATTATTATATCAGCATATACAGTCTGAACTCTGTCGCTGAGCTGACGGGTGCATGCTACACTGCACAGAGCACTATATACAACGCGACCATGAAACAGAGGTTCAGCATGGATCCAATAGAATAGCCTCTCACTTCCAAATGACCCTTAAGGCCAATTTCAAATGACAGCACCGAGGCAAAGGCATGCAATAAGGGTTAACGTTAAAATAGTACATAATGAATCATGACCTCATTGTTTGCGAGCGCTGTAATCAGTTGAATACGCGTAATCTCTTAATCTCATTTCCATGACACAGGCTTTTTTTTTTGTGCTGACAACTGCTAAATGATAATGCGCCGAAGCCCGATGGCAATCACAAACCCACATGACAAACGTGTTTTGTGTATGTGTCAGGTTCTATATATATGTACATGCCAAACACATACATATCTAAATGATTATGCTGGTGGGTCTGGTGCCAGTCTAAGCCTGTGTGTTTAGTGGGTATCTCCTGATTGTTACCATATGTATGTACTGTACTGCCTGGCCAGAAATGGAGAGATGGAAGGAGGTGTGGAGGGAGAAAATAAAGTGTGTGAGAGAAACTAGTCCTCTGGCTTTGACAAGGCCTTCTCTCAACACCCATCTGCGAGTCCAGGCTGGGGTCACCGGCCAAACATAACAACTCATCAATTTTGTCTCAATGACAGGCGAACATTATCAAACAAAGGCTAGCTTCTAATGCCTCACTCTACTGCTGACTCCCTAGAATCTGCCTCCCTGAACAGGGGGGAGTAACTGTGAAAAAGACGGGAGTAGAGAGAGACAGAGTGAGAGTGAGAAGACAGCACAGTAATGGAGACTGAATGAGGAGAGAATAAGGGAGAAGAGAAAAAGAAAAAAGGAGAATTGCGTCTACCCTCCCTACACTGGGCACGCCACACTTTGAGTAAGATACGTCTGTGTGCTGAATCCCAATCAGGTTTGAGCCACAAGGAGGGGAACAGTACTATACAATAAGTACTGTGGTAATCTTGTACAAACAGTAAAAGGACAGCATTGTCACACACACTTTACAATGCACCAAACCCCTCTTCTGTGAGAGGCCTGAGAACAGATAAACATATAGAACGACATAGCCTCTGGAGACAAGACCTACCGCCGCACAAACACGAGAGAAACCAGGCGGGCACCAACAACCAAGCAGGCAAAGCAAGCCAAAAAAGCAATTGAGAGCCTCCAATGGGAGCGAGGCATCCAGCATTCAGGGTGTGGGAGCTGACTGAAGATCAGGGCCAGAGTCATGTCGAGCATTGATGACGCGAGCGGTCGGAGCCATGTCACGGTGATGAAGCGATGGGCAAGCGGTGACAAGACAGCAGGGAGGAGGCTTTTTCATAGAACTCGTGATCAATGAAAAAGATTGCAGGTCAGAGAGAACATGCCAGAAATGATGCAGGTTAAAGAGAAGTAATTTTAGAAAGCATGCAAAAGCAACTCGAGCAAAATGAAACAAGAAAATAAATCCTGCAACGGTCATTGAGATTGATGATACTTAAAAAGACCACCAATAATAATGCACTTGCAGACGTTTAGGTCTTTCTAGTTTCTTGTAAAAAAATCCTTTTAGAGCAGAGAGTAGGGGTTTCATGACTTCTTTCATTTCAACGGACTATGATCCTATTTCATCCTTATGGTCAAGAGTGTATTAATGAGATCTCAATAGATTAAAGCACGTAAAGAAATTGGACAACACAAATACTGCACATGTACATTGTACAGAAGCACCACAGGTTAATATTGTAAGTCTGTAGTGGAGTAGTCATGAAAGCTCTAGTTTCCAAATCAAATCAAAGCGCAACACAGGATGTTTCAAGGGGGTAAAGAAACAAAATGAACGGCACACAAATGACTTAAGGTAAGCACTGAGTGAGGGACAGAGAAAGAGAGCGAGATCAATAGAGACAGAAAGAAAGAAAAGAGGGAGAGACAGTGAGAGAGAGAGCAAGAGAGACAGAGAGAGAGTAAAGGGGCATGGACATGTGTGTCCTAATGGCCAAGGTCTCCAGTCACGCAGTGTGACTTGACATTATAATGTAACGTTACTGTTCTAAACAGTCAGGTAAACTAACCCCCAATAACTATCAACTTGAGGGGCGAGTCACACAACCACACCTTGTCTGGATTTGAACTTACTTTCTGCCTCGTGTCGAGTTATAACTCCCTCCGTATTTCTTCCGATTAAGGATGAGAGCAGCAATTTCTGGCACGTAGCGAGCAAACATGGCCTACATGCATGGATCAGAAAAAAGAAAAAGGGCATGCAGAGAGGGTTCTACCGCACACAGAAAAACAGCAGAACCATCTGGAATACTTACTTTCTCCCATTAACCGCACTATAGGAACCACCATATTTCTTGCGGTTTCCTATTAACTCTATGATTTCAGGGACGTAGCTGGCAAACATGGCCTAAGGAGAAGATAGAAGACAGAAGAAGTGACTAAAAAAGAGACTACGCCGCAGAGTGGGTGGTGGGGAAAACTGGTGCTTAAATCCAGATTTCTGAGGGGAGAAAAATATTACTTTGTTATGTAGATTAAGGCAAAAAAAAACAACTCTCTCTGGTAGTCCTTAGAGACCGAGCTAGACTTCACAAAAATGAGAACAAACAGAGAGATAGAAGTCTTCTTAATTCAAGTAAAAAAAATTAAAAAAAAGCAGAGAAAAAATAGCCCCAGTTTTTAAAAGGTGGAGGTCTACGAACAGGGTTGGCTGGTTAGTGGGCCAGAATTTTGTCACAGCTGATGAGTAGTCAGTCTGCGAAAACACCCACAACCTCTCTGAAGAGCGGATCTTTAAAAAGTTGAAGGAGAAAAAAAAACCTATGTGCCATGTTTTGTCCAACAAACACAGATGATCTGGCAGGTTGATTTGAATAGGCCCACCTGATGGTCCACAGCTGCAAAACACATTAAGACTCATTTGTTGGGCTGGGAAATGAGCTGGATGCATTTTGCAAGGGTCACAGCCTGTTATCCTAACAGAGGGTCGTATGTTAGGTTACCTCTGACCTACTAGCACTGTGGTGCTCTGTGAGCCCATCATCTCTGTCCATCTAGGTTTGAATTTTAGCAACCACTACTGTAGGTGCCCTTTCCCCTATGAGTATACTCAATGCACCCTTGGAAAAGTGCACCTAGGCATTTCCAGCAATAATGCGTGATGATGTGAGTTTGATGTGAGCCCTGGGTTTACAGTATCTCCAGCCTGAAATCATTACTCTACCACCGCCGCTGATAGGAAGCAGCCTAAAGACTTCCAGACCTCTCAGCATTGAGGAAAAAAATCATCCTATCACTATGGCCAGAACTGTAGGCCATCAGTGACAGGAGCTGCATACTGTTAGCTGAAAACTGTTTTTTTGGCTGAATCCTTCAGTTTTGGTGAAAGGAGAAGGATGGGGGAGATTCTAGGTGGGTCACCAGTGTGTGTGTGTGTGTGTGTGTGTAAGCTACTATAGTGGTAGTAGCCCAATAGGTCACTAGATCAGAGAAAGGTGAGAGGGATGAGTAGGAGGCTGCTGTTGCTATGGTAACAGTCAGGGTGGCCTAAGCCTCATCTGCCTGCCCCTGTGTTTGTTGGAATTATGGGAAGAGACACGAGAGGAGGGGTTGTCCTGAAACCGCAACGGCTTAAAAGAACAGTAACAACATTAACCGACAAGGCCTTATACTCTACTCTTCAAACTGATACAGGTAGGACACACAAGGGTGGAGGACAAAGGAGCACATAGTAACTACAGTGGACGAGATACAGTAGGCTTAACAGAAGGATGCATCTACACTATAGTGGGTTAATACTTAAATAGCATTTACTTGTACTGGAAATACAATTCTAACATTTCAAAATATTATACAATACATACGGAAGTGTCTTAAAATCGAAATATTCCAAATAATGTCTCATTTGTTTATCATTTCAACAGTTTTATGCAGTATATTGATGGGAACAGGCAGGTTGTAGGAGGGGGTGAGGGGGAGTAAGGAGTAAGGAGGGGAGAGCCTGATTTTACCAAACCACCGAGGATGAAGAAGACCATGAACAGGCGCCCCAAGGTGGTTTTTGCATAGACATCCCCGTAGCCAACCGTAGACATAGTCACCATCAGCAAGTACACACATTCCCAATAGGAAAGCGACTGGGAATTTTGGAAGTTTTCCCAAGGATCCCCTGAGTTTTCCACCTAGAACGGGAGAAGATTTGATACAAGAATTAGGCATCACCACGAAGAGTTCTGCATGAAGAAAACACTCTTTAAGCCGGTTTGACTAAATCCATCCACAAGTGCTCACGCATCCATTCAATCATGACAGAAAACAACAGATTTTGTGCAGACATACTGAGCTTAGGCTGCCATCTAGTGGTGAAACGGTGCTTCTGCATTGTGATGCTGTACTGAGTTGTTATGTAGAGCTGCTGACATACAATATAATGTACTTTGGAACAACGTAAGCCATTTGGCAGTACATGAAGAAATGAAAACACACTGTGCCCCAGCTCTTCACCATCACATGGAAACACCCACTAAGGCTGGACCCAAAACAGCCCCCTAACATTTGAGCAACACTTCAACCGTCTTCTGGTCTATCGACATCTCCAGGGCCTGAAGAGGGCTAGAGTGAATAGACTGAACACTGTATCTTTGGCTCGGGATGTGCATCTCAGAATGATATCTCAGCAAAATGAGATGTTTGATTTAGCAGAGAGTAATACTTAACTGTTGAGCATGGGGGGAGTAAAACATCTTGCCACAATATCTTTCTTGCAATACATACTTTCATTAGCTCCCTACTATCACGGCTTGTGTTGAGACCAGGCGTATGAGTTACCTCCCTTACCTCCCTTAGTCCCCACCGACCCTCACATCTGTCCACTCACCAAATGTATGAATCCGGCAGCTGTAAGCCATGTGCTTATGAAGATGGAACACAGGTTCACCAGCTTGATGGAGTTGCTGGGTAGAACAACAAGAACCATAAAACTCTCAGAGAGATCCGGACCAGCGTGACGGAAGGAAACTGGAATTGGCGAGCTCATCTGAGTGCCGCTATAGCAGGAAACAGCGGGGCCCACTCTGACCCGGCTTACAATTCACTTTACTGCCAGGAAGGCCAGGGAGGGACTTGAACACAGGTTAGACAGGCCGATAAACAAACATACAATGAGCTGGGAAAAAAATGAACATAAAGACGTATGACATACAGAATGGGGTTGATGAGGATGTGCATGGTGTTGCTATCTCAGCTTGCTCTGCTTTGTCCACTGCTTTCATTCTCATTCTAGCTCAGTTACATTGTCTCGGAGCGGATCGATGTACTTCTCTCTAAGGCATTGTGTTTACATGGCAGTCCTGACCCACATAGGCTGGAGCAGAGACTCTCAGTAATACACTGCATTAGAAAAGCTTGATTTACTAATACTTTAGTTTTCACTGTACTAATACTGTATGGTAAGGTAATCATAGAGTTACTACACATGGATACTTCATGACACATACTTAGTAATGTCAGGTACCACATGGGATGGACTGTCAAACTAACTGGCCCTGCTCTTTCTGGACAGAGCCTCTCCTCTACGTCAGACATGCTGGGGTGGCAGAAACAGTGACGATGCCAGTGGTTGAATTTGCGGCAAACGATTAATGAAAGACACCTGCTCTTACCTTGTTTTCAAGATATTCAGAAACTGTAGGATTTCAGAGAACTGTATCAATCTCAGCGCTCGCAGGAATCTTAAACCTGCGAGGAAGTGAGGAAAAAGAGAGAGAGAAGGGAAGAGAGAGAGAGGGAGAGCAAGAGATGATGTAAACTGACACTAGCGAGTGCAGACACAGCAACTGATGTAAACCTCGGCATATTCTAAAACATTTTTACTGTGACAGCAGAACGGAGGAAGAGAGAAATATAGAGTGACAACAGTAGAAAAACAGCTGTGGATTGACTGGAGGGATCAAAGGCCAGGGAACATGTATAAAGACATAATGGCACACACACTTTTCTACAGTACTCAACTAAAAGATCACCATACAATAAATAAACACAATGCAGACTTTGTCCTGTGAGATACAAGAAGACAATGATGAAGACCAACGAAGACAGCTTTATGCTAGATGGAGTTCTGGACTTATTTTAGAGGCTCAAACTAGTTAGGAGGAAAACTATGTGACCTACATTACAAGTGCCTCAGTCTGGTTCCAAAAGCAGCTCGCTTAGGGATTAGAGAACAATACAACACCTGCCTCATTGTCTTTTTACATAATACCTCTGATCCCACCGAGTGTATGTGTGTGTGTATGTGAGAATTGACATGAATTCTTCCTAAAATGAGCTTCCTGCAATATTACCTGCAAATACATAAACGTATCCATCATCCTGTCAACAAATGTGTTTCGAAAACCTACCATATTTCGCTTTTTCCCTGAAAGTTACAAAATGATGAATGTGTCAGCGATTGGATTAACCAGATAGTTACTGTTCTTAAGCAATCTTCAGACTGAACACAGCGTCCCATACAACACTAGAATCTGCCCTCCATCTTGAGCCCTTACCCCAGCTGGAGAAGACGCGTACACAGGACCAGATGGACTGGTAAGGTCCCGCCTGACTTTCCTTGTCTTTTTCCGCATGATGGCCCTGCCTCACCCTGTACCCATTCTGAAAAAGATCCCCACAGGACTTCTTACGCCTCCACGTCTCTGTGGGGGTCTCCAAATGAGCATCGCTGCGTGGACGACGGTACACCAGCAGCTTAGGAGGAATCATGGCTTGAGACTAGAAGCCCTTGAGTTTTTTTCCTCTTCTAGTCAAGATGGGAATAAAGTACTGCAAGTCCAAAAAAAATGTAGTATCCCAAATGTACCACCGGAAAGAGATAATTCCTTTAAAGCGACAAAGAAAACAAGATTCTTCTGCTATCTAAAAAGCAAACAGAGTTAAAAAGTTGTCCTGGCACAGAGAAGATGGCTGACAGACACTGGAATTGTACTGTTTCTCTTATCATGAAGCAATTGTGTCTCTGTGATCAAAATGTTAGCTGTGATGTAGGTGGGTTTTTCCATCATTGTTACAGTGCTGGTAATCTTCACAACCCAAACAGGTTTAGCCCTCTCTCTCTCGTCCCTTTCAATGTGGCACACAAACTGTTATAAGGCGTTCTCCCCCTCCAACACACAGCGGTGTCAGCATTGTCTGAAAAGCCTGAACCCCTGCAAGGGATTTAGCAGAAAATAAAATGAAAACAACACTGAACAAAAGCAATAATCCTGACTTAATAAGTGCCCTGCTGCCAGAGGGAGATGTAAAACCACTCCACCACGCCGAGCTGATCGCAAAAATCTATTATACAGTTCAGCGTTGGGGTCAAACTCGCTCTGGGTTCAGTCAATTGGGGGGAAGTGATTTGTTTGTTGTTTGGATTTTGTTTGTTGAAATTAAAACATAGAAAAATGTTACATAAACAATCAATTCTCCATTATAAACCAGTAAATTCCAGTTTCATTTTACATGACTGGCAAACATGTTAAAGCACTAATATACAAGAGATGTAGTATCTATTAGTACATCTATTATATTATATTACATGGATAGTATGACTAAGCTAACTGTTAGCACAAAGTACTTCAGGTGAGCTTGTTAAGCAGCAGCGGAGAACAGCAAGTACTGACGTCAAACCTGCTTGCCTATACTTAAATGTGTGTATTGTCATGACAACAGCACTAAAAATAGTACATACAGTTACTGAGTCACAGAGTTGCACAGTTACAATGATGATGTCTGCTCCATTCTCTATATGATCAATCAGTCGCTCTCCACTGGCACGGTGCCCTCCGCCTTTAAAACGGCCGTGATCAAGCCACTACTGAAAAAACCGAACCTTGACCCCGAAGTACTTCAGAACTATAGACCAATCTCAAATCTGCCGTTCCTCTCCAAATTACTTGAACGAACAGTAGCCAGTCAACTTACAGATTTTTTGTCAAAAAATAACCTGCTTGATCCCTTCCAATCTGGCTTTAGATCCTTTCACTCGACTGAAACTGCACTCACGAGAGTGGTAAATGATCTTTTGTTAGCTATTGACTCCAATTCAACCTCAGCACTATTGCTACTTGACCTGAGTGCAGCCTTCGACACAATTGATCATGCGATACTCTTGAACCGTCTTGAACATTATATTGGTATCCGGGGATCAGCCCTTTCTTGGTTTAGGTCTTACCTACTTGATAGATCACACCACGTCTTTTACAACAACATGACCTCAGAGTGTTGCAATATGGACTTTGGTGTCCCACAAGGCTCTGTCCTAGGACCACTGCTATTCTCTATCTATATGCTACCACTTGGTGGCATCATTCGCAAATTTGGCATTAACTTCCATTGCTACGCCGATGACACCCAAATTTACATACCAGTCAAACCAACCGATGACACCCAATTCCAAAAACTAGAGGCCTGCCTATCAGAGGTCAAATATTGGATGTCCCTAAACTTCCTACTCCTTAATGGCAGCAAAACTGAGATGCTGATTGTGGGACCGGCTAGACATAGACACTTATTTGAGAATAGTACTCTTAACTTTGATAGTTGTGTAATCTCCCAGAGCCCATACGTTAAAAACCTTGGGGTAAAATTCGACCCTACCCTCTCATTCGAGTTGCACATTAAGGAGATCACTAAATCAGCGTTTTATCATCTTCGCAATATTGCCAAAATCCGACCTATGCTAACAGAGGCAGACGCAGAAATTTTAGTACATGCCTTTGTATCATCCAGAATCGATTATTGCAATGTCCTTTTCTCGGGCTTACCTACTGGGCGCACTAAAAAACTACAACTGGTCCAGAATGCTGCTGCCAGAATCCTGACCAAAACTAGGAAATTCGACCATATAACTCCCATCCTGTCCTCATTACACTGGCTACCAATTCAGGCCAGGTGTGACTTTAAGGTGCTTTTACTTACATATAAATCATTACATGGGATGGCACCGTCCTATTTATCCGATTTGATTAAACCTTATAAACCGCCACGCGCCCTCAGATCTCAGGACGCTGGCTACCTGTCTATCCCAGCAGTCAAAAAGAAAACTGCAGGTAACAGAGCCTTTTCTTACCGGGCTCCCTATCTATGGAACAGTCTGCCTGCCTCAATCAGAGAGGCAGGCTCTATCGAAGTCTTTAAGTCAAGGCTAAAAACCCATTTATTCTCTCTGTCATTTGACCAGCCTTGAGGGAGTGGCTCAGTCTCTTCTCAGAGTAAGGCTAGACCAGTTAGCTCATCCTAGATCAGGGTCCTGCCGATGGATACTAGCATCCTGCCTACATGTCCTATTCTCCTGGTCTACCTGCTCCTGTCCACTGACGCTGGTCATGTTTGTCTGTGTGAGTGAGAGTGTGTGTATGGGTGTGTGTGGGTGAGTCTCCTATCTGTTCCAGGCCGCAGCCCGGCAGAGTTGGCGTCTGGTTGGTCCCCCCTCCTAGGACGATGCTGACTGAGCGGACGTTGCGTTCTCCTATCTGGGCAGTGTTGGCGCCTGCATGGTCCCCTAGTCCTATGATGATGCTGACTGAGTTGCCGTTGCTGTGATGCCGCCCCATCAGATCTGGATGTCCCACCAAAATAAACTTTCATATATTGTGTATACGCTGCTTGCCCAAACTCGGCATCTATTGCACGCCCAACCGTCCTGGTAGGGGGATCCCTCTCTGAGTAGCCCCTCCCAAGGTTTCTCCCAATTTTCCCAGTGAGGGTTTGTGGGAGTTTTTCCTTGTCCTCTGTGAGGGTCTAAGGCTGGGGGATGTCGTGTACTAACCATTTATTATTTTCACATGTTGGGCACTGTGAAGCCCTTAGAGACTGTAACGGTGATTAAGGGCTATACAAATAAATGTGATTTGATTTGATTTGATTTGCTGTTGTTGTGGTGGGTTAACACAGTAACTGGCCTGAAATGTTGTGAGCAGAATTGTAGTTTTGGCCATTTGACATTGTAGCGCAAATATTAAGACATTCTGCTCACAAACACGCTGCGGTGATGGAGGCCACCGGGGACTGCATCATTCCTGTCAATGGCTGTGTGTGTTTGCTGGACTGAAATCAGCTTAGATGCCAGGAAAAGTCCTCAATGAATATCTGGCCCCCGTGAACACGTGTGCATGTATGAGAAAATCTCTTTCCCCACACACACGCCAAAGCCTCTTGCACACACCCACACACACACCCCCTAGCCAGATGCTCATTCAGAGAGTTTTCCTGCTCTGTGCCACGGTTATTTCATTGAGGCTCTGCAGGCCAGTGCAAGCCCCTGTCGGTCACGTGTCCTGGCAGTGGTCTGCACTGCACTGGGGACTTTTATCAATCAGCAGTCTGGGAGAGTTCAGCTGGGATAATACTGACAGCCCAGCCAGGATTAGATTGTACTATACTACACTACACACACACACAGACACACACAGCTACGGGACAATCTACAGGACATGCACGTTGCATCATCTATATACACATATTGCTTCATAAATGTATAGACTTAAACCAACAACACATCCCCATTCCCATAATTCATCTCTTCCCTTGTACAATAATGAAAACTTACAGCGCAATGACACGTGAGAAGCCTAGCCATGGAAAAAGAGGCTTAAACCTCCCACAAATTAGTTTCCCTCCCCTGAATGTAGACAAGTAAGGCTCCCTGCCAGTGAGTGAAGGGCCATATGAGGCAGATGCGCCCATGCCCATGCCAGCCACCAGTAAGCCTCTTTCAGCAGGAAAGCAAGAGGGGATCAACAAACAGTACACTGATGCACCACTGGGGGGCAGTGGCAGTTAAAAATCAAAGCCACACCTGAAGGCTTCCTTCAGTGTACGGCCTCACATCCAGCGCACCTTTACAGTCCCGACATTCAGATTGATGCCATATAATATGCCAAGTAAACCACTATACTGAATTCAATCAGTACAATTAATAAGTTATCTTCAAGAAAGTTTATGTGAAAAGATCTGCTACCGTTTATCTCTACAATATTCCAAACCAACAAGGCAGTTCCATGTGATTTCATGATTGAGACAGAAAGCCTGGAGTTAATTGGGTGGGTGGGAAAGCTGGGGCTCGCTGGGGCTCGCTGGGGCTCGCTGGGGCTCGCTGGGGCTCGGGGAGGCTCGGGGAGGCTCGGTGGGGCTCAGTGGGGCTCGGTGGCTACAGGAGCTGCTAGCATCTTTCAAGCAGCCACATGCTAATCCAACACTGCCCTCTTGGGAGCAATGCTCAGTTCACGTAGTTAAAAGGAGATTCATTTATTTTTCCACGGAAGAACTCTGCATGCCCTTTTACATTAGCTCCCCCCCCTCCTCCCTCCGCCCCTTCCCTTTTTTAATCAATGTCCAATTTCCAGGAGCAGAGAGAATATAACTGGAAATGCATACAGCACACTCCTCCAGAGGGGGTGACTCTTTTTTTATTATCTGAGTATACCTCCACTGGATCTCCAACAGAGTCTTCTCATGCAGCGCCACAGCTGACAGAGCCAAATGAGAGGTATTTTAACTATGATGTATTACACTGAGGTTTCACCCAGCAGGTAACAGAGAGAAAACATGAACTAATCCATAGGGAATGGAGAAGAGCACAGTATACATTCTTTACCACCGCCCTGGTTGTTAAGAATGTATATGTTGGGACAGAATACTCTTAACTAAATGAAAGTAGCACCAATTATGGATCAGTCTATTGATTATTAGGAAACCCATTGTGCTACTGTGAAGCTTCCCAAGGAAAGTGAATGAAGACGAATGGGGAGGGCATTAGTCTTTAGTGTTTAAGTGGACATGTTATTTCTATATCAACCACTGGAGGGAGAGCTTAATGTCAAGGTATCTTCTGAATCCAGATCAAGACAAAGGCACATTATTGTCATTTTTCTAGAATCTCCTAGTGATTAATCATACTCATTTTCCTGACAGGATATGGTGTCATCATTGCCTACAAGTCTTTGTGTCCACTCGCCGCTAATAATGATTCCCTTCCTACCTCCTCAGAGCCTGAATTTAACAGGTGCCTGAGTCTGCTATGGTGCACCTCATCCTACTGCAGATCCACACACTGTTCACTTTGTAACTGAGACTTTGCAACACTTTAAAACAGCCTTTAACACGTCGTCATGGCAAGCAGACCACCAATAAACACGCATGTAAGCCACGCCGGCACCAGTGCTGCGAAATGCCACTTGATAAGTCATCCGAAAAGAGCATTGTTCCCCTTTTCCACCGATTCTTCCTTTTCAAAAGAAGTGCAATCAAATAAATAAATGCATATTGATGGCAGAGGAATCTAGGACATCTCTCAAAAACAATGAATCCATTCTGCAGCGCTGCTGTGCTGTGTAACTGCATCCCCCAAAAAGGGGTCTGTCGTACACATAAAAAGGCACATCTCTGCGGTGGGTTTATCGCTGTCTACTCCCACCCCAGACTCCCTGATGTCTAACGAGCACAGCTAATTAATCATTGCAGAATGTCAGACAGACCGCCATTTCACTGTCTTTCATCATCCGAGGCCCCAGCACCCAGGGCTTTCTGGGGAGAAGATGAAGACACAGCATGAATACCAGATCAACAGATAACTTGGCTTGGACATATCTAATTCATCACACATAGCTAGTGAAATTCTTGGGCCACAGTGAGCTTCATAAGAAACCCGACTGTCAGACGCGGACTAAATAAAAAATTCATACCACTACACAGATTCCTTGATTCCAGCGGGCTGGTGTAAAAGCAAGAAGATAGCTGGGTGAAATGCAGACACTTCCAGAGCAACGAATCTGTGAGTTGGTATCTATATCATGTGTGTAGCTGAATAGCTTGTAAGCTGAGTTGACACACTGTGGCCAGTCAGTCAGACTGAACATATACAATTATGACTGTATACTATAAAGTAAAGGATGCATCCGTAGTTGTGTTTGCTGTCAAGCCTGTAATCAAATTTCCGTTCTTTACGATTCCATGAACGCAACGTCAACTCCATCTACTCTATTTATACTTTAACACATGGTAGGCCCATGTCATGTTTGGATAAAGATTGGATAGGCATTCACGTGAGCATGAAAAAATATGAAAATGATTCATATAGAGTTTGAAAGTACGGTAGTAGCGCACCCACAGAGGGAATACTGCTATAAAGACATTTACTCTCACTCTTTTTACTGCAGTGTAATTTAGGCCACGAAACGCACTGGGAAAAGTAGGTCGTTATGCAATACAGGTCAAGGTGTTTTCCGGTCTGCTCCTGCAAGTGCGTGTGTGTGTGTGTGTGTGTGTGTGTGTGTGTGTGTGCAGAAAGTATGCCTTTGCGCGAGTGTGTGTGTGCGAGTGTGAATGTGAGGTATTGCAGGTGCAATGCCTCAACATGGCAATTACCAATGACTCTGAAGCACGCACACGCACACGCACACGCACACACACACACACACACACACACACACATTCCCAGACTCCTGTTAGCCTGATAGCCAGAGCTCGATTCTCAGTCACTCTCACTTCCATTAGCCCATCCACTTTGCTGCCTGTGTTCCCTGAAACAACAGAGGAACCCAGCCCTGTCACTTTCAATGACGAGGGAAAGTTGACTGCAGCCCTGGGCACAAGGGCCCAGTAATGGGGAAACAGAGGGGGGACTGAGAGGCAGGGGGCAAAGAGAAAGGGGAGACTGTAGGAGACTGGGAGATAGCAGGCCAAAAAAAAAAAGATGGAAAAAGGAGGGGAGAGGTAGAATGGGGAAAAACATAAGACAAAATGGCAGAAAAGAGGGAGCGCAGAAAACCTATAGGCTAGACAGTGAAGGAAAAACAATGAATTTAAGAGAGGGAGAGCTGAAACACAGATATACAGACTTACCAAGCCAGCTTCTGTTTAGGTAGACAGAGACAAACACAGGAGGAACCGTGAAGAAGTCGACCACTGAGTTGACCTCCAGCCAGAACCACAGCTTATCATTGGCTGCTATAAACTGTCAGAACAAACAGGGATGACATTCGAAAGTTTATTTAAAAAAACACCACCATTCAGAGAATATGCTGTGCCTTGCCTTGGCACCCCTGACATAACAGCGACTAAGGGTTCGCTGAGTCATGGTGGATGGTGTAAGCAGCTTATGAGTTTATTCATTCATTCATTCAGGATATCAAGCTTGAATTTGCACCGCCCGGATGCTGCTCTGCCATGACAGCAACGCTAGCAACGCTAGCAACGCTAGCAAGCAGTGTCTGTCTAAACTAAATGCATGCTGAACTGAGTGAGTGTTTTGCTGCTGTTGCGTGAAAACCTTGTAACTCCCAATTTTGGTGATTTTTTTTCACTTCAAACCTCTTGGGCTTACCCACTGGATAATGTCAAAAATGAATTGTCATCAAGCTAAAAAGAAGGCTGTTTTTCATAGTTTCTGAAAAGTTTTGGAGATACAAGGATTTTGCCCAGCAGCGATGTGAATGTATATGAATGTATGTATGTGTGTGTGTTCGTTTGAGTGTACAGATTCTAGTATGTATTTCAAATTTTGCCTTTTTTCAGTAATTTAAAGTTGAAATTGTCCCTCATAAGCATAAAATTCAAAAAGTCAAGACACTGCAACATTAAAAGCACAGCATAAAGTGTGAAAATGCATGAAAAAAATATTTTAAAAGTATTAATGTCCTTTTTGTAGGACATTAAAAAATGTATGAACATCCAAACATTCTGTGTCTGTGCCACTGTGTGTGTATGTATGTTGGTGTGTGTATTCGTGCATGCCAGTGCGTTTAGCAGTATGCCAGTATGTGTGTGTATATATGCATGCATGTGTATGTTCATTCAAGATTCAAGATTCAAGAAGTTTATTTGTCACATACACACACGGGGTGTGCAGTGAAATGAAAAAAGTGGCAATGCTCAACAGGAATGTGCAAAGGATGTATGTGTGTGTGTCTGTGTGAAGCCTTACCCGCAGACCAAAGTAAAGAAGGAAGAAGACGTTGAAGGCCATATCGATCTGTAACGTGAAATCTTTGTAGAAGTTCTGGCAGGATTCTATAGGACTGTGGAAGAAAGAGGGAGAGAAAAAGAGGGAGGCCAAGGTTATACACTAGACGAATTGACATCTGAGAAGCATTTCACGAAAATGAGCTGAATGCGGTAAGAATAGTTGCTTTGATGTGACAGCACATTCAGTATGTATAAGTCATTCAAGCATCTGTCAAACACAGATATTCCCACACATGACAGAGGGGTCACTCATACAGGGAGACTGCATAGCTATTTCCAATTAAGTGCAATAGCTAGCCTGGTGCTCCTAGGAGAAGGCAGATGATGATGAATGAGCCGTGATCCATATGCTCTGTCATATAATCCATCTTTATGTTTACCTTGTGATGATTAACCATTACCAAGCGGATGCCCTAAACAAAGCAATAACATGCCGTGTGCCACACCATTCTTCACGTGGTCATGGGCCAATTGTATTTTGCTCATGAGTAATGAGGCCAATCCCACAGTGGGATGAGCACCAAATGAATGAATGTGCATTATGGTGCGGCTGGCTATAGGCTACCCATGGGAATGTATAGGCTGGCTGGGGAATGTGCACTAGTCCATTGAAAAAGTCAACAGCGATAAGTCCCATATGTTCAAATCAAACAATGAAGCCTACAAGCATGGAGCCCATAGGGGCACTGAGTTAAAATCTATAATAAAAACCTCCAGAGATAGTGAAGTCAGGGCTTAATCATCTTCCAATTAACAAAAAAACATCTGAACACAGGATGCAGTGGATGACGGTGGAGGCAACCCCACAGACATCCCAAGAGAAAATTCAATCGGAGAACGTATCGCTCCGAGAGGATGATCTGTGTTCTAATTCTAGTCTGTGATCTATCTTGGGCATGTCCTGAGGAGTGCTGTGATCTTTAAGATGATGTAAAACCCTGGCCCATGTCCTGGATGATTAAAATGAGTCGGGTTTATGTGGCCAGCGTTTCAAAAAAAAAAGAAAAGCTGCTGAATGATTTCATTTGGTTAAAAGGCATTTTCTCATAAAGTGCCATCAGATTTCAGACAGAGGTTAATTTGCTTCTGACCCCTCCAAGGAGTTAACATCGATCTGGCCTGAGTACTCAATTATTTACTCACCACCGGCATCTCCATACGATTCTCTACGCATTAAACTAAACAAGCATGTTAAACCAAACCTGCTATGAATCATACACACAGCCTGTAAACAACCCTTAGATGTCTATTGCTCTCGATCTCCATGTAGTGTTGAGAGAGGTTTAAGCTCTCTGGCCACATCCAGACCGAAGCTCATCCGCCCTCCCAACCAGATCTACAACCACAGCCTTAGCAAGTCCTCACAGACCTTTGACACTGTGATGCAATATACAGAGTGCACACACACACACACACACGCACACACAGAGACGGTGCAAGCACATTGGAGACGCCATTTGGCAGAGTGGTCATGGTGACGTTTCCCCCTGGGCCCAGCTCTGGCCTAATTCTGAATAACCGCTGATCTGGAGTCACGTGACCCAAAGGATTCTTAATAACAAAAGGAAGCGCATGGTGACACACAAAAGGGGCTGAGTGTTATATTGGATTCTTCTTGATTTTGCATTATGAGACGACACAATATCTACATTGCAAAAGAGTGCAATGCAGGCTTCTTCTTTTTTTTTTTTTTTTTTAAATGTATAAAACATGCAATCAGCGACTAAAGTAGAGGGAATGAGGAGCATCAGGCAGACCCATTTCCCTCAAGCCCAGAAATATGATAAATATGAAGAGACTGTTATATAGGAGATGTTCCCTCAATCTGTTATTGTGGAGCTACTGAACAGGAATGTGGGAATGTGGACTGAAAAGTTAAAAATAAGACTATAATCGCAAAACCTCAAGATAAATGCTTCATAATATTTTGTCTACGCTGTGCATCCCTGAGTCCTGACTCAACAACTACACACAGACAGCTAAACAGAGAGATATCCTGTCTCTGTTAACACTGTCTAAGCAGATTCTAGCTCCACTAAAGCAAACGATGAGATTGTGTTTCCAACATCCAAAATAGAGCGATAAAGCACTGGAAGGAGATATGCTGGTGCAGATATGTGTGTTGAGTGCGTGTGTGTGTTTGTGTGTTTGTGTTTGCCCACAGAAAGAGTATATGAAGACAAAGGCCTGATCCTTGGTTTCAATGTCACTTCACACTCTGCAATCACATGGGATCCCCTGGCCACATGCTGCCCAGTGCCCAACAGAAAATAGATCTGCCCACCTCAGTTCTTATTACTCCTTAAGCCTGGGCATGGCCTGGGGTTACACCATCCTGCCTGACACAGGGAGGTGGAGAGAGAGACAGAGAGAGAGAGGAGGATGTGAAAGAGACAGAGAGGAAGGGAGGGAGGGACAGGGCTCCCACAGGTATTGAAGACAATTTGTCTTCTTCCAGGTCCGTATATATAGCACACAGGGCTGGTTCTAGGCCAGATGGAAATTGCCTGGAGATTCAGGAGCCTCTGCGGTGAACTCTGGTCATCTTATGTTTGAGTTGAAGAGAGGGAGAGGCTGCAGTGTACCCCCGTCCTCACACAGACACACACACACACACTGTCTGTCTCTCGCTCTGTGTCTCTCTCTCCGTCTCGGTCTCTCTCTCTCTTTCTCTCATAACCACACACACACACAAGAGAACAGTGATTGCCTGAGGGGAGGCTGTAGAGCATGGAGGTCTATTTCAGGACATAAAATGTTTCCTCACGTTAACCTCCTTTGACCAGACATTGTGCCTGTGGAGAATACAACCAGGGAGGTAAAACTCACCCCTTCACAAGGGTAAAAGGGTATGGTGATGATGTCCTATAAATAGCCCCAACACCTTCAGTCAGCAGCAGCCAGCCCTCTGTTAGCCTGCATGTGACCTTGGCTAGCTCTGTGAGCAAGAGCAAGGTTGCCATCCGAGAAAACAATAACAACACACTCCTACCTGCTCGGCGAATGCTCACATCCACCGAATCTGAGTCATACTCCATGTTTCTAAAACGCCTCACTGCTCAAGTCATCTCAAAAGCTGGATATGAAATGCATGAACAGAACTGTGGTGTCTTTTTGTAACATTACTGCACAGGATCCACAGACTACCAAGCAGCAAAGATGTGGACGCATTTAATATAGAATCTGATCTGAGCACACCATTTGACTGTGTGACTTATACGTGTCACCCCAGGGGAGGAGTATACGTGTGGGGAGGGGTCTGTCAAGATGAAAGAAGGCCAGGTTAGTGCGTAAATGATTGATTTAGGTCAAGGCACCATTACTAAAATAAGAGTGAGTTAGCACCTACAAGGGCAATGGACAAATAAAACCTCTCCAGGGAAGCTAAAAATAGACAACTCCATTTTTATTCTCACGTATCCTCTGAACATCAGTTACACTGCAACACAAGCACATCACTCTCCAAGCACTTTTTCACATTTTTCAGTGAAAGTAACACTAAAAGTAACCATAACAACTCAATGTAACTGACGTAGAAGAGTGAATGTTTTAAACGACGAAGAACAACAATGTAAAAAGAGTCCACTGGTTTACATCTCGGCAAGAAACAAATGACACTGAAAAATATTCTTTGGCCATAGCTAAACTGCACACGTCACATTACTTCCTCCTTTGAACAAAAAACAATTAAGAGATAAAAGCTGTGGTTATTCGTCAGTGTATAAAAAAAGCAAGCCGGCATCCTTATCGACACGTTGATTAACGTTTTCAAGCAAATGAAGTCTGAGCTGCAAGGCTCTGTCGTTAGTTTAGGTCACGCAGATAAATGCATTTAGATTACCTCTCAAGTACCATAGCTAAACACAATTTGTTGCGCCTCGCTAATAAGCACCTACTCCATCATCTTAGTTTGGTGGCATAAAGCAACGGGAATCCTCCAATCCTTCCTTGGAGGAAGCTTTCCTCCAAACCACTGTACAAAAACAAAGGTATTGAACTAAATGTATTATCACAAATCACACCGCTGGGTATTCTAGGTCAAGTCTATACAAGGGCTGCACAAGTAATCCAATTAAAATTGAGATGACAATAGGAATATGTTTAATATCTAAACTGTATTTTAGAATTATTATCATTCACACACTAACCAGTGAACAAACTTGTTGACTTATTGGCCAGTCAGATGCTTCCTTACAATCAGAAGTATCTCTGTTTAAATAAGTAAGTAAGATTGGAGGAGAGAAACAGCCAACAGGAAGAAATGAATGACACTGAGGAGAACGTTTCTGAATAGTACCTATGTTGAATGAAGATGAAAATGACATTACATTAGTTAAATAACATGTGGCTGTTTATTTTCATTATTTTATTATTTCAAAATGTCTAATTCTGATTTATTACACCTGATTTCCACTGAAAATGAATCCAGTCACAGATTCTGAATAGCCCAACCGAATCTAAATTAGGGAGCACCTCTTTTTTTATCCCCAACTCCAAAATGGAGTCAGAAAATAATGCTCTCGCTTATAGAGGGCTTTCTGGTTACACTGCACCCTCCGGCACTCTCTGGCAGCTATAGTGGAGGTCCTCAGTTCCTGAGCAACAGTGGCTGATTGAGTTTTATAAATGTACAACTTGCTGTTTTTGAAGGGGAACTGATTTCCCCACTGATTCAATTTTGTGCTTCATTTCAGCTTGCTTTGCTAGCAGCTAACCATCCCTGTCTTGTAAACACATCCAATTAGCGCACTAGCTAGCATATAGAAGCAAAGATTAGCGCTAGTAGTGGCTAGTAGTCACATGTTAACATTGGATGCTTTGCTAAATTAGCCTGCTGGCTATTTAGCTAGTTTGTTTCAGAGTTTCAGAGTAGGGACGAGGAGCAGAGGACAAAGACAAGATACACTACATGGCAAAAAGTTTGTGGACACTGTGGTGAACTGGGGTATCTGCCACAGGAAAACTGTGGGTAAAGACTACATTTCCCAGGAGAGAACAGCCAGTCAGCCATCTTGCCCAGGTGAAGGGAATTACTATCAACCAGGTGGGACCTGATTGAAGGAAGAATACTTAAAGAGCGGATCAGGAAGCAGCGGCGGAGGCTGCCGAAAGAGCGCCTTAAGCATTTTGGTTACCGAAGATAAGTTTAAGTTGTAATTCAGTTAGGTGAGCGTAAAGGTGAGCGTTTTTGTTTGAATCCTGCCTCAAGCGTGAATTTTAAGTGAAACTTAAAAGTGAAAGTGAAACTTAAAATTCTGGGGTATCTGCCACAGCAAAACTGGGGAAAAATGACATTTCCCAGCAGACAACAGCCAAGTTTAAGTTTCACTTAAAATTCCACAATTTGCTCCAAACTCGCATGATGTAGTAACAGTGTTCCATCCTCCCCTGGTGAATTGAAAAAAGGTCCGTCTTCCGTCCACCCCCGTGTACATCCGTAAATTGAACATAGGTCCATCCTACACATCCACCTACCCCACCCACCACCTTGGCAAGAAATCTACCCCATCAGGATATTTCATTTACAACAGTTTACCTACACTCACACCACCACAATGTTTTCAATTACCTCTCCTTTTTTTCTAGCCCCATTGTTATATATTTAGCCATTATTTACACACAGCCAATTCGCCACTGGACCTCCATGATGGTGCCAGCCATTGCTAGATTTGTGACACAATAACTTTATCTTCATTGGAAGAGGAAAGAAAAACAGAAATGTGCGCACGTCTATTTTGCTAGACTTTCCAACATCCAGTTTGTCTTCATTGTCGCTGTAAAAGGCAGAATAACATTTGACGCCAAGGTCAATCTGCAGGTGCATCATTCTCCTATTGAAAACAACAAACATCCAGTCTACTGTATGTCCACAATGTGAATGCAGCATTTCAACTATAGTACTGATGCATCAAGTCAAAACAAAGGATTAAGGTCTAATAGCAATTTTTTTTAATTTTGATTGATTTGAGTGCAGAAGGTGATATCAAAACCACGTCCAAAGAAATGAAATGATCTGTGGACCCAACGATTTGGATTAGATACATGCTAAAAATGACTTTCTACTGCATGTACTGGTTCATCAAACTACAGGGTGACTTCACTAATCATCTCTGAGGCGATTTCCTTCATGAGAATTCAATCAGTGTTTCATGCACCATATCTCTATTTACCAGGTAGGCCAACAGCTAGGGTAATTCCATTCACAGTTTAGGGCTAACGTACCATACAGTCACGCTAATGTAAAGCCTCACCTCGTGCTAGCAAAGCAGCACGCCATGGGCTATTGTCAGAATCAGTCCCGGCTGACGCACTGATAGCATAAGCAATTAAAAATCTTATTTTTTCAGTCTAGAGGGGGAGAATCCATAATCATAAGACAACGCTCTCCCGTCCCATAAATTTCACAAAAACCTTTCTGTGAACCCGTGTGATGTCGACACCTAATTTTCTCTGATTTCTCAAGAGCAAATGTTGATAAGAACTTTCTTGGTTAGAATGGGGAAAGCTCCCTAAAAAGTGAAAAAACAAAACTGTGAATGAATAGTCTCAACTGGGAGGGATTTGAGAAACCTACCAAACCAAACCCTAATCCCAGCTAACAAATAACATTCCCATAACATTCCCGGAACGTTCCTTCCAGGTTTCTATTTGGTAACCCTCCCACAACGTTCTAAGTACGTTGCGCAAATGTTTTTGTACAACATAACATTCCCAAAACGTTCTAATTACCACATGAAGTAACAGTTTTCTGGGGGTAATTTTTGTAATGTTCCCCTGAGGTTCCCTGCTGGTAGCCTTTTAGGGAACCCTCCCACAATGTTCTAAGAATGTTGTGCACATGTTTTTGTTCAACATAACATTCCCAAAACGTTCTAATAACCAAAAACAAATGTTCCCAGAACGTGTTGGGAACGTAACAATAACGTTGGTTTTACATCAGAAAAACTTGCCGTTTTAACATCTAGGGAACGTTATGCAGGAACGTTCAATAAACGTTCCCAGAAGCAAAAACAAATGTTCCCAGAACATTTTGGGAACGTAACAATAACGTTGGTTTTACATCAGAAAAACCTGCCGTTTTAACATCTAGGGAACGTTATGCAGGAACGTTCAATAAACGTTCCCAGAACCAAAAACCAAATTTTGCTAGCTGGGATTTTGTATTGGCATAGATGGAGGTTTTACATCTGGAGTCACTTAGAAATAGAGTTAGCTATGAAGTCTTCTCATGTTTACATAGTCTACTCTAACCCACATGGTGACTCAGGTTCTCCTTGCAGACTTAGGTAGCCAGGTACTGTAGACAGCCCAAGAAGGCGAGGTCTTTATATAGGCTGCCCTTCATCGCCACAAAGTCTGCCAAGCTTGTCTCACTGCTCAGCCATATTTCTCACCTTACTCCATTAATTAGTCATAAGGTACTGTTTCTTTTTTCACTGCTGTCATTGATCGCACACTAATGATAGAGTTTCAGGCACTGGCCGTCGCGTATGAGGCCTCTAACACATGGCTAGACAGAAAAGTGTGTGTGTGTGTGTGTTTGTGTGAACGTGTCAATGCATGTGTGTGTATATATATTTGTCTGTATGATAGACAGATTGAGAGAGGAGAGAAATAGAAACAGAAGTGGAGCAGGAACAAGGGCATCCCTTAAAGAAGGGCCTGCAGAGACTTTGTCCTACATTCCTCTTTATTTGTTTCATGGGAGCATCGAAGAGAAAAGGAAGGGATGAGGGATGAGGGATGAGCCAAGGTATTAAAACAGACTCGGATGTGGGCGGGAGAGGACACAGTATGCTCCCAATGAAAATATCACGAAAATAGCATCAGCTTGGCATGGGATGTCGTACTGCGGAATAAGAAAAAAACGGATATAAGCAGTGACTTGCCATGCCATTATTCTGTATTGGACAGAATTGCGGTAAACAACCACAACAGACCGGTGGATGGACCAGTCATTCTCAGCACTTTAGAAACTTGGCTACAACTCCATTCCTCTCCATTCACAAAGTGTTTTCTCAATGACAACAGGGTTGCCAAGTCAGTGACTAGTAGCTCTGTGCTCAACTTGGAGGACTGTCAATAAATGTTCCCTCCTTTTTAATTCTCTCTACTTGTTTGTGCAGACAACTTGGCTGTGTGGTCCTGGGGATCTTTGCCGCAGGATATCGGACCCACACAGCTCCCTGCTAGGGAAAAACCCACCTGCAGGAGGCTTGGAAAAACAACTCTAGCCACCGACGAGAGATGTTTTCTTCAGTGTAACCTAGTATGTTTGTGTGTGTGTGTGTTTGTGTGTGAGAGAGAGTGTGAGTGTGTGTGTGTGTCCTTGTCCCAAGGGGCTACCCTGCTTCAATGAAGTAGACATAAAAGCCCATCTTGCAGCTCCAGACTCCCGAGGTCCAACCCACACACACTTACTGTACCACACGCCTGTCCCTCTGTTACCACGGGGACTCAACCACAATCCTTCCCATTACCGTTGCCTTTTTCACAGACGATTTCAGAATGATGTTCACTTCAACCGATGGACACTCAGGACATATTAGTGGGCATCCTCTTCCCCCCAAGTGATAACGCTAAAACCAAAATGGATGTTTGGAAGAGAGGAAGGCAAAGCAAACCATTAAACCTAAATGGTTCATGACTGTGTGCCACCAGAGCCTCAGCATTTGCTACAATAATTACTGCCATTACCAAGGTGACCTACAGATCTGCGCTCATCGATTTCCTGAGCCATTAACATTTTGTGGCAAGGAGAAAGGTCATCTTTCTTTGCAGGTGAGAGTGTGTGAGTCCATTCATATGCATGTATATTCTCTCTCTCTCTCTCTCTCTCTCTCTCTCTCTCTCTCTCTCTCTCTCTCTCTCTCTCTCTCTCTCTCTCTCTCTCTCTCTCTCTCTCTCTCTCTCTCTCTCTCTCTCTCTCTCTCTCTCTCTCTCTCTCTCTCTCTCTCTCTCTCTCTCTCTCTCTCTCTCTCTCTCTCTCTCTCTCTCTCTCTCTCTCACACACAGACCATTGCATTAGATAAAAATGCAAACACAAACATGCGTGCACATACAACCACACATACAAGGTGATTATCAATACCAAGAATCTAAGTCGATAACTTGTTTGAGTTTGAGATAGACTGTGCTTGAGATTAATTAAAGCTACATTATGTAACTTTTTATGGTAGCATATTGCCTTATTTTCAATCTATATGTGTTGGGGGTGAACAAGAGAAAATCATCCCATCAGCGCTGCATCAGACCCCTTAGTTTGTCCCATTCCTGACCCTGTGTTCATGGGCCCAACCAGTGGCAGGAAACATTGTCAGTGCACAGGAAGTGATATGTTTTACGTATTGGATATAAACGGTAGAGAATTATGCTGCAATCTGTGGACTATTTTGGATTCGTGGGTGCAGTGGATCATGGCTAAAGCAGCTGCACAGGATTGGCTGCACCGCCTCCGCCTTCAACCGTCCAAAAAAAAAAAAAAAAAAAAGACTTAGACCTTTGGAAAGTCTCCAAGAAAAAAAAGGATAAAACAAGAATAAATATCACCGCTGCCTTTTAATCAATGGAAAGACCTCAAGGAGCGTCAAGGAAAAATAACTGATGAAGCCCAGTAGCGGGCCTCATTTTGGGAGTGGCAGTGACACATTGAGTTGGGAGACTATTGTGATGTTTTCTTGAGAGAGCTTAAAAGTGCCCTAACTTCCATGTAATCATGGGCATATAGTGCTACATAACTGGTATGGGCGTGTCCCTACAACCTTTTCGACAAAGTAATTTTATCTATATTACTTTCACGTTAAACCAAATAAACTAAAAGGTAATTTTGGTAAATGGTAAATGGACTGCATTTATATAGAGTTTTTATCCAAAGCGCTTTACAGTATATGCCTCTCATTCACCCATTCACACACACACTCACACACCGATGGCAGTGAGCTACCATGCAAGGTGCTGGCCTGACCATTGGGAGCAATTTGGGGACTGGAGAAGCCCGGGATCGAACCTCCGATCTTCTGATGGGAGGCCGACCCGCTCTACCTCCTGAGCCACAGCTGCCCCTATTTTACATCAAAACGAACAAAAGTGACTCTTAAAGGGACTCTCTAGGACCATGCAGATTATGTGGCCACCTGTCGGATCTGTAGGCATGGTAACATAAACTCAAGAAAGCTAACGTAGGCTAATGGTATCTTGGTTCTAGACTTAAGCTAGCTACGTACGCTCGCTATGTTTTAGCCTAGCAGGAAGACAGAGACATTCGTAAAAGGTTATGTCAAGAAAAAGAAAAGCCACTCGGTCATTTATTCACACCGTGAGTGAAACAACATACTAGTTAAACATGTAGTTAACTGAAACGGCTAATGTTAACTTTATCGATACGTAACGTAGCTAATGTCTTCTAGCTAATGTTAGGTTAGTTACCGTTAGCTAGCATCAGATTGAGAATAATGAATTCCCTGTATGCAATATTGCCTTTTTTTTTGTTCTGGCTCTATCAACAGGTTTGACATTGCTAGTGACTCAGACCCCACAATGCAATAGGATAACTGATATTCCCTTTTCTTTCTTTGCAAGTTAATTATTTTTGTTATATGTTAATCCTAATTCTTTGAATGAATATTGTCTTAAGGGAAATTACATGTTTGAAAATATTTTTTTTATTTTAAAATATATTTTACTCAATTATCAGCATTAACTATGAATTTTTCATTGCATGTCTTTGCAGTTTTTACATAGTGAAATTGGATACTTAATGTTTTGTAAGTCCTGTCTTTTCAGTTGATGAAAATAAAGAAAATAAGATTGTAAAAGGCATTTTTCTCAGGTAGCATACAGTTAAAATAGCAGCTATAGGTGGCTAGCATGATTTTCCATAGACACGGTGGGACACATCTTATATCAACTAAACTAAGCAATAGATTTTGTTGAAAATTACCTGGCAGCACTCTCTGTTATATAAGCAACGATAAGATATACACATTTCGGTAAATTTTGCGAACAGAATTGTGTACTTATAAGGTAGTCAATGAATACATATCACCTCATTGTAAAACATATTTCAGAATCAGCACTGTAGCATCAGTAGTTTCCTCATATCAAGTAATCTGTAATGTATTACAACAGGCAGAAGTGACATCAACTCTGTCAGGTCAGCTTTGTGACATGTAAGAGTGGGAGGAGGGCACATAAGAAGCCCCAGCTGTTGTAGCGAAAGTATGGCTGTAACTTAAGCCCATCCCTGTTTAGGTTGTCAAAGCCCCCACGGTCAGCTGAACCTGCCCGGCTTTGAGCAGCTATCCCCCTGAGAGGACATGCACGCTCAAGTGACAAGCTTAAGCTAATCACGATGATGAGGATGGAGAGCAAGCGAGGGGGGCACTTTGGCCTTAGCTTAATGGGAGCACACAGAGAGAGATCGGGGCAAAGCCTCAGGGGAAGCCAACTCACATGCAAACACACTTAAAAGTGCATTGCGACACACAGGATGCTATGGGGAAAAACCTGAAAACTGCTCATTCACTAACCCTATAAGAACCTACAGCTCTGCAACAAGACCACGCGAGTGCCCTCTAAGTCCTTCCCTTTTCTCCCCCTCTTGTGTCTTAACCTGGAGGTGCCATGGTAAGGCATGGTATGTTTCTGCAAGCCTCATGAGCTTGAATCCTCCTCCTTTGTTCTCTGATAATTGATTGATATTCTATCAATCTTTGCATTTCTGTTATTGCAGGGGACACACTCAACTGTCAGTGAGTTGAGTTGAGAACTCAAAGTTCAAGGTGTCAGTCAACAGTACTAATTTACTCTCACAAGCAGCACTACATTTTGGAAGCCTGCTTATTTGTCACTAGTAAGCTAAGATCCACTGTTATGCTGCCGTATAGAGAGAGAGAAGCATTATTACCCTTTCATAATGTAAACACAAGCTACAGCTTACAGCACAAGTAAAAAAATAGCTTTAGATAATTGTTTTTATATATATACAGTATATAACTTATCCCCGTTTTAGACTCTGAATTGCCCCAGGGGTATAATTTCACAGTTCCTTACTGTATCAAAGAGAAAACAAGCTACAGGAAGGGAGCTATTACTTAATCGTAAGCACTGCAGCACCTTTTATGTTTCAACTTCTTTGCCAGCTGTAAACTGGTTTTAGAGCGCATTACTGAGAGTGCTTAAGGTACAGTTTGGGTGTGGGTGGTGTGGAAGTGGACGCAGTGGTTATAGGATGGATGCCAGACTTGCAATATCTCTGGGCGACTGCCAGCCAGGGACACACACACACACACACACACACACACACACACACACACACACAAGAACCAGAAACACCACACTGATACATCTGCCTGGCTCCGTTGCCATGGAAACTAAAAGGCCTCCCATTGACAAATCTTCAGATGCAGATGTGTGTGTGGTACGTGTAAGTGTATGTGCATGTAGGTGTGTGTGTATGTGCATGAGTGCTTGCGTTTCAGAGCTTGCAGTGTGTGTGGAGATGTGTAAGGATGCACCTTTCATTCAGACATGTAGATCAATGCATGCAAGTTCATTTCATCCACATTCCCACTTGTGAGTATGGAGCAGGTGTCAATTCTGAAATTTCAGAAGATAAATTCAAAAAAGGTATTATGGGAATTGATACTTACTCTGAGGAGTCTATAAAGTATATTCCAAGGGCCCCGATGCTCAGCGCAAAGACTAACACCACCTGAGGAGAGAGACGGATAAAAGACAAGTGAGTTTCATGCCAAATGTTTTTCATAGTGATGACAAAGTGTACTAATTCTACGCCCAAATATACTGTACAGTGTACATTAAAGGACACATCCAGGTGGGATGGGCAGAGTAGGCAACACCAGTCACAGTATCAGTATCAAACAGTGACTGGCCTCATGCAGATTGCAGAACGGTGGACATTTTCAAAAAGCAGCAGGCTGAATAATGAATGCACGCCCTCATGTCAGCGAATACAGCCTAGTGAATGCAGGCGGTGTAAGTAACGTCGAGCCAGCGTACTCATAAGAGGGAAAGGGAAAGAAAGGCCACACATCTGTAAGTCTAGCCCTCCAGAAGAGCAGTGATAGCGCGTGGACGGGGTGTTGAGAGGGAGTGCTTACAGAGGACCATCGTTCCCATGTGTTGACGTCTTCTCCTCAACTATGCTGAGTCAGGGCATGTATTGTGTGAGATGTATTGTGTCCTGGCTGGACTGTGGGCTATATAATGTCACAAAGTACAGTGCAGTGCAGTATTGTGAAACAAGGTACGGTAAGGTACAGTAGTGGCCATTGTAGAGCTACCTAAACCCAGCATATACTCTGCAAAAAATGTCATTTAATCTTGTATTGAACCTTAAAATTCAATGTTTCTTAAAACAGTTAAGTCAGGTTAGGTCAGGTTATCCTAAATGCTAACTAATCCTAAAAGGTCAGTCATGTTTGATGTGGGAAAACAGGACCTGCTTAAATATCAGTCATCAAGTGTAAATATCAGCTTTCTCTTGTTCCACATTCTCGCAAAAAAACACCACCCTGTCACTGTGTCTTGTGCAATAATCCCCACCAGCATCATCATCATCACCACCATCATGAACAGTTGCAATAGCTGACCAGTGCAGGGATGCAAAATAGTTCCTGTCATGTGATCCTTTCTCCTATTCAGCCATCACACAATAGGAGCCTTCTGTCCTGGCTGATTGTACCATCCATTATTGATGATGGGAGCTTGATTACTTTCATACAATCGTTCTTTGGATTGATCCAACGCATTGTGGCTGCGTGTAAACCCCCCCTTGCATTTTTAATGGTTGCTGCTTGAATGAAGGATGATGGCGATCCTGGCTGCAGAGTTGCGCGGGAGCTAGAATAACCTAACAAGCTTACGGCATGAATGACACTCCGCACAAAGGAGGTGGGGAGACGGCTCAAGCTGAAACGCTAAAATAACATCGGGCTTTCTGAATGAGAGGCACTCCTCTGGTCTGATTAGTTAGATAACCTGTTGACTGGCAATCTGATCCAACCACCTACCCATTGAACCCTATTATTGTGGTTTTCCCCACAAGAGGGCATAGTATCCTTATAGTGAGTTTCACAGGTGCACGGTGGATGCCATTGTGAGTAAATCCCTTCACACACAAGACAAATACGACATATAATGCAGAGACAGTTGAAAATAGTCTCCTAGCCCAAAGCTGCAATATATGGATAGTTGACTACAGTATGAAAGGAGTGTTTGCAGAATCCTCCCTGACACAGCCAGTCCCCCTAATGCTGAGAAGCACGATTACATGGGCAGCATGTGAATGCATGCATGCATGCATGCGCACACACACACACACACACATACACACACGCTGACATTTCCTTGAAGCTAATTGGTGCCTCTCCTGTTTATGGGAGAAGCAGGGTGATGGGGACTGAGAAACAGAGAGGGAGAATGAAAGAGAGACAGAGGAAAAACAAGAGACAGAAACAACACGAAAATGGAGAAAAACACAAAATACGCATAAAGAAGGATTGGAGGGAGAGAGAACAGATAGAGAAAAGAAGAGAGCTGGAGAGAGGAGGAAGTATGACTGAGCCGTGGTTGCTTGCTGAAAAGCTGAGCAGTGAACAGTGAACACCCACAGTCGAGCTGCGGAGATAAGAAGCGTCATCATCTTAAACTGACCCAGTTATTCAGCTGTGAAAGCCTCTCTCTCTCTCTCTCTCTCTTTCTCCCTCCCTCCCTCTCTCTCTCTCTCCGTGTCTCCTAACAAGGGCTACGAGGGCTAGCTGTCGACCTCAAACCCACAATCTCCCAAAGACAGCCCGACCGAGCAGCCGCCACTGCGAATCAGGACCACTGTTGTAACACTTGGGGGAAACCTACAAGAAACAGCAACAGCGGAGGGGCATCCCTGCTGCCTGCAGAAGAAAAAATACATTAAAACCAGCAGCAGCAGCAGCAGCCATGCCGAGGATAGTCGCCACTGCAAAGTCTTCTATAACCAGTAGTATTGGCTTCGTCTATGATGCTGTACAGTATACGTGCATGAGAGGAGATACTGTGTATTGCTAGTAGCAAATCTGACCGTGCTCTCATCATGTCAGAAGGCCAACATTCAGAGAGGATGTCTATCTGATGTGTTTCCTCTGTAGCCGTGTAGGTTTTCATTAGTGTATCCCTTTCTATATTTAAAGTGCTAAGCTAAAGCCGTCAGATGTTTTCCGGCATGTACTTTAACAGGCATACTGGAAGTGTAAGAGACGGCGGTAACACATGCTGTGTGTGTGTGTGCGTTTGAGCGTGTGTGTATACCCATGTGTGCGTGTAAATGTGCGTGGGTTTCAAGTTCCAGCACTGCAAGCAGGCTAAAGGTGGCAGCTCTCAAATGACACCATCAGAATCGTAAACCCATAATAACACTAAGTTATAAACCCACGTGCACGTGTGAAGGACTGATTGCTCTGTAAATGTACCGGGCAGTCTTTAGAGTTTCAACAACTCAACGTGGCCGGCCTGCAATCAGAAGTACAACAGAGCTGAATTTCATGAAAGACTTCCTCCTCAACAGGCATCCTGGGTTGTGACATCCTCTGTCCCCCCTGTGCACCCCTTGACAAGGAGTGTGCCGAGTCTTGCAGGCAGGTGATGCTGGGCTGACAACATACAGAATAATCGCTTCACATTAAGGCCAACTATCCAGGTCAACAGAGCGGAGGATGAAAGGCCTCTGTCTCCTCCGCACTTTAGTTAGAGGCTATAAAGATGGAGGACTGAGGGCTCTCTCTCTCTCGCTCTCTCTCTCTCTCTCTCACATTTTGCTGCATCCATACCACACAGCTCTTAAATAACCTAGTTGGCAAGTTGTCAGGTTTAATGCACAGTATTAAATGCATTAATCCATTCATAAATGCTGCATCCCTCCCTCCTGCCTCCCCCCTCCTCCCCCTGCTTAGCGTTCTGGGCTTACTGACCGGCAGATTGAGGCTTGCCTCAGATCTTTATCATTTACAAAGTGCAACACACCAGAGTGGTGTTAGCTCCTCGAAGGACTCCCAGTCTTCACACGTTATCTTCAATAAAGCCTCGGCATTGCATAAGGGCCATACTGCATGGAGGAAAGTTTTGATCTAACTCTGTTTTAGTTTCATTTATCAAATAAAAAGCCTACTTGTGCAAAATATTAAAACGTCTTCAGCCCGGGGCGACTGAGGCGGCACACTGATTTGCATGCTACTGTTACCAAGCACTGAGAGGTTCGACATCAAAGGCAGAAAAACAAATATCCTTGCAGATAGTTTAGTTAACTTAATCTTAACTAGTCTCTCTCTCTCTCTAAGAATCTCGGTGGGTTCCCCAAGATTACATGGGTGGGAATCCTTGGTGGGATATGAAGAATGTCCATCATTAATCCGGCCTGGCTTGCTGGGTTAGCCGGGATGACAAGCTCCAGAAAGTCCCGATTGATGCTTTAGCCAGAGAGGATTTCAAGGAACACAGCCAAGAAAAGCGCAGGCCAAATCAATGTACTGTTTTCTAACAGATTCCACACAAAGGAGAAGATGGCATCGCAGCAGTCGGTTAATAATTAATATTAGATGTACGTTTCTCAGAATAATTCACACTTTATTGAAACACAAAACAGGTGCAGCTCTATCGTGTCCTCATGCTAGTCAAATTGCCAAACATTTACATCCTAAGTGCTTTCAAAACAAAGGCTTCTACAGTATATAAGACGTGGCTCCAGCGCTGATACAGAGTTAGGCAGAAAGGAAACAGTCACTGTACAAGCGAGACTTTCACCGAGGGAATGTCAACAAATGAAACCGTCATTCAAATTTGATGGCATGCATCCATACATCAGCACACGACGTGATCTCCCCTTTCCCCTCGGCCTCGGATAGCCGGGGGTTGTAGACGGCTGTTCAAGTATTATGATCTGACACACTGTCAGATAAACACACTCGCTATTCCAATCACACGCTCAAAAAGAGCTACTGCCTCCCACTGTGTGGCTGAACAGATGCCCCACAAGCAGGCCAATCGACGCCACGGCATTCATACCAGGATAATAGGACAAGAACTATTGAAGGTGGATCGATGACAGACAGTTGGATGGGAGTAGATTGTAACTGATTGTAAGTGATGATGATTAAGAAGGAAAGACAACAAACGCAACTAACTGAGGCGAGTAACAACCACAGGATATATGTTTATTTTCTTAGTTTCTTCAACAAACAAATACCCAAACGAATACCCAAAGGATTCAATTTGAGACAGAAGAAGGAATGGAGAGGACATGCAGACACAAGAGCTTCAATATCTGAGGCGAGGTCATCAGTCAGTTTCGGACATAAAGATAATCCAGTACTAGGCTATCAGAATACTGGAAAGTCCACTTCAGACTGTCTGAGGCTCAGGCTGGCGAGAGGAGCAGACTTTCCGATGACAATGGATGCTTATTGGCACCTGCATTGCAATTGTACTCTCCTGCTTTAATGTGGTATCAAAGTATTCCCTCTTTTCACAAATAAACAGAATACAATCCTTTGGTATGTTTAGCTGGGCCAGGCAGAGGACGCTCAAAGAGACAAGAAGACAGAAACAGGCGGGATACGTGGCAGGCAGGACCCGACTCAAATTCTTTCTGTCATCATCCAAATCCACTGCAGACTTACTGCCATTGTTAGCAGAGCTCAGTGGAGAAGGAGATGTGTCTCCTGTCTATCTATTTATACCAAACAATACCAAACAACTTATTCTCAAGGTACAAGAGATTGGTGTGTTTTTGTAGTGGAATATAGGCTTTAACTGATCCTCACTCTAACGCCTGTCTCTCCTTTCCCATCGACTCAAGGCCTTTCCCTTTTCACTTTAGCCATCTGATGGACTGATTGGTGTCAAATACACGTCGACTTTAACTGCCACAGCTGTTGCTGATGTAATGACTCGTGATTGGCTTTGAGCATTGCAGCAACCACCACCCCCCCCCCCGCCACCCACCCCTCTTGTCCCTCCACTCCAGCAACCTTGGTGACTTCCTGTCTCACTCTTCCTGTTCAGCCATGGCGAGTGTGGCAGGTGGCAGGGCGCAAGGATTGCTTCTGACAGATGGTCTCCTTCTTTCTCAAGGATGAGCGATTTAACGGGAGGGGAAGCAGACGAGACGCTAAATTGCTCGGGATGGGATGTTGACGTAAACATCAGGAATGTTGTGGCTTAATTCCAAAAGATTGAGAGTACACAGAGTTTGAGCCAATCAGGGCTCTGTCAGCAGCCCTTAAAATGCACAGGCAAGGTAGGCCTCTGTCATTTGGTGCTAAGTATAGGGATTAGCATCTTTACTAGCCACAAAAACTACCTTCATACTCACTATCACACTCCAGACTGCCTTTAGTGCATTATTTCATCTCTCTGATATGAAACTCCAATAAAAGATTGTAGAAAAATCCATAGCAGCCCCCTCACAATGTGTGTAAAGTCTGAAAAGAAATACGACTCATCAATCAATACAAGACCACTGACGCTCCACCTCTGGAATAGGCTCCATTTAACCCTAGTGGCCTCTATGAGATGGATGTCTGGCGTTGTACCTAGGCAAGCAACCAGGCGCACACAACCAGGGATTGACGGGCGGGGATATGAAGGAAAGCTGCTTGGGTCTGACAGGATGACAGCTCCCTAAAATGAGCTTCTCTCAGCAGGAGATGAAGAGGAAGTCTGTGGGGATCTATTACAGATGGAACAGAACAACCTGAAAAATCTCCTCTAAAAGTACCTCTTTGATACACTATGGTGTCATGAAACTAAACAGAAGAGCATTATGGAGAATGGGTTAGGGCAGAATTAAACCATCCAGTCACAGAGATGGACTTCTAGACACTGTGAGCTGTACGCTGTGTTCTAGACACTAGAAGGGCAGGCCATCCTACCTCAGCATCCTCTATCTAATGGCAGCCTTCCCCCGGAGACCAACGCTGTGACCGTGACCTTGAATGTTCACAGAGGATTTTTAATAGAAGGAAAGAGAGAAGGAGAAAGGGAGAGAGGACAAGAGAGAGAGAGAGAGAGAGAGAGGAGGTGGTGATGACGGGAGATGGAAGGATGAGAGAATATTAGAGAGAGCATCCCCTGGGACATGAGGAGGAGCTCAGAGGTGGCACAAAATGGCTTGTGGCGGAGACGGAATGAGAGAGCGAGATGGCGAGATAGCGGTTGAAGAGAAAGAGGAGTGGAGGGATGGAGAATATTAGAGCATGTCCTCTAAGGCACAGCAAGAGCTTAAATGCCACGGCGTGTACGTGCCTGTGCGTGTGTCTTCACCTCTTAGTATGTGGCGCATATCATGTGTATGTCTTCAACCTTTCTGTGTGTGTGTGTGTGTGTGTGTGTGTGTGTGAGTGGGGGGGAGGACCCCTATTGAGATGATGACAACATGGAGATGAGAGGCTGCATGTGACCAGACTGCAAAGATGCCGGTGACAGTGTTAGATGGGAAAACGTTCACCTCAACCATCATAATCCATTCTGCACCCAACATCCACCACAGGCGCTTAAAGGGAACGTATTAAAAGCTGCACAATAATGAATGAATTTTGTTGTCAATGCACCACTGCATCGACACAGTGTCCATGTGTCTACGTAGCTAGAGGGCCAAGTTAAACTCTGGGTTAAGTTAGCCCCGTATTAAAGATTTACAGCGGAAGTTCAGTGGCGGTTCTCTGTGACACCACACCACAGACTAATGAACTCTGGGTAAAAGTGTGAAATTTCCCTGCAGGACATCACAGGTCTAGAAACTTGTCCCCAAGCCCCGGGGTGAGTAGAGTCACCAAGTGTCAGTAGGTTTGCCACAGCCCACGACTGAGGCAGAGACTCACTGGAGGAGGAGAGTCCTCATCTCACCCAGACCCATGTTTTGGTTAACAGAGCAGGATCAACTTGCCCCTTCAGGCCAGTGGGTCAGAGCTCTAATTGCTCCTGGTGTATTTTCACTGACCCAGCAGGCAAAAATGAAAATAACCACTTCATCATAAATGGAAAATGTATTACTATAAAATACTGTATGATAGTTCGTAATAGCAGCAAGCTGGGTAAAGGTTGTTCTAAAGGTTGTTCACTGCCTGCCTTGCCAACATTTAACAATAATAATAACAATAATAATAATAATAATCTTTATTTATATAGCACTTTTAAAAACAAGCTTTACAACCATGAAAAATAAAAGTCAACAATAGGATAAATAAGGCCGAATAAGATAAAAAAGAACAATGAGGTACAAAACAGTAAAAGCCAAATGGATGAAATGAGAGGAATAAATACATTTCAGACACACAATATTTTAAATTACTTCTTAAAACGATATAAGTACGTTTTAAGAAGTGATTTTGAATATCATACTGACTCTGCCAGCCTGAGATCCTCAGGCAAGGTGAACGCAAAGTCCAGGAACCCTCATGGCAAAAGCCCGGTCCCCTTTAATCTTTAGCCTGGACATGCAAGGCCTTCAAAATCAGTAAAACGTTCAAATGAATTCTAAAACAGACAGGCAATAAGTGAGGAGACGGCAAAATAGAGGCAATATGATCCTGTCTCTTAGTTAGAAGCCTTGCTGCAGTATTTTGAACACTGGAGGCGTTTTATCTCTTTTTGGTTAAGGCAGGAAAACAGGGCACTGCAGTAGTCGAGGTGAGATGAAATAAAAGCACGTATAATCCTCTCTGCACCACTGACGTTCAAGAGAGATCTAACTTTTGTGATGTTTCAGAGATGACAGACCATGGAGGAGCACACAAGGAGCACAGAGGAAGAACTGAGAGGAGAGCATGGAGCCCACCTGGGTGGCCGGTACCGAGGAGGAGGTTGTAGATACTGGCTAGATGTTGTGGGTATGAGGTGTGTATCTCTTGCCCTGACTACGTCTGAGGTGGCGTCCAATCTGATTTGTCAGATAAAAGCATCAGAGAGGAGAGTGAGCAATGGCAGAGCAGAGAGGTATCGATATTAGACTTATCACTGGGTAAGAAATAGTAAGACCATTTTCTTTGGGGGGGGACACTGGCTTCAAGTCAACATCTCACTGGCCCTGGGCCAAAAGGCTCTGAAATGAGTAATAAGGTGATAAAGAGATGATAGATATATGAGAGTGTATTGTCTTTTATAGGTGGATTTTATTGCAAACCTTTAAAGTTGTGTCTGTGTATATAATGTAGCACGTAAGCAAAACCTCATCATTCTCCATGTCAACAGTGCTGTGGTGTTCCCAAGCTTTCAGCCTTCGAAATTCGATGCCTTTGTTCACATGTATCATATTTCCACAATAAAAGTCCTGTTCATTTGTGCTGGTGATAATGGAGCATACTGAAATCCTAGAGGGTCTGTTTTTAATGCACCCCAGGGCTTCAGCATTCACTTACTCTGAGGGGAATCACCTCGTCCAGGAACAATATAAACTGGTTAGTCACTCCTTTACCTCAATGATGCATAAGGGTCAGAAAAATATGTGATCTTGTGCAAGACAGCGGTGTGTTGAATAACACCGATACCTCTGGAACCTCATGAAAACCTCTTCTCCCGTGTTGCCCTGTATCTCCATAAGCCTCAGTATCTCTTCTATCGCTCCTTTTCTCCCCCCACCTTAATTGTCTCTACATAAAGGCAAACACGGTGTCTCCACAAGTGCAAGATTATTGAAATTCTAAAAATAAAGACACAATAAAGCATTTTAAAAAAGGTCAGACTCAGTAAGACACTCTTTATTGGAGCATGTAAAAACCTTTGCCAGATTAATTTTGTTTTTTGAACAGAGCATTGGTGTGCATGTAAAGATACTCATTGTGTTCCTAATAGCCAGCAAAGTGTGGCTATGGCACAATCTCCCGTCTGACCATTGAGAAATGACCAGTCTATCTACAGTACCAGAACGAGGAGGAGGGAAAGTTAAACCGGTGAATAGGTATAGTCTCTCTGCTCTGCAGGCTATGATGTATTCAGGTCACTGCACTGTTGTCTAGGCACCAGTCACCGCCACACAATTCCATTATGTACCTTTAATCATAGCATAAATCATCCCTGCCACAGTTAATAATATCAAAACTTTATCACACCAATAGCATTTCTATTACAATGCATGCAGAGCAATTACTTTGTCTGAAGCCTATCCTGGAATTCAGAGGAAACCTTTCGTCTTGCCCCGAAAAATGTCATACCACATTTGGCTGGGAGGAGGGCAAGGGCAGGGCCTGCCAAATATGGAATTAAAAACTTCAGTTGCCCTTCCCAATAAGACTAATGGATGGGAGCACTCACTGTAAGTAAGCAATATAGCCGCATTGGCCACGCCACATCCTGTTTTCTCTTTCCATTTTCAAAAAAAAACCATATAGCGCACGGATCGCCCCACAGGCGAATAGGTTTCATCTCAGAGGAGACGCAGCGGTGACACGATCTTTATCTAATTAAATCAAGGTTTCGTTTAATTTCCCAAAGGTTAATGAGAGGTTTATCATCCACGTCAAAGCCCACTTTCGCCTGCTAACAATATAGCGGTAGTTCTGATAAGGCAGCGCGCTCGCTCGCAGCAAGGTGAACGATGTGAGCGGGAGCCGCAGAGAAAGGAAAAAAAACCCGTATTAGTATTCTGTGTTTGTTGGCAGGCAAACCGGAGAGCAGGAGGAGGACCTCGGTGTGTATCCCTCCACCGTTAGGATCCGGCCTTAAACACAGTCATCCAGCTCAGCCAGCCAGGTGGATGGATGCCTGGGCCCCGCTAGGGATGACCTTACCAGGGAAAACACATCTTAATCAGAGGCTGTCTACCTCTCGCTCGTGTAGCAGCAGGCTTCAGCAGGCCAACATGGACGCCTCTGTCTGTCTCAGTACCCTCTAGATCAGCAAAAAAAAAAAGGTATCACCAAACCGCCCTTCTCCCTGTGTAGTGTGAGATTAAGGCTTTCTCTAGAATATTGAAAACAAAGCTTAAAACATATTTCATATTAACGTTCAATAATACCTACCCGGCCCTCAGCGTGCTACTGTAATGTTGAGTTATGGCGGAGGAGCAGAAGGGCAATTTGCTAATAGTTCTGTTCCTCCGCCTTTTGGGATGTATTATTATTAATTCCACTTTAGTCAAACTGTTCTTCAGACAGGACATAATTAATACTCTCTCTCTCTAGCAGAAGATATCTAATCCAACTCCACCAACAGCAAATTAAGGATTTTCAAGGGGGTGGGGGGGGACACAGTAGCACAGTAGCTTTGTTTGTCCATTATATGAATTTGTCTCAGTTACAGTAGCAGTAGCCACTGAGAGGACAAGACAAACCTTAGCAGGGATGTGCAGAGCCCTGAGTGACTCCAAGGACACATAAGACGAGTCACGATGTGTTATTAAATCATATAATAGCCACTGTAGTCCTTTCTTCTCTGATGGTCATTCCCTTCAATATCCAACAATCTTTCACATGGTGTAATCTATAAATAAGTAAACCAACACTGGTACAGAAATAGTAACGTCAATCAATGGTATGTCTGGTTTCTCACAGAGCCTTGACCCTATTAACACATTGAGCCAAGCTCTATCAGTTCCACCTCTAACCTTTCCTCTGATGATAGCCTGTTACATGGATTGATTGTTGACCAGCACTGACACCCATATTGATATTTAAAACCTGCTCCAACACACTGTCTGTAAGAAATGTTCAGCCGCTTGCCGCCTGGAAGTCTACACAGTCTTTTCTGAGGATGTGATTGAGGATTTTATGGGTTTAATATCAGCAACAAGCCTTTTACAATCCACACTCTCCACCCCCCCACTTCCAGTCCCCAGCCTCCTCCATCATCCCCCGGTCTCCGTCAGGATTGAAAGTGCCATATAAAAAGTTGTTTTATACGATTACATTTCAGACACTTGCGTGTACAATTACTTTTGCTGGACTGACTGTCAAACAGACAATTCAAAAAGGGGTTGGGGCAGAGCCCCCCAGGTGTCCATCAAGTTCTTTCAGTGGTTCCTTCTGATTTAATTTCAACGTCATTTCATCTTGAAACTCACGGGCTGAAAAAGAGGATAGGGCAGACAGACTTATCCAGGGATGTTGGACAGAGAGGGAAACAGAGACAGACGGAGAGCAGTTGTGAATGTGATGTTACCACGGTGATATGTCACTTGTGGGAATAACTGTGAATGCGATGTGCCAGAGAGAAGAATGTAGTAATAAAAGTGAATTACACAACTGAGCCATCATTCAGCCTACAGGGGCTAGGAGGGGCAGACCCGGTAGCCCCTCTGTCAGAGGCAGCTATACCGTTTCATTACTTCATTTAAGTAGGCCAGTGATGGAGCTCTAAAATCCCCAACTTCTTCGGTTTACAGTCAATCTATCAACGGGATTGTTTTCAGGGGAGACACCAAAGTGAATGGAAACGATAGACGCTGTCATTTTGAATAACTGTTGAGAAACGACACATTAACTATCCTGCAATACAGAAGTGATGCACTGCTTGGGGTTAAATACAGCGTGGACGGCTGGAGTGGGGGTGGAGGGATCGACCCCAGACACATGAACAACATTCCCTGTGAAACCGGAGACTCCATTCATCAGCTATGTTGGAGCTAGCTATGAGCTATTAGTTTGTTATTCATTAGTATTGATTTAACCATAATTACTCCCTTCGCTCACTTGATCCATGCTCACATCAGCACACTCACAATGAACACACAAGCACAGACACTCATGTACTCACACAGATATGTCCTTGACTAGTACTGATAAGAAATTAACACTTCTAAGTCTGCTGACCTGACAGGAAGAGGAGAGGAGAGGAGGAGACGAGAGGAGAGGAGAGGAAATTCTCACTGCTCCTGGTCCTTCTTTGATGAATCGAGGCTTTGAAGCCAATACCGATGCAATTTTGGGGCCAGAGGCAGAGGCAGAAACCATTTAATTAGCACCCTGCCACAGCTCCTAACTCGAGAAAGCACCAGTAACAAAGCCAAAAATGCCTCTACCTCTCATTCACTTCACCAGTGAGGCTAGACGTCGGGTCTGGAAGAATAATCAGCTAAAATAAAAACAGCCCGACAGCAACGCCAGAAGACGTGGGGGCTTCTGGGAAAAATCTGAGTCAGCAAGATCAAACAAAGTTAAAAACAAGAGCTGCAAATATGCATGTTGGCCTATTTTAGCTCCATATTTGAGGCTCAATCTTGATATACATTTTCTCTCTCGCTTGCTTCCCGTTCCCCCATCCTTCCTCATCTTGCGCTCCCCCGCCCTCACATGAAATCATCTCTTCCTCCCTCCCTCCCTCCGTCCCATCGCCTCTTATATCACCTGGGATAGTCCCCTAATGATCTCATGGAAACTGTGAGCAGCGGGGCTTGGTGGAGGCGATGTGTTTTTAGGGACAGCGTGCGGGCCGTCCCATCCCAAGGAAACAGAATCCCAGCGGGGGTAAACGGATCCGAAACCTGGCTTAGCAGATGGTCCCCCGGTACTCTGCTGACTCCTGCGATAAAGCAATTAGACGCGCAAATATGACACGAGTGACAGCAGCATATTCAGAACGAACCTGAGAGCGCCCATCTATGACCGGGTTTCATAGCGGCGCAGGAGTCAGAGGGAGGTCAATTAAGGGGTGAAATATGAAGCATATGAAATAATACTGACAGCAGCAACACACACACACACAAACTTACTGCACAGCACAGTAGGAGTGTGTTTCCCGTCGATATAAAACATTGCGTGACAGTTGTTTTTTGTTGCCTCTTAGCTCAATTTTAAGGGGGAGTAGAGCCGTATCATCTATCTCCCACCACTGATGCTGCTGCAATAACAACCTGTCCACCCTACAAAGCAGAGGTAGGGATGCAGTCAGCCCCGTCTCCTCTGATCCTCTCCCCTCCCACACACTCTCTCTCTCTGACTCAGAGCTGCTGCTGCTGCTGGTGTATGGATGGTGAAATGAAAAGAGGAAGAGAGGAGGTAGTACTGTAAATCATTTTCACAGAGCGAGTGACGTGCGACATGTAAAGCTTAGCACCGAGGTGATATTGAATGTTTGACACAAGTGGACACTTCGTCAATGCCACAGGAGGAACATCTCACTTGCCCCTCTCTAGTTAGGATGCAGAAAAGCACCACTGGTAGGGACTCAGCGTCTTGCTCAAGGACACTACAGCCGGCGGATGCTATTCCATCTAACCACTAGACCACCCTGCCAATATATATAAACGTTCAATGGTCGGTATTGTTGAAGTTCCCCCACCCTGCAGCTATTCTGTGCTTGTACTGCAGGATTTCCTTCTTGAGAGGAGAGCAACAATGCATGTAAAAAAATGTAACTTATACAATGACATCTTTACAATAAAGGTACAAGAAAGAGATCATGCTTCCTCTGCACCACAATAACGCACGTCTGAATCAATAGAAAAATAAAAGGAAGATAACTGTTTTATCTAATACAATCAATGGCATCTTCACTCTTTACAAATCTTGCTAATATCCTCCGTCCCTAAACCTGCTTGGCGTCAGGCAGTGATGGCGGTGATCCGGTCGGATCCACGTCACGCTGCACGTTCTGATCCATTAGGTGTGCGTCATTCCACAGGCTCTGAGTCACTCAGCGCCTCCCTCCCTGAGACCACACCGGGCGGCCATGACAGCGAGACAGGGGGAACGCTGTCTGGGAGGTGACGGTGTGGGGGGGGGGGGGGGGGGGGGGGGGGATGTCTGCATCCTCGGCGACAGCTTAGGTCTCTATCTGCAATTTTCAGCCTGTCCATTTGTCCTATTTGCCTGTCGACCGCCTGCTCTGCGACTCTCTGTCTGTCTGTCTGTCTGTCTGTCTGTCTGTCTGTCTCCAGCCCGCAGTCAGATGCGATTGTGACTATGAATGTAATCGTTCCTAAGCCGGCAGAGCGTAAATAATCGTATAGTAAAAAAGTAAACAGAATGTCATTATTGCAGCCGCTTGCCGAGACTCGAGGAAGGCCGCGTTTTAATCGCCTAATAGCGTGGACTGTTTGTTTGAAAGCTACGGTGGGTTTGCTGTAATTAGCTAAGTGATTTTGGATTTCCTTACAACACACTCCAAGGGCATCGCCGCAAGAGCTGTACACACAAACAAACAGGAAAACAAATGATGAAATGTAATACTTTTAAACTGAGCAGAACTTGAACTTCTCCGTTCCATATATTTGACTTACAAGGGGGAATGATTTGATTGGTGAATATTTTTAGACCGAATGGGCTGATCCCTTTTCGTCTGGCCACCAGAGCGAGGAAAAACGAACGAGCCAGAAATGTCGCTGCGATGTCTCGGATACACACAGCCTTATAAGTCACAGGTGACTTTGATCCAATAACGAGAAGGCCAGATAGCGCAGCAAAGTGAAACATCACTCCTGCGTCTGCTCTCCTGACCTTTTCGACTGGAGAACAGTTGGAGGGTGCGGGCGGGCGAAGAAGATGGGTCTAGGTCGTTGGCTCGTTTGTAATAAAACTCCAGGTGTTAAATGGGTGGGTTAATAGATGGGGAGAGCGAGAGGAGAGGGACGGTGAGTCATCCCACGGAACGACTCAAGACTTATGACGGGGGCCGCAAAACAGTCTGCAGGGAAAAATCATTCACGGGGACAAATTGAGGGCTGCTGTTTCTGTTGCGCAACTTTTCCTGGCGTGCTGCAAATTGGAACCTGTAGGATGCTAAGATGTTAGATGGTAACAGAGGAGGAAAATACAGCAGCAATTGCAACTACAACCTACACAACATGCAATGAGTGGGGTAATCCATTAATTGGTTGAAGCCCTGGTGTATCTGGTTTGTCTTACAGTTACATAACTCTTCCTTTAACTCTCTTCCACATACCCAAGTCGCCTCTAAGAAAATAATACTCTTGCTTGACAGAATTTGAAATGGAGTATTTCCAGGATAACATAACAGCGCTACAGCTTCTAGTTATGCATGCAGGCTCAGATATGCAGCACTATGTCTGCTGGCTGAGCGGCAAAGCAGTGTGTGAACTCTATACCAGCTGAAACGATGCAGCATGATGGCAGAGCTCCCTGTTGCTTTTCTTTCCCCCCGAATGACACCCCGCTTTCCCTCTCCTCCCCTCCTCCTCCTCCTCCTCCTCCTCCTCCTCCTCCTCCTCTCGTTACCCTCCACCACCACTCAGCAGACGACTTACATTTCTTATGTGGCTGCAGCCCAAGAAAACCTAGCCAAGCGAGCCAGACTTCACACAGCGGACCTGTGGCCAAAATACATCGTCCTGTCAATTTCATGTGAAGCACTAAAACCAGGCAATGAAAAACATTTCAGCTAACTGAAAAAATGGAAAAAACTGAAGCATCAACTATAATATCAGCCTCCAAAAATAACTGAAATCAAACAAATATCAAGCACAATTTTCAGTTTTAGTGTTTGATCAAAGGTAAGTAGCATACCTTATCTAAAAACTACACTCAACAGAAGTTAATTCAAAATTGAAATAATAATTGTAAATGTACAGTACATCACTAGAGGAAGCCTGATGTGGAGTACAGGAGGGCCACACCCACGACTCTCCGGCTGGAGTCCAACCAGTGCTGCACCACATCTGTCTGTTAAGGAATGAATCCATACTCTGTAGAAAGTAGTTCCCTCATCCCTCCCTCATCAGTCCAACAGCTGTGCCCTTGTATTGTATCCCTATAGTGTGTAAGGGGGCTTCTGGCTGGTACCACACCCATCCACTGCCCTCCCCTTCCTCTTCCTCTGCAGTGTTTGTGCCCCCGTGGTCCCTCCAGCATAAACAGCCATTCATCACCATTCAGAGGGCTTAAGTCAATGCCAATTGGATTGTCATCGACTGAACTTGATAAATTATGGCAAGTGATAAATGAATAAGCTGTGCGGCTAGCTAAACTCAGGAAGCAAGAGTGGGTGGAAGGAGCGATACAATGAGCCAGACTGGAGGTTTCAGACGGCACTGAGTTTGAGTAAAGGGAATAGGCGCCAACTGACTTAGAAAATGAGTTTCATTACGGAGGAACACACCGCCCGGGCAAAGCACCATGTCACCAAAGATGGATCTGTCCCTGTTATTGTCCCCGTCCGCCGCTATTAATTTAGGATCTCATTTACAGAGAAATTGGGTTGTGGAGCGCGTTTGACGTTCACCTAGAGAGATGGTCTCTGTGGCTATCGACTTGGTTTATTCCTCATATTAACTTTTGACAGATACTGTGCTGATTGAGTGTTTGTGTATGTGTGTGTGTGTGTGTGTGCTTTTGTGCTTGAATGTCTTTGTGTCAAGTGTGTCGTTATGCAACTATGTGCCTGTATGTGCGATTGTTATACAGATTGCACATTTCTGACACATTGCTCCACTTCGATTGTCGTCAAGGGCCTCAGTCTTGCAAGTAGAGGGAGTATATTGGAGGAAATGCCGAGAGATTCACGCTGCCTGTATGTTGTATGCAGACTACGGTCACGGTAGAGGGTGATGCGAGAGACTGTGCCGTGTTGACAGCTGTATCCATGCTGATGAGTTTACCGACGGCAGTAAATTAGTTCCACACACTCCATGGGAACCGTAATTAGCCAGCCCAAACACAACACACACATGCACACACACACACACACACACACACAGCATGCAGACACATACGTACTCGGGGGGGAAAACACAACATCACACAACACTCATGGGCACACTCAGGGATGCAAAACACAGGCTCTGCCCCGTACCCAACGCCTGCTGTGAACCACCACAGATATGCTCATGCACGCAAAAAATATGCATGTACACACAAACAAAAACAAACATATAGTACATACATACAGGCAAACACACACACGCAAACGTTACAAAGCCACTACCCACTCGTACTGGCACAAGCCGGCCAGGAAAAGTAGAACACTGTGTAAAGGACAGCTGTTCTCGGTGCAGGCGGGAAGGCGTTCATGGGGAGTGTGAGAGAACACATTCGCACTTATTTTCTCCACGACGGGACATCTGAGGACACGGGGGAAACACAATAGATATCCTCCCCACAGTGTCCTCGCACACTTCACACGATCTCACCTCGTCTCCTGCCAAGACACACACACACACACACACACACACACCGTAAGCGACTGTTTTGACACATAAGCTAAAGAGTGGAGGATGAGCTAGAGAGGCGAAGGCAGGTAGACAGAAAGAGAGAGAGAGAGAGCGAGAGAGAGAGAGGGTGTGGTGCCTCTCAGAGTCGCCAACTCAAAGCCTGCCATATTGATTGTTGGCGTAGTTGGAGTGTATATACAGTCACTCTACTGCAGAGACAGACAAGGTATACTGGCAGATGACAGGGGTCAACATGCAGAGTGCCATGCAGTGGGTGGGAGGATGGTCGGGCAGAGGGATGACCATAGGGTTAGTGAGCGGGCCATGAGAACAGATGGTCCCTGGTTGCCACCCAAGATCCCATTAAGAAAGATGGCAGGCCTGACCTATTTCTGGACCCACCATGCCATGCAACTAGACGGGATAGAGGGGATATCTACATCCACCGGTTATAATCCTCGCCATTTTTCTTGGACATTACGGGATTAAATACATTGTTTCTGCAGCATTAATGCGTCAATTATAGATGAGATGCCGCAGTAATGCAACAATTCAGGCTAACTCACATATTTCCAGCTGTCCAACTGCTCACGTCCTCGGGACATTGTGCCCTTGAGTCCTTAATGAGGTCTTTCTGCAAAAGCGTCTGGGGTTCGACGCGGTTTGTCAAGAGACCGATGAGCCGTCCGCTGCCAAACCAGAGGTGCTTTTTTACGGGACGTTGCCTTTCACCTATGTTCACCGCACGCAGCGCCTTTTGTGTGGACAGCTGTCTCGTGGAGCTCAGAGAAGACACTTCCTCCTTTAAGCTGCAGCTGGCGCTTAGTCACACTTCCTGCTTCTGCTCCGAGTCCGTCTTCCAGGCCCTGTTTGTACACAGACCGGACACGGACACCCATCTCTCAAACTCTTTCAAGACCACCTTAAAGGACAATTCCGGGATTTTTAAACCTGGCCTCTATATCCACAAAATCGCCTATTATACCGCAAAATAGGTCCAAAAAGTTTCGGAATTGCTCCGGTAGATCGGCTCAGTCGGAAAGTTCCGAAACTTTTTGGACCTATTTTACGGTATAATAGGCGATTTTGTGGATATAGAGGCCAGGTTGAAAAATCCCGGAATTGTCCTTTAAATATTTGCGATAGGCTACTTTTACATTCGGTTGGCTTTTTTCCTCCTGTATTTTCTAGCAGAGGTCACGCTTGAGTATGTTTCTCCCTTTCACCCCGAGTTTGGTGTCGACTAAAAGCTACACTGGAGGCAGGTCAGGTGTGAATGCTGTGCTAAATATTTGATGAGGCTATATTGTACGGGCGATGGCCAATTCAAAAAGCTAGAGGCCCATATAGAATTGCAACACTGGCTCATGCTAAAGGGATCAATCATTTCTCCCTGGCTTTTATAAGGCACACAAGGTGACACTGACCCTAATCGAAATTGGATATATGGCCGTGTGTGTGTGTGTGTCGGTGTGTGTGTGTGTGTGAGTTACAGGAGAGGCTATGATCACACAAGGACAGATGACTTTGACAAATGACCAGTCTGAGGCAACAATGGATTATCGGCACCCCTTTTTCTCGTGAAGGCGTTTACAGACAATAATGTACACACACACACACACACACACACACACACACACACAAATGCCCGCGTGCACCTGCTGCTCTTTGTTGACTGTTATTATATGGTCTGAGCAATGCCATGAGCCATAATAGTTTCCTCCTCCCCCGGCCTATGGCTCAGGGTAGCGGCTCCTTCTAAATAGGGCGCTGACGTCCCAGAATGAGCTGCTTCTTATGCAGCGCATGTCTGGTCTGAATGGTTTCTTCAGTGAGGATAGATATGTGTTCATTCAGTCCCGTTCCCATCAGAGCCCAGCAGTTTGGCACAGTCACTTTAGGCCCTGATAACAAACAAAAACAGACCTTGTTCTTCTCACGCCGGTTAATTCGGCCTCGCGTGGGGGGGAAACAATATGGGGGGGACTCCTGGGACAAGCTGCTGCCATGGGTTGGATTCTTCTGGTAATTCAATAAGCCTGGGGGTATACTTGATCTTTCACTAGCAGCAAAGTCATCAAGGCAAACAAATGAACAGGGATGGAGGGCTCTGCCTGTCTGCCTACCCGGGGCTATCTGTCTCAATCTGCCTGGCGTTCCCTCTTGCAGCCAGATAGAATGGAGCCTGCATCAAGCTTTAATCCCACCTGTGTGTGTGTATATGTGTGTGTGTGTGTGCATGTTATTTCTGCTTCTCTGCTCTGGCTAGGCAGGCAACCCCCATTTCAGATGACTGAGCACCGCTACATGGTAGTTGCTATGGTTACCGGCCAGGTTCTGCGTACACGGATGCTCATCGCAATTTTGATCTGCAGTGGAGCGCTGATGGGAGGGCACAAGGCCCACAAAATCACCCGCCCACACACACAGGCATGCTTACACAGATACACAAGCCATCGTATATACGTATGGAGAGATGCCACCATACGTGGTGTGCATACATTCACAAATGTATACAACCCACCCACATGAAGGGATACTCATTCACCTACACACAATATGTCCTCAACAGCACATATTGTGATGCATATCACTAGATCTACTGAGTAAGCAAACACAGCCTGCTGGGCAGAATTATCAAGCCCACCAGAAGTAGCACAAATCACAGTAGGTGATGCACCGAGTTATGGCTGTGCCTGGAAACCTCTTTAAAGCAACCGGTGCCTCATTTTAACTCAATGTCAGAGAGAAACCTTAACCAGGAAAATGTCTCACTGTCTGTCTCTCACACACACACACACACACACACACACACACACACACACACACACACACAGAGCAGATTGGGACCGTTCACAAGCGAGGCAGAAGATGAAAGCGAGAGGGAACTGTGTCCATGCCAGCAGAGCTGAGAGAGTGAGGAGATCATGAAAGAGAGGCTCATTTAGTAAATTGACAGCTCCCTTCAGGATGTTTCATCTCCTTCAACCATGAAAGGGTTGAATCCTGCTCAACTCCCGGCTCTTCTCACCAGGCGTGAAGAAACTGTCACATTCCAGCACACGCTAACAATGACAGCGTTAGTATTTTAGTTCGGATCCATTTCTCTCCGTACTCCCACCGCCCGCTTCATCCAGTCATCAGACGCACAATGGAGGTCTGTGCGAAACAGACATATTAATATTAAGACGTAAAAAGATCGCTAGACAACAGATGAAAAAATAGATTTCTAGCTGCAAAGTTGGCACACACATGCAAACATGTGCCAGTAGATTTAAATGCCAGTAAACCCCCTCCCCCTTGGGTGCTGGGCTCCCCACTCCCTACTATAGATGAATGGCTTGACTTGACAAGGTGAAGGACTGCTGTTCAGGAGAGGTGTTGCAGTGATCCACAGCATAAGGAAAAACAAGCCCAACTCCCCCCCCCCATTATCTCCTTCCTCTATAATCACAAAACTGAGAGAGACACCACAGGAATGAGTGTTAACATGATTGGCCCCCAGTCCTAATATGACACTGTAAAGTCTTGTCATAATCTCAGCAGCCAATATAATGAGGATAGCAGCAACAGGCAGCATGCTGCTCACAGCCAAGCGCCCGCCACCGAGTGGAGCTGAGCAGCCGACGTCTCGACGAGCTGAACAGGAGCAGATGAGAAACCCTGGTGATGGGCAGGTTATTTTGAAAACGCATTTACTTAAGGCGGTCCAGGTTAAGGACGAAGCAAAGAACAGTAGGAGACACTTTTGAGTTTTGAATCAAAAGTTTTTAAATGTAGTTACAAGGTAATGTGTGTGTGACCTCTGAGCTTTCCTAGAGGTCTCAGAAATGTGGATTCAAATTGAAAACTCACTCTAGTTGTGATTAAACTGCAAATTGACTTTGACTTGAAATGGGACTCCACATGACTTCAAACGACTTCAGGCCCAAGTCAGACTGTAGATTAATGAAGATAATGGCACCTTTTAAATGAATAAAACATTTCATTTTGTTTAATTTTCACGGTGATCAGTTTTTTTGTTGGCCATTTACATTGTCCAGAATTAGCTGTCATGTTCATTTGCTTCAGTTGGTCATTTTATTGAGCCAGTGCCTGATATGCTAAAAGCTAAATTGAAACAATAATTAACCCTCAAGATAACCATGTTGTGCTCTAAGGAGGCTTAACGTGAACTGGAGAGATCAGTTCCTGTAAAAAGTCCATGGAACTCAAACTTGTCCCTCAATGGCTTGTAACTCTACGTGGATTCACTTGAACGAAGCCTTGTTTCTGACCTTATGGGCACTACTGGGGGTCAAGAGTGAAATCTCTTAGGAATATAGAGATATAGAAATTAATAATGTATCTAAACAACATGTATGTATGTGAATGGCAGTTTTTCAATCTATCATACATAACATTTTTGCGTCTTATACTTGAGATGAATTATAAGCTGATATCTGCAGGCAGAGTAAATTGTTAATAATCAATCTAATCAGAAGGGGAACAGGCTGAATGGCAGCACAGCACCACATATGAATAAAACCAGTGCAGCCGGATCAGGATTTGGCTCAGAGTGCGAGAGAGAGTGAGGTGGGTGCAGAGAGAGAGAGAGGGAGAGAGCCAGAGGAAGGAAGGTCAGCAGGAGAGGGAGGCTTTAACTCATACCAAGAGAAAGGCCACAGTGACAACCTCTTACCTACTGCACAAACACCACATACGCTGGCCGCTCGTACTTGACAAATTAATCTCACCCTCACATACACAGAGACATGTGCCCGCACACACACACACACACACACTAGTCACTTCAACTGGCAGAGCTACAACAGAGTGAGTTACTGAGTGCATTGCAGCAGAGAGCAGCGGGCCGGTGCCAGCCAAGTAGCCTGAGATTGGCCAGACGACTCGTAGAGATTCAGCAGGGACTGGACATCAGCTCGCTTCTGTAGGGATTAGGGCTATTCTAGATGAGTCATCTGCAACATACAATCAATTACACTGGCCTATGTTTCCAACAGCACCTGTGAATAAACGTGTACATGACATCGGACACAGTTTGAGAGCCAACTTGGGTGTGAAAACCAGTTCCAGGTAGTTTGGCCGGGGACAAACTATTACACTTAATCCATTGTGGGCTGGGGAAATGATTACTGTCAACACAATGCTAAAGGATTTGAGTTTGGGAAAGTGAGTTGTTCATTAACAGTGGAGGGAATATGTGTTTCATCCTACAGTAAATGGTGTTATGGCTGTGACATCCCCTCACAGTGTCTCAGAGACAATTACATCCTCTAAGGTGAATACTCACCAGAACTCTGCCGGTGAGCGTCTGAGCCGAGATCATGACCCCCGCCCAGTCTTTGACGGAGGTCATCCATCCCACCTCACTGGCCGGGAGCTCCTTCTCATCAGTAGCCTTAACTGTCCCGTCTGCCTGAATGATGACGGGGTGGGTCACCTTCTGAGCCTCCTGGAGAAAAAAACAGAGAGTTTGGGTTTGGGAAATTGAGAATATACACACAAGAACAGTAACATGCCTCAGAGAGAAAGAATCAAAAGGGCAGAGAAGAAAATAACAAACTCTGGCAGGTATACGGTAGGGCTGTGAGATAGAAGGACATTGGCAATTATTGGCAAATCTATTTCACATATAATGGGAAATCGTGTGCAGCCATCCAGACCCCTGAGACCAGCCCTGCTTTGCTGAGCCACATCAAGAAATCATAAGAAATTCATCACATCAGCCCAGTGGAGGACTGGAAGGCAGAAGGAGCATGTTGTTTTTCTGAGTCTGAGGACATGCATGTGACTAGCTACTACCTCTGAGGGGAAAAGACAGAATTTCACCACAGCCATCACGCCATGATGGCATCCATCTGCCATATGTTGAATATGTGCGTGTGTGTGCATGTTTTTGAGAGAATGAAAGAGTGTATGTGCAGCCGCTCTGTTTGCGTTTGCACATATGGGTCTGTAAGTTCATTGCTCCTCGGGGTAGAGAGTGGGAAGACTGATGTTCTCATGCAGGCCTTTCAACCATCCATTTTGTGTCTGATTGAGTGAGCAGAGTTGCATGGCTATTCATTGACGTGCTTTGCTCGGCAGAGAGGCTGCATGCAGCTGTTCCTCTCCAGCCATTCACCCACTCCCGATTTGACTCAAGCTAGCACTCAAGCTCCCTGTCCTTCTGGCAGAAAGGGGGAACGAGTAGATGTCGACAAGTTCTCTTAAAAAGGAAAAGAAAGAAAAGACAATCCTGCTGTTGGACACACCAGAAACACACACATTTACACACATATACCCAAGCACACACACACACACACACACACACACACACACACACACACACAAAGAGGTAGAGTGTGTCAGCCTCGTAAAACCATGGGTTAGGGTTAGGCTCAGCAAATGGCGTCACGGAGGATCCCTGGAATTCCAATAACTTTCAACCCTTTTGATGGCGGCCCACTGCTCCCTCGCAAGGAGGCAGGATCGTATTACCCCCGGGGTGCACATGCAGTACTTCATATTTTACAATGTCCCTCCTCACGGCCACATGGTCATCCAACAGGTTGCCATCCAAGTAGATTATATGCCATGTCAACAAAGTGACATTGAGGGCCCAGTACAGGTTTGTTTTGATGACCGTGACATCCAAATATCTTGATGTAAAGAATAGAATACAACTTTGTGTTTATGTTGGGTTTGTTTTTGTTCATTCCAGGAACAGTATGGGCCAAACCGACCACTAGGGTGACCACAACGTGCGTCCGAGTACAAAGCATGAGTATTCCTGCCGGGCTTAAAGAGCAGTGACATTACAGATGAGCCCGAGAGAGCGCTCTGTCCATTTCAAGAGGATTGTCTGGTCAAATTGGATTACATTTCATAATGATATGGCATGGACACAGCTGCCATTTTCCTAATTTGATTCCACCCCTATAAACTGGTCCTAAAAAGCCTGACTTAGTCATAAGATCATTATCTGTTCCTGCCGTTGGGCGTCTCAGTACTGCAGTGGATGATTTAGTTACTTATGCCTTATATACTCATCAGACAGCTTAGTGTTAGGGGGACCCACATTTTTGTGACGGGCATAGTAACAACAGCAATTTCTATGTAAAATTATGTATTATAAATGCCATTTGGGACGACTCTCAAAAGCACATCACATTTTTTAATTGAAAGTTACACTAAATTAAAGTTTATGTCAGTCTGGAAGCTGGAGGATAAGGTATGTGTTTCTGTCCACCCGTCCTCCTCTGCTGCTCACCTGACCACATAGCCAGGATGCTTCTCTCCTTGTCACATGGTGCAAATACTGGCACATGTGTGTTTGAGCGTGCACGCCTGCTGGACGTCTAAGGTTTCGCTCCGATTGGCTTGGTGCCTGCTCGAAAAGCGCTCCAGGCATGTTTTGCGGTCGGGGTAGTATGTGCCGGTCTATGCCCAGCAGATAAACCTTAGCCAGAAGGTCCCAACAACCTCACACTTCTCACACACACACACACACACCGCGGTTAGAAGCTACACTACAACGACGCTATGTCACGTAAGTCACGTCTGTCAGTGAAACGAGGTTACCGAGATCTCGGCGGTAGTAGTCAAATATGTCAAACTGTTTCCAGCTGGACTTGCTACCGTTTCCTTCAGATCTGTTTTCAAGCCCGGTGCAAAATGCCTCCAGACATTATTCCTGTCACAGCAGTATTGTGGTAAATACTGACACGCTGCTAACTGACTGACACATTCCTACTGCCATATCGCATCATGGAAACACCAAACAACTATGTAATTACGAGGTAGTAACTACGGCGTAGTTAAATGTATTGTGCTGTGAGCTCGTTTCAAGGATTTAAAGGATTTTCTTTTTTTTTTTTTGTACCATGACCTCAACTGGGAACAACACGCCTCCTTGGTATAACCACTACACCTAGAAAAACATCTACAGCAGCGATGCATGCGAGCATGTGTGTGGCGGAGGGGGAGCACATGAATAATGTATGTGGTTTCAAACTGATGGCTGAACAGACTGGAAATGACAATGTAAACAAGAGATTGTTTCTACTTCATTTGAGTGGCCGGCGGAAAGGCCCGAGCCAAGGGAGAGAAGCACCGAAAGCAGCTTGCCATGGGAGAATCCATCTGCCGGCTATATATACACACCTGTGATGTCAAACGGAGAGAGAGACAGAGAGAGGGGGAGAGGGGGAGCAGCAGGAGTCGGGCAAATGTGCTCATATCGAAACTCGGGAGGGAGAAAAATGCATCTGAAGCAGTGAAAACTTTGACGAGAGAGCCCATGAAGTGAGAAACGTCATGCACCTTTCACCAGATTTCAGTTTTCAGTGTCTACGCATTTAAAGTTTTTACATCAGCTAGCAAATTATACACTTTTTGATGCTTATAGACCTTAACTTCAGTAATATGGACAGATATTTACGTAATTCCTTTTAAAAACGTCCACAAATGTTGTAGTTAATCTTCCTACGTTGTTTATTGCAAAGAAACTTCCTTATAATAGAACAGATTAACAGTGTTAATATTAGGATCGTACCAATTAACAAAGCACACAGGGGAGGCCTGGTAATAATGAATTACGCTGAGAGAAAAAAAGAGGGATAAAGATAGATAAAAGATGAGACAGAGAGGGAGACAAAGAGAGGGAGTGACAGGGAGAGATCCACAGGACAAGGACAAAGACACTATGAAAGACACTCGAGTCAGGAGGAGGCAAAAAGACAGAGTGATACAACGATAAAGAGAGGGGGAGATAGAGATAACGACAGACAGATACTGAAAGACATCAAGAGAGACGGGAGACTGAGAAACACAAGACAGACAGACAGGAGAAGAAAGTGACAGAGAGACAAACACTGCAAGACAGCAGGATAAACAAGCGGGTGGAAGACAGACAGACAGACAGACAGACAGACAGGCGGACAGATCGGGAGAGAGGAAGAAATGGACAATGAGACTGAGGGACAAGAGACAGAGAGACGGGTAGGCAGACACAAAGACTGAGAAAAGGAAAAGGAGAGAGAGAGGGAGAGAGAGAGGCCCATGTGACTGTGCTGATCTAACAGGACTTGGCTTTAGCGCAGCTGTTCCTCCGGCTTTCGTCCGCATCGCTGGGGAAAACTCTATTCCAGTGTGAGCGGCTATTTATAGCCTCACCCAGGGAGACGCGAAACTAGTGAATCTCATAACACACTCTGTTCCCCCCTGTTTGCTATTTTAATGCCGGTACAGTTACCCAATGTCCCTGGGTTACGGGCCTACACTGGGTCACAGCACAGGGAGGAAGAAGAGCAGGGAAGAATGGGGAGTCTCTTCTGGGACTGAGACACACACAAGGCTGGATCCCACAACGCCATGCGGAGAAAAGCAGTTATTCCTGTCCATAGGTCCCGCCTACTGAACCATATAGGTCCCGCCTACTGAACCATATAGCACTAAGAGGGATCAAATCAAAGGGATCAGGTCAGAGGAAGTGAAATGTGACTAGAAAGATGTACCACCACAACACATAAATCCCCACACAGTTTATCTGTAACACTGACAGTAACTACTTCTACTACCCCTAATGTACAGTAGCAAATAGGTCAGTTTCCTATGATAAAGAAGAGCATCCTGATATGAGATGATGGGACTCCACAGACCAAAGCCTATCGGGTCCCGAGGTTAAGGGCTTACGTAGGCTGCCATGTGTTTGATTTAGGGATTACACAGGTACAGCCTGGAACATAATCTGCTCAGGACGGTACCCATACATGTCACCGCTATCAATATAATTATTCTATGGCAATTCAACCGATGTGATTTACGCATGCTGGCTAGCAGCAGAGTAAATCTGCAGCTGTAGCAGAGCAGCCGACGGTGAACTAATAAAAAAGAATATAGCCACATTTCTTGCAAAAAACCTGCAGAAATGGCACTGATATGCTGGGTTATAGTCATTATGTTGCTGTGGTACTTGCTCAGTGTTTTGGGCGGTGTAAAATAATTCATCACAGATTTCAACACTACACACCAGAAACTGGGTTTGAGGCTGATGGAGCCATCAGATCTATACATCTATAGATAGAGTCTGATCTAGCCAATGGCTGACAAATGTGACATTATGGTGTGAGCTTTGGTCTCACCAAGGGGACCAAAGCTATCAATGTCACCGAAAAAAGGTCGTCTCCATCTCCAGAATCACATTAGCTCTGTGCTGCCCCTCCATCCCGGGCCTATTTTGAGTGCTGCAGGCCTGCAGTAGGATTAGACAATTTGCGCGCACTGAACTAAATAGGTGACATCCACAATGTCAGCAAACAGGAAGACGAGCCAAAAAGGTTTACAACTCTCTGCAAGCAAGGAGCAGATAACACGCTCAGCTCCACAACGGGACAGGCACTCATTCCTCAAAATGGCTGCGCTCTTAATAACACTTTTCATCCCGATTGTTTGAAAAGGCAGTAAGTGACGTTACTCGTCCTCGTCTGGCGGAAAGAAATAATAAGACAGTGATATGAAAAAGCATAATGTAAGCCTGGCAGGGCAAGACGTACATTCTTTCACATCCCTTTTATTAGGACACATCCGCATTAGCGTTACTGCCCAGCGACTAGGGGGAGAATGAAAGAAAAAAAAAACCTGAATGTACAGTTCTGCCGATTCATAATGTACCGCATCTCATCCATTGATACAGGATTTCAAGCCCCAGTGGTCCAGGATAAAAATAGACCGCACGGTGAATTGTGGGAGACTAAAAGGTCAGCACTTCCGGTAAACTCCGGTTTTATCCTCTTAATGTCGGCAGATAATAAACGGCCAGTGGCTTAAATCAGGGCATATTGAGATGTACACTATATATTGAAAGAACCCGGAAGAAAGTTTTCCATCAGAACATTTGTGGCTGAAAAAGAAAAAGAGGAAACGAGCTGATGTACCACAGTGCCTCTATTCCTTCTGTACAAACAGACTACTACCCACAGGTTCACTTGGTTTATTTCATGGCCATTACATTACAGTGCTTTCTAACCACAAAGTAATCTAATCAGTATAATTACATTTTTTACACTGTCCAGGAACCAGGCAAATTAATGGTGACACTGTGCAAGGGTTTTCTTCAGCGCAGCATCACAACTACCACCAAACAATCACCTAATAATTCGCCCTCAACAAGGTAAAGTCAAGCAGCTGTCGATCAGGCCGACCAGCCCAGAGAGAGAGAGAGAGAGAGAGAGAGAGAGAGAGAGAGAGAGAGAGAGAGAGAGAGAGAGAGAGAGAGAGACAGAGAGAGAGAGAGAGAGAGAGAGAGAGAGATTGCGGTCTCCCCCGGCTGATCCTTGCTTCTACCTTATTCGGCTTCAACAGCAGATAATTGCCCCCTTAATCACCACGGCAACCAGATACTGGAGAGATTTAACAGTCAGAGAGACACAGGCCATGAAAACAAATAACCTAATTACTTTAATGTTGATGGAGCGGTGAGATTTTAATAAATAACTCTGTGGGAAAAAGTACCCATGATGTATAATCATTACACACACACACACACACTCGCAGGCACACACTCCCACACACATGCACACACAATAAAAGAGCCATTTCATTCTTGATGTGTCGAATGGTTTTTCTGACCACTCCGAACACGGCTTGTTACTATGGTGATACCCGCGGGCTGAATTTGAAAAGGACCTTTTCAAATTGGTCTATTTATAAAAAAAATAAAAAAATAAAAAACGCCTGCCTGATTCATCTTAAATACTGATATGAGAGGAATTTTAATTGAATGTGGAACAAATGATCACGACGGTTACCTGTGGTTACGGCACCATGGATGGCAATCACAGATTAGCTATCTGCAGAAACATATTGTTATGTTTTTTCATTTGTTTGTTTCTATGTGGATGTTTTTATTGAGAGCAATGCACATAAATGCACAAGATGCGTTCCAACCTCGACTGGAACCTTTACGTCCAGAGGAGCTTACATATGAGCCTATTAGAAAGGAGGTGGAATGAAGTACGCTTGAATGGCATCAGCCTTTTACCGTACTACAGCCATCAGTGACACAATTACCTGAGGCTAATTTCCACCATTTTGTACAGCGGCCTACTGTACATGCACACGATTGTTAACGGATGATTATACATGTAGAGCATTCAAGCTGAGCACCCTTGAAATGGCTCGACCAGATCCCGAAGTGAAACCGCTATCCTCCCGCAACGTAGCAATTCTTTGGAGTGATTTTCTATTGACCTTGTGCCGTGCACTTCTGTGATGTTCCTTCAAATGATGCTCTTGTCCTTGTGATGCTCTTGCTGTTAAGAACCAGCAACCTCTATCCATTCAACTACACCCTGATGGTTGACTCTATTTTCTATCATTGCTTTAACAAACAAGGTTCTCATTCAAGGGCACTCCGGAACAATTTTATGTGTGCATACGTGTGTGTGTGTGTGTGGTGTGTGTGTGTGCACGTACACATGTGTGTGTTTGTATTAAGGGCAATGACTGATTTCGATTTCATCCGGGGCTAGGTTTGTGTCGGCATTACTTACCACACCTATGAATCAGGAGGTAATAGTGTGCCTCCAAGCTTTCAGGCTGTCAGGACCTGCTAACCATGCAGCCTGTGGCAGAACTCATATCTCTAACAGAGCTCTCTCTCTCAGCAGCAGGAGACTCGGGGCGCTCACGGCACTACGGAGCCCTAAATTGAGCTTGTATTTTAATAAAGCATGCTTTAATACAGCTACATTTCACCATTATAGGGAGCGCTTTATTATGAGATGTACCATTACAGTCAAACAGAAATGATCATTGAATAGTATTTTAGAAGAAAAATATGAGATTGCACCAGAACACCCATGATTTTCCATCCTTATTGCTTCTATAACTAAAGTTTGCCCTTGAGTCTGCTCCTGTTTCTTGTCAATGGATTATAATCACATAGGCTGGTAGTCAACATCACGGTAATAAGGAAGCATTCTGATTGAAGTGATTCAAATCAGGCCCTTTGGTCTCGCCTTGACCAGTTTTTGATGGAAGCTCTTGAAAGACGTCACTCTTTCCTCTGTTTACCGATTTAGTGTCAATTTAAGAGTTTGAGGCTGGCCCTCAACCATACAGACATTACACACATACAGTCTTGCAAGTCTGTGAACTCCTCGTGCAATTATAGGAATTTTGAGTTTTTACCGATTTCATGTTTCTTAGAGGAAATTGTGTATGTAGTAAAAGCTTGAAGGAATTAGTGCAGGTAATGTAAAAATAACTGAACCTCCTCTTGCATTAGATCAATCAAGTAGGTAAGTAGAATCAGGTGGGAAAATAACTGTGTACGAAGTTAACCAATCAAATGTCAGATCTTTAGGGAGGAGTTTGTGTGGCACACCCATACATACAGGTGAGAAACCCGGTCAGTTTGGTGTTGCCCATGCAGGTGAAAGAAAAGTGCTGCGATCTAAGGAGACCTTCAGAGACAGACTCAGGATATTTACTTGTTCTTTATTTGGGACATCTTCATTAAGATTTGAGGCCCAGGTGAAGATTTTATAAGGTTATTCCCCTATAATATATGAAATAACGACCACCCCCTGTAGGGTTCACAAACTTTCACACACGAGTGTAAACGCACACACACACACACACACCCACACACACAGCAGCTGTGAGAGTGTAATGGATTTTGCAACACACAGGAAGATCACTGTCCCATCTGGGAGCCAGTAGTGGGACAAGAGATCAGGTTTTAGGACAGCTAGCCATAAAGCTAGCATTAGCACTGGAGCAGCTACACTTAAACTCAAGCCCCAGTTTTACCCTCATTAGCTCCATCATAAAACATTGTGGTAATGCTACCGCTGAGGGTCTGAGTTATATGTTGTGCATCTGTTAACTAGAAATAGGAACCATGGAGTTTAAGAGTGTAGGACTCAGCCAAAGCCAAGAAAGCTGACAGAGACAGCGCTGCAACCTGTCCAATTAGTTGACAACGTTCAGAGGATGAATAGAAACCTGCCATTCCCGCTACATTTAAAAAGGTGTCTGGACCTTGGTAATTGACTGAAAATATCAGAGCCTTTTTTTCCTTGAGTTCTTCTCTATTTCTCACCCATGCCCTTCAGTGAAAGTGCAGCAGCAGCACTCAGCATAACAACAACAGCAGTCTTCCCAAGCAGGCAACCTGTCTTGGCCCTGATCCACCATTGCCCTCAGAACTCCTTAATGAGCTTTCTTCCTAAAAACAGACACTAGTTTTATGTCAATAAGCAGCTCGGCGTACAGCAGACAGGTGAAATCAGACCGGGTAGTTGCGGTGTTTATCAAGAGCGGAAAACAACCAAGATGGAGGCTGTTGCCCTAATTGGCTCCCTGCTGTCTGACCTGCGCTGATCAATGACCCTGCTCTATAAAGAGCAAGATCCGGACATGTCTGACAGATGAATTTTTAAAAGAAAAGTGCTGCGATGTAAGGAGACGTCAGAGGAACTCAGAAACTGTGAGGAGTGAGTCAGTCTGGAGAAGGTTAGAAAGATTTGGGCTCCATCACTATGAGACAAATAATATACAAAGAGAGAGCATTTAACAGTGAACATATGAAAGAAGAAAGTATATCTTATAGTATATTTATTTGTGCATGTTCTTTATTTGGGACATCTTCATTAAGGTTTGAGGTTTTATAATATATGAAATAACGAGCACCCCTGTAGCGTTCACAGACCTTCACGTCCAAAGTCCAAACTTTTCCAAGACCAAAATATGTATTGTGCAAATCTTTTGAATGAAGAAAAAAGCCCACAGATTTCCCTGGATTACTGCATTCTTCCTCTGTGACGCACCTCTAATACAATAGAGAAGCTCCATCCTCCTCTGCTACCACAAGATACCCTGAGCTTTCACATTCTGTTTATCTTCTCTTTGGCAGTAAAATATGATCTCCTTTGATTTGTCTTCTCCTCCCCATCCATCATCCAGTCGACCCGCAGCCTCTTATCCCTATTTACCGTTGGCCCATAATAAATCAACCTTTGGGATACAGTCTGAGGTAGAGAGGTAGGGCCAGGCATCCTCTTCTCCTCCCATCCTCCATCTCTCCCTTCTTTTCTTCCCCCTCCCCTCTTCCTTTATCTCCTTATGCCTCTCCTCTCCTCTCCTCTCCTCTCCTCTCCTCTCCTCTCAGGCTTAGGAGGAACTTGAAGAGCCAGAGGAGATTAGGCTCTCTCTGGTTGAGAGACAGGTTTCATTACCTTTATCTTCTCCTGATGCAATAATACTCTCACTACTCTAGCTGATGCCAGTCAGCTCTCAGGGCCACGTGAAGGCCACGAGACAGGCTTATTACAGCAAACGAAGTATGGCTCTGTGGTTTCTTGTTTGGTAAGTTTTGAATGCAATAAAGATCCATGTGGCTACTGTAACGGATTTCAATTCTTTCAGTTTTTTCAGAACGTGTTGATTAGGTCCACAACACAAGGGTCAACAGTGTTATTTGGGAAACGTTCTTGTTAAAGGCAGTGAAATCATCTGAGCCTAATTCAGAGACTTGCCCTTGATTTGAGAACAGCTCTGAGGCGAACAAATGGAAGTGCAAATGATTTTCTAACTCTAGGCTCATTTAATCATTTTAAATTTAGATCTCACGCCTCCCACTGGGGAAAATAAATCAGCTTCCCTCATACAGAATTTGCATTTGTTTTAACCCTGGAGTTAGGGAGAAGAAAAGAGAGCGAGGGAAGAGCAGGGGGTGTTGTTATGGCTTGTGCTCAGTCAGCAGCCCACCCCGAGCACCCCCGGGACGTTCCACGGGGAAAGCCTGTGTTTCTGTACTGTGACCTCACACAGGGACGACGGTGACCTCACACAGGGACGACTGTGACCTCACACAGGGACGACTGTGACCTCAGCGAACAAGATCCATTAAGACGAGCCGGAGCCTGGATGCAGCTTCACAGCACATCTGTATACCCATCCCTAAAACCTACAGAGAATCTGTGTACTTATGCAAGATGGCAGAGCGGCAAGCCGATCTGTGTGTTTACAGGAAAGGTCATTGCCTTCGGAGGAACACTGGACCGTACTCCGCAGCATTAAGCCTCTGTGTGATGTCAAGTGTAAAGTGGGCTGCAGGGGAGGACTGGGGCATCCTCTCTCTGTCTCTACCCGCATGGCAGTTATTTTACTGAATCAAAGGATTTACACTGCGGATTAAAAACATCCACAGACAAAGCACAAAAGTTGAGGCGAAGCTCTCTCTGCCTGAGATCAGCCATGTTTGTTTGTGTCCTGTTAGAGAGAGAGCAGGCTCTGGTTTCTGCTGCGGTCGGCTTGTTGTTGTTGATGTTGTTGTTGTAAGCATTGGGAGCATTGTAAGCATGTGGGATTGCCTTTCTCCTGAGGTCGAGAGAGGCATTCCCCATGATGTTGTTGCATGATGTTGTTGCGAGTCAGCATTATGATCCTCCCAGGCTTGGTACAGCCTGCACTGTTAGATTCATATGAAGAACACTGTGCGTTAGAGGGAAAGGTGGTGACAGCATTCACATGGAATGATGTGAAGACTGAATCAGCTCTCCTCTACAGTCCACAGTGAAAGTGCACTTCATCGCTGCAGCAACCTGAGAACCCAAGGGCAAGTCGCTGGGGGTGACACACAAAATGTGTTATGGTCACATTTGGGTGAGGGGCGTGGGGGGGGTCTTACTTAACAAAGTCATGCTGAAACAACAATGTGGGAAACAAGGGGGAAGTGTGTGTGTGTGTGTGTGTGGGGGGGGGGGGGGGGGGTGTTGAGTGAGTAATCACATGAAACAGCTAGAACTGTTCAAAGCTGTTCACTACAACATGACTACTTGCGATCACGTTGTCCTTGGCGATGACATCTACCATGATGTCATACTAGGTTCTGCTGAAGTGTACGAGGGAGGACAGTCGCTGGGAGGCTTGACATCACGTCATAGCGGCACTGCTATGTGTAATGGTTGTGACAATACAACTGTGCATCATACCATCATGAAGTGCATCTTCATTTCCATTGCCATGCTATGTAGAGAGCACACTTTTACATAAAGGTGTGAATCAGACGGTCACATCATAATGAAGAGTTTATGTCTCCTCTTCATCTGGGTGAAGAGAGTCTAGAGCTAAGAGCTAGTCTCAGTAATCCACTCATCTAGAATCCTTATGCCTACGGCAGCTAAGTACCTCCATCTTAAACAGTTTCTGAGCTTCTTCAAACGCGGCAGTGAGGAAATCCACATCAGTAATCCCCATCCTTAGTGCAATGAAGGTTTACTGTAAGAATGTCTTCTTTTCCCCCTCCACTGGCTAATAAGCCACCATTAATCAATACTGGGGTAAGTGCTTTTTAGTTCTCAGTATCACACCCATTTGTCAAAATAAAAGCCTTAAGAGCCCCAGGGACCAATCAAAAGGGATGAAGCAACAGGGAAAGGTTTGCAGCCTGGTAACATGAAGCTGGGAAGGGGGGGGCGGGAAGGGGGGTAAGTGGTAGCAACATGTTCAGTGGTAGCCTCTGATGAGACACCATACTGTGGATATTTGGATGTTATTACATCTCCAATGTCTGTCTGCATCTACCTGACCACATCTAGAAATACTCTTCTTTCATTTACTGACGAGTATTGGTAGGGAAATATTCAATTCAATATGGTAGTATTATTGGAAAACCTGCTCCAACTCTGTCCAGAGTGAAATCCAGCATGTGCGTACGTGTGTGTGTGTGTGTGTGTGTGTGTGTGTGTGCGTGTGTGCATACAGCATTGGGGAGGATGAGATCGCGGTGGACAAACTCTCAAAAGAGCAGTCCATCGCTCGTTGCTTGTCGCCTAGCAACAGAGACCTGGCGGGCAGACAGTAGGTGTGTGAGACAGAGTGTGTGGGAGGGGAGGTACGGAGGAGGGGGGTAGAGTGAGGGACAGAAGCAGAGCAACAGGGAGAAAAAAAGAGAGAGACAGGCTAAAAGAGGGGGGCAGATGTGTTAGAAAATGCCTGTGGGAGAAACAGAGTCAATAAATGATCATCGACGTGTGAAATAACCAGAAATGTGATTCACTCAACATTTTACAATGCAGTAGGTGTAAAAAGCTGATGCAGGTCTTAGTTACATTTAATTGCATTAAATAAAAAATAGCCTTTGGATAATAAGCAAAACAAGTGAGGACGCCATGTTGAATTCATCACCTTTCCTGGCCTCCGCTTCAAATTAAACAAACACATACAGCCCTCCAGGAAATCTGGATACACCTACACTGCTTTCACAGCAGAAAAGGCAACTTGACCATGTGAAATCTCTGAAATGGTATGAAATGTTAAGACATCTTGAACTGGATGGGCCCCTGCTGGCCTACAACTCAGCACCATTGGAATCCTCTTTCCTGCCATTACTTTAAATTCACTCTCATCTTTCCTGCCGTCTCCGTAAAGGAAAAAAAAAAAAAGAGTGGAGAGTTGGAGACTTGGACCCCGACCTGTTCTTAAACATGTTAAAGGTGCGGCGATGGGCAAAGGAAGGACGTTCTAATAATGCGGTGGCAGAATACCAAAATACTATCACATTATTTTTAGCCCGGTGGAGGGAGAGAAACACTGCAAGTGCAACCTTGTTACACACTCAAGCCTCGGGGTCTGGGCTTTACAAGACGTGTCTTCATCCCCGTCGGTCTGATGTCACCAACAGCAGCCAGGTCTCAAGGAAATGTCAATGACAAGGATAGAGCTGCGCTAGGGTAACTTAAGAACGCCACAATTCATATCAAGCCTCATCAAATATAGACCCATCACATGCTGTGTCATCCATATAAGATGTTGATCTGTCAGACTTGCTGTCAGTCAAAATTTACTCATAGGTTGTTTTTATTTTACACAGCGTGACCTGTTTGAAAAGTCTTGTCAAACCAGAGTATTACTACAGTTATTCAGAGTGATAATAAATTGTGAGGTATCATCTGCCGATCGATCTGCAGTACGCACAGCTAAAGACACCGAGGGAAATAGTGTAACAGGAGACACTCTCTTGACCAACTTGCTGATGGAAAATATCCAAGGGACCTCTATAATGGATCCAACTGACAGCACTCTAATTCAATCACGTGTTTTGCAGTTGCAACTAAGCTGTCTCCAAATACCCCCGTCTATTTAAAACCCTGTTCAACAATGACAGACCAAGAAGACTCCAGCATGCCTGAAAAAACATTACGCAGAAGGAAAGTAACCAAACACCCTAGTCTCTCCCTCTGTCTGGCATGTGTGTGTGTGTGTGTGTGTGTGTGTGTGTGTGTGTGTGTGTGTGTGTGTGTGTGTGTGTGTGTGTGTGAGTGTGTGTGTACAGTATATGTACGCTTCTGCATAGTTTGAAGGTATGTTGCTGTGAAATGTTTCCATTAAGAAGCATTTTTAGCTTGTCCTATTATAGCTGTGTGCAGGGAATGTCTATAACACACCATAAAGAGTGATGCTGCCAGAATGTGATGCTATAGAGAAATAGGCTACCTAAGTACTCGATGCATAGATGTTTCACAAAGCCATTACAGAAGACAGGATGCATTAACAAAAATAGTGACGCTAAAGGAGGAGGGAATCTCATTTTCCTATTTTCTCACTGTTACCTCTTAACAAAAAGTGTGGAAAAGAAATAAGAGATATGTCACGATGGGGGCGTGGCACACTGCAGAGAAGGAACATTGAAGTATTTGTCTTTCCCTCTTAATCGGAGCACACTGGTGCCCTACAGCTGTTGTTTACTACTGCAACAGGATTAGGGCCAAGCATCACCGGGTAGTTGCAGGAGATAGCACTGATAGCATCATGGTGGTTCCCAGAATGCCAGGGTCTCTGGGATCATTTCCTGAACAACGGTGCAAGGCTAGGGGGGGGGGGGGGCAGGGGTCCTCGCCTCCTCTGTTCTCTGGCCACAAGACTAGAAAGACAACAGTCACAAGTCAAAGAGAGACAAGCACCCTTGATGTGAGTCATCACAGGTTGGATGAGGCTGCAGCATTGTTACTCTCAGCCAACGCATAGTATCATGTCTTCCTCATTCTCTTTCCTCCCGTTTCCTCTGTTCTTTTAAATAATATACACATGTCCAGCCTCGGAAACAACCAACTGACAATGCTGTATATCATGAAAAACAGCCTGGTGGATTTTTTCGCTATTGATTTATGAACATCAGAGGAAAGAAAGCCGCCTCCCAGCTGAGTCCTGGTCCCATCAATAATGCAGCTACAGTATCCACACGACAAATGAACAACACACTGGCTACTCCATTATTCAGGAGGGATTCTACCTGTAGCACCACAATTGTATTATATGTTTCTCACAGGAAGACCTGCTGGGGCTAATATTTACTGGTACCGCATTGATACCATAATAGAGAGCACGCTATAGTGCAATATTACAAATACAGTCTACACAACTGGGAGTTTGTTCATGGAGTCCAGCAGTGTTGGGAAATATGATGACTGTTGTAGCAAAATGCCTTAGATAAACATATTATTATATAATCACCACTATAAAGAAACTATAATAGCACTGCATCAAAAAAATAGCACTGATAAAGAATTTAATTTTTCAGCCATTTGCTGGTTTAACAAGAGTAGAGTCACCTCGAAAACAAGAAGGAGCTGTTGTTTGTTGTTTCGCTTACCCAGAATGGGGAAGAAGACCGAAAAGGTGTCTTGGAGGTAATTGGAATGACAAAACAAAAAAATGCAATTTGGGTCTATAGATATATCTATAGACCCTTAAATGCATTTAGGTTTCTGGTATTTGAAAGTGAAGCAGAAAACAATGCAATTAAAATGTTTCCCCGTCGTCTGAAGTTGTGCCGACCAGGGGGATTGGTGTTCAGAAATCATCCCCGTCTGTTTCAACAGTGTTCAGAGGCAAATTGTATTTTTTTGTTTTGTCATTCCAATTACCTCCAAGACACCTTTTCGGTCTCCTTCCCCATTCTGGGTAAGCGAAACAAACAACAGCTCCTTCTTGTTTTCGAGGTGACTCGATAATGTTAAACCAGCAAATGGCTGAATAATTAAATTCTTTATCAGTGCTATTTTTCAGAGCTCTTTTTTTGATGCAGTACTATTATAGTTTCTTTATAGTGGTGATTATATAATAATATGTTTATCTAAGGCATTTTGCTACAACAGTCATCATATTTCCCAACACTGCTGGACTCCATGAACAAACTCCCATTTACGTAGACTGAGTGTCTTATTTGTAATATTGCACTATAGCGTTCATAGATGTGCATATAGAATTATTTTGCACATAATGCTTGTAGCAGCACTGCTGAGGGAATTTGAACTCAAAATATTTCATATCAGAAGTAGTTTCATTAATCAAACCATTTCCAAGGCCCACAAGTTGCCTTTTTTCCTAGCCCAGCCTCCTGACCTGGGTAGGGCTATTACTTTCACTGTGTCACAATATATAACCTTTGCTCCTCTGTGAACTAGACACCAGGGAGGTCATAACCTTTCAGGAGGTGAATGCTAGGTCAGGGCTTTACAACCCACAAGCTAGAGCAGCTACTACCACGACCATTCCAGACTGACCCTGCGTCTGGCTACAGTGTGCGGCTGTAGAGGGGGTGCATGAATATATGGATAGGCATGCGAGTGGAAGTATGTCGCTTAGTCACGCAAAGTGCTTTCTGGAGACCCAGTTCAGCTCTTGGCACCGGGTCCTGTTTCTCTCAGACGGTTGTCCGTCCCGCCTGGCCACCATGTGTGCGCACTGCGACTGAGGCAGGGTGGCACAGAAAAGCAAGCCACCACCGCCTGTGTGGCATACACAAACTAAATGTCAGACTCCTAATGCTTTTAATGGTGTGTGTGTGTGTGTGTGTGTGTGTGTGTGTGTGTGTGTGTGTGTGTGTGTGTGTATAAAAATGGCAGGGCCACGGCTGGCCTTGAGACAGCAGTAAATCACATTATGCATTGCAATCTCTATATATCACAGCCACTGGCATTCTACCCACAGGCTTCCCACTGCTGTTCAAAGTGTTCTCGACTCATTCCACTCATCTAGAAAGACCTTATGGAGAGCACAGGCATCACATGGTAACAGTCAGAATTATATAATAAACGGTTCATAATTTACAGGCTAATTAAATATTATTTTATGATATTTTTTGTCCTTTGCAACAAAGAACATCTCGCCCCTTGTGTAGAAATGGACCTATTGAATACTCTGGAAGGATGAACAAGGCTAAGAAGGATCCTCTTTATCTATTTATAACAAGGGAGATGTATTTCTTGCCTAGCGTGTCTTTGCTCTTATCAGCTAGCATGCATTTTTAAATGGCATATACCAAGTATATCTCACACCCACACACGCCCTTCTCCAAGAATGTGTTGCTTTGACGGACAGGGAGCATGGCATCGACAGTCAGAGGCTGCGTGTCGGGGGTAATTACAGGGTAGCCATGTTAGCATGGCTGGGGCTAGTCCCGCAGGAAGAGGAAACAGCAGCGCAGCTTGCATAGGTAGGGTTTCACCTCAAAAACAGCTCTCTGCCCCGTTCACTGTCATTTGAGAACACCCGGACAGCTAATTTCTCCTGCGACCCTTGTCAACTTTGACCCCGACTCCCCTTTTGAGACAGGTGAAAGGCTCCGTCTGTGGTCATACCCAACTCACAGTTTTCCATTTCTGGTCCCCTGAGCTGGGGGGTCAATTCCTTAAAGGGGCAGCAGGCATCAGGATGCAATACAGAGGGAAAGGGCAATTGATGAGGTCATAAATTCTCAGGAACAGACAGCCTAGGGCCACGTTCCAACATGCTTCAAATATATTCTTCCCTCTTTACTTTCCGCCTTTATTCCTTCCTTCTTCAAATATATTCTTCCCTCTTTACTTTCCGCCTTTATTCCTTCCTTCTTCACTTCCTTCCTTCCCTCCCATCCCTTCCTGGTCTCTAATTCTGAATGACTGGTGAAGGCAAGTCTATTCCGGTGTTCCAACAATGCTGTGTTTCCACATGTCATCTATGATATCATCTCTGGCCTGTCCCTCTGCGTTTAATTCTGCCAGGATCCTTGAGGGTAGAGGGCCAAATGAACAACGAAGGCTTCCCAGCAGAGAGCAGTCTGGCCCGTCTACTGACTTCGCAGACCACAGCTCCTTTGGGGGGCCCCCGCGAAGGACACCTGAAGGGCAATGACAGACGAAGATGCTTTGGGACAGGAGAAAGGGGGGTGGAAAGAGAGAGGCAGAGAAAGAGGAGAAGAGAGAACAAAGAACAAAGGAAAAAACTAAAGAGGATAGATTGATAGAAAGAGAAAGAGAGAGAGAAGGCCTGTGGCTTTTGAAAACATGCCAGCACATGTCTGTTGCTCATGTTCACTTGAGACAATGTTCAGTAGAGCAGCTGCTAAACTCAGCATTCTCCCATTCCATCCCCTTCCAGAGACACCGCCCAGAGCTACGCCCTATCCTCCGTCCCTCAGTACTAGCCGGCACAGAAAGAAAGTGATAAAAACACAGAGATGTGGGGGGGGGGGGGGGGGGGGGGTTAGTATTCACAAAAACAGCAGCATATTCATATTCTAGCAAGTTAGTTCTAGGCTTGTTACAGAAACGCTCAGGGTAGGCTATAATGAGAGGCCTCACAAGATTATGGGAGTTGATGAATCATCAGCATTTAGGCAGGGGCACAGTTAGTTTGGAGAAAGTGAAGTAAACATTTTTAATTTAAAGCAGGCCAACGCTGTAAGGGTGCCACAAACGGTCCGGACTAATCCCACTCACATTACCTATACTGACTTAAACTGCAATTTCAGTTTATTTACAAGCCTCCAAAGTGCAAGTATATGGTACTAGTGGAGTGATATTTCTCCTGAAACCTGTTCTTTCTTATTGCAACCTGCAGCAATGTCACAAAAGTTATAATTGGGGTTAAAATGGTGTAACAGGTCCATCTACTCATATATTAAAAGTGTCCTTTTGCAAGACGTAACAAATGAGACTGTATATGACTGCACTCAAGAGTGTTTCTGGCCATTTTTGGCTACAAAGAAGACTTGCATCTACAGTGTTTACCATTATTAGTCCAAAATTGAGTCTATGTGAAAGGCAGTTTGTGTCATAGAAAATCACGTGAAATTTCCACATTTTAAATCTTTAAATACCAAATGTATATGTTATGGCAAAAGTTGAAAATGGACTCCATTCATGAAGGGTTTGGAGTCACAACTAAGCTCAACTATTTAAGGCAACAAGGCTCAGGGTAGGGACCAAGGGACCCCAGTGTCAGTTGGCTCTGAATTCCTAGCAATGCTGCAGCATTCAGAATGATTTTGAGGAAAATCAAAAGGAGCATGTTGCATTGTTTCGTCCCCTACAGTATATGAAGTATGCAAGGCACGAAGAGAAACCACACTTTGATCCTCGGCCAGTCTTCCACCAGATTCTCTTTTTTATCCCCTGCAACACTTGCTGAGGAAAGGGATACTGCCTAATTCATACACTGCTGCAACACGCCACCATCACTCCCCTCCTACTATATTAGAATCCAATTCACGTTCCTGCTTTGTTTCAACGCAACCAATTAAACCTTGATTTTCAAAAGCGGTGTCTCGTCATGTATTCCCCGCGCGCCTCTGTGAAATGAGATGGGTCTGAGTCATGTGGCGAGTCAAAACGCTTGATCAAAGTTTCATCATACTTACCCATAATAATGGAATGACTAACATCCACATAGTAAAGATATAATTCATAATGCTACATATCCATTTTTTTAACTAAAGGTTTATCCAAAATGAATTCTATTTACATATCAACAGTCATTTTGGAAGAGTAGGTGTCATATTTTTTAAATGATCGTCTTCTCTTGGAACAAAACTCTTCTGTTCCTCTGCTCTTTCTGAGTCAGCTCCCATGTGCATTTTCAGATTAGGAAGCTTGCAGGTGCCAGGTGGTTCAAACAAAGACGTGAGATGCCTATGAAATCTCACAACCACCCTGTAAACGCTAAAACGGCAACCAGATCGAAAACAAGTGCGTATGTGATATTGCTCTGCAACATCTGAGGGATGGGGAGCCTTATTCTCTCGCTCTCTCCCTGAGCTCTCCATGGTGCTGAAAATCTTGAGCAGAATAGCTGAAGCCTATGGCCATCATGTTTAATGCATCCTGCCCAAACACAGAGATGCAGCACAAGTGCTGTGCTCCACCATGGCCAATGGATTCTGCATCAGAGATGAGCACTGTAGAAAGCAATACGTTGTCTGAATCTTAACAGCAATCCCTGCTACTCCCCAGTCCCACAGGTTTCAACGGAGCCATAACAGCACCGCAGACTCTGGGGGCATACAGAGAGAGTATTATGATTGACAATGGAAAGGAAAACAATACCACAGCTACGAATGATAGCAAGTGCTGAGATAATGTTCCCAAGCACCATGTGTACATCTGCAGGTCAGTATCACAGATCCAGTATCACTCTTGTATTTGTGTCTGGGGTTTCCCTCCAGCTGTGTAAGGGACATTCCCAGACTGAGAGACAACACTGCTGTATTCTAGTTTCAGATTTCTATGGCTTTGCTGTCCATGAAACTGACAATACCACACCTTTTCGATTGCTTCTGAGGGTGATTGACTCTTCATTTCAACGTGCAGGGCTACAAGAGTGCAATCCTGTATGGATCTTCACAGGACCGCGAAGGGACAGAGGGGAAGGAGTGAGCAAACAGGCATCATGTGCTCTCCCAGGGATTACGCAAGTCCATCTGCCCAATAAGACAGGACCATCGAATCATTACATCTGGCACTGGAACCATTACAAGCAGCTCCCTAATACGCCGCTATTAGATATATGAATTCAGCATTCATGACTGTGAGCAGTCAGAAGGACCTTGAGAAAGCACACGCAACATGTTGTATGTCTCGCTGTGTTTGTGTGTGTGTATTTTGTGTGCTTTTTTTTAGATTTGTTGACATAGCAACACAACAAGCAGAGGAAATCCTATCTGCATGCCCCTCTATTGTAGGGAATGATCCATTATGTACACAGTGGCCGGTGTCCTTCTGATATACACTTATCTACGATGGTTAAAATGATCTACTCCCCAAAGGAGGGCAGCTAAAAATCTTAATAGTGTTGAAACCGCTGACCAATTAAAGCGTTGCCTTATCTCAATGGCATAGGCTGTCAGAGAGCGGCACAGTGCCTCTGCATTATCATCCATCTTTCATGAGGCATCGGCTTCGAACCCCGCGCAAACTGTGCATCATCTGTACATGATGTCTACACATGCTGTCATGCGGGGCTCAACACCACGCGCATCATCTTACAAAGCCCATGTCACTCTCTGAAATTGGCCTGCTTCGCTCGGTCCTTGTCTAGATACATTTCACAGCTTTCAGAGCAATGTCAGGCGGCAGGCAGAACCTGAGCGAGGAAGGGACCTTTCTCTTTTCATTGACAGTTGGGGGCTGTTCGCACCGCTTCAGAAAATGTCAGAAGAGGTAAAATCAGCGTGTTAGCAGTCGTGTTTATGTTGCCTCAGCTTGTACGCTGTCCTTCACTGAGTCTGACCTGTGCTTCCCCGTAAAAACCTCTCCATCTTATCAGTCTCCAGTGCTCACTTACCTAATACACGCTGACTGGGACGCTGCCAAATGGGGTACAATCTTAGCATTGTAGCATGACGCCACATATGCCTGCACATTGCTGGCACCCAGGGAGAAACCTGACCCTGCTGTTAGCCTGCTAGCAGAATGACAATTAGCATATTAGCCTGCCCCCCTTGGAGGTAAATTGAGAGAGATGCTGAGGGCAGCGGCCATGGTGGCGGTGATGTGAAATTCTCACACTTGAAGCATCCATAACCTACTCTGAGCATGGAGGCTCTGCTTGTAGGTTTACCCGCAGGGTCAGCCTCACAGAGCCACGTCGGTCGCTAACACAGAGCGCCGATGGCGTTATAGGCAGCAGAAACACCGACCGCTGAGATCTCTGAAGGTCACTGTCGTGTCCTCTCTCTCTCTCTCTCTCTCTCTCTCCCTCTCTCTCCCCCTCTCTCTCTCTCTCTCTCTCTCCCCCTCCCTCCCGCATCAGCGCACACAGCTCAAAGCACCAATTATGACGTTAAGCGCGTTTTGATGTCCACAGATCAGTGCTCCACTGGCTTCCTGGATTGCCGGGGGTGTGTGTTGGGCTAAAGGGAGAGGAGGGGAGAGGAGGGGGAGGCGATGGCTGGCTACGCCTGATAATCAGCACCAGAAAAGACTAGTCCCAGGGCCACGCATGTGCTGGCAATATCTGGTCACCGTGTTTCCATGCAATAGCAGAGAGGGCTAAGGCATTTCTAGTGTGCAACTGTTTCATCACAATAAGCCTAAAACAGCACACTGTCTGTACTGTTCAATATGAATCCATAGTTTGATGTCTAAAATGAGAAAACCTCAATAGTCTAACACTATAGATAGACAGTGTAGGTGCATATACATGCACTATGTTGTACAGTGCAATTGAATCCCTGTTATGACACATTCAGACAGGAATGCCTCTCACTTCTGTTTCTCTGTCCCTGTCCCGTACAAGCACACATGCAGATTTGCATGAGAAACATCAGTGAGCTTATAACATAATCCCCAACAGACAATGTGAAGTCCATCTCTTTCCCCTTCTGTCATTTAGAGCAGTATCAGCAGCCCACCATTGGCATGTCACTAACAATGTGAGAAACACCACAGTAGATGAGAACGCAACACTTTTAAACTACAACTAAAATACAATATAATACCCAGTCCAGATCTGAACACTGATACATTTACAAACTAAAGCTAAACCCCTCAGTGAAACCTCAACGGTGTTATTCGTTCATAGAAATAGTATTAAATTGACTTTCCATGGCCTGGCTATAGGGACAGCACCCCACCCACACACACCCTTCCTCTGATGTTAAGCTGTTTAAGGACTACAACAGCTGAGGAAGATAGCTGGTGGACTAGAAACCGTAAGCCATGATCCCGCTGGCTAGCCCAGGCGCTAGCTAGCTATCTCCCTCCTGCAGGCCTCCCATGCCGGCTTAGTCCGGCCCTTCTCAACCAGGGGGATCCATATGCAAATGGTTTTCCACTGCCAGTTTGGCTGGGCTGGGATCAGGTGGCTTAGTCCCCGTCACACATTTCCAATGACGGGAATGCCAGTCCAGCACTCTTCGCCCCTTCGGAGCCAGGTGTACCCTTCCCGTCTAACCTTTGACCTCTGAATACTTCCTGGGGAGCGGAGGTCCTTTTAATAGTCCGGTGACAGGCCAAAGAAGACATAACAGCATGACGGCAGGGGAGCACAGTGTTGGGGACAGGGGGCCGGACCTCTGTGTCTCCCTCATGATATACATAGTCTGGCCTGATATATGGCCTCTCCTTGTCTGTGGATTAACATACATACAGCATGGCCCACTACAGTTGTCCCTACATGGCCATCATATCAGGCCCCGAGAATCAGGGGATTAGTACCCAGAAAAGGGAGGAAAGGGTGGATCTGCACTGAAGAATAACCCATGAGTCACACATTCCATCCTGGAGCATCAGAAAAGAAAGTTATATTCAGCGGGACTTAGCGTAAGGGCAAAAGGAGCTGTCAGCTTACTTTAAATCTCCTTGGTGAAGTATCATACCTATTTTTCCAAATGTTTAGAACTTAAAAGTAGACGATAGTGCGAAGTAGGGCTGGGCAATTAACCCAAAATGCATCGAAACCGACGTTTAGAACCTCTCACCGACTTAATCTTGCTCATGTCGGTTCATTTGGTTGATACTTTCCCCAATGTCGTGTTCAGTCACGTGCCTCCGCCCCGTCCAACTAACGCCGGGTTCAGACCGGTTTTGACCGTTCAGCTAGCGCTCTGCAGCGATAGTTTCGGCGCCTGGTCTATTTTTTCCACGAGCGAATGTGTCAAGCCGGACAGGAAGTCAGACACAGGCAACGGCATAGAGCATCCGGTCAATTTTCAAAATAAAACAGATTACAAAATAAAACACCCTGTATAAAATAAATAATCGTTCATTAATCATAATCGAGGTAAAAGTTTGAAATAATCGTGATATTGATTTTAAGTCATATCGCCCACCCCTAGTGCGAGGTTGAACAAAAAAGGTCCAACATACACTGTTACAAACAAATCTTATCGGCCTCAACTCACCGTGCCCCCACAACTTGTGTTGTTTTGTTGGATCTTAAAAGTTGAGCAGGGCACACTGATGAGTTATTCCCATCCTGGTAAGAGGGGCTGGGGGAGAGGCGGCATGTGTGTGTGTGTGCGTGGTGGTGGAAACTGGTCACGCTTTGCCCCGGGACAGCGCTGAGGCATGCTCACTCCCAGCCAGTGTCAACACATGACAAGACACAAGAACATAGTAGTCTGCCTGCGCACACATAGCTGAGATGACTGCACACTGGTACAACACACAGACAGCCCTTACAAATCATGTCGGCATAAGAACTAACCAACAACACAAGGTCATATATATACGCCATGTACACAACGAGAAAGGTCCTTATCATGATATCGCAGTTGTGTTCATTTCATCAGGTCTTTATGGATTTGTTTTTTTCAGTTAGTTCTGGTCTTGAATGAACTGGTGTGGGATGAGGTGGGCTGGGCTGGGCTGGGCTGGGGCGGTGCTGGACTGAGCTGGGTTAGGGAAGGGTTAGTGAGAGCAACAGCTGATGTCAGGGTGTGTGTGCTCTGTGCTGCCCTGGTGAAATGCAGCTGGTCCGTTGCCAAGCACAAGGGGATACACAGGCTCACAACAGTTCCTCTCTGCAGGCACCTCCACAATCCATTGCACTTAAAGGTAAGCGCACTGAATAGTGTCCCAACATACCTCATTCACTCCCTATGCTACACACACACACACACACACACACACACACACACACACACACACACACACACACACACACACACACACACACACACACACACACACACACACACACACACACACACACACACACACACACACACACACACACACACACACACACACACACACACTGCAGGGAGACATTTACGCAATCTCAAAGATTCAATTCTGCAGTGAAAATAAAGTTAAGCTCGGGAACACAAAAATCAATATCAATCTTCAATTATGTAAATATGTTGTAATGATTTCTAATCCATAATGGCTGCCATACCGCATCAGCCAATCTCAAGATGAAATTCACCTTGGGGCTTTAAATTATGGGTAGGGAAACATTTACATTTCAGATTTACTTTCTTTAAAGTTAGTGACTTTCTGAAGTTAGAGGTTACCTTTAATGACAAAACGAGCTTTACCACCTTTCAATCACTGACTACACACTGACACAGAACAGAGATAAGCACCAGATGTGTCCTAGCCCCACCTTGATGTTAACCACATCACAGGAGCAGAGTCATATATATACATATGTGCTACTAAGGGCCATATGTATGCCCAGAAAGTGTAGGTGTGTAGACGTGCGTTGAAAAAAAGGATTCACCTTAGCAAAGATGTAGATTTAGATACGTGCATTACTGGCTGCCCACCTCATAAAAAACTCCAGATGGAGGTACCATATCTACAGAAAAGGCACATGTGCAACAGACTATCATAATCACGACACATTTTTGGATGGAGGTAGCATACAAACAGAAAAAGTGTCTAGAGATGAGTTGATTTATGTGCAGAGAGTGTACAGACATAAGTACACATCAGAAATAGCACGAGCAAATGTAATCTAGATTAGACCGGAACATAGGAAAGCAAAAAGTAGTCCAGGATAGTTTGTGTATTGGTGACGGAGGACTGACGGTGCTCCGTAGCTGCGTCAGCTCACCATAGAGGGAGTGGGAGGTGTTGTCTAGGATGGAGTTCAGTTCAATCCACATCCTCCCATCTGCTACTACCTCCATGATGTCCAGGCAAGCCCAACGACAGAGCCAGGCTTTTTCACCATTTTGTTTATCTCACCTACCTCCCCCACCTTGCTAGTAACTCCCCAGCACACCACGGCAAAGAACAGTGTGCTGGCCATAGCACACTGATTGCTCCATCAGCTAGCTCCTTCGTTTTACTGGTGTTGAGCTGCAGACGGTTGTCCTTGCACCACACAATGGCACTCTCTGGGAGAATTCAATAGACAGCTAACTCCTGTACTGATAAATTTGATTGATTTTGTGCTTAGATAGTATCAGCTTCACTATCTGATTCAAGGAGGTCATAGTAACTGGTCAGCTAATCACTGTCTTGTGAAAACATCTGATTTGCACGCTAGCTAACATATCTAGTAGAAGGTAAAAATGGCTAGTTAACTAGTAAACTGTTCAGGTTAACTGAGCTGACTCTCCTCAAGCTACAACTCATAGTGCTTTGGAGTAGAGGCTAGGACCAATAGGGCTAAAGGCTGAGTTATACTTTGGCGTAGATACACGTAAACGTCTACGCGTAGCTACGCAGAGAAGGGTTTTATGGGTAATCGTAGCCCGCAGATGCTCGCAGACGGGTAGACACCTCCCAAATTTCAATAACACGTTGCGCGTAGCTGCAGTTGTGTGCATCAAACAAACGCTAGCTAACCATTAACGTTAGCTAGCAGTTAGCTACTCATAGTTGTCGATGTAACTTGAAATGTACATCTTAAACTCCTTCTCCCTTTTGCTTATCGGGGTTACCGAAAAAGCCCTCATAATTCGTTGAACGCCGGTGACGTTGATTTTCGGTAGGTCCTGCAAACAGTGGGAGTAGAAAGACATTTTTCCATAGCTAAGTGGCTTCTTATTTGTCTCATTTGTTTAACAAAAAAGTAGGTAGCTAACTTATTGCACTTTTACCTTAGCACTGGTTCTGCTCTTAGTTGCTTGTTTAGGAAGGAAATCCACTTACGATTTCTGGTGACTAGTAGTTCTCTTGCCTACTTACGTTGAATGCACTTATTCTAAGTCGTTTTGGATAAAAGCGTCTGCTAAATGACTGTAATGTAATGTAATGTAAACCAAGTAGTAAATAACCGAACCGGAAGTGCTGTGACCTGTTCGCGTAGGCCGGAAGTGGATCGACGCCATGCTGTGCACGGACCCTATTTTCCAATAGACCTCCATGATGGTGCCAGTCGTGGTTGCTGGGAGATTTGCAACAAAACTGCAAAGCCTCTACACTCCTCATCCACGCCCTCAGCGATGCATCCCATAATAGAGGAGGTCATCTGAGAACTTCTGCAGGAGGCATGACCCAGAGTAGATAATTACATTAGATAACCATACACAGAGGACCACAGTGAACCGGCACAAGGAACTACAACTCAGCAAGACAGGACGGCCATGGGGAGGGGAAAAAGAACAAGCCTTGGTTTCCTACGCTTCAGTATCACCCTTACAGTTCTGTCAGCCATGCACATGGATTAGTATTGTATTTCCCGGAGTAGAAAACACCTTATTCAGAATGTGTGAAGTACCAGGTGCACTGTTGGAAGAGGATTGTATTCAAGCTCTCTGAAACACCAAGAAGATAAGCGCTGCCATAAATGTTGCCATTAAGGCAGCGTGTTGGAAAAATCAATGTAGGGTTTTTTTCAGTCCACCTTTCAGACAACACCAGAACACTAAAGCAAGATTGGTTTTGCTGTATTCAATATTATTGTCTTGATTTAGAAAGACAAAGACGAAGCCATCCCAGGCTCCTGGGATTCCTGTGTCACTACTGCGGCCCTGTGAGAGTGTTTATTTTGGTACCAGTTACTGCTTGCCACCACATACTGTGTTTTCAGACACTTTCTTTTAACAGTGTGGCTTCCAGTGATCTTGAATAATGGTACTGCACATTGTTCCTTGCCTGTTTTCCTCCTCTCCTTCCTTCTTCTACTATGACCTCTATGAACTATGACCTCTCCCAAAGTCATAATCCTGACAGAGAAGGGAAGAGGTGCCATTTGAGAGAAGTGGGACACAGCTGTGTGTCAATGGTAGGAGTGTGGAGAAGGACACTATGCAATGCAACACCCCTTGTCCAACCCCCAATCTTTTCACTCCCCAGTTTCCACCTCTCCCACCGTTCCTAGTACTGCAACAGACAACCCCCCTTCCCTCCCTCCCTCCGCCCCCAAACACACACGCGTTACCACCACCACGCAAGCTATGCATCCTGTTTCTAACACTTGCCAACTGAGCTGGCCTCACCAGTCAGCTGAACACAGATCCAGTTTCCCTCATTAATACTCCTAACAAGCCTTTTCCCTCTGCAGCCAAGTGTCAAGTCCCTACCAAAGTCACTCAAAAGACTGCTACCCCCCCCCCCCCCCTCCTCAGGAACACCACCTGGGGAGGGAGCACTGACAAGAAGATAAGCTTTTCGTATCACTGTTTCTCCTCCTTTAGAAGAAGTGAGACACAGCCCGATACCCACTAGCAGTCACAAGATGGATGCCTCATTACATTTGCCGGATTTATTTTCATCAAGTTCATAACAAGACACTGTGTTGTGCAGAGGATGACATATGGTTTGGTGCCATTTCTGATAATGGGATCCATGGGTATAATAGAAATGACAGCAGGCTGACAGGCACGTAATAGACTAAATAGCATATTAGATGGAATTATCTCTCCGTCGAAACGAGGTCCATTTTTGATTAACGCTTTACAAAAAAAAAATCTGGATTCCCCACAATCCTGTTTGAACTCATATATAACGTGAAGCCATGGGTTTCTGCCTGGCTGGACAAACCTCTCCATGGAGTGATTAAAAAGTAATGAAGAAAGGAGACCTCAACATGAGATGACCAAAGTATGTTCAACCATGTTGTAGACCAAATCTGAAAGCAGCACTGCTTGAATCTACAGTTATGTGTGCATGTGTGTGTGTGTGTGTTCCTCAGGGTAGTGTTTGACAATTAAGTAGGAGTATGGAAGATGGTAAAAAGGCACCAAGAAAAAATGCCCAGTTTAACAAGGGATGCTGCTTTTTTTTTTGCATCTGTCATGATACCAAGTAGAAATGGGCAGAAAAGGGCCACGGCTGAGGGACGGGGCTCGTCCATTTGAACTGGACACATCAAGGGTGAGGAAGGTCTCTCTCTCTCTCTCTCTCCAAACACTAAAGGTAGTTGGCAGCATCAAAACAGATGCCGTCAACAGAAAACATGTTCTCACTTGAAGCACACAACAATATCAAAGTGAACATGTTATTTGATTTTCTGCACACCTGGAGCGACGTTACCTTTTAACTGCCCATCCGCTCAACCAGGGGGACCACTCACGCCGTATAGAAGTGTGTGAGTCACTTGTGAAGCAGGATTTCATACACATGTGCATCAGCCATGATTCATCTTTAATGTGGGCCACCCCAAGCAAAGTAATGTGCACTCATCCTTTTATCCTATTTCTAGATTAGGACTGCAGACTGGTTACCTTCACCACTTTGCAGAGGCATTTCATGTATGACGTGCAACAAAAAACACATTACAGCAACCATTGGGTCCAGAAAATAAAGAATAGCTTGACTGATTGCTGTGGGAAGGAGAGATAATGTATCCAGGGACATTGCAGAGATATTGCACACAAAAGGAAGTCATTAGGTCTGCATGGCTCTCCCAGTGGATTTCATTAGGTCTTTGTGGTGGAGTGTGTAGGATCATCTCTTTGGTTACAAGATACTAGTGTATTTCCATTCACCCACAGAGTTAAAGGCTGAGGTGGGATGAGGGTATTTTGATATTTGTAGAAGATAAGCAATGAAGGATTCTCTTTCATTTCGTCCTACTCATATTTTGTGAAATATCACCCCTTTCATTCAAGAGTGGGAGTTGGCAAACACGTCCAAAGGATAACAATCATACCCAAGGGATTTATAAATGATAGCGTACTGCAATGAGAATCTATTTTATGTTTATTAGGCTCACAGGATGATGGGGAAACCTTGAACTGCTTTTGCTGCTGGATGACACCTGAAACAAGCAGCTTACTGTGAATAACTGGCCGCTCACTTTGACCATGAAGGCCATTGCAACACGACAAGCACTGTGCTCAGGGCAGTGTGACAGACAAACTAACGGGTGTGCAATGCAGCCCCACACAGTGCATCAGTGATGATATCAAGGATTAAAGTAAAATATTTTGCATCTAAAAGGGGTCAACTTCAATTGGTTGTTGGCATTGTGATAACTGTACCTTGGTTTTGACGTTGCAGTGGCAGCAAACAGTCCACAGATATTTGAGGGTCCTCCAGAGCAGGATGATGAAGAGACCCCCGAAAAACGTCACCATGGAGGAGGCGAGGAATGCCCACCACATGCGCTGTCCATTATTGTCGCAGGGCACCTCAGACGAGAAGGGAATGACCACGTTTTCCATCTTGGATATAAAGATTGAGGAGTCCGGTTTTATATTATTATTGATATTATTTGTCCTCATAGAGCTGCCGCTTCCATGGGGAACGGTGCCATCTGCCTCAGCTAGCATTTAGGAGCCTTGGAGAGCCTGTGCCAGCGTCCCCAGCCCCACTCACCAGCCATATTGCTTGAAAAAAACAAAAACAACCCTTCGCTGTAATTATTTTCACCCACCCGATGGAGTCTCTTTAGATATTTTAGCAGCCTATGAATTGTTTTCTGTGACAGTGTGAAACCTGTCCAAAACAACGGGTCGGTGGCCCTTGGAGAGAGGCATTTAAATCCGCAATAACGACGAATCTCGAGCGCTTCTCATTTTGAGGGGGTTTCCGAGTCTTTCAGGCCAGATGCCATGGCAAAGACGGTCTCGTTTGCAGCCGTCGAGGCTGCCAATATTATTTCGGATTGTGATAAACACAACGACAGTGAAAAATATTGAAGCCTGTTCTCGGCGAGCCGACCTCTCTAGCCGTCTTCCATCCAGGGATCCTGTCGATCAACGGGCGGAGAATCGATTTCACTTTCCTTCGGCGTCAATCTAATCTAATCTGACAGGTTTGAAACAAAACAAAAATATATGTAAATAATTCAAGTATGTCAATGTTTAATAATCACTGCGATACGGAAGCCTACATAATCTTGCAGACGTTTCCCTCTCTAATTCTGCGTAAAAGGACTGTCGTCTGGGTGAATGTCGCGGTCTCCATTCGGTCCCCTGCAGCCCTGGCACGGTGCGGCCAGCGGAGAGCGCCTGTCAGATCCGCTCCACAGAAGACCGGGGAGATTTACAGGTAGGAGGGCGGAGCGAAGCTCTAATAATAAAGACGGACAGAGGGCAATAATACCGCGACGATGTTTATTCCAAGTGCCAACGGGTCGTCGCTGCTTGGCTGTATAAAATGTAGGCTACAATTGCGCCTTTGCGTCTTTATTGTACGCCAAATGACGCACGTAGGACAAACGAATCGGCTTTGCTTTAAAAAGAACTATATCGACCCTAATGAATTTAAGAAGAATACTATAAAAGTGTGAAGTCCCCATATGAATATTATATTCATACCAGAGAGATAAAAATAAAGTAAGGTCACTATGAACTTGACAGACACACTGTAAGTCCCTGTAGGCATATTATAGGAATATTATAGTGATTGTTCGTTAGGGATAGTGCGTCCCTCTGTCCATTACTGAGTCTGTAGCTCGTCATACTGGCAGACCTAGGCTACACTATTTTCATTCTGAGAAATGAACTTGATATGAGGTGAATTCAAGGAGCACACACACACACACACACACAGAGAGAGAGAAAGAGAGTTACTATGGAGTGTCCTTTCTTCCCAGATGCTGCATAGCTGTATGATGGATCACCTTCACACCTGTGATTAATGTCCTCATAACCCACGCCCTGTCAATTACTGTATATGCTTACGCTTTTAGCTCACATATTAGGACGCACACAGGTGTGGATTGGTGATGATGGTGAGGCATGACTACCAGTAGTTTATGGTTGGACATGGATGTCCTCAAGTTGCCAGCCAGACAGAAGTATATGTGGAAACAGCTGGCTTAGGGCCCTGAATAACCACTGACCCCAGAGTAACACAGCAGGCAGGTGCACACAGCCACCTGTGCCACTAAGCTGCAGACCTATTAGGTTATGCTGTAATAAAGTTTTTTCCCCTTCATTCTCCATGAGTAGATAAAATAGATGTCTTATTTATCTAAGTACATAGAATCAACAAATATCTGAACACTCAGCAGTGGCTGCACTGAGCCCTTTTGCTCTTTACAGATAACAGGTTGACATTCACACTCACAGATATTGTTTAATAAATGTCTCAGACCCCGGAACGATTTCCATGAATTGTGGATTTATGACACAAGATCTTGTGCTCAGACCATTTGAAAAGTAAACGCACACTTTCAGTAAGGCGTTACGAAGATGTACGACTTTCTAAGATGGTCATTTATTATCCAGGGAATATTATTGCTTCTACAGAAATAGCTGCTGTAAAATACGCCACTTTGGAGTTCTGAACATCTATGTAAGCATTTTGACTTCATTTAAAATGGAGATGTTGCCAGCCAACATTACTATCTGCTGGTTAATAGACTGAACATGAATATGAGCTATAGAACAAGAACAGCTTTGGAGGCAGCGTGGCTTCAAATATTTACATTACTTTTCTTTTCTTTTTCTCTATTATTCTTTCTCTATTATTTCTTCCACGTAATCTATTTAGAATTTCATTCCAACGCTTGGGGGAGTTACAGATTACAGATTACACTATATAATACCACAATCAGACAAAACTAAGGAATGTTTTATCTTTTATATTATGGTGCCACTGATCAGTATGAGAGCATGTGATGCAGCCAAAGAACTGAGGATGGACTGTGGACAGCAGTTCTGCTGTTGTCCTCCTGCTGGTAAAATGAGGAACTGTTAGAGTAAAGGGAAATGATGAGGGTATTATGTCTCTAAATGTCAAGCACCAACCGATATTCTGCCAGTTATTTCAAGCGATGATATTCTGCCAGTTATTTCAAGCGTTATGAAGGTTTTAATGAAAATGCTAGCTAGAGTAGAGCTGGGTGAAAATACAACATTTCCAATGTCTGGTGGTAATAAAATGTGTAATCAATGTTCATATTTGTGAAGCAAACAATGTTCTTATCAGCAAGAGTGAGGTGTGAGTGATGTGTGGGAGTGTTTCTAGACATGGACCTACTGTTTACAGTCCAATAATGATTTTCACATGGATCAGATGCATCTGGAATCCACAGTGTGCAGGGAAAGAATAACAATGGGACTCAATTCAATCTTACTATCCTCTATACTAGTCAGATGAGACCCAAATCCCAAAGCAATAATAAGCCTCCCAAAGAGGTCACAGAGAGCAGGAGCATCAGCACTTGCTCCATACATGTCATAATAAATCATACGGGTGTTTATTGCTGGCTAAAGCTGAAGGATTGATCATCCTCCATGAAAGGCCAGCTGCTGGGCGAGTGGCTCCTGTGGGCCAATGGACCTTTGCTGAATGGTTTCAGTGCTGACAGATGAGGAGATCACCATAAGACCAGCCAGGTGGTAATCCCACAGGACATTTGGAGATGCTCGAGTTAACCTACTGGAAGACCAATGAAAGGCCAGACCAGGGCAAACTCATCCCATGAAGCAGCAAGGGGGAAAAAACGTAAGAGAAACATATCACAGTGACAACAAGATTTGACTTGAGCTGAGAAAGGCTACAGCTTGCTAGTGTGGACTACAAAGATCCTTCACTGTCAGACTGGAGACTTCTCAAGTTCAGATAAGCTGTCAGCAGCTGTCTTGAAACAGACACCCCAGCAGGAGGGCTGGAGACCTTACCCCTTTCTAAAACAGGCAGGAAAGGACAAGCACGGACAGCCTGGTAGAACTGCAAATATGTGGAGCGTTTAGTGACCAAGTCCTCAAGCAACATTCCCAGACTGTACACCGCCGTAATGAATATTATATATCATATACAGTATATCATTTCTTAGGAGAACATTTGGTAGAATCATGGTGGTCATTTCTCACCACTACATACTGTATACTGTAGAACCAGAAGGCCTGGGTTGCAGGCAGTTGAGGATTTGGATGTGGTGGATGTTTTGGGGGCATTGGGTGCTCTCTCGCCCCAATGAACGGGACTGGCGGCTAGAGGGCAGTCATCTCCTGTTATATCATTGGCCAGAGGACCATGTGACCCTGGTTGCAGAGCTTGGAGGAAGTGACTTCAAGCTCTGGACACCCACTCAACCAGTAGGTTCTGGCGTGGCTAGGGGCTGCCCAATTGGATGGAAAGAACTCACACAGCGTGCTGCAATAATGTTCATTTCTCTCATGATGCAGGCCTTCTGTTTAGCTTGAGATCAAACCTGGTCTACTGGCTCAGAGATGAGTACAAGAGACCCATATACCACAATGTATGTCAATTATATTTTCAAGATCATAAAGAAAATCCAGGTTTCTTGAGTACAAGGACATGATGGACTCCATGATTTGTTGAGGTTGTAAAGGGAGGACAGCCCAGATCAAAGTGTCCTGTCAGACTGCACTATTTAAGGTGTGATTGTTGTGCTGCTGAAGAACAGATATAGGGCCCCACCAAAGTGTCTTTGATGGTGTACACAAACCAAGGAATGTAGCTGCTTCATCATTGCTGAGGGAAGGCCACATCTTTATCTCTTGCTCTCTGTACTGAGATCCTAGCAGATAGTCTGACTGCCTTATCTCTACCCACAGAAATTGATGGCCATTTCATCTGCCACATTTTATTTCCTGCTGCTTTCAGCAAAAAATGATTCTCTTTCATCATAGTACATCACCGAGGGACACTTTGTTTTTAGCAAGATATTAATAGAGAAGTTCCCCATCTTGATTTCCTCTGCTCAACCCAACCGCTTGTCTATAAAACTCAACCTAAATTATTATAACAAAGCAGAAGAACTAATTGTACACCATCTCATTGACTCATTATAGCAGTAGGCAATGTTACCCATTCAGTGACTGAGACAAAGCCCATGTTGTGATACAGAAAATGAGTTTTATTCTCATGTTAATGTCTCATAACATACAAATCACATTCTTTTAATAAAAGAAAATTCAATCAGTACCTGGCATCTAGTCTTTCTTCCTAAAAATACAACCATTTCATGTTGTACCCATCTCATTTTAGAACGTATTCTATCTACTCAGAAAAATAGTAACATTACAATTTGTTTATGCCTATTTTATAGCCCAATAGTCAAACTTCTGGACCGATTTTCCTTTGAAAAACTGTGCAAGAAGAGATCCCTTTTTCAATAATAATTCAAATAAGGAGCAATCCTTTTTTAATTAAGAGTAAAAGGCCATGAATGAAATGTAAGGAACTGATGTGATACATAAAAGTGTGAATTAGTTACAGTAGAAATTATAGTACCTATTCAAAGTCTACTGGAAACCTAGGAACAGTTACATGTTTAAGGTTCACAGATAAACAAGTGCAAAACAGAAATAAAAAGGATAAAGTTGCCTTAGTGAATTTTGGCACAATAAGATACAGGATATGGTTCAAGGAAGGGCAGAATATTTGTGTCAATATTTTTTGCCTCTTGAATAAAAACAAAATAAAAAAAATTAAATAACAATGGAAAGTCTAACATTTAAATGGATCCTTGGAAAATCCTTTAAAATATTACCCTGCAAATTTGCTCCATAGTGTCTCTTTTTTATGAGTACATTGATAAGTGACTGACAACCAACCACAAAACAAAAATACATAAAAACAAAAAAAAAACATGCTAATATCTGCTAAGACATGACTTGACTGCAAAACATTCCTAGGCCTATGACCTAGTGAAAATACATGTAATATATATATATATATATAGATATATATTTTTTCAGATGTATCTGCATACTGTATTTGTTATACTCTATATTGTCTTTAAATATGTGACAAAGATGATAGTTACACAGTGGTCTGTCTAGCCCTGGAGTGCATTCTGAAGAGTTAACCCGTTGGCCGCCGCTTCGGCCTACCCTCAAAACCTCACCATTGTCATGCGCTCTGTACTGTACTGGTCCCAAAACAGCCCTTAGCCAACTAGTCCTAGATGGGTGAAAAGACACATTTGACTTTTGAAGATAAACCTTCACAAATCCTCTTCATTATGTGACTAAGAGGCCAGGGGCTGGTTTCAGATCAGGCTTCTTCTCCAAAAGGCACTTCCGAAAGGCCCGTAAACTGTCCGTGCATACACCCAGCTACTATAGAAATACAATGCATAGAACAAACATCAATATGTTTGAGTTTCATGGCCGTCACTGTTGGCAATCAGGTTCAGTAAGACCACAGCTACATACTTCAGAGGTCCGATGCCTTTGCACCGGTAGATAAAACACCGCGAGGAATGTGATGTCTGATCTTCGCATTCCATTTCTATAGCATCAAATTTCTGCCAATAATAACAACCATGATTCAATCAAACTAAAATTGTCTTTACAATTTTGACAACAGTCTTGGCATCTCTCTCTCACTCACACACACACACACACACACACACACACACACACACACACACACACACACACACACACACACACACACACACACACACACACACACACACACACACACACACACACACACACACACACACACACACACACACACACACACACACACACACACACACACACACACACACACAGTCATCAAATGGGTGCGTAAATGTAGTGAAACCACAATGTCATATTTGGTACACAGGTTCTGGGTCAGGGATGGTTGAACCTCATGTGTGTACACGGGGGGGGGGGGCACGCATTCAAGCAAACACTGAACACCAATACTCACTCATCTTTTGACTGTAAACAGATGCTTACAACGCAGCATTACACAGACCACCAGAAACCCTTAGGGAAGACTGAATGAACGTTAACGTCAAGATCCAGTGCTACTAACCTGCTCTGGAATACATCAGAATAGAAGGAGGATCTGATTACAAATCAACATAAAGACAAAATAAAAAATATCAATAATTTACATGAGTAGCTCACTGTAGTGTACCTATTGGTATATTGTGGAAGGTTTAATTAGTGTTTGGGAAATGGAGATGAAAGCTGCAGCTTGCTGTAGTGGCAGCCGGTCTCCTCTAGGGGCAGCCAAGTGGAGTCCACAGGACTTTACTTTGTTCTTGATCAACTATAGTTATGATCTGAGTGCAAATGTAGGGGAGGGTGCCACCCTGGACAATACCTGCAAGGCAAATAGATTCATTTTTAAAACAAGTAGAGTTTACAACTTATAAAATAAGAATACTGATACAGATGCAAACACATACTGCAAGGGACACATTCAATGACATGCTTTTGTTGTTTGCTTTCATACAAACCTGTGAAGAATTTGCTGTACTCTTGCTCTATCTTCTGTGCACTTTCAAACTGCTCCTTGGAATGTTTTTGAGATACTTTGTCCCGCAGATACACTGGATCCTTCTGCTCCCTGTGTAAAAACAGAGGTAGTGACATTGAGATATGGAACCAAATGCTGGTGAATTTTTACTGTGGCTTGTAAGGTTCTGACTGTGTGTCTAAATCCACCGGCTGCTGTGGCAAATGGATGAAAAACTTATTTTGCCAGGAAGAAATATCTTTTCAGATGATCGAGACGGAAGAGGGAATCAGCCAAATTTGTCTCTCTGTAAATAGATATCCAATGTGATGAGGTAAGCCAGATGCCAACTGGTATTGGGGAAAAAAATATGTGAGTAGGGAGGGGACGCAACATTTCAACACTCACACTGAACGCCCTTACTTTAAAGAGAAAAACACTGTTACAAAAGGAAAAAGCGCAGGCATGTTTCACCAGCTGTTTGGGATTATGCAAGCGTGTGTGGTGGAGTGGGGTGCTTTGACAGATGCAGCAAAGGGCTCATGGTAGGCTGGAGAGTGTGAAGGCTTATCCTGCTCCATCACACACACACACACGCAGAGTGGGCGGGGATGCCATCATACCAGGACATCCCCAGAAACAGCCTTCACTGCCCTCACCAGCCCTTGGCAGAGGCACAGCACTCTCTGGGCTCCAGCAGCCAGGCGTTCTGCACAGCACTGTGTGCTATACGCCCTCCGAGGCCTGACGTAGGAAAATCTAAACAAAGACTGAAAAAAGGAACTTCCTGCCTTTCCTAATTTGTCTTCTGATCGGGAGACAGGGTGCTACTTACTTGATTTGCTTGGCATTTTTGTAGCGGATGAAGACAACAATTGGATAGATGTGAACACTGTGGAGCCTTTCAATTGCGTAGGGAGCGATGTCAAGCAAACAGTGACAGTCCTGTTTCAGAAAAAAAATAAAGGCAACAAAGCATCATGTCTCCGGACCCTGTCGAATGCACATCTAGTATTCCAAAGGGTTGCTGCTGCAGGTTATTAACATTTGCTAATGCAAGAGGGAATGTTGCTAGTGGAGAGGTTTAATCTTAGATGTCAGTGCATGAAAGGCAGCAGCTTATCTTGAACAAACACGGGCAAAGATAAAGTGGCTTGAATGCAAAGCCACTTTATCTTTGCCTGATACAAATCTGATAAGAAAGAAATCAAACAGACCTGTACCTTTTCTGTTATTTCCTTGATGGAGGCGACAGTGGTCACATCAAAATGGCCGCTCCTGCGCTTGTAGTCGATGAAGAGGCAGTCTTTGACGCCCCGCTCGATGGCTTGCTGAGATGCCTTCATCACCTCTGTGGACATGACAGAATATCAAACCGGAGGAAAGGAAGCACCCTCTGGGACTTGTTCTACCCAGTCAAAGTAGGATTTCTCACATTTGTGGTGTGAAGTAAGCAGATGAGGCAGATTAAACAAATGTAATGTAATGTAATAAATCTGTGCAAATCTGACAAAAATCAGTGGGGAATTCCTAATAATATTTTACAGTACTGCAAAAGAAATGGTTCCTTTTAATTATCCATCAGACAAGCAAATGCAATGGATCGGAGGTGGTGAGGTGAATAATAGCGAGAAGCTGTAAACATTATTTTATTAATGACTTCCATCAGATCCATGTAAACATCCCTCACAGTGCCTCCTGTGCACCTGAGCGTACACAACAATCAAGAACCACAGCTTGTACCTCAAACACAACGGTGGGAATGATTGGGATTATTTCTATAGTGGAAAATGATTCAATTTTGGAGCGAGTGCTGGGGTAAAGCCCTCTTGTAGACAACAACCTTTCACATTGTAACCACCCAATTTAAAACCCTTACTTTTTGTATGGCTGACAAACATCTGGATGAGCTGAACTCACCCAGTACACATCTGCAGAACTTCCCAGGGGACTCTTTGACCAGCATGTCCTTGACCGGGTCAGGTGAGCGGCCCGAGGACGAGCACCGGTCGGGGGGAGGCGCACTCCACCTTCTGGACCCGCTGGTAAGCCAGGCTCACACAGTCTGACACACAGAGCACACAGCAGACACAGGTTATGTAGTAAACACTTCCCTAGTATCGTCTTGATGTTTGGATGTTATAGTATAGTCATTTTTAATCAAAAAGAGCAACAGTTTCCTCCTCACCGTCTAGGAAGGGGATGGAGTCTGTGCTGATGGCGTCCAGAGCCACCATCTCTTTGCTGTCTTTGGAACTGCTGCGTTTGTGTTTCTGTTTCCTCCTGAAGAAGGATCTGCGGGCCGCTGCAGAGAGCGTCTTACTGGAGCCGCTGTCTTCCTTCATCTCCGTCACGCTGTGTCTGCGATAGAACTCCTGGTCCATCCTAAACCACACCACACACACACAAAAGGAGATTTGTGTGTGTCCATGTTTGAGACAGTGAGTGAAACAATCTTATGGGGCTTAAATGAATGAATAGAAAACCCATAAAAGTGAGGATTGTTTTTGCAGTTGCAGTTTTGTAGTGCAAAGACATGTGTGTGTTTTTTCAACTCACATGTACTTGCTGGGGATCTGCCCCCTCTGGATCTGCTGTGCGTTCTCATCCAGTTGCCAGGCCATCCAGGTCCCAAAGCTGCCCTTTGGTAAAGACTCATCCACGTACAGGATGTCATCCTTCTTAAAACTAAGGTCCCCCTCGGCCTCCCCCACCCGGTCGTAAAGTGCTCTGACAAGAGGAAAGGGGGGAAAAGAGAGAAGAGAGAGGATAAAGTCAATAAAGTGAGTGGGGTAGTGATGTATCGGACACGAAAGATGGAGAGAGAACGAGACAAGGGAAGCAAAGAGAGGGAAGGAGGGAAGAAAGGAAGTGGAAAGAGTGAGTTAATCCATCTACAGCATAGCCCTGCCTCTGTTCGCTGAAGCCTCGTAAGTCATTCCTGGGCAGCCAATCTGTGACAGCCAGGCAGGCTGAGTGTATTTACTGCAGATGACATCACATGCCCACTTGCCTATATGACAAGGGACTGCGGCAGCTGCGGCAGCGACGTGCACAAACAGACTCAAGAACAACAAAAACATGACTAGAGCTTCACGTTGCCCTTCATTCATATGCAGCGTATTCCTAAGGGCCTGAACAAACATTGAACACAAAATGCAGTGCGGTGTTGGGTGTGTGGTGATGAATGAGAGATTAGATAACCTAAATTTGTGTTGAGATAAGCATCTTTACAGTGAGACGGTGGATCTGGGACATAAGTGGTTAGATGAAAACGATTCCAGCTACTCCATGGGGTGCTCCAGTGGTGGGTCTATATATATATATATGCTCTGTGTGTGTGTGTGTGTGTGTGTGTGTGTGTGTGTGTGTGTGTGTGTGTGTGTGTGTGTGTGTGTGTGTGTGTGTGTGTGTGTACCTGATATAAAAGCCGTCTCCTGGAGTGTCTTTGAGCAAGTTGAAGTCATCCGGGCGATGCTGCACCTTCAGTATGACCGTCTCTGCAGGCTTCAGCATCTCAACATACACCTCCTCTGCGGTCTTATTCTTCATATTCACCGAGTTATACTGAAAGACAAAAAGAAGAGGGTGGAAAAAAATAAATAAAGGAGATGGTGGGAAAAAAACAAAAACAACACACCGCCCTTGTGTCACACTGTGAAAAACAGACAGACACTCAGGGAGAAGAGCCGAGATTTGGCGAGTGTTCACACTCATTTACGCCTGGGAGGGGTTTTACATGGTAAACAGCAACATCTCCTCCAAGCTCTCAGCTGTATTAAAGTGTCCCAGTATTGATTTGTGTTATGCAAGGAGGAGCGAGTGAATAGGCTGGGAGATTGAAGGAGAGGCTGATGCTATGTGGTCTAATGACAAAGCTGCATGACGGCTCAGATAGCTGGCCCTTTTGTGGCCGAGCACTAAGTGGGCGCATGCCAGGAATGGCCCATTATGAGTTTTCTGTGCTCTGGATAGATTACCCATACACAGTGGGGGGGCGGGGGGGGGAAAAGAGAGGAGTGGGCAATCAATGAAGAACAATGACAGGCAGGAAAAATGCCAGTGTCTTTTGGCAGCGTTGGCACAGAGTTTGAAATAACAACGGCACACAAAACTTGAGACCTGAATAGTGCTTGCAAACAGCCTTAAAGAGTCTTGCTGTGAGAACACTTCAAAAAGAAAACTACACCTCTACACTGTATATCTTTGTACACTATATTTACTTCCCTAAAACCTTGTGTCTGTCTATGTGTGTGTGCCAGCATGCGTCCATACCTCCAGGATCACATCCCCAGGCAGCAGGCCATCAGGACCCCTGGCTGGGCTGTCCTCCTCCAGGCTCTCTATGTAGACGCCTCGCAGGTTCCCTCCGCAGAGCGTGACTCCCACCTCCACCCCAGGCCTGTGCACCGTCACCAGCCGTGGCTCGCCCAGCTTCCTACTACCCTCAGAGGGCATTCTGGGAGTTGAAGAGTGGGGGACAGAGGGAGATATATTAGAGTGTGATACTGTGGAACAATGAAATCTATTTGTGGTAAATATGTGTTTGTGTGCAGGTTTATGCGGTGAATGTATGTACGTGTTGTTACCGGATGAAGCTGTGGGGGCTGGTGGTGGGGGTGGTCTGCTTGGAGGAGGGGGTGAGGGTGCCCTCGTCTTGTTCACTAAGTGTATCGATGGTGGAGTGATTGTCGGGGGTGGTGGCCCCGCTCCCCTGGGGGGTGGACTGAGTACTGACTGGCTCCAGGCGGGAGCTGCACCAAGAAAAAAAAAGTCAAACAGACGGAAAGTTTCACCTCCATCTAGAAGTTCAATGTACTTCACACTTGAGTAATGACAGAAGAGCGATCATCAATTCAGTGTTTCCTTTACATTCATTCAGCTAGGAAAATATAAATACAATTAAAAATCATCATCTGGCCTCATAAGCTATATATCCAAATATATATATTTACTGGAACCAGACCTGGAATCAGCCAAGGAGCTGATTCCCCCACATCTACAAAATAAAATGCTACAGGAAGCACTGTGTTACCTGGAGCGTGAGTGGTTGCCCAGCTGGTACATGTGTGGGTTGTACTGGGCCATGATGGTGATGGTGTCACACTGCTGGCCGATGATCAGACGAGCCTGCTGCTCCGTAGCATTCCGCAAGTTTATGCCGTTGTACTGATCAAGGAAGGAGGACAGAGAGAGGAGCGAGAGAAGAGGTAAAGGAAAGGAGAGATGATATGTACTGTATTCTCCCAGTCCATTAGGGGTTTTAAGTCATTATTTAATACTCTTGCTCTTGAGTATTGACAAACAATCGGCTTCCCACCCACTTTCCTAACCTTAACAAAAGAGCATACACTGCTTGTTCCATAAAGAGACCAGACAGCCACTATCTGCTTTGGAAAGCAATGCATGGTTAAGTCACTAATGTATATTTATTACAATTCTTTTTGTTTGATATATATGATGCTTGTGCCATCAACCACCCGCCATGATTATACTGAACAGGCCTGCAGATCAAGGGAGCCCAGCAGAGCTTAACCATTAATAGGGAAAACACACCAGGGGCCACTATCAGCGTCTGTAGGAGATTTCCCTTTACAGCCTCTTTACTTCAGATATAATATGACATGATATAATGTTTTTCATAGGTTTACACTCTTGGTGTTCCTGGTTCACAGTAAAAAAAAAAAAAATGTCACCTTTTCTTTTTACATTTGGCAAAAGTTTTATTGAGGAAAGACAGGTGCCTCTGAAATGGGCCAGTCAGAACATGGTTGGGTTCTTGCAATGAAAGCTGACTTTACTGGAGTCGACCAATCATCTTACGTTTGGGGCAGGGCGAGGTGGGAAGACCCTCTAGTACTGCAAGCAATTCAGAGCAGTGGCTCTTTCTGGCTGCTAGAAATGGGCACATGGAACATTTGTTCCCTGAATGATAACTGGCAACCACAAGTGATGTGTGCAGCGATGTGTCCCCCAGCCGACGATCAAGCCTTATTCTCAATACTGGTGAGAAAGTTGCAATGGTAGTTAACTTTAGATGCCCCTTAGACACCCACACTGTTGCCAACTTGGTGACTTTATTGTTAGTTTTAGTGACTTTTCAGACCCCCAGGCAACTTTATTTCTCAAAATAATTATGACTCCCAAAGCATGTGGGGACAAATCAGTATGGCCGATTTCAGGTCAAGAGGTATAAAGATCACAGCGCTTCCCATATACAGCATACCCCCTTCCCTCCCACTAGGAGCGAGAGAGCAGGACCTGTGTAGCATATATAGTCATACAGGGGTGTAAAAAGTACCCAGAGATTATACTTAAGTTAAAGTATGGGTACTGGTTCAAAATCTTACTCAATTACAAGTTGAAGTATCTAGCTAAAAATACACTTGAGTAAAAGTCAAAAGGTTTCTACTTTTAAATGTACTCAAGTATTAAAAGTATTAAAGTATTAAAATGTTTTAGAATTGTCTATCCATTGCAATAATAAAAAAGCATAGGGGACATTTTTTGCATTAAAATTACTTCACTAAATTCACTAAAGCCAAGTGTAACTAATTGTGACATCACAAAGGCCAATTGTGACATCACAAAAGCCAAACGTAACATCACAAAGGCCAAGGCCCATTGTGACATCACAAAGGCCCATTGTGACATCATTGTACTGTCCACTGGAAGCTTGTTAGCATTTTGTATCAATGCAAGTAGAAACAAATGGGTTAAGCTAGCCAGTATTTACCAAACTAGATACTGGCTAACTAACCCCATCGGCCATGGGTGCCGTCCTCATTCCTCATAGCTTTAGAGGCCATCTTCTGTAGCTTCGCTGACTGTCATATTCTGATAGCAGGTTTCATCAAAGAGCCTCGCTTTCTGGTCTTGCACAAGGACCAATAAGCATGGGTATGGGCAGGTTAATTTTCCATTGATAGGGATCTTATTGATTTTAAATAAAGTACGGCCGTGGGGTTATTAGTTCAGCCAATGAAAAAAAATAATACTAATTTAAAGTTTCTAAAGTTTGTTGAACCTGCGAGACTTACTTGTACTTGGTAGGTCTGAATTTTAAATGTAAGGAGTAAAAAGTATCTTTTTTTCTCGAAAATGTAACTGAGTAATTGTATACTTGAGTACAAGTATACAAATTGAATAATACTCGAGTGAAGTACAAATCCCCCGAAATCGTACTTATGTATAGTAACGAAGTACAATTACTCAAGTACTTTACACCCCGTAGTCATATGTAAAGCGTATGACATCATCAATTTTTTCAGCAAATTTTTAAAGTCAGTGTAGGCCATACCTCTAGTAACTGGTCTCCATACTCCAGCCCTGCCTGATGGGCAATGCTGCCTCCAGTAACTTTGGAGACAAAGATCCCGCCATTCTCCCCGCTGACGATGGAGATGCCCAGAGGCTCTGCCCCTTTGTGCACGATGACATTGCGAGGCTCCTCCAAGTACGGGCCTGGCGGGAGAGAGGAGCGAGTGTGAATGACTGGTATCACAGAAAGTGAGGTTACGTGGTACAGGGCAGATGAAGGGTGGTGGGGTAAAAGGTGAGGTGAGTGGGCTCAGGGTATCACAGCAGCGCTGACCGACTTGTGCTCTGGAGAGCTACTTGTTACAGAGGGGCTTTTGCTCCAAAGCTTGAACTTGATTGTCTGAGCTCTGAGCTTGATCACACCCCCACCCCACTCCCCATCCCCGCAAATTGATCAGCTCTCCAGCACACCGGTTTACACCTGGCTTACGCAATGAAGAATTAGGAAAGACTTTAATTCTTACAATACAGAGGCATACGGTATCATGGAAGCACAGGCAAGTCAAATTCTTTCATATGAAGGAGATTTGCATGGCTTTGTGCGACTTCATAACAAGTTGGCTTTGGACATGGCAGACAATTCCATGAAGGCAGATAAGAGGAGTGGATTAGCAGCCAGAGACAAGGGTAGACAGAGTGTAGCGGTGTACAAACAAGACCATGACCCAGAAGCTCAGGACTGAATAATATCGTTGCATAACATACATACTGCAGACAAAAGGGTGCCTTGGCTCACGACCAAAATACACACGTATATTGGCCATGCTGTCAGCACAGGGCGCTGACACGGCATGCAACATTTGAGATCCAAGTGGGTTTCTGACATGAAGTTGATTCTACAGATATACACAAACATAACACTCAACCTAGAAGTTTAGTTTATCAGGGATATCCTAGTTTATTTCCTGGATCTTTTCAGTGAGGCACAAATTATATACAGCATGCACAGAACTAACAAAACAAACCAAACTGCACTCTTGGGGTGGGTGAGAAACATCACACAACACCCTGACATTGCACCTAAACTGGATAGGATTATTCTATACCTCCTGGATGGTACACAAGCATGTGAACATTGTGAACGTGTGGGAAGGGGGGAGGAAGGGGGGAGGTGGGGCATTCCCTTGTTTGTAGCGCTGTGAGGGAGAACAAACCTGAGGCTCCTGAGAGAGGAGAACCTCGGCCTTGCAGCCAGAGGAATCCTTAGAAAAGATCGGTTACGGTATAGAGATCTGGAAGCGGAGGGTACAGAGAGGCGGGGAGGTAAGATAAGGGGGAGAATGGAGGTGGGAAACCATACAGAGAGGACAGGAAAAGGAAACAGTGTAGAAGACAGTGAGGTGTGGAAATACAAAAATGTAATAAAAAGAGATAAAAAATTTGCATGGAAGTAGAGAAAGAAGAATACAGAAAAATGATTGCAACACAGAGATCACACAGACGGCAGATCACTGCTCCTCCTGGAAATTGCATTAGGCTTCCATAAAAGTATTAAAACATTTTCACACACTGGTTTCAAACTGAATTTTGATGAGATGGATTGCACAGCTCTGACCAAGACGGATCTGTTGCCTGGCAACCCCGTTAGATTCAGCCTAGAAGGATCCCTGAGGGCAGATAAGGGAGCCATCATACCTGGTTCTGAATTGAGCATGAGCATCATCATCATATTCTCCATCATTCACCCACTAGCAACACCGTCTGTAGAGCCACTTCCTCTGTATCCCACTCCTATACAATTCAGTGTTTATTTTGTGCACCGTGTTTTTGCCATACCTGTCTTTCCTGCGCTCCCCTATTGGCACAGGGCTGACGGAGATCCGGGGCAAGGTGGAAATGGAGCCCTGCGATTGGCTACTGGCAAAGGAGGAAGTCTCCAGATTGAGAGGTGACTGTGGAGGCGTGATGAGGCTCGGGCTGCTGCACTCTGAGTGGGAGAGAGAGCCTGGATTGAGGGAAAGAGACAGAAAACACCTCACTGACGGTCCATTTTTGACAAGGATGTTGCTGTCTAGTTCGATTTGTGCATGGAAGCTCCTTTTCATTTACCCAACTGCCACCTGTGAGATGCATTGCATTACCGCTTTGTTGTTAATGTGACCAAATATGTCACTGATCCACCTCCAGAAGGATGTGTTATTGCTCTGTCTGAACACAACCCGACCACTCAGGATGCATGTTAATACTCAGTAGAAACCAGAGGCTACAGGCTGAAACAAGGTTAGAAACATGTTGACACACACAGTGAGCTGCTCAGCCTGACGATCAATACTGGGTAAATCAAGTGTTTCCACGAGTCTCCCACTTTTACGGTTCCCCCGAGGATGACATTAAAGGTTGCAGCTTTTTCAGCGATCAATTTCCTTCTGCTAAAATAAAGGGTTGTAAAATATGAAAGAAAGTGAAATATTACTCCCCAGCCAGCATGCCTAAATTATTGGGTGTCGGGAAACACGGAGGTGATGGGAAAACATACAGTAATACAATACCTCTGTCTGAGCCCAGCATGGAGCGAGGGTAGCGGGGAGTGGAGGGGATTTTGATCCTCTCTGTGCGGTACTGGACGTTATTGGAAGAACCTGACACAAGGAGAGACAATACGGTACTGAGTGCAATGACAGAATGTCTGAAAAGAGAGAGGGAACGTGAGTGTATGGCGTTTGTGTTGTGTTTGTGTGTGTGCACGCGTGTGTGTGTGTGTGTGTCAGACTGACCGAGTCGTGCGCTGGAGGGCAGTGAATTTGTACCGTGTGAGGCTCTGCTGCTGCGTGACGATGAGGAGGACTCGGAGTATTCGCCAACACGCTTCTGCTGGCTCAGGTCAAGACTCAGACGACCCTGGTGCTGTGGACTGCACAGAAGAAGAAAAACACAAAAAACCACACACAATGATGCATACAACGGCACCTCATATTCTACACTTTTTTTTTTTAAGAACGCCCGACCTAATCCATAAGCAGAGTGTGGGTCAGGTGGTTACCTGGTGTGGTTGTGCTGGTGGCAGATCTGGGAGGCAACGGAGGGACAGTTGCTGGTGTGAACACGGTGACTGCGCACTGTGTACACTGGATTCCTCATCACGGCGGTCACGGCCGGGCATGGCGCCAGACCACGGTGGGCTGAATCTGACATGACGGAGGACACACACACACACACACACCAGGTTAGAGAGGCGCACATCTGGAATGGTCTAGTATTTGAATGAATTGGTAGATATGTTACTGTGAGAAACTCACTAGGAGGTAGGGTGCCATTGTAGACTGTGGGGACGAAGCCTACGCTGTGCCTATGGGAGCGGTTGGGGGAGGAGCGCAGCATCTCTCTGGGCTCTGGAGAATGCTCATCGTTGGAGTAGCTCTGTCATGAGTGACAGATAAAGAAATGGTCACCATTTTCCCAACAGGGTAACAAAACACCATTATTTCTCAGGTGGAAAGCACCCCCGCCTGTTTCTAGAGACAAGTACCATCTAACAAAAGTGACAGCATGAACATCCCACTTCTATCCCCACTTCTCTCTCCTGCACGCTCCAGGGCCAGTGGAGGCGGCCAGGTGAGGCCGTCTGAGCCCCAGGCACTGACTCAGCTTTCTGGGTTTGGTGGCTGTTCCAGTTGGAAGGCATCAATCACTCCAACGTGCTGGCTAAGAGGCACGGCCCAGAGGCATAACTCTGACAGGGCTGTCAATTCTATTACAAAATGGACACGGGTGGGTGGGATGATTTGAAATGTTGGCCCCGTTTTGAATTTTAACACTTCCCAAATACATCCTGTCCTCATCTTTTCATTAGATACACTACTGATCTGGCCTGAACTGATGCAAGTACTGGAGTGGAAGCAGACATCGGACATGTTCAAAGAGGCTTTTCAGAAATTCACATAAAAGGAAATTGAGACCTCAAAACCAGATCTAGACTCTCAAACAGACTGACCTGGAAGGTGGGGAGGGTAATAGTCTGGGGGGTCATCCTGCGTCGGAGAGCAGGGGCAGATTTAGGGCGTGGCCTCTTCACCTCTGGTTCTTCCCCTCTGGTTCGGCCAATGTCCTCGTCACATGACTTCCGTGAGGTCAGGACCTTGCTGTCCAGGAAGTAGTGGTTTCCATTCCGGTCCCTCTCTCGTTCGCTCCTCTCTCTACTCTCTCCTGCTGCCACGGAGATGGCGGCCTCTCCCTTGCCGTCCGAGGTGATGGTGCAGTCGGAGGCAGAGCTGCTTTGATGTTTGTGTTTGAATTTAAAGGAGTCACTACGCGTGGGTGGGGTAGGAGGGTTCGGGGTGGGGGTGGATGAGGAGGAGAGGGATTCTGTCTTCGAAGGCTGTGGGGAGTGGGAAGCGGCTGCAGCAGCTACAGCGGCTATCTGATTGGCTGCCATGTACTCCATCTTAGAGGAGGGCGTTTCAGGGCGCTTGAAAGTGTCTGGGTCAAAGATGGACTTCCTCTGCTTGGGCGATTTGTAGATGGAGAGCTGGGTTGCTGCTGTGACTGGACTGCTACTATCCGGTGCTACAGACATGCCCACCACCATCACTTTAGGCCAGGTGCCCCCACTATGCTTCTTCTCCAGGGTGGTCTCCACTGTGAGGCAGTCCGAGGGAGAGACAGGGTCGTAGGGCAAGGAGGAAGGGGCCTTGGTGTAGGGGCAGCACTCTTGGAAGGCACTGGGGCCGTAGCGCCCAGTACCCAAGTCGGAGGCGGGCCGGAGGCTAGTGGCGTGGAGGGAGCCTGTGGAGAAGGGCTTCCTGATGTCCCCGTACACCCCCAGCTCATCGGCCTCACTTCTGACCTTCCTCCTCTCCCCGGAGATGCTAGCCATGCTGCCGCCGCCAACGTCTGGGCAGAAGATGTCCGTCTGCGTCGAGCTGTTGTGTTTGAGGTTGCGGCTGTTGCGGGAGTGAACCTCCGACAGGTGAACGCGCCCGCTGGACTTCTCCGACGACTCGCGCAGGCTCTCAAAGATGTTCTGGCCTGAGGTACTGTGAGGGAAGAACTGTGGAGAGGACAAGAGACGGGATGAGCCGCAGCAAACCAGAATCAAACCATAACCTTGTTGCTGAATCAACACAGCTTTGGGTTTTGTAAACGACATACCGAATTCTTTCAGTATTGAATTGAGAACCACCGCAACGGTTCTCAATTCAAAAACGCAAAAAGCATCAAATGTGGAGCACCAACTGAGTGGTAACAAACAGTAGCAGGGTGAAGTTGGAAAAGTGCTATCTAGGGCAAGGGAAAGTCAAAGCAGCCCTTGAAGATTTCCAGCAGAAGTGAAGTAGCAGAGGTGCTCAGAGAGGGAGATGACGGTGGCCCACCTTCATGAGAGAGAGGCTGAGCGAGTCCCTGCAGTTCCTCAACAGAGCCTCGCACTCTGTTAGGGATTTGTTATCCAGAGCAATGCCGTTGATCTGGGGAGGAGAGAAACACTGGACATAAGGACAGAGCCTTTCAATAGTACAATAAAACATTTGTTATGGTTTTATTTTTCCTTTGTGAAGGACACACACACACACACACACACACACACACACACACACACACACACACACACACACACACACACACACACACACACACACACACACACACACACACGAGTGCCTGAGGACTGAGACGTCTCACTTTGCTGCAGTGGGTAAAGAAATCTAGGCCAACACATTTCAATCTAAAGAACCCTCAACCCAAACATCTCCATCACTATAGGCTTGACTGGAGAGGCGTCATAAAAAAATACTACTGGATGGGAGAGGAAAAGTGGGTAATATATTAAAAGACTGAGACTTTCTTGTAAAATAAGGTTGCATTGCAAGGTTTGCATTAATCGATCAGACTCTGGCTCAGAGGTGACGGTTTTGTAGTCTGATACATTTTCTTCAGTCTAGAAAACAATCACGTCTGAGCCACTATGGGTTACTGAGTTCAACTATGGATGCTAAAGTGCAGCCAATGCATATTTCATTGTCGATTCAGCACTTTGGACTCACTCTTTTTTTGCAAACACAATTAAGCCTTTAGTAGGTTATATATAACCTGATAGGGTAATGTGATTAACAGCTGTGAAGGCATGACATAATACGATACACTTCCATGATTAAGATCTCTTAAGGCATCATCTGTTCTTACCACTGCTAACTGCTGCTGCACCTAAGCTATCATCTGGCATATCAGTTCTCCTGGCTACAGGGATGTGGCCGCTATGCTGCTAAAAGGAGAGCAGAGACGCCGTGTGCCGAGTTTGAACTAGCAGGGGGATTAAGATTTCTGCTGCTGGCAGGTTAGGATAAGGAGAAGAGTCAGGGTCTTCCTTCGAAAAGAGACACTGAGATGTACAGATCCATTTCTGACACTTGTCACTTCCTTTCCTATTACAAGTGTGGTTATATTACAGCTGTGCAGGGACAGCACCACCTAGCCCTCCAAAGCTGCAACAGTGTTTGAGGATTTAATCAAAAGGAGGGGGACTTTCCACTTTTTCGATTCCACATACTCAACCAAATCCTGTCTTATCTGGGTTTGGAGTGTGGATACTGGAATGGAACAAGAAAGCCCAGGAAACCTGTGTGTGCTGTGCCATGGTGAACGCCCAGGAAGAGGGGGGCGAGAAGAGGATTTTAGAGAAGCTGACGTTGACTCACAGCGATCAGTCTGTCTCCGACGGTCAGAGAACCTTCCCTGGCTGCTGGACTGCCCTGGACGATGGCAGTAACAAACACCCCACCCTCCAGACCGATACCGCTGTCTGGCACGCAGAAGAGAACATGGGGTATTAAAAAGAAAACATGCCACAAAAAGTTATGAAACATGAACCATAGAGAGTTTGAACTTGATCAGTGGTGTGTTTTGGTAGGTAGACATGAGCAGGCCGAGGCATTTAGCAGTATATTATACCTTTGTGTCCCATGAGGTTGATGTGAACGGGAGTGACAAGTCTGCCTCCCAGGGACTTCCTCCTTCGTACCACCATGTTGATCAAGCCTCCGCCGTTAAGTACCGCCTTCACCACCTGCTTCCTGTCCTTATTGGTCAGGTCCATGTCATTAATCTTCAACAGCCAATCATTCACTCTGGGAAAAACAGAGCGGGGCGGTGAAAAATGAAGTGAACTCTTATGCCGGTTAGTCTACAAGAGGGCATGGCGCAGCTTATAGTGGAGATTCTCACCTTAACCTTCCATCTGCAATACTTCCTTTATCCACCCTTGTAACAAATATTCCACAATCTCCTGGTAAATAAGGATCATTTACCCCCTCAGCGATATCAAACCCAAGTGCCTTCAAATCCATGTCATCCTGTAAAGAGAAAAATACTAAATGTCACTTTGTGAACATTGTTTTCACATCGACTCAGATTTCACTGCGACTTCAGATCTTTACTGGCTCTCAGGAGACCGGCATGTCACCGAATCACTGTTGGTAATGAGAGTTGAGCACTAGTCTTACCCTGTCTTTCTCAAACTCCACCACCTCCGTCTCCCACTCCAGGGAGTCTGTGTCGATGGCCGAGTCGTGAGAGCTGTGGGCCATGAGCTGACAGAACCGGGCCTCCTTCTCCAGCTGGCTCTCCATCTTCTCCCTAAACACAGGAAGACATTGCACACAGAGTCAAAGGTCATTCACTAGAGAATGGATGGGCACAAGAAAATATGAAAAACGAAACAACTTTATGGTGCACATCACTATGTATGTAGACTCCATAGATACTTGCAAACCTTAAGAAAGGAGTTTTTCAAAACAAAAGCAGGCGGTCTGGGGAAAATTTGAAGATGCAGAGATATTTCCTGCATTCTGGTGAGTTTTTGTGTCTAAAATAACAATATAGTACAAAAACTGCATCTGAATCTTTTAATTTCTTGTAAAAACGACTGAATTTCCTTTTGCAACGACTGAAACTTGCAGGCGCATTTCTTTTTCGCAGTTTACACGCATTTGGGCTCAAACCATCACTGAACTAATAATGTAGCCATAGAGACGACAAACAAATATAGTAAATGAGCAGATTTTGAAATTTGATCAAAATATTGGAGAATATAGTGAGAACTGACACCACGGGAGAACACCAGGAGAGAGGCTGGCAAGTAAGAATCCATAATGAACTGAGGGGGTTTTTACCCATAGGAATAACAGGCATGCAAATGTGATTAAATAATTTAATCCTTAGAGTATCAGAAATTATGTAAGTTTTACATTTCAATTTAAACTCGTTCTACCGATTCAACCCATTTTCTACCTCCACTTTGTCCAAACCATGCTGCAGAATGTTTGTTACTGTCAGAGAAATGTATATTTATTTACACGAAAACTAAAAGTAGAATCCACACAATGCCCTGCTGTCACTAAGATATATGGTGCCCTACTGAGGCACGCCTTGAGGGTGGCATTGACATTAAAACCCCAATCTCATATTGTTCTTCAGAGAGGCTGTGGGAGAAGCTCTCAAAGTCACAGCATACTGGGCATGTTGACCCCATCAGGGTGGTCATATACACGGTTGGCCAGCAGAGGGAGCTTTTAAACTCAACAAAAGCAAGTTCTCATGGAGGGAGGTAGAGAGAGAGAGAGAGGGAGAGACAGAAACTGTGTGTGCACATCCAAAACACTGACGCTTTTTGGGATTACACTTTTAATCTGGGCATGCAGAAATGGCGCCAGGCAAACAACTGAGCTTCGCGATGTCCACAAAGGCAGCGTAGCACAGCTTACGCCTAGCCACACACTGAGTACGACAGCTTATAGAGACAAAGCACTAGGACACACAAAGTTAGCTGGGTAGAAGTAATATTGTTCTTGCTTACTCAAATAGGGAAGGATTTTCCTTAGACAGCTTCTACTATTGTCGTCGCTTTCCTATAATTTCAGTCTGAAAATGAACTGAATATAGGAGCCGTTTGCTTCAGACTCACTTTAGCTCTTTGAGCTCTCGCGACGCGTCATTCTTCTGCTTCCTCATGTCGTCCAGATTCCGCAGGGCATCAGCCAGGTCACTGACTGCCCGGTCCCTTTCTCTTCGCAGGTTATCACACAGAGTCCTGGGGAAGGGGAGGAGAGAAAGACGGATAAAAGAAAGGACAGAGTAGAGAGGAAGAGCACATATGCATGCAGAGTCTCTTCGATCTCTTCGACCGAGCCCGTCAGTAGTCTTTAAAAAGAGACTGACCGAATGCTCTCCCTCTCGGCCACTATCTTGTCTCTCTCCTGGAAGGCCCAGTCCCGGCGACATTTGGCCACCTCTGCCTCCTGTGTGGCCTCCTTCAGCTCCTGGGACATGGCCTCATACTGTTTCCTCAGCATCTCAATCTCCTTGTTGGCCCGTTCCATGTCCAGGGTGGCCGAGTCTTGTTTCTAAGAACATTGCGAACACATGCATAAGATTACACAGGGATCTTGAGACCAGTGTGCCACATGTTGCATTTCCATTTGTTGCAGTGTTCCTACAGATTTTGTCGTGAATGCGGTGGCATAAAGACTGATATGAAATACCTGCAAGGGTCAGTCCACTGACATAATCCAACAACTGGCAGTTTACTGGATCTACTAAGCTTTTTATCATGTGTCAAACCTTTGACTTAATACTGCCACATCTAAGAGTTTTGCTACCTGTGCGTTTCTTACCTGTCTGGCCTGGTAGTACTCTCGGAGCAGCTGATCCCTCTGGATGATGGCCTCTGTCCTCTCCTTGCGGGCCACATCCCTCTCCTCCCGGAACGTCTCGATGTCCTTGCAGGCCTGGCTCAGCTCCTTCTGGGCCTCGGCCTTGTCCTTCACCTCGTGGCAGTACTTCTCCAGCAGCTCGTTCCTCTCGCAGATGGCCCTGTCGCGGTCCACCAGTGACGAGTTCAACTCCTGCCACGCAACAAAGAGGGGAAAATGGAACGGGGGCATTTCAGCAGTACGAGTCATTAATGCGATGTGAAAAAAATTGATTTGGAGGGTCAACGTGGAGTGATCCAGCACTGGTTATGAATCTCTTTTGTCTGTCTACTGGGTGTTCAAAAATATTCTTTAGCTGACCTAGGCTATTTTTGTGTAATGTCCTGGTTGAAACAGTCTTCGATCCTGACTGACAACTGGATACATGGCCTAATTCATGAACAGACTGACTGATTCCAGATGCCAATCTAGTGTTCTCACAGAGGAAGTGGTTTGGACTGAAATTCATGGATAGTTAGGGCTGGGCAATAAACTGAAAAATGTACCGAAACCGGCATAAACGTCTCCTTACCGCTAGTATTTTACTAGACACGATAATTTCAGTAAAGAGCCTACACAACGTTTATGCACGCACGTTATGAGCTTGTATCTAGACTGGGTTGCCAGATCAGGTTGCAATCATTCTGGGAGATTTAGATTTGGAGCCTTCATTTCCTTGCTGGCCAACAACCTCTCAGGGTACTCAAGAGTGCAACAGCCATAACTGCTATACAGATTGATATTGTGTATTACAGTCCACGGACAACGTACATCCTCAAGCCCTGATACCTGTCTGAGAGCCTCCAACTCTTCGCTGGCCACCACTCTCTCCGAGGAGGTGTTTTTGAGTCGGGCCTCGGCGGCCTCCAGCGCCGTCTGCAGCTTGTCCAGCTCCTTGATCACCTGGTCCCTCTCGCTCATGATGAGGCGATACTCATTGAACACCGAGTCCCTCTCCTCCTTGTACTTCTCACAGTCCTTGCCCGCCTTCAGCTGGAAGTTCTTGTAGCGCGTCACCTCCGACTGCAGCCGCTCCATCTCCTCTCTGCAGCTCCTTGTTCTGGGCCGATGACTTGTTCAGCTCCTGCTGCACCGAATCAAACCTGGGGAGGGCAGGGGGAAGTAGTGAGGGTTTAAAAGAACATTTTTATTACATGCCCGTATAAAATGATGGTGTGCTGGCTGCTGCTGGAGTGTAGCTGTGCCTCATATCAGCACTTTATGTGTATGGAGGTGTTAGCTGATGGACTGAATCAAACCTGGTAGGGGAAGGCAGTGAGGGCTTGAGCCAACATATTTACTACATCCCCCATATAAAATTATTTATGTAATTCCTGGAACATAAGTGTGCTCATTTCATGTGGTGGTGTCATCACCTCCTCATTGAGGTGGAGTACTGCTGCTGATAGTGCATAGCCGAGTCGCGCTGTTTAAGCAGTGCGTCAATTTGCTTCTGTAGCCGCCGGTTTTCCTCCTCGGCCTGCTCCAGGCGGCTCAGGTCTGTGTTATGGTTGGCCACTTTCTCACTGTAGCGCTTGCTCAGGGCATCGTACTCTTTCTTCACGCCTTCCAGCTTGTCCATGGCGGTGTCGTACAGTTTGTTCAGCACCTCGGATGAGCCCTCCCTCATCACCTGGCCATGACATAAAAAAAAGCTGGTCATCATAAAAATAGTGGTATTGTTGAAAGTGTTGTCACTCAATCATCAAACAAACATTTTCAAACACTGGAATACGTCGTCAAATAACATGCAGATGAAAGAATCAAATTGGGACTGCATTTGCTGTGCACCAGCTGAGCAGCAGATGGCATCAATGGGTCGACGTACTGCTATTCTGAGAGTGAAGTGCAAGCGAATCCAGTGCCAGCCTAGACAATGGCTTTTAGATTTTTTTATTTCTAGAACTAGATTTCCCTAGATGTCCCTGAACGTTGTTGAAGAGGCCAATCTTACCTCAGCATTATGTGCAAAGTGTCTCATTGAGACAGCATTTTTCACTCTAGGTCAGAATAAATATGTAAATACTGGTAAATACTACTTGCTGATATAGTCTCATGAGTCCTGGGAGAGCTGGGCTGACCCGAGGGCAGTACTGACCCAGTCCTCAATACAGCCTCTGTGTGTGATCGTGTAGCATGGGTTGGGTCAGTGTGCCCTTTGCACAAGCCAGAGCCCTTTCCTTCTACACCTGCCCTTTTCACAAGTGCCCTGTATGCATTTCTCTGTGCTTGGCTGCCCTGTGCTCTCCACCACTGCAGCGTTCCCATGGGAGCTGTGTTAGACAGTACTGCACAGCAGCCCAATACAGGTCACAGCACCCTTATACAACAGCTTGTAACACAGTACTCCTTATATAGAGGACAATAGGCAGTCTTCCTTTGACGAGGCCAAGGCCTCCTGTGAAAGACCTAAAAATACAGTAAAAAAAACAAAACATGCACCATTATTGAAAAGGTGCAAAACTGGAGCAATGGTGCAATGATTTTTGTAAAGAACATTTCTCACACAGATATGGGCAATAGTCAATTTCCTTTCACATATACTGTCTGCACTATGTACTGTCTGCACTATGTCAACAAATCTATGGGAACCATTCCAGCCCTCATAACAATATCTGGTCCACGGATCACCACACACCTGTGTGTTAGTGGAGTGTGTACCTGTTGTTGCTGCAGCCGGAGGTCCGCCACCTCTTTCTGGTCTTCGCTGTGCAGTCTCTTGAGCTCCTCACAGTTCTGTTTCAGGTGGTTGTGTTCTCGGACCAGCTGGGCGTTGTCCCTCCGGAGTGCCTCCATCTCCTCCTTCAGCTGCGACTGTTCACCCAGCACCCGGCTGTGCAGCATGCTGGGGAGAGGCCACACACGTAGAGAGTAAATACAGAGGTGTGTGTGTGTGCACAGACATGCTGGCAGACACCCAAATGGAAACGAGGAGCTTTGATGAAATCAACATGGGCTTACAATCCATCAAGGGCATTCTGCGGGAAGATATCTTGGTGACGTGTAAAAAGGTCAAAGTGAAATCAGTTTCAGAAATGATGTCATTTGTGGACAGTATTTAAGAAGGGAAGACAATGAGAGTTCAGTCCTCTGAAAATGTATGACTGGGGTGTAAACGGAGGTTAGCAGACCATAATCTGTTCAATTTGATTGCTTTCCTGGACAGTGTGGCTGACATACAATCAGTTTTTTTGGAGGGAGTTGAGCTTTTGTGATAATCCCAGTCATCCATCTCATCCTGCCTTCTCTCTGTGTATACTGTAGACAAATGCTAGGCAGCACATACTAACTTCATGCCTAGATGTATTGTTTGGGATTAAACTCCATGTGTGGAATGACTTGACTGGATGTAGGTTTACTTTGGTAGGAGTAGTTTTAGCGGACGGCACAAATATCCATGAGATCCATGTAGAACTGGTTTGCTTTATGTGACTAGCAATTATCCTCAACTCAGTTTCGAACTCTTTTGCTCCTTTTATATAGGAGAGTTTCTGACTTGATACATTTTCATGCTCCAGAGATTAAGCCTAGGCCGGTGTGCTGTTAAGCTGAATGATTCAATCACATAAATGCCTCCATTTTCAGGATTTGAAAACCATGCATGTTTTTATGTAATGCTAATTCCTTTTCGATGTGAAAACCGGCTGCAGCTCCAAGGGATGTTCTTTCAGTTAGGTTAATTGCAACACCACGCCATTATTTTTGCCATCAAACTCCAGTAAAACCATGCAATAAAACTTGATTATTTCTAAGCTAAAAAGCAGCAGGTGAGAGGTGACAGAATGTGCATCCCTACATAAAACAACTGCACTCATCAGTTGAGTCCCAATACTAAAAACCCCACTGCTTTTGTATGAAAATCAAAACAAGTTAGAGTCAGGCTGAGGAGCTGCATCACATTCAGGCTGAATAATGCAGGCAAATGTTTAAAACTGAAAGACTTAATGAGGTCATTAATAGAAATGGGGAAACAAAACGAGTGTGGCATGAGAAACACTCACTGGTAGAAGTCAGCCTCTTTAACAGCCTCCTCGCACCTCTTCAGTGTTTTGGTGTGCTGGTTCTGGAGAGACTGCAGGTCTGCCATGGCCCTCATGCACTGGCTTTTCAGACGCTCATAGTCATGGCTGGCTTTGGAATTTGGCCTTCAGGAGACAAGTAGCAAGGCATCAACACCCCAAACTAGCAACCTTGTCTGCAAATGCAGCCAAACGCCAGCTCAGATATGAGGATAGAACAAAAAAAAGGAAGGTGGTGACACTTCACCTTGCATGAGAATTCATAAGATAAGATTTGTTTGATAATTTGTTTGAATTTAAACATGCAAGCATAGAGCATAGTGCATGAGCATGATGTTGGCATGACACGTATACAACTTTGTTCTGTGCAGCCTTCCGATCATCTGCTGCATGCAACATATTTGCTAACTGGAGCACATTACCTGGGAGAGACAGCTGGCTGCGTTTTAAAGTTAGAGTCAACATTATCCCCGACAGCAGAGAATTATTAGATAATGACATGGCACCTGGAACTGAGGACAACCTGGAGAGTAAACATGATCAATCATAAACCTTACCTGCATTGAGGGCAATTAATCTGAGGTCTGAATCAATAGATAAACCTTGGATCTGACGCATTTCATTCATGCAAAAAGAACATTTCTAAATCACAGCAGACTCCTTCAGAGACATCCTCTGAATAAAAAGTGTGATAAAAAAAACAACAACAACAACTTGGCAGGCGGGCCGGGGTTTATACCTGCAGTCGTCGAAGGTGGTCCCAGGCGATGCCAGCGCCAGACGCTTACGGAGCTCGTCTCTCTCCCTGGTCACCTGGCGGAGCTGGAACAAGATGGTGTCCAGGTTGTCACCGGATGGCCGGTTGTCGTTCATGGCCGGGGGAGGGGAGGACGCTTCACCGTTAACAGGCGAACCTGCAACAATGAGCACATTACCAGAGGCTAGGACCATTGGCAGTGCGCGCACCAGAAAAGGAGGTTCTTGATCAAGGCACATCATCATTCAGAAGTTGCGTGATATGCATTAGCCAAGGTGGGATTAAATTCAATTTGTCTGACCTACACTGACAGTAATGCAGCAATGAAATGAGAGCATTAAACCTGACACCACCTAAGGGAGTCAGTCACCTTATCTCAGGGCAAAACGCAGCCTTGCATGCAAGCAAATACTGTGTTAAAAGGCAAAAGAGGTCAGTCCCAGACATTTTGAGTACATAACATTAAATAGTAAGACAACAACTGCCTGCTATGAAATTCCCATTTAACCTGCTGGGGGTTTTTTTTCCATGACAATCTGCTGCAAATTGTCAGAGACTTACGTTGGATTGACGAGGCTATGCCATTAGTAATCTGACAGGAATATGAAAGGCAGAGAGCGCAGATCTCCGATGGGATTGGGATTTGGTATTTCTGGTGCTTTCTGTCTGGTTTTAAGTCTCCAGAGATTTTTTTATTATTATTTATTTTATTATTATTATTATTATTATTATTATTATTATTAAGTGTTTGTGCAGACAGTCATGTTTGGAATGTCAAGGAATCTGATGTCTTTATAAAAGGATTAATACCGAACACTGAAATACTTCATTTCCAAAGCTTGTGTTCTCTTCATTTGGGAAATCTGTTGGGAAATCTGTTGGGAAATCTGATCGTTCCATTCTACCAGACCTGATTCAGAGGGCGAGCCGCCACTGATCTCAATAGAGGAGGTTCTGCTGTTCAAATATGAAAGAAATCCTACTTTATTATCCTTAACTATATGCCAAATAGATGGAACACAACAACATATGATTATGATAAAAATAAATCATACTAAAGTCATTTTCAGGGATGTTTCCTTCATAGAACGGGACACCCAAGGCAGAGGGACTGGGGCAGGAAATCTGAGGATTATGTTCATCTTTGGCTCAATGTTTGGCCCTTTTGGAGGTTTACGTAACACAGCTGAGTCATTTGGACCCGTGTCAAAACTAGGGAACAGCAAGCATGGTAAACTTCCTTAAGGAAAGAAGAGGACAGTGGGAGAATGTTTTTCTCGCTGCCATTGCACCAAATAAGCTCTACGGGCCTTAAACCGGGAAAAAAATAAAACAAAAACACAGAATTCCTGAGTGCCGGATAATATCTCCTCAGTTCTGCACGCCTTTAAAAGCACAATCTCACAAGTCATGGTGTAGACAAAGCCACATATTTGCTGCAGAGATGGTATAGAAGCTCTCAGACCGGTCGTGGCACACAAGGACATTATAAGGATCTTGGGTGAGTATACGTACCGACGCTGCTGAGGGAGCTGCTGCTTTCTGAGTCGGAGGGCATGGTGGAGAGAACGCTGTATGTGGAACCTGCCAATGCAAAGACAAAGGGGGTATATTTAGATATAAAAAGGAACCAGTATTATCATCCATCATGATAAGAAAAATGTGTTTTCCCCCAACCAATCGAATCTTAACTGTTATGTTGCTAGATTGATTAACCAATTTCAGCATCGGCCTGAATTAATTGCTTGTGCGATGTACAAAGGAATTAATATTTCAACGTGAGCTGCATATTCCCCGCACAGTTGTGTAATGAATCTGGTGTAGGGTACACACACACTTCCAGTAATAAACTTCAACGGTCTATATTATCACTCTGGACCGCCACCGTCATTATACCTTCTCTCCCTCACTGTGCACTCAGGCTTGCTTTGATGTATAGTCCCTGTATGTTTCAGCTACACAGGCAGAATGTCACGGCTGAAATGGGATTTTCTCTTTTTATGTCAAGCGCATGGGAGGGGGGGGAGAGAGAGAGAGAGAGACCATCTGAATAGCTGTACACACTGCTAAGCTGGGGGATATTTCACACAGGGTACCTGCAATCCATAGGGGGAGAGGCGATGCAGCTCCCCCGTTATACTTCGAGCCAGATCTCTGCAACGTAAACACGCCTGACAACGATGACAGAACGTAAGACTTGTGCTTATTCCGGGAGGCATTGCCCGTCGTATTGCACACTGATGAATAACAGATTTTTAACCTGCATGAAACCACATAGTGTTACACATACACACATCACATGAACACCTTCCTGTGTGACAGTTGTAGTACAGCAGGAGAACAGGAGCTGGCTTTGTCGACAGCAGGCAATAGATCGACGCCAACTGTTCTAGATCTCCATCTCTGTCCTTGCCTCCCCACTGGGTTTAGCTAAAGCTCTGGCTCCAGCCCTCAATGTGTGACAAGGCCAAGCCTAATTAACTATGAGCTCTGTGCGACTGAGCCACTCCATCTCAGGCCCTGCAGACAGAGGAGAGGAGGGAAGGGGGGGGTGGGGAAGAGGAGAATGGGGGAAAAGCAAGAGGGGAAATAAGGGGAGAGGCAGTGTGAAGAGGACAGATGAAAGGAGATAGCCTAACTAAGTAGCAAAGGAGATAAGGAGGGAGGGCGAGAGATGAAGAGGAAGAGAAATAAGGAGAGAGACACACTGGAAAAAAAACAGAAGTGCAGGGAGGAAAGGCTTTTAATCTGTTCTGATGCTCCCTGAAGCTCGACACTTTCACTCTGCGAAGCACTCAAAGAGCACAGCTTTGATTTCGTATTGTTCTATCAGACATGATGAGAGCCACTCTGGGGCTGCACAGCATCCGTTCCCTGCACCCTCAACACAGCTCTGCAAAACGCTCGTGCTCGTTTCCCTGGGCGCATTAAAAAGCAAGAACTGACTTCTTGAAATAAGTATCTGACTAGGTGTCGTAGGAAAGACCTGAGCCATTGAGAAGTATTATGCCAGCACAGCACTGGAAGATAAGTCGTTTTAAATACAGTACATTGTCAGCAAAGCTCTGTGCCAGAAATAGCCTGACAGTGTAGCTTCTGGAACATTGTATTTTGTGTGATTTGAAAGCCAAAACACTAAGAAAAATTAAATTCACAGTAATCTGCACCACTGTGGACCATCACCGCAACCAACTACAACTCTCACAAACAAGGCCACTCTGGGACAGTCCACAGTGTCACACAATCTTATTTGGCTACACAGACGATGCCTTGCATGCACATGAAAATGAACTAAATATGGGGAATTTTGTTGTGTGCTGATACAGTTCTCTCTGCAAGCACACCAATTAATGCAGTATGGATTGCATATCAGATACAGGCAGGCGATCACATGGTCAATGGGTCGACAGCATTAGTCTTTTCCAACAGGCTTTTAATCATCAATAGCAATTAGCACCAGCCTCATTCAGTGGGGCTGATCATTTGTAAACACGCTGACCGAATCAATAAAGCCTGCATGCATTTGGACAGAGCACGGAGCTAATCCACAGCATGGGGAATCCACCTGTCTCTTTGCTAAACACCAGTGAGTCGGGATAGATCAGACCTGAGAAATCATATCCTACATCCACGTTACATTCTGACAGACGGATGCATCCTGACGGAGCGGAGGTTTTACTCTGCTACCATCACAACAGGCTCGGCTGCACCCTCTCCAAAACATAGCAGCTATTGAATTAAAGAGGTACACTGTGCTAAGATGTATTAAAACAGGAGACCTGAGAGAGCAGGAGGTTAGAACAACAAAAGGTCTGTCTCCATGATGTAAATAGGTCAGGGGAGTTCCTCGCTCTGCCTTAGGGGATCCACTGCTCCCCCTCCTTCTTTCCCCCCCCCCAATCAAGTGCTGCGTTCAACAGTTGCCTCAGACGACTAGATTATGTACTCCGGCGCATGAAGCGAGATGACACACGTTGCCATGGTGAGTCTGGATGAGAGGAATTGGAAATTCTGCAGCGTGGTGAAAAATAAGAAAAAGGGCATAAGAGACGGGGAGGCTGGTGGTGAAGAACGTGCTCTCAGTGCCTTATCAAAAGAGACAGACAAGTCTGGCTTCCACTGTTGAGCGAGACTCAATTATTCAACAGTTCCAGAAAATTCTCTTATCCAACACTGAAAGTGGCCCTGAAAACATAAACCGTGTACGATTATCTGAGCGACTGGACTTCAAAACGTCCTTTATCTGAACATCTTGACAAGTTTTAAAACTACGGATTTGATGCAGCCAGACAATCTGTTCCCGGGAAGGAGAAAGAAAACTTTCAGGGCCACTCGGTGAAAGAATAGCATTAGTATTCCAAAAATAATACTGGGTGCTATTCTTTATTAGCCGCTGTCAGCTCTTCTCACTGTCAGTGAACAGCAGTAACGAAAAAAAAAAAAAGAAAGTCGAGAGGCTGGCAGAGTCCAAACAGTCTCTGTGGTCTTTCTCCTATTGTGTCCTTAACTTCACCACTGTTAAACTTAACAACCCTGAATAATAGCAATATTAATAATATAGTTGAACACTATCCAGTCATTTTACAGATCAATTGTGTGTGTGTGTTAAAGTGGGGTTGAAGGAGAGGTCGGCATTTGGCCGGAGGGCAAAACGTCTCTTTTACATCCCAGACCTCTAAATCAGCATATCCCTGGCTGTGGTCCTGCTCATAGTATGGAGGCTATGGTGGGTGGGGGTGGGTGGAGTGAGGTAGCTTTCCTGAAACTATCCCTCCCTACTAGGTAACATGGGAGGAAGGTGGCAAACTGTGAGGCAATGAATAAGGCGAGAGAGAATCAGGAGGAGAGAAAGAGACTTGAACTTCTTTCTTACTCGCCTGTATCCTACATCTCTCCTTCACACCGTATAGCCTACCATGTGAACTTTAAGGTTACAGTTGTTAAAGTCACACACACAACTACAATACCTGTGTCCTATTCTCTTACTGGGATTTCCAACAAAGCCATGTGGTAGGCCGAACTTCTTGGGAGGCAATGACACCACAGGCCAACGTTCTGGGCAAGGAGCCAGTGATGTCTGGCTGCCGGGGGAAGGGATTGATCATTTGAGCTAAAGAGTCTACAGTCGGAATAAACATAAACACATCTGACATGATGGCTCCATGAGCCAAGATTACTCCGCCGCACGCAGCCAGACTCGCGGCGCAATGTCCATCTCTGCCTACAGCCTGCCCTTTGGTAGAACAGATCACACATCTGCAAAGCATCAGCATCTTTCTCAAACGCATCCCCAAGGTCATTTTGGATCTGTGTGAACACTCTGGGATATGAAGGCAAGAAAAACACGGAGATGTGTGAAGCCATAAAAAGGCCCTCAGCCTTCAGCCCGGCAGACCTGTCAGAACCTGCTGAGCAGCACCAGAGTCCAGTAATGCCCCCGTCTGCAATACAGCCCGGCCTATTATCAGCAAGCCATAATGGGCTTTCTCTCCGTGCAGAGCCCTAGCTAAGCATAAATGAGACATAAGTGCTTTTTGAACAGCTTGGCTGTGCCAAGGATTGGGTCAAAAACAAAACAGTGAAAGACGTCTGGACAACGTCTTCCAAATAGGCTTCTATGGCCACTACAAATAGGATAGTGAAAGACATGGCTGCCTGTGTGGAATACTACTGGACTTTGGACAATCTTTGTGATATTCATTTTTAATTATAGCGTTCATAGTGTTGAGGGGACTCAGTGACTAGGCTACACTGTTCTAACATCTTAAACCACCAGCAGAAGTGAATCTAGCCTATAGGGTAAAGCTACTGAAACAATAACACTGTTACAAAGAGAACAGTACTAAAAGCGTAGAAAGTGTGACAGGTAGGAAAAAGCAGAAACCTGAGATGCTTCCTTTGTGAACACAGCTGAACGCCTTTGACACTAGCCTCACTAACCTTCATAGTGACTGGTTGGTTTTGCGCTGGTGCAGAAAACTGAGCAGTAACCTTATGAGAGCCTCCTCATTTGCTGTTGATCACAGGTCAGTTTTGGTCCGATACTGGACGGAGGTCGAACAAACGACAGCAAGGGGCAGGCAGGAGAGAATCAAAACAGATGGAGAGTCTAGCAGATGGAGGGTAACGGAAAGAGAGGGCACCACGACGGAGGAGGAGAGGAGGGATGAAAAGAAAACATGGACAGCAGAGCAAAAAGCCTGGTAGAGAGGAGGAGGGGAGGGGGGGGGGGTTCGGTAAGAGGAGGAGTGAAGCTCTGTTTATTTCCATGACTTCATCGTGCTGGCGAACATTTAGACACTGGCATTTCCTCTACCTTGTGGGGTAATTAGGAAGTGGAGGAACATGTGTAAAATGGTAATGAAGTCCTGTTGCAAAGTAGTGCCTCCTGGCTGTGCAAGCACTCAGCGTGGACACAAGAGGAACAAGAACAACACTGGATGTTTGTGTTGCTAGTTTAACTTTCTGAAAAGAAGAGCGATTCACTTTTGTCCCTTTTTTTTTTTTTTTACCTTGATGTACAGGGCACCCCACGCCGCCCCACTTTTACAACCAGACGAGATAAAAGCCTTCCATGATCACACTTCAAATGGCCAATCAGAGATCAATGGGATTAAACTGTGACAACGCCACCGATGACCCGGTGAAAACACAGAGGTCAGCCTCTCATTAGCCTGCATCGGAGGCCTTGATCAGATCGATTTATTGACCGACATTACTGACAAGGGGGGCCTGCACCATCAACACGAATTACAACTCAGCGGCATGCTATTGGCCGCCGGTAGGCTTTTAGCTCCTTTGAGAGCACCCATCGACAGCACCACCAAAAATAGCGTCAACTTGGCACATTTCTGCTGAGACCTGCTCCGCTGGATATACAGAGGCACCGCGACGCAATGAAACATACAGACAACTGCTATGAAACGCCATCCATCACGTCGAAGCAGGAACACCGGCTAACAGACCAGGAATAGGGCAAGTAAAAAAAAAAAGGCGGTGGGGGGGAAACAGAGTGGGGTGAGGAGGAGAGTGACAGCGTGCGTCATCGAGCGGCAGACATTGACATAGACAGAGTCGCAGAGAGAGAGAGGCCAGGTCCAGCCCATGAGAGATATTTAAGTGCAGCGGTCGTGACAGTGTCAGGGTCATAACTCATTCTGTCTGTCCCCTGTGGTTTATGGAGTGGGACGGGGGACACTGGTTGACAGAGGGGAGGGGAGGGGAGGGAAAACCCCCACCACCCCACTGGCCTATGTCCTGGGCTGCTGTACACAGAGCAAGCTGCTGACTGGGCACTTTGGGCCTGCTCAACTTCTCAACAAAAGGCCTGTTGTTTCCCCTCCCTCTCTCGCTCTCCCCTCTTTCTATCACCCTCCTCTGTCTCTCTGACGTGTCCCTCCATTTAAAGTATGTGGAGAGGAGGAGAACCCACTCACCGAGAGGGGAAGGAAAGACAGCGAAGAAAAGAGATACAGAGAACGAGAAGGCGATGGGTGATGAGAAAACAAAGAGAATCTTAAAACGAGAGCAAACGGAGAGCTAGAAGATGTGGACTGTGGACACCGCATCCTGTCAGGGGAAAGTGTGTCGTCCTCCTCTCGCATTGTGTTTAAATCACTGTCAGGCTCTGCAGTCTGAAAAGAGAGGGGAGGGGGGAGTGCAGGTACATCTCCTCCTCCTAGTCCATTCCTCTAGGTAGAACATTGCCCATGTAGCGCAAGGGGATGAGTGCACAATCCAAGGCCTGAAATCTGATTGATTCAATTCAGCTTGGGAAGACGGATGTGCGCTCTTGCTACATAACAAGGCCGAAGCTTTAGTCATCCGACTGAATGTTCTGCTGAGCAGTTTAATTAGAGTTTGAGTACGTTAAAAAACAGAGAGTCAGAGTCCTCCGGCATTCTGACGCACAAAACAGGCTAAATAATGAATGACCTGTGTCCATGTTGTCTACAGCACAGACATGCTGCGAGGTTGGCAGCAAAATGACAATAATAACCGACGGAGCCCGAGCCTTGAACAATCAAGCATTTGTGTGAGCGGTCTGTACATTTTTCCTTGAGGAAGAGGATGTTCCTTTAGAGCGTCGATGGTTTTGTGCGCTCGTGTGGAGAGACTCAGCTGGCAGAGGAGGAACAGCTGAGAACAGGAGCAGGCAAGGCAGCGTGATGGGGAAGATGACTCGAGAGCATGTTGCTATCAGCGAGACTCATCACGTGCATATTCCCCCCCCCCGTCTCACTCTGGAGGATTTCCATCCCTGCGCTCTGTCTCCCAGCCTGAAGGTACTGGGTGAGAGGCTCGTCTTCGGTCTCTCACAAGTGTGGGTAAAACACGGTAATCGCATCAGCCGAATCACTACACTAAAGATAATGAAAAGCACATTTAAAAAAAAAAAGAAACAACAACGCTTGAGTCGAATCAGCAGCAGCCAAGAGCGTGGCGGCTAATACAGAGGGCTGTGGAGGCATGATAATGCGTGTCTCACAGAGAGCGCTTACACCAGAGAGAGGAGAGCTGGGCCTAATCCTCTGCTGAATAACCACAGGCTGACTGGCCAGACTCACTACTGGTACTCATTCTCCCCTAGTAGAGAGCACTCAACACCACTCAACTCTCAGGCCCAATACTAGAGTCTATGAAGAGGGAAGACGCAACCTGACTCAGAGTCAAATCCATAACCTCAGAGTGTGAAGAAAAGCCCAAATCCAGCGTAATCAACGCCAGACAAAGACGAGAGACAAAACAGACCAAACTTGCAGCTGCCCACAGGTGAAGATGTATCGATGCTCGTCAGGCCGACAGGGCTGAGTGGTGCTCTGCAGCAGCAACGCTCAATGCAAGGGAAAGTGATAAAGCTCAAGGAAGCATTAGCAATCCAGTCAGCGGGGGACCAAGACACCAAGTCAGCAATACTCGCTAAGCCCTGCCTGCTGGTGGTCGGCAGAGACGCACTTAGCAGCTGTACGCTATGAATCACAGTGTGCAGCTCTGAATTAATCCCCAACTTTCCACATGAAGCTTCAGCCATGTCAAAGTAAGATTTGTCAGATACGTCAAGGGATAGCACTACTCTGTGTCTCCTCCCTGCTTTTGGATCTCAAGGCTCATCCTGCATTCAGGCCCTCGGGGCATGACGCTGGTTGCGAGTAAGCCACTGGCTTCAGTCATTCAGGCAAAGCAAAACAGGCAAAACTAGACAAGGCTTTCACACTTGGTTGCCTTTTGTCTCTCTGTGCAACAACAATCAAAACCACTCAAGTGCAGGCAGTTACCATGAGGACTGAGCAGTGAGCACAAACCAAATGACTATGATGAATGCACACTGTAATTAAAATTGTAGCCTTATTGCATCATTCAAGAAAACACATTCAACAAAAAAAAAAAAAAAACAGAAAGCCCACTGGGTTTTCACTAGAAATGGGAAAGGGGGATTGAGGGACGCTCTGCTAGGGATGTATAAGCATGCATGGGTAGGTTACACGCAAACCCATGTACAGGTCGATATGGCCCCGAATGTCAGCAGCAAGCCGTTGTCATGGAAACAAGTCAGGCTATCTAATGTGCCATAACCATATCATACCATAGACAACAAATTGGGTTAAACGTTGGGTGTCATGGATCTTGGAAATACAGCTTGTCAATTTATTCTGCTGAAAAATGATATATCTGGCAACCCCATCTTAAAAGGGGTGAGGCTAAAAAACACAAATAACAGAGCCAACAAGAGTCAAGCCATGTTCTGGTGTAGCTGTCCATCCCCAGTCCTCTCGTGCTGGGGACCGAGACCACCCAGATAGTGCTCATTGGTAGAGGTATGCGTTGGCCTGGTCTCGCTCATTTGCGACTCAGTTGAACGTCAGATTTGAGTTTGTTAGTGTCTCGGGTCTTACCAGTGGAGTGGTCCACAGGTCCACCGCCGTTGTTGCTGAACAGGGCAGAGTACAGGTCGGGGTATGCCTTCTCCAGGGCCACACACAGGTCGAGGAAATGGTCGCTCTCCTTGTTCATCAGCATCTTCAAAAGGTGGTCCACTTTCTCGGCGCTGGACGAGCAGTTCTGGTCCAGCTCAAACCTATCGAGTTGACTCAAGGGTACCAGAAACTATCAGCAACTCTATCAGCCGGTCCGCATCTGTTATGGACTCCAATAAGTTCTGGTGGCACTGGTCTAACAACTCTTTGTGCTTTGGCTCCATTGCTATCCGCTGTAGTTCCGTAGCTTTCGAGCTAACCAGACGGCCAGGTGGATGTTATATCCTTACCTTTCAAAAGCACCGAGCGATTATTGAAGAACTAACTTATTGCGGCTTGCACAACTTCGCCGGAACCACCACGGCATTAGATTGCACGGGAGATCAATTTTTATAGCAAATTGAAAAAGGCACAAGAAGCCATATTTGTTGCCCAAGGCTGTTGACTGCACTAAACAGCGATACATTTTTCCATCTTACTCTTGTGTGGCAGTTCAGGTCGTTTTTTGCTTTTCTTCCGAGTACGCTTTGCCCGAACACGATCCTCTTCCGATGTATCATTTACTGCGCCCTACGCCGACTCAACTGCTAGGAAAACTATCGTAACTCTGTCGCCAATCCTCAGTTACACTGTATCCTCCGCCATGTCTGGGCAGCTCAGCAGCTGCTGCCCGCTGTCAATCAACTTGCCATACAATGGCCATATATGGTGAAACGAGGCGGGGTTTTAGAAAGACACGCCCCGTTTTTCAATGGGCGTACACATCACCCTGTAGTACGTCGAAAATCCCAGGCGTAAAAAATGAGTATGGATACAATATCGATGAAAATGTTGTGATGCCTTATAACCAGTCATGTAGTGATAAATGAAATATTTGGTGAAATATGACCTCCAGTGTTGGATCACCATAACCCTGTAAAACCCGAATATAGAAAAAAATGAGCAAAAACATTTTTCACCTCTCAGATGTTGTTGTAGGGGGCCTCTGATGCAGAAATTAAAGGGTTTTCAAATGTTTTATGTTTTAGTAAGTTTTTAGGGACATGTTGTAATATTGCAACGTTGGCCCTAGTTGGGAGCAGAATTTCTGTGTTTATACTCACATTGTTTGAACAAATATACAAAACAACTAAGGGTTCATTTGCAGGGTTGAGTGCTTATGTTGCCCCATAACAGTCTATATCATGAATAATAATCACACAACAGTCATATTTTTTTATGAAGTCATTTATTAATAAAAAAAAAAAGATAAAACTGTATTTACAAAACTCAAAATTTACAAAATCCCTTCTGAGCATTCAAAGTCCCAGTGTCCCAGTGTTCAGCCATGTTCATTTGCAGTGATAGTCCCAGAAACAGTTCTTTTCCTCTGAAAAGCAAAGACGAACATTACACTTGCTGCATAGGGTGTTGGTATATCCTGTATTGCAGTGTCTGCAGCGCCCTCTGTTCGTCTTCACCGGGAAATGGGCGATGAGGTCTTTGCGTACATCCAGCGGGGGGTGTGCAGATAACCTTTTGGCTGGGACCCCATTTGATGGACTTCCATCACCTGATGGTCTCTTCTGAGCACTCAAGGGGCTCCTTGATGTCCCTGTCTGCGTTTCTGGGCTCCTATTGCCTGAAGATGGTCGCCCTCTCTTTGGTGTGTTGAGTGTTGTATTCACCAGGATGAGAGAGGATGCTAGTTGTGCCTGAAACTGTCTCCTGTTCAGTATCTCCTTCTTTGAAATATTGAGAGCTTTGCAGTCCCGCTTGTAGAGGAGCCAGGCGTTGATCACAGCGAGGATGATGGTGTGCCAGAAGATGTAGGTGTACCAGCGGTGAGATTTCATGGGGAACTTGTACTGGAAACGGCATCATTGGTGATATCCGGACCAGAAAAATCAGTATTGGGACTGATGAAATCCTTTTTCAGCTAACGATACCTGTCACGGGGCATGGTGTGTTTGTTAGTTTGGGGCTCAATGTCCACATAATCATCAGCTGGGCAGTCAGTGGGCTGTAGATTTTCTTTGTCCACTTCACCGGCATCTTCATCTGCCTCTTCGTCACTCGTATCAGTGTCTGATTCCATCTCAAAATCACTGTCTCCATTTTGGATGGCATCAATCACATCCTGCACACTGTAAAGAACACCTCTCTTTGCTGGTGGCATTCTGAAATGGAAAAAGTAAAACAAACAAATAAATAAATATGTACGTAAGTAAGTAATACATATGAGCATATATTCTCCAGGCTAAATAATTTCAATTCAAATGTATCCTAATCTTACTTTCACATTCCACCAAATTCACACAATAGTGTCTGGATAGCCTATTATGCTCTCTACTTATCATACTAAAAGGGAACACTTCACATCCCCACATTCCAGAACATTCTCACCTGTCCCTGAACAATGCAACGAGCATCCCCATGTCCCCATGTAATGTGTAAGGTGCAACTGCTATTTTGACTACCACCCTCACCCAGGTATGTAGAATTACAACATAGACATAACATGCTCAAAATCACATTTGATGAATGTATTCCACAATAACTAAATATCTACATGTTATAGACATTGTAATCATCATAAAAAAAAATATTTAAGGCATTTTACTTACTTGAATCTTGACAAATCCAGTCCAATAAAACAAAGAGATGAGTCTGAAGAAAAGTTTGCAGGTTGTGTGAGTTCATGGCCTGATGGCCGGACCTATAAACACATTTACCATCCAATAGCATTGCAGGGTTAAACAATAGGACCCATTGACTATCTAAATGTGGTCTTTTAAAAAAAAACAATTGCCGATTTTTTTTTTAGGATAGCTAAAACTGATGTTGTAATTTTGCAACAGTGGGCCTTACAGGGATAAGGCAAACAACGATCTAACTAAATAAACAATAATTATATTTTCAGACAAGGACGTTTATGACTTTACCTTAAAAGACCATATCTTCATATAAGTAACACCAGGTTTATACTATTTATTATGATGTATACCATGAAATGTAGTATGTCAGTCTGATTATAACCCTTTGATTTGCAGCACAGGTATTTTATTTAGAAAAACACTAATGCAGCGCTATGAGGATTTCATTCATTTATTGCATATAATTCTGTTGCTGTAGCCACAGGCTTCTGCATCATCTTTCTACATCAGAACTGAAGCCAAGTGAGTGTGTGTGAGAGACAGACGGGGGGTTGGGGGTGGGGGCTGGCCGTTGAGATGAACAGTATGTGAGGATGAAAAATGAAATATGTGTTAGAGTAGGATTTGTAAAATACAAGATGATGGTGACAGATGTACTCCTCTTTCAGTCCACGGCAGAATGAAGATTGTTGGCACAGAGGCAGGCATCTGCAGGCATACCTCTCAAACCATGACCTTATTCATGCATGCACTGAATTTCATTGTGACATCTAGAGCCCCCCCCCCCCCCCCCACTCTCTCACTCTCTCTCTCTCTCACACTCTCTCTCTGCCATGCTGGCTCCCCTGCTTGTGCAACCATGTGCTATCCCGTTAGGTGAAAAATTAATTACAATTCATTCATATCAAAGGGAAGCAGGTTCCCTCTGCTGACACAGATTGGACGGTTGTGTCTCTACTGTACATGTGTTTGAATGCGGAGAGGACAGCCTGATACGTTTTATTTTTAGGGTATTAATCAGCTTGGTGTTACTCGCTGTCTGAGAATCAACTGAATTACTATTAAACAGATGAATCAGACAGCCCAGATCAGGGCAAATAATACCATTATCTTTTGTTGAATACGTTGTCAGAATATCCATCCATCACTTTCTACTGTCACAAAATTGTCTTAAGCAGATTGTTTTTAAAAGAGCCCTAAATAATGCAATTACTTTATCATCCATTCACTGTTGGCACACTTTTAGTACATTTTCTATTTACCACATCCTTATACAATCCATTCTCAACAATGGAGTATCCATTTGACCCCATGACAGTATTCCCAAGGTGTTTTGCTGCTGCCCTCCATCTTTATGTTGATGCGTCTTAAAACATGTTATATGTGCAGTCAACATTCCCCCATAATGCTTCAGACCGCATTATGAGAGATTTCCCAAAGGCTTAAATCATTTTAATTCACATTAATCAGGCAATCCATGGTCCAGTTCATAGTTTTTAATTGCTTATGTGCTTATGGGAGGTTGTTTGGCATTCACAGCCATTCCCCAGTATGGTCATATTAAAAAGTATGACACTGAATTTAACAGCCTTCAGTTGGCAACAGATGGGAGGCTTCTGATCGTAATGAAATGGATACTACAGTGCTTGCAGAAGTGTGTGGAAGCATATTGGTGTATCTTCCAAATCACATCTAACTTACATTAACATTTTAGCAACTGTAACCTGAAGATCTAAACTCTCCAGAAGCCTCAAGCCTGCGCTGCCATTCCCAGTGAATTTTAACTAATGTGAAGAGATCAAAAGTGATTCCTCCAACATGGCTGTTATCCAAGCAACAGTACAGGACCCCCAGGCCCCTGACAGCACTGCAGACATGCTATACTTGGCCAAGGCAGCTTTATGGATGCCATCAATCCCACAGGCTCCCCCCTCCTCACCTCCCTGAGTTATTGATCGTAGTGCAGTTAACACACACTACTATAGCCACCCAAGCATAGAACCACATCTCTGCAGTCAGTATGTTCAACAGCAACGGTCAACGGGAGTTAATAGGGCAAGGAGTTACACGTGCAGCCATACAAGCAGGTCCTACTCCCTCAAGGAATGAGAAATGAATTCTCTGCATTGATTTAGTGTGTGAAAGTTTGTGTATTTATTCACCAACCACCGGGGACTCTATTTATGTATTGAAGGGCTGTATGGCATTGCCTGTGTGACTTTTAACACATTAAGTGTAGGAGAATGTTTTGTTGTGTGACCTGGTCATATGTATTTTCTCTCTATTGTGATTGTGCTCAGTGAACTAACACCATCATATAGTGAACCATCTCCATCATGGAGGAGTACTTGTGCATGAACTGAATTGCAAAACAGTTCGGTAATCTGTTTTTATTTTTATATTACAAAATAAGCAGTTTTAGTTATGAACTGTACTTCATGAAAAGCAGATTTCACCCTTGTGGTGTAACCACTGGGGAAACAAAAAGGCTTCACTGCCCTCTACAGGCAACTTGAAGCTACTGCTAAAACCTAATATTTTCAGAGCCGTCATAAGAGGCTCATGGGAGATTCAGGACCGTAAAAGGTAATATGGTAGTATCCCCATTGATGAGAACCATTTGTAATGTACTTTGCTACCTTGTCTGTGAACCAGCAAAGGGATTTGGTAGACCATGAATTTGAGATGGATGCCTATGAGTCTAAATTGGGCCCATTCATAAGAAGTACACTTGTATCTCAGTTAGACTAATGTTCCAGAGTAATGGGACAGAAATCCTCTCCAAGTTACACTGTATGAGTGTTTTTGTCTATTTTTAGATGTGATGGAGCAGAAACACTTCCTATGTGGACTCTCGGTTTTTATTTTGTGAGAGGCAATGATAAAATCATCAGAAATGTATGACATGTAATGCTGAGTTTTGTTGTTATATGTGTGTTACACTGACAAGCATACACAAATAAGTGTAAATGAAAATTAAAGCCATTTGCGAATACAGCACAATTATGAACAAAAAATAGTAAAGTGTACACAAACTATAAATGAGATAAAAAATAAACATTAACAGGATACTTTGGTACTTTTCTTTGGTTTTCTGATGTCTCCTTTTGTTCCGAATTGTTGAACATTAGACAATTAACTGATGAAACAATCTGATATTAGATACTATTGGCACAATTGAAAATAAGATATACTTCTAAAAATATACAGTTCATAAATCCAGATCTCATCTTTTATAAAATCTAATCTTATCAGGGCATATTCAACTCAAACATCCATCAGAGACATCACAAGTGAAAAAATATAACTCCTTTTTGTACATGATATAGAAAAGAAACAGCAACGATATGAGGTTCTAAACTTTGCATTGAGAACAGTGGCATGCAGCTTTGCAAATTATGGTGCATAGTATAGGTCAGCCAGTAAACAGAGATATTTGTAAGAGTTTCCAATGATATAGTGGACGGTCTGCTTCCTTTTCAGTCACTGCCTCCACAGAGCTTCAACAGCAGCTTCTTGTAGTCTCCTGATGTGTCTCCCTGCCAAAAGAACAAAAGCATCAGAAAATCTTTGCCTGACAACATCAGGTCATATTACATTCCACCCATCCATCCATTCATCCATGGTTGTGTTTATGGCGGCTATTAAAATACTCACAGAGATGTCCGTGTACAGCGACTTGCCATACGTTTTCACATATTCCTGGCGGATATCCAGCATGTCAACCTCAGATCGGGAGACCATGATCCGGATCAGGGCTCTGTCCTTGGTCCCAGCTCCCTGAGAGCGGATGCGTTCACACACACACCATATTAATAAAACTGTCACAGTATTATTTTGTTGTGTATGGAAAAATCTTATCTTTCTAAGTAAGGTGTGGTGTTACTCACCTTCATGGCATTGTTGAGCCTTGCAGCAAAGTAGGCAGGTGTATTCTTAATACACCTCACTGAAACAGAAAAGAACAGTGATTTATTTATGAATGAAATCAAGCTCTGCACACACACAAATTTGTGTCTAATGGAGGATGATGAAATGAATGAAATTCAACAAGCAAACTAAAGAAGGTAAAGTACTTTTTTCTTTAAAAATAAGAGTGTGAAACAAAAATGTTGAGTTTTTGTTCAGGACAGTCAAGTGAAACAATGCTTCACGACAACAACAAATCAACATTGCAGTGCACACCAATGGATATATCTAATCAAAACACATCTAAAAAGCAGACTACTGTACCATAACCCTGAGCAATGACAGCCAAAAAGGGAAAAACACAATAGAAAAAGAGATTATGCAGTTAACAGGTGCCCCACCTCCAGGACGTGTATGCAAATAAAACTTTTCAACAATGCATTGCGTACGTGGCGTGGAAAATGTCTGTATTGTGTGTCTGTAAGTGTGTGTGTGTGTGTGTGTATTCTTACCCACTGCTATCATGCCACTCTCAAGGTCCGACATCTCCCTGCCGATACTCTTCTCAATATCCTTGCCACACATCTGTTGGTACTCATGAAACACCACCCACACCCACACCCACACCCACACCCACACCCACACACCCACACACCCACACACACACACACACACACACACACACACACACACACACACACACACACCCACACACCCACACCCACACCCACACCTATTAGTAACAATAACATACAGCACTGGCATTTGTGGCCAGAATTATTGTTAGAGGTGTTTTAGACGTTGAACTGGGGGTTGCTTGTGATTATTTCTGTGCATGTCTGCCCGATTCTCTACTCCGTCTTCATGTACCTGCTCTGAGATGGGGTTTGCTCCTGGCACACAAAATGGCATTGAATTTGGACTCATCAGTGCCCAGCTTGTTCTCTCCAGCAGCATAGAGGGCCTACAGAGAGAACGGAGCAAAGCAAAACATCAGGTAATATAGTAATAAAGTATATGAATATATGTGGATAAATCAGAAGCAAACTTTACCTGAGCATCTTGCTTGTGTTCTCTGGTGCCAGTAAGCGCAGGAACAATAGTCAACACAACAATGAAAGTATTCTACTGTACACTAAAAGTAGAAACAGCTACATCGGACTGATACACACACATCACATATGAACTTCAAACTATCACAATGATGTCAGATAAACTTAAGAATAAGCATGATGATTGTTACCTTTCCATAGGCGGTTTTGTAGGACCTGAGCATAGGCACACGCTGATTGTTGGAGCGATTCCCCAGTAATTCGATAATGGCTTACTCGTCAGTTCCTGCACAGACAAGTCCACAATGTCAAATCAAATACAGTTCACAGATGAATGTGTCCTCATTCCATTCCAAGTGGTTCACATTGAGTGTTTTCACACCGTTTCAGCCACTTTTATCAAACTCTGAGGAATACGCCAACATTTTAAGTCATATGTGAACGCTCCAAATGATCTCAGACCTGAAACAAACTGACCAGTTCAAATTCTATTTTTGTTTTTCCATTTCTCCCATTTCTGTGGGCTTTCTGTGGAAAATGAGATCCCATTAGAGCACAAGTACACCAGAAAAAGAATTGAGTCTCTAGTGAACATCCAATGTTGCAATGTGGACGCAAAGGGAACAAAGTTATTTTTCACTTGGTTTCCTTAGTTACTTAAGGGACTGAGTTTGGTTCACTGAAAGAGAACTATATGTGAAAATACCCTTGTATTTAAAAATGGCCCAATATCCTTCCACAGACATACAACCTGAAGAATATATACAACATGGAATAATTGGGATGCCAGCTTCCCACTTAGACATCTACTGCATAGAGTGCATTCAAAAAGACACCACAGTGTCTAAGGCCCTAACAAACCCTGATTATTCTCCGATTGTATTTTAAAGATTGGTCCATAGCACTCACCAAAGCCCTTCATGGCCTTCCTCAGGACATCCGCATCCCTCAGTGGATCAGCGCCAGGAAAGTCCTTGATTGCTCCTCTGAATCCTCTCTGAGAGAAAAATAGTATTACAGCATAGTGAAACTGTTATTCCATGGAGTCTCAGTCAGTTTTAGATATTACATTGTATCTATGTGATATGTGATTTCTATTTATTCTTTGTTGAATAATCATTAAGTTTGCGGATGACACAGTGGTGGTGGGCCTGATCTCCAACAACGACGAGAAGGCCTACCTGGAGGAAGTTGCTGATCTGTCACTCTGGTGCCAGGACAACAGCCTCCTCCTGAATGTCACCAAAACTAAGGAGCTGATTGTGGACTTTAGGAGGACACAACAACAGAGGACGTACGCACCACTGGGGATTAATGGGACTACTGTGGAGAGGGTGAGCAGGTATAATACCTGGGAGTCCACATCACCTGATGATCTTACATGGACAACACACACAGACACTCTGGTGAGAAAGGCAAGGCAGCGCCTTTACCACCTCAGGCAACTGAGGAAATTTAAAGTCTCCCGGAGGATCCTTCAGTCCTTCTACTCTGGAGCTGTAGGAGAGCATCCTGACAGGAAGCATCACTGCCTGGTTTGGCAACAGCTCCGCTCAGGACAGGAAGGCTCTGCAGAGAGTAGTGCGTTCGGCTGAACGCACTATTGGAACTACACTCCCCACCCTGCAGGACTTGTACACCAGGAGGTGCAGAACCAGAGCCTGCAGGATCATGAAGGATCCTCACCACCCCAACAACGGACTGTTTCAGCTGCTGCGGTCAGGCAAGCGCCTCCGTAGTCACGCTGCCAAAACAGAGAGACTGAGACGGAGTTTCTTTCCTCAGGCCATCAGGACTGTGAACTCTGACCTCACCAGGGCCCCCACCAAGACACACACACTGCCCCTCTTATGCACACACACACTTAGGTAAAGACTACACATAATTTATAATTTATATTATATTATACATACAATTTCCCTTTTTTACTATATTTTTTATTGTAAATATTGTGTTGTTTTTTTATATAGAGCTCTTAAAACTGTGACATTGTAAATATTGTGTTGGTTTATTGTAAATAGTGTGAACCTGTTATTTTGCACATTTCTGCTGAGCATTGCCACTTTACATTTCACTGCACACCTCGTGTGTGTATGTGACAAATAAACGTCTTGAATCTTGAATCTTGAAAATGAAGAGGAGCCATACTACATGAATGCCTTTTTCTATGTCTATGTCTCTTACATTGATTGCAGGAGCAACAGGCATGGCTCCTCCTCCGTGGCTTGGCATGGATGGATTGGGTGATGGGACCTTTGGGTACCCTGGCATAGGTCCTGGTGCTCCTCCATAACCGGACATGGACGGGTTGGGTGATGGTGCACGAGGGTACCCAGGCATGGACTGGCCTGGCTGACCAGGATAGCCCATACCTGGGCCTTGAGGTTGGGGCATGGTCCCTCCTGGCTGACCAGGATAGCCCATACGTGGGCCTTGAGGTTGGGGCATGGTCCCTCCTGGCTGACCAGGATAGCCCATACCTGGGCCTTGAGGTTGGGGCATGGTCCCTCCTGGCTGTGGGTACAGGCCATATGGCTGTTGGTTAGGAGAGGGGGCACCATACCCCCCAGGCTGGGGGGCAGGTGGGTACCCTCCAGGGGCTTGGTTGAACATGGGCAAGTTTGAAGTAATAGCCCCCATGGCTGCAGACATCTGGTTGGCCTGTGATTGGGAAAGATTGGCATCCCATAATATGTGCACAAAGCGCAAAGCATTCTTAAGCAAGCAAAGGTAGTTGGTCACACCTTATTTGGATTAAACTCATTTATGGACTCCCCATTATCTATGTCAATGTTTAACAAATTTCCCAGCAACTCTAACAATTATCCTGAATTGTAAAATAAATACAAAAACAAATAAATATCCAAGCAAAGTGTGACCATGCAAAATTATTAGTTATAATAATTAGAATGCTTTAACAGCTTTAGGCCTCTGATAAGAGACAGGAGAACATGACATAAACAAGACAAGGAAATATAAAAGTAAAAAAGAGGACAGTCGCAGCCGATTGTCAGGTATTAGAAGCACTGATAAAAAGTACATTGTTATTTTCCTCATGCGAGAGAACTGGAAAAACAAATAAAGCTGCAACACTGAGGATTTTAAGATACAGACTTGGAAAAGTCTTACCGTCAAATAAAAGGATGCCATATTCCAAATATGGCTGCGCAATTCATTCTAACTGTAATATTCAATGCAATCATTTGATGATGTTGAATTTCAGACATATAAGAGAATTTGAGGGTGGGAGGTGGTTTTCAGGTTAAACTTACCATGCCAGGGAGGTTGGCAGTGTTGAATCCAGGGTTGGGCATGTTGCCAAGACCTATGGAGGGATAACCACCAGGAGGCCCACCTCCCCAGCTGCCTACAACAGATACACAACAGAGATAAAGGTAGATGTCACTTCACTACGTATTAAATGTTGAGGAGAGTTGAGTGAAACATTGTGCTAACATTGCCCTGTTTCTCACTTCCCAAATAGTTAACAGGGAGGCTAAAGAGCTCTGGACACAGAATGGGAGTACTATGTGAAAAGCTGGAATGTGAGAGTTGCTTGTCTCAGTGAGATTCCTTTCACACAGTTAAATCTAACTCTCATGATCTCTGTTGCCTACACACATGACTCATTCACCATGTCTCTGGATTCTAAGATGGGCAAGTGTCCGTCAGAGTCACTTGTCCTCACCACATCATGTTCCACTCTCTCTTACTTTTACTATGAGAACATTTGGCTGCACTGATGTGTTGAAGCCTTACCTGCTGGTGCAGGTGGGTAGCTTCCAGTCTGTGGAGGATAGCCACCAGACTGAGGGGGGTAGCCGCCTGCCTGAGGGGGGTAGCCCCCTGCTTGAGGAGGGTACACTCCAGGCTGGGGAGGGTAACCCCCTTGTTGCTGAGGGTAGCCACCTGACTGAGGGGGATATCCAGGGTAGCTCATGGTTTAAAACCTAAAAAATAATTGTCAAAACATTGGGCTGTCAAATATGATCTATTAATAATTAATATGTGCATCCTGTGCAGAAAAAGTGCAGCTGTCTGTTGACAGGAACAATTCATGTTGAGAAGAGGGATGGTAACTGACTGGTAACTTCCTCTTTCCCAGTGGTCCTGGTGGGCAAAACTATTCAGCTACCAAGACATGAGCAGGTTTCCAGAACGGAGACATTTTGGCATTAAAATATAGCTCTATCTTAGAATACTATAATGGCTAATAGTTATACCAAAGTAATATATACAAAACCAAGAGAATGTTTTACAAATTTCTCTGACTAATTTGTGTACTTTGCACTTTAATGGACCTACATGCAAACACATTGCCTAATTTCCTCCAACTATGAACTTTGCAGCTGAGTTCGCAATGTATTCGCCAGAGCCTGTGTTTTCAAATGGGATCAATGTAGGTGGAAAGTGAAGCTAAACTCTTCATTTCAGGGCAGTTGGACCACATTTGGTGGGTGGTGTGGTGGTGAGGGTGCCTGTGTGACTTTTAACACATTAAGTGTAGGAGAATGTTTTGTTGTGTGACCTGGTCATATGTATTTTCTCTCTATTTTGATTGTGTTCAGTGAACTAACACCATCATATAGTGAACCATCTCCATCATGGAGGAGTACTTGCGCATGAACTGAATTGCAAAACAGTTCAGTAATCTGTTTTTATTTTTATATTACAAAATAAGCAGTTTTAGTTATGAACTGTACTTCATGAAAAGCAGATTTCACCCTTGTGGTGTAACCACTGGGGAAACAAAAAGGCTTCACTGGCCTCTATAGGAAACTTGAAGCTACTGCTAAAACCTAATATTTTCAGAGCCGTCATAAGAGGCTCATGGGAGATTCAGGACCGTAAAAGGTAATATGGTAGTATCCCCATTGATGAGAACCATTTGTAATGTACTTTGCTACCTTGTCTGTGAACCAGCAAAGGGATTTGGTAGACCATGAATTTGAGATGGATGCCTATGAGTCTAAATTGGGCCCATTCATAAGAAGTACACTTGTATCTCAGTTAGACTAATGTTCCAGAGTAATGGGACAGAAATCCTCTCCAAGTTACACTGTATGAGTGTTTTTGTCTATTGTGTGATGGAGCAGAAACACTTCCTATGTGGACTCTCGGTTTTTATTTTGTGAGAGGCATGATAAAATCATCAGAAATGTATGACATGTAATGCTGAGTTTTGTTGTTATATGTGTGTTACACTGACAAGCATACACAAATAAGTGTAAATGAAAATTAAAGCCATTTGCGAATACAGCACAATTATGAACCAAAAATAGTAAAGTATACACAATCTATAAATGAGATAAAAAATAAACATTAACAGGATACTTTGGTACTTTTCTTTGGTTTTCTGATGTCTCCTTTTGTTCCGAATTGTTGAACATTAGACAATTAACTGATGAAACAATCTGATATTAGATACTATTGGCACAATTGAAAATAACATATACTTCTAAAAATATACAGTTCATAAATCCAGATCTCATCTTTTATAAAATCTAATCTTATCAGGGCATATTCAACTCAAACATCCATCAGAGACATCACAAGTGAAAAAATATAACTCCTTTTTGTACATGATATAGAAAAGAAACAGCAACGATATGAGGTTCTAAACTTTGCATTGAGAACAGTGGCATGCAGCTTTGCAAATTATGGTGCATAGTATAGGTCAGCCAGTAAACAGAGATATTTGTAAGAGTTTCCAATGATATAGTGGACGGTCTGCTTCCTTTTCAGTCACTGCCTCCACAGAGCTTCAACAGCAGCTTCTTGTAGTCTCCTGATGTGTCTCCCTGCCAAAAGAACAAAAGCATCAGAAAATCTTTGCCTGACAACATCACGTCTTATTACATTCCACCCATCCATCCATTCATCCATGGTTGTGTTTATGGCGGCTATTAAAATACTCACAGAGATGTCCGTGTACAGCGACTTGCCATACGTTTTCACATATTCCTGGCGGATATCCAGCATGTCAACCTCAGATCGGGAGACCATGATCCGGATCAGGGCTCTGTCCTTGGTCCCAGCTCCCTGAGAGCGGATGCGTTCACACACACACCATATTAATAAAACTGTCACAGTATTATTTTGTTGTGTATGGAAAAATCTTATCTTTCTAAGTAAGATGTGGTGTTACTCACCTTCATGGCATTGTTGAGCCTTGCAGCAAAGTAGGCAGGTGTATTCTTAATACACCTCACTGAAACAGAAAAGAACAGTGATTTATTTATGAATGAAATCAAGCTCTGCACACACACAAATTTGTGTCTAATGGAGGATGATGAAATGAATGAAATTCAACAAGCAAACTAAAGAAGGTAAAGTACATTTTTTTGAAAAATAAGAGTGTGAAACAAAAACGTTGAGTTTTTGTTCAGGACAGTCAAGTGAAACAATGCTTCACGACAACAACAAATCAACATTGCAGTGCACACCAATGGATATATCTAATCAAAACACATCTAAAAAGCAGACTACTGTACCATAACCCTGAGCAATGACAGCCAAAAAGGGAAAAACACAATAGAAAAAGAGATTATGCAGTTAACAGGTGCCCCACCTCCAGGACGTGTATGCAAATAAAACTTTTCAACAATGCATTGCGTACGTGGCGTGGAAAATGTCTGTATTGTTGTGCAGAGGTGGGGTTATTGTATGTTGTAATGGTTTGTTACGTCACACATGTAGACAAGCGTTAGTCATTTAGTCAATATGTGCAGCAAGTTCAACTCACTCTAAACAATACATGGGTGTGGCCTTTCTAGGACCAGAACTATACAAGTGTGTGTGTGTGTGTATTCTTACCCACTGCTATCATGCCACTCTCAAGGTCCCCGGACATCTCCCTGCCGATACTCTTCTCAATATCCCTGCCACACATCTGTTGGTACTCTTGAAACACTACACACCCACACCCACCCACACACCCACACACACACCCACAAACACACACACACACAACACCCACCCACACCCACACCCTATTAGTAACAATAACATACAGCACTGGCATTTGTGGCCAGATTATTGTTAGAGGTGTTTTAGACGTTGAACTGGGGGTTGCTTGTGATTATTTCTGTGCATGTCTGCCCGATTCTCTACTCCGTCTTCATGTACCTGCTCTGAGATGGGGTTTGCTCCTGGCACACAAAATGGCATTGAATTTGGACTCATCAGTGCCCAGCTTGTTCTCTCCAGCAGCATAGAGGGCCTACAGAGAGAACGGAGCAAAGCAAAACATCAGGTAATATAGTAATAAAGTATATGAATATATGTGGATAAATCAGAAGCAAACTTTACCTGAGCATCTTGCTTGGCTAAAGAGACATCCACGGTTTCTCGTTCATCACGGTTACCCTACAAGTACAGAGACCATTATTCACAGTCATATCTGTATGCAGTTTCTAATAGAGGTCAGGTATACGGGGTAAAGAGGGCTGTCACTGTACCTGGGCAAGTGAGATCAGGAGCCTACGGAAATGGCCTGAGGTATCCCCGCTGATGGAATCCTCCAGTGACTTCTTGTATTCTGGAATAACAAAACTGATGATAAGTAACTTTAATAACACAGAAACAACCGCTATGGGATTTTGAAGGGTGATACAGGACAGCTGCCAATAACTAATATATTGTGTCAATATTCAATATCTTTCAATTTTTACATTTTCAGGCCAAAAAAAATGACAAGTTTTCAGCGTTTTCCCCAGAATTGTATTCTTGACAGGGTAGAAAAGCCTCTGAAACAACATTTAGACCATGGGATACCAAAACTCCATTGAAACCCACATTTACTATTTACTATATTATATATATAGTGGTACACAAATCTAGATACATTGAGCTGGTCCACCCATGTAATAACAATTTTTCAACACAGGGGTGTGATGCTGTGTGAATATGACATGAAGTTCACTATCTATGTCTATGTTTATGTCTGACCTGTTTTGTAAATCTGGTTAATCATCTTGATCTCAGCGTTGGAGCGAGAAGACAGGATCTCTATTAGGCAGGCTTCATCGGTTCCCGCTCCCTGTTAGGAGGAAAAAACAAAGATTAGCTAAAGACCTGTGAAAGTGAAAGTGAATGTTCATGCAAACGTATAACAGCAGCAATTACTTTTCTGGTAACAACATAATAATAGGTAAGCTAATAATGTTGTTTTTACATAGCATCAAGACATAACAATGTGGATTGTATGCCATTTTATATCGAAATGAAAGATGGTAGAGGTTTCCTTGGTGAGCGCTAACCTTTATTGCGCAGTTGAGCTCGTAGGCATCAAAGTTGGTTGGGGACTTCAGCATGGCCATGACCAGCTTCCTAAAGTCCCCAGACAGTTCTGAATGCAGGTCCTTAATCAGATCCTGGAAAAGGAAAGGACACGTGATTGGAATAATTCAAAACTATGTTCAGCTGCTGCTGTAAAAAACCTGCTGAAAAAAAAAGCTCTGTGGCATAACTATAATGGGCTCTGAGGACATCCAATCCCCTGTCCATTTTACTAGCAGCACCAGCACCTGTTGTCTCTATCACATACTAGGTAAAACACTCTTGAGTGAGCTGTGATGCTTTATTGGCAAATTTGTCATTTTTTAAAATTTGGAGTAGCTACATAATACTCACCTAAAAAAAAAGCCTAAAAGTTTATATAATATATAAAACGCACAAAGACACACACACACACACACACATAAGTGGAAGTCGACAGCAGTGCAGTTCTCTGGTGCCAGTAAGAGCAGGAACAATAGTCAACACAACAATGAAAGTATTCTACTGTACACTAAAAGGTTTCATAATGCTTAATGAATCTATACAGCAGAAACAGCTACATCGGACTGATACACACACATCACATATGAACTTCAAACTATCACAATGATGTCAGATAAACTTAAGAATAAGCATGATGATCGTTACCTTTCCATAGGCGGTTTTGTAGGACATGAGCATAGGCACACGCTGTTTGTTGGAGCGATTCCCCAGTAATTCGATAATGGCTTGCTCGTCAGTTCCTGCACAGACAAGTCCACAATGTCAAATCAAATACAGTTCACAGATGAATGTGTCCTCATTCCATTCCAAGTGGTTCACGTAGAGTGTTTTCACACCGTTTCAGCCACTTTTATCAAACTCTGAGGAATACGCCAACATTTTAAGTCATATGTGAACGCTCCAAATGATCTCAGACCTGAAACAAACTGACCAGTTCAAATTCTATTTTTGTTTTTCCATTTCTCCCATTTCTGTGGGCTTTCTGTGGAAAATGAGATCCCATTAGAGCACAAGTACACCAGAAAAAGAACTGAGTCTCTAGTGAACATCCAATGTTGCAATGTGGACGCAAAGGGAACAAAGTTATTTTTCACTTGGTTTCCTTAGTTTAGTTTGGTTCACTGAAAGAGAACTATATGTGAAAATACCCTTGTATTTAAAAATGGCCCAATATCCTTCCACAGACATACAACCTGAAGAATATATACAACATGGAATAATTGAGATGCCAGCTTCCCACTTAGACATCTACTGCATAGAGTGCATTCAAAAAGACACCACAGTGTCTAAGGCCCTAACAAACCCTGATTATTCTCCGATTGTATTTTAAAGATTGGTCCATAGCACTCACCAAAGCCCTTCATGGCCTTCCTCAGGACATCCGCATCCCTCAGTGGATCAGCGCCAGGAAAGTCCTTGATTGTTCCTCTGAATCCTCTCTGAGAGAAAAATAGTATTACAGCATAGTGAAACTGTTATTCCATGGAGTCTCAGTCAGTTTTAGATATTACATTGTATCTATGTGATATGTGATTTCTATTTATTCTTTGTTGAATGAAGAGGAGCCATACTACATGAATGCCTTTTTCTATGTCTATGTCTCTTACATTGATTGCAGGAGCTACAGGCATGGCTCCTCCTCCGTGGCTTGGCATGGATGGATTGGGTGATGGGACCTTTGGGTACCCTGGCATAGGTCCTGGTGCTCCTCCATAACCGGGCATGGACGGGTTGGGTGATGGTGCACGAGGGTACCCAGGCATGGACTGGCCTGGCTGACCAGGATAGCCCATACCTGGGCCTTGAGGTTGGGGCATGGTCCCTCCTGGCTGACCAGGATAGCCCATACCTGGGCCTTGAGGTTGGGGCATGGTCCCTCCTGGCTGTGGGTACAGGCCATATGGCTGTTGGTTAGGAGAGGGGGCACCATACCCCCCAGGCTGGGGGGCAGGTGGGTACCCTCCAGGGGCTTGGTTGAACATGGGCAAGTTTGAAGTAATAGCCCCCATGGCTGCAGACATCTGGTTGGCCTGTGATTGGGAAAGATTGGCATCCCATAATATGTGCACAAAGCGCAAAGCATTCTTAAGCAAGCAAAGGTAGTTGGTCACACCTTATTTGGATTAAACTCATTTATGGACTCCCCATTATCGATGTCAATGTTTAACAAATTTCCCAGCAACTCTAACAATTATCCTGAATTGTAAAATAAATACAAAAACAAATAAATATCCAAGCAAAGTGTGACCATGCAAAATTATTAGTTATAATAATTAGAATGCTTTAACAGCTTTAGGCCTCTGATAAGAGACAGGAGAACATGACATAAACAAGACAAGGAAATATAAAAGTAAAAAAGTAGACAGTCGCAGCAGATTGTCAGGTATTAGAAGCTCTCATGCGAGAGAACTGGAAAAACAAATAAAGCTGCAACACTGAGGATTTTAAGATACAGACTTGGAAAAGTCTTACCGTCAAATAAAAGGATGCCATATTCCAAATATGGCTGCGCAATTCATTCTAACTGTAATATTCAATGCAATCATTTGATGATGTTGAATTTCAGACATATAAGAGAATTTGAGGGTGGGAGGTGGTTTTCAGGTTAAACTTACCATGCCAGGGAGGTTGGCAGTGTTGAATCCAGGGTTGGGCATGTTGCCAAGACCTATGGAGGGATAACCACCAGGAGGCCCACCTCCCCAGCTGCCTACAACAGATAACAGAGATAAAGATAGATCACTTCACTACGTATTAAATGTTGAGGAGAGTTGAGTGAAACATTGTGCTAACATTGCCCTGTTTCTCACTTCCCAAATAGTTAACAGGGAGGCTAAAGAGCTCTGGACACAGAATGGGAGTACTATGTGAAAAGCTGGAATGTGAGAGTTGCTTGTCTCAGTGAGATTCCTTTCACACAGTTAAATCTAACTCTCATGATCTCTGTTGCCTACACACATGACTCATTCACCATGTCTCTGGATTCTAAGATGGGCAAGTGTCCGTCAGAGTCACTTGTCCTCAACACATCATGTTTCACTCTCTCTTACTTTTACTATGAGAACATTTGGCTGCACTGATGTGTTGAAGCCTTACCTGCTGGTGCAGGTGGGTAGCTTCCAGTCTGTGGAGGATAGCCACCAGACTGAGGGGGGTAGCCGCCTGCCTGAGGCGGGTAGCCGCCTGCCTGAGGAGGGTACACTCCAGGCTGGGGAGGGTAACCCCCTTGTTGCTGAGGGTAGCCACCTGACTGAGGGGGATATCCAGGGTAGCTCATGGTTTAAAACCTAAAAAAGAATTGTCAAAACATTGGGCTGTCAAATATGATCTATTAATAACTAATATGTGCATCCTGTGCAGAAAAAGTGCAACTGTCTGTTGACAGGAACAATTCATGTTGAGAAGAGGGATGGTAACTGACTGATAACTTCCTCTTTCCCAGTGGTCCTGGTGGGCAAAACTATTCAGCTACCAAGACATGAGCAGGTTTCCAGAACGGAGACATTTTGGCATTAAAATATAGCTCTATCTTAGAATACTATAATGGCTAATAGTTATACCAAAGTAATATATACAAAACCAAGATAATGTTTTACAAATTTCTAATTTGTGTACTTTGCACTTTAATGGACCTACATGCAAACACATTGCCTAATTTCCTCCAACTATGAACTTTGCAGCTGAGTTCGCAATCTATTCGCTAGAGCCTGTGTTTTCAAATGGATCAATGTAGGTGGAAAGTGAAGCTAAACTCTTCATTTCAGGGCAGTTGGACCACATTTTTTAGTTGGGTGGTGTGGTGTGGTGGTGAGGAAACTTTCATTTCGACTAAGTGTGTTACTATGTGAAAAGCCCATGTTCCAATAAGCGTACTTGTTCCGTGGTCAAACAGACTTCAGTAGATTTAATGGAACAGGCTTCTTCTCTGCTTTGCATTTTATGGAAAGGATGACAGACCATTGCCTGTGTTTGGCTAAGAACACAAGGGAGCTTACCTTACGGGATACAGAGGTCAATTCAGATGAGAGAGGAACATTTAAACCCAATTCAGTATTTAATGTTATAACCTACATTCAAGTTCAGACAACCTACACACAGTTACAATAGCTGACATAATTGAGACATAACAGAAGAAAATAATGTTCTTTGCTAAGTCCTCGGACAGCATCCTGTATTTGCACATAACCGTCACTTAAACAATGTTACAATAAAAAGTGCCATTGTGAAAGTAAGGACATTAGCAACTGTTAAAGGGTTATTTTAGGACATACCACCAGATAAGGAAATACCAGGAGGCATTCAGAAAAATTTAAAAACGAATGCACGGTAATTACCAACTTCCTATTATGTTACAAAAGACAGAAGTACGGATATAATGAACAGTTTATTCAAGCCCAGAGACTAAATGTGCCAGTCGAGACTCTTATCAAACATGCTATGAATACCCTTGTTGTTTCTCAACTCATGAATAGGTTTAGGTGTGTCAATTACTTTCTTCGTGCATGTAAGGAGGCCACGCTCGGCCGAAAACAGTCAGCCCTCCATGAACAGAGACTTGGCATACAGTCAAATGAAAGTATAAAGTTCTGATAGGGCTACAACGTCTTGGTGTTAAACGTCTTGGCCATTTCGACTAACGTTTCAATAAAATGAGTTTCATTTCAGTTGGCTAACAAACCCAACCCCCGCTCGCTTTAGGCCTACTGCAAATCCCCCCCAATCCTTTTTACACGATCTTCTCGCAAATCTACTGATTTCGTTGTCAGTTGAATATCCTCCAAAATCGTAACCTACTGCACGCGCAAACAAATGAAACCGATTTTTTTCAACTGCATTATGTACGACCAAGGTCCCACCAAGACATTTTGTAGCTGGACAAGATCGTAATCAGGCCACTGGTAGCCATAACATTGACAGCACAACGACAACGTCGGAAGAGAACAGGAAAGTAGACTTAAGACTGCGAAACAGCTTCACGCGCTACGTTTAAGGTAGTCTGCTGTCAAAATGTATTGTTCTAAATTGTTTCTGTTCTAAATTGTTTCTGTTCTAAATTATTCTAGCCTAGCCCCAATATGTAGTTATTGAATTTCGCCACTTACTTTCGTCTGCTAGTAGTATCTTCCTTGAGGGCGTAACGTTATTGCTGTAACTAGTCCTGTCTGTATTTAACTGGTGTGGGTGGGACTCATATTTTCCATATACGGAACCCACCCGTCTTCCAGTCAGAGAGCAGTGACGGACAGCTGCTCACTCAGCACGTGATACAACACACCCTCCTAAACAATTAAGTGTACGTTCCAGAATGACACGGAAAATGTGAGAGAGCCACTCACGATCAGCATTTCACAAGAGTGACGCCACGTTTATTGACTGTATCATTTCAACACTATCTTGCGTCAAAAAACAACAACATTTGTAAACAAAATGGAGGGTAAACCCACCTAAACTCAGTTTATATGCGGAATAAGTTTGCCAACCTTTTTAAACTGACATATTTTAGAGTATACACCATACTAAGTAATATAAATTACATAAAGATGGTCTTTTCAGAGGAAAAAACAAGTTGAATAAGTATATATATTTATCTGTCTAAGTATCTATCTGTCTACCTGTACATCTATCTGATATTTATTTAATCTATTTACCCAGAAAATAGAGGTGTAGAGGTGGACAGGCAATGGAGGATGATGAAATCATTTTAATTCACTATTGTAATGTCTCCATAATCAAATCCTCATGAGAGATGGACCTGGCAGATGGTTTTTGTCTCACTAACATATCAGCAAAGCAAAGTCCCTCTCAGAGAGCCTGTTGGTGGTTGGGACATTTGAGGCATGTACCTAAACCTGACCTGATGGGTTCCAATAAAAATCCCCCGGGTAACTGAGCTCTAGCAGGATAGGTTATGACACTCTGCTGTGTCATAACCTGGAACTCCTCATCTGCACTTTCCTGTTGGATCTTCATGTCATTGAGGTGTTGGTTGAGGCTGAGGATGTGGCAATCAGTATTTAGAAGTCTCTTCAAGGGGCCGGTGATAGTTTTATCAGCCAGAAAAGCTTTTTATTGGGAATCAACAATGATGGCTCTCAGGAGCTGATTTGAGTTGGGAAGGGATTGAATCAGTATGGTGTTGATGATAAACACAGCTGCAGCATTGTGGCAGAGGATGTTAACTTTATTGCCGATGAAAGTAACCATATGGTTTTTCAGGCCAAGGGTGTCAAGTTAGGTCCTCAGCAGCTAAGGAATCCCTACCTCATAACAACACCTTCAGGCATCTTCAATGCCTCCTTTGCCTCCTCTTCCAGGTGCATTTTACAAAAGATGTTTGACATAGAGCTCAGCTCTGACTTGGTAACTTCACTAAGACTGTTCCAGTTCTTTATTGCCACTGGCAGGAGATTCTCTCTTACAGCCTACAACTCTCTATTCAATGATGGATTTACTGTTCTGACATGGTTGTTTTTTATGCAGGCAGTCAATTTTGCAATGTTCTCATCTGTGGTCCCCTCTTTAATGAACCCAGCCAGCTCCTTTATCCTGTGCATGAAGGAGTCCATTGTGCTCTCTCTGTACACTACTGCCCGCTCCGTTAAAGTGTCATTGATTTCCCACTGGTTAAGCTGACCTCAAAGTCTTGACAATGTTTATGACATTTGGAAGTTGCATGCAGTTTCCAGTGTTAGAAGTGATCGGTTTGCTTAGAAGGGCCTCTGCAAGTTGGATATCAGCAAGACTTCTGGCTTCAACAAGGAGCTGCAACTTGAGCCAACTTGTTAAGACCTGTGTTTATCAACCTCTTCCTCATACAAACATTCATTGATAGAAGATTAATTATTACTTTCTACAATCAATGATTACTTCCCTGATTATTTTACTGGTGTATCTGGCATCTTTCATGGGTGTATCTGCCATCTTGAAAACTGGTTATGATGTCTTCATTCATTAGACATTTTAGTTTCAATGAGCTATTTCTTTTCTTTTTCCTGTTGTTTCTGTGTCTGCCTTATAGCTCCATTAACAAGCTATGTAGGGTTTGTTGCATGTTCCCTTTCTTGTCTGCCATCTTCCTTATCTTATTGGTCTTGATAGAATAGTTTTTTTACGTAGCTCTTTTTTAAAATTTTTTTTTTATGTAGCACTCTGGTAATGCACTCTGACTCCCTCTACAGTTGCACCCGATGCACAAGCCATTGCAATACCTTTGGAGAAAGGGGTATAACTCCAAAGATAACTTTCATGACCATGCAAATGTCCATGTGAGTTCATCACATTTGGTGAGGCCTGGCCATACTGGGCCAACTTGTTGTCACCCCACAGTGCTTGCTAGTTAACGCCACAAAATATTGTGGGTTGTGGATTTGAATCAAACCCCAACAACCTATATATCAAAATGTAGCTTGAATGATGAACTGTTAACACACTTCCTCTTGGCAAGGAAATGTCACTTGAATCCAGTCCAGTTTCCGCACACATTGCTGGTTTACCAACTAAATTGTTCTGATGCGCTAGCTAGCTAATTCTAGCTACAGAGCCAAACAGATGGGCTAGAATAATCATTGTTGTTTCCTAACACTTTATTAAGCTTTATCTGCTGATGAAATGATACTATGTGGGTGTAATATCAACTAACTCCTGTCCAATGGTTACCATTCTAGTTTATGTACCTCAAAACATGGAAAAGATGTGTAGCTAATATATTGATTTTGTATTTTTTTTTTTATCACAGGTTGAGAACAGCAGAGAGAAACAGTATAAACATAGAGTAGCAGATGAACAGTGGAGAACAGCAGCCACATCAGTAGAAAACGAATATAAAGGGAGAAACAGAGACGGTGAGGGTTGGGAATTGAGAGAGAACAAGGCCTGAGGTTGTCCAATCATCCTCAGGGAATTCTGTAAAAACAGTGGACAAAAATATGTGCAGAAAATGAGATTATCCTACTTTGGGACAAGTAACAGTAGCCAAACAATCAATGCTGGCCAGTATACCAGTGAATTGATATGAATATTGTAAATGGTTTTGATATTATATATTCACAATGTTTTCTGTTATCAGTATCAGTTTAATTTGAAGTTTTCTTGTTTGGAAACTGACATTGTGATTACAGGGGCTCATGATGTAACTCAAGGGTAATTTAAGGTTGGGTAGGTGAGCGGGACATTTGATGTAATTTATTGAATGCAATCTAGTCCTACTGTGCTTCAAAACTGATTTGATAATTACATTTTAGAACCAAACCCACATCTGACCTTTCAGAATTATACGTTTTTTAAAAATCTCTTTGGCCTTTAAAAAAATCAAATTTCTAATTGTCCTATGATTTTGATATTTTGCATTCAAAGTACCATGGGAGTGCAGCCATTGTTGAGCTATGTAGATAAGATTACACTACATATTTACAGATTACAGTACATGTATTTGAATATATACCATGGCTGTATATTAATATATAAAATACATACTTCTATAAGACATGTGGTGGATTTTGACCACAAGAGGGAGCCCCATTTAAAGTATTGAGCAGGCTTGCACCATGCCAGTGCCTGCCAGCTGCCGACATGAGTGTAGTTTTTTTGTCTAACCCTTGTGTCTTATATGTTTAAACCACCTTTGTTGAGAATCAATTATAAGTATATGTGGCCTCTTCATCAATGAATCTGTATTTTCCAGCAGATGAGGGTTTTTTTTAGATAGTGGACATATAAACTGAAAACAGCCAAATGACTGGTATTACTGACAATACTCGAATTTCAGCCTACATGAAAGTCTTAACTTGACTTAAGAAATGGGAGATGACCTGATGAGCATTTAGACTTACTAACAGACTACACAGGGCCACTTGAAAGATGAGAGTAAGTTGTTAAGTGTAGACTATCACCTCTGCATGTCCCTGAATAAATAACACCCATCCCTCTCTCTCCCTCTCTCTCTCTCTCTCTCTCTCTCTCTCTCTCTCTCTCTCACACACACACACACACACACACACACACACACACACACACACACAAGCGAGCAGTAGGCCTGTTTGGGAAGATAATAAATACAATCCAAAGTAAAATCACAACAGCAGTGCTGCTATGTATACAACACATCCCTGTGTCCTCTTTGGGCATCTGTTGGGTATGACATGGTGTGGGCACTTGCCATATCTTAGCCTTAGCCTCAGTCCGTATCTGGTCTTATAGTTTTTCTTATTGTAGAGTAATGGAGAGCATAGACGAAGCAAAACTTTGTATTATTTTATTTAGAGGCCAATGTTCTTTAAGCTGTGTGCACCTGCGCAATATAGTCTGGGGACCTACATTGAATAATTTATCACAATGACCAAAATATATCTTGTCAGTCAAAAGTCATGGCTCCACTTTCCTCCCAGAAATTTAGTCTTTATAAGGAGATATAAGGAGAAGTTTTGGTGTCATACTGTTGATATTATATTGTCCCTTCATTACTGAAGAAGTTGAGGGGTTGGGTTGATAGTTAGATGTACCCAATGAGCCAAATTAACCAATTGTCCTAACCAGTGTTAAATTAGTATTTATCAGTTAGAAACCAGACGCTCATTCGCCTGCGTCCATCGTGACGCACAGCCGTGTCATTACATATCCAATGAGCCTCTCTCTGCCCCGCTGCAATAAAGGCAGATAGCGGACCATGGGGAGCAGGGGAAAACTTCATATACTGACATGTTAGAGCAATGACTTTTGAGTAGCATTTAACTGGGACTAGGCTCCCAGCGTGAGGAGGACAGGGTGTTAACGGGAAGTAAAAAGGAGCAGTTGCCATCTGCCGGCTTAGGGGAACGAAAATAAAACGGCCAAGAGTTGAGACCAATCCAAGAATCAGCGGTGGAAAAGCCAGTTTACCCATTTGAATTGAAAGATGAGCTTGTTGTCTGCTATAGACACGAGTGCCTCCGTGTACCAGCCTGCGCAACTACTCAACTGGGTCTATCTCTCCTTACAAGACACCCACCAGACCAGCGCTTTTGACGCGTTTCGACCCGAACCCAACTCTTCCCACCCGGATCTCAATTTCACCAAGACTCCCGCAGCGGCGGATTTGAGCTCTTCTCTGAACTCAAACTATCTCAACAACTTCTTTCAACTGCAGCGGAATGAGGTGAAAATGGCATGTCACATAACTATCCGGGGGTTTAACATTGTGTTTGGGTTTTAAAGGGACATCTATCATTGCGTGAAACTAATTGCTGTGGTTGGTCTGTAGACTATTTGCACTGTCTGTCCTGCGAATGTTTGAGCGTGTACAACACGGGCTATTCTGGTAGGATGCACATAACCGCCATGATATTTGTTATATGGACAATAGACTTGTCATGTTGTTATCCATCAGCAATTTCCAGAAGGCATTACTCTGTTGGCTTATTGTTGGAAGACGCTTATTCTAAACACAGCACATCCAATCCTTATGAAAAATAAGTCGTGATGTAATAAGTTATTATATCACAGCAACATTATAAGTCGCCATAGGAATATTGTGATGATGCCATAACAGATAAAAAAAATACCATAAAGTAGGAAAATGTCACTATAAACTCATTATTGAGTACCTCAGCCAGGCTGTAACACCCTGTAGGGATATAATATGATGTGATTTTTAATTAAGGAGGATTCCCATTGGGACAGCTCTGAAACAGCTCAGTAGTGTTTAAGGACTTGTGATTTTATTAGATAACTAAATACCACTATGCAGATTATAGATAGCAGGTCTACTAAAAATGCCTGTTCCATTCCTTGTCCCTCTAGTCTAGTTGATGCTAAATTGGGGACAATTCAGGCCAGTTGTGCGGTCTGCTGGGATGGAGCAGGTCTGTGGTCAGCATGCTGATGAGCTGTGGTTTCAACTAAAGGTTAGGCAAAGATATGCACAACAAGAAGCCGATTTAATGAGACATTTTTCTGATCAAAGAGACAGATGGAGATCACACCTCTATCTGGAGGTAGAATGCCACAGCAGACTCTCCGACTCCTTTAAATAGACCAGGTTGTGCTAACAAAATCAAGACTTGTTTACATATTGTCTATTTTTGTAGCTAAGTGTAATTTTAGGGACAAATATGCCAATAATGTATGCAGGCCTGATACTCCAGACCATACTGTGCAGAGATACCCCCCACACATGTGCACACACACACACACACACACACACACACATATACAAGGGATCAGGAAGGAAAAGAGTAGCCCACCTAAAGAATATCAGTTTCACAGCTTGTTGATAAAACTGCAAGTGATCTGAGTCACTTAGATGTTCATTACAATGTTGCCATGTGTTTAAAACTCTAGGGAAGATGGATAGTGTATTCAGTATCTATAACCAGTGTCCATTTATTATGGCGGCAATCATAGAGGCTTTTGAAGTCATTTAATATGAAACAGTCTTCTAAGATATGGGTGTGCACGTTATACATTAAGAGCCATTGTGTAATGCCATACAATCCTCTGAGTATAAAGTGTTTCAAACTGAGAGAACATGCATACAGTCTGGAACCGGTTTAAGGGGGGAGCGTTTTGCAACTTACTGTACGTGCTAAGCCAAGTAAAATAAACCCACTCTAGGGATTTGATCAAGAGATGAGTAATGTGTAGTTTTTGCTGTCAAAGATCACACAATAGTTCAAAGTGAAATAGGGGATAAATTAATGCATTTGATGTGATGAAAATGATTTTAAGTGGTTGGTTGTGTGTCAAGTATGCTTTACCACAGTTCCATCAGTTGACAGCATTGCTTCAATCTCGGTTTGTTCCCTTATTTCTCTCTTAACTTGGTTCCAGGAGAAGATCTTTTTACTGTAGAGTGCAGTTACTTTTCAACATGGACATTTTTATTTTCAAAGAAAAGTTGTAGTTAAGGAAGTTTCACAGTCTTATATTTTATTTAGTATTTCTATTCTAATGACCTACATTTTCCTGTATAGCTCCTCAGTGTTTTTACACCACCACAAATCAGACACACACACCTTAAAGGTTTCCCCTTGACACCACACCCCTGGTTTAAACACAACAGTGTGTGACTCCCCCCTGCGGTGTGACGCTTCACCCCATGATCTGTGAAAGCAGTCACAGATCTACTACACATATCCAACTCACTGGCACCCATAGGAAGTCGGTACCAGTTTGGTCCTTGGTGTGTCAGCCAACCCAGATACACATCCATGGCCACACATGTACACAGTCAATATCTCTCTCTCTCTCTCTCTCTCTCCTCTTTCTCAAACTCACTCACTCACTCATTCACTCACTCACTCACACAAAATAAATAAACAAATAGGCTCCACCCACCATTAGCAGATGTGTGTGAAATCTGTTTCCTTTGGGTTGACTCTAGGCGGTCTCAGGCCAGAATGAGTTTAAGGGCAAGAGAGAGAAACTAAGCAACGTTTCATTCCTGTTAAGATATTTTGCAATCTTCACCAAATTCAAGTTTAGTAAGTGCACTAAGTTTCACAAAGAGCCGAGGACTAAGGTAAATGGCAGATGGAAAACCGTAGAAACAAGAGCCGTAATGCTTGATTTATGCCGGCTAGCTCTAATAAATGAACATGAATCTTGGAGCTGGAACTGGTTAGCAAGAGCAATCTCACAGCCTAGTCAGATAAAGACTTGGATTTAGGCACTGGCCAGGTTGCCAAGTGTAAGGTTTCTGTGCTATGCAACATTATACATCAACAATAACATTGCTTCCCAAAACATGACCATGTCTCCCAGGGAGAGACATTACCCTCAGTGGGGATCAGGAGATTATGTATTGTTTCACTGGACCTTCATCCTCACTGACTGGTGTGGTAAAGATTGACTGAACTATTGGTTCTCTAAGGAGATAAAAGCTAGTTCAACTGTTTTGAAATAAGGTTTATTTATTTAACAACCTGTCCACACAGGCTAATTAACTGACCATCTGAAATGCAAACTCTTTTGCACTAAAATCAGCATCACTTTACTCAGTTCGTGTCCATTTTTAGATTGTATTTGAACAAAGGAAGGCAAGAACGAGAAGGGAAATAAGGAACTGCAGGCTGTCCTTCCCCTGTTATTAATATTCTGAGGGCATCTTGTATGAATTCACTGGGCCAGTGGCATGCAGCGCTGCTTATTGTGGCACAGACTACAAACAATGACCATAGCTAGTGCATGGTGACATTGCTGATATTCCACAGGCTGGCAAGCGAACATGCCTCCCATCTTGTATACAATGAGTCATCCTCTATAAAGTCCTGTCTTTCTCTGCAGACATACTCAGTACTTTTCCAGCTCATAAGCACAGCTGGGCCTCTCGCCAGATGTTTTGAATTTAATGAGAGAAATGATCTTGGAGGGGTTTTTTTGCGCAAGAGAAAATGGGACAGAGAGCACTCAACTGATGATTAGACTCAACATCTCAAACACTGCAAGCCAGAAATGCAATGTTGTATGTGATATTATCTTGTATGTGGCACAGTAGTACAGCGTCTGTCAACAAATTATCCTCTGAGACTGACAGAAGGGATTTGTAGGTGCATCGTTTATAAAGGTGTTCGTAGGAGGTTTTATTATAAATCCAGTCTATTACTGGAAGTGGATAAGTAGTCTGTAAATGCACAGATATTGTAAAGAGTTCTTGTTCAATTTTAGACAATTTTGAAGAGTGTAGGGTAAAATCTGACCCTGTTTGATGCCTTTCTGTCCTGTAGGCCTTAAACAACAACGTGTATAAGAATGTGTCGCCCTACGGCTCCCTGAACAACATTGTGGATGGGCTCAACTCCCTGACGGACCATTTCTCCGACCTTTCCCTCTCTTCAGAACCAAGAAAGCCCAGCAAGAGACCCCCACCCAACTACTTGTGCCACCTGTGCTTCAACAAGGGCCATTACATCAAAGACTGCCCCCAGGTGAGACAAATGTGCACTGCATAATACAGCATACATACAGTGATGAGACACAAGTAGCTTTTAACAATGTAAACTCCCTATTCATTTCAATGTAACATAATGTAACATAAAATCGTGGTTATGAATTAAGAATTATTACTATTCTATTGTTGTGGCACTACTCTGTCCTTTTGCATTACATTGATTTGTCTGTGTCTTTAGTGTCATATATTTTAAGTTGGGTCATACAAGCATTTGATTCCACTCAAACTTGCTGTTAAACCAGCCAATCCTTGTGTCTCTCTGTCTCTCTCTCTCTCTCTCTTTTTCTCCCTCTCTCTGGCTCTGGTCTGACCTACTTGTTAAACAGGCAGGCCTCTGTCTTCTGCAGTCATGTGTGCATGTGTGTGCGCACGCGTTGGTGTGTGTGTGCATGTTAATTGCCACGCCACTGAACTTCACTTTACAAGAAACTATCCATTATAACTGCTGTAAATAAACCTGATGCATTATTTTGTTGTTTCTACTGTCCATCCTTGGATTTCACTATATCATCATGTTAGTTAGTGGGTTTGAAAACTCTCTCAACAAAGATGAACTTTTTTTCAGGTTGATCAGATTTTTTTTGTGGATTAATCCTCAAAGTTTTCACCTATTTCAGATTTTCATGAAGAATAATTTGCTAAAGTTACCATGGTAAATCAACAGCGAGCCCTAGCTGGGAAGTTCGCGTGCACACTAACATGACCGATGGAGTCCAAGCTGTTGTCAACGTCAGGAATCTATACTCATTTAGTGATCTACCCAAATTGTTTTAGCACTAATATCATCCCTAGCCCACTGACTTGCATTGGGAAAGAGATCTAGGCACTGACATGCTTTGAGGAACGAGGTCGAGGCTGATAGACAGAGTAGATAAATGCAGGTTGATGCAGGTGTGCAGCCATGTGAGTCTGCATGGAACTTTTCTTCTGCACATCTATATATGAAAACACCCCAAAGTATGAGAGGAAATCACATTCCTCTGAGATAGCATAGCTGAGGTGACATTTTGAGTGGTTTGCAAGAGATATTGAGGAAAGAATGGACCACTAAATGACTGTGGCGGCTCTCTCGTTGTGGCTTTTCAGGAATTGGTTTTATATAGCATCTTGTAAAGGCAAACTTCATGGTTGGCACTGCGGTCTGAAAGTCATCTGATTTCATAAGAGGAACACAATGTCACTTTCCCGCTGAATTGTGGAATTTTAGCACAGAGTTGTTTTTTTGTTAGGCTGATGGTGACTAATTCTCTCTCGCTCGCTCTCTCTCCTTTCCCTCTTCTCTCTCTCTTTCTTTCTATGGGTGAGGTGCAATAGCATAACTCCAGCCCAGAGTCTCTGTTGTATGGAATGGTAATGAGGAGCAGATGTGAGATAAAAAATGCTTTGACTCCCTTTATGACAGATGATGACTGGTCTCAGGAGGTCTGTAAAAGACCTGTCCACTGATGAAATATCTCCTGCACAGCTCCAAACCCCAATGTGTGGGAATTAGATCATCTATTGACAACTCCAAGGGGATTGTTTTGGAGGTGGGACATCATGCACCATGTAATTTTTGCCTTTTGTCTCCCTCTTAAGTGGTCATACAGTTATTGACGCTAGCCTTGATCAAATGATATTTATGTTCAACTTTGGAAGAGGTGTGAATTGAGTTTATTATGTTTGTATTCCATATCCTCATATTTGTAAATCCATATCCATTTTGTTAACACTGTGTACTTGAAGTGTTGAACTGGTGATTTTCCGGGAACCATTTTATGGCCAGTCAGTGAAAATGCTAACATTTTGTTTTTATTAAGACCAAATCTCCCTTGACGATTGAAGCTATGAAATCAATCTCTGCATAGCTGTAAATATACAGGGGCGTAACTCAAATTACACTCAGTCTTCCTCTGGTTTATATTTCAGCTGTTCGCTAAACTGCCAACGGAAACACAAAAAGCAGCGGTCCCCAAACGGCCTCCACACCTACACAGTTCAACACCGTCTCAGTTATTTAGCCCTCTCATGGGCTTTTCCCTCCATAAATTTACCGTCCATTTGTGCTACATCACGTACACTATTGTACAGTCACCTTTCACTGCATGCATCGCTTGACTATCCGAGGACAGCCGAGGCTTGGTTGACCGGGTGAAGGCCCAGATGCGGTACATATCTTGCTATAAAGACTCTTTAATATAGAGAGGGTCGCACCTGGATGTTTCCTTGGCCAAGGCTTGTGTCATTCTCTGAGCAATATTTTCCAGTCCTACAGCATCACTAGGAGAAACGCTATTCCACAACATGGAGTAATGCATTGTGTGCCCAGGGAGACTTTGCCGTCTACTGGAAGGGGAAATTCATTTGAGGATAAACTCGTGCCCACTAAGGGTTCGTCCTGTCCAGACGTACTCTGCCAATGAAAACAGAGGCCTCTGACTTCACAGAGCGCTGCTGAGGTTGTGATCCTGGTCCAGCATGGATCATCACATTCTGATGATATGTGCATTCTTCTTATTCCACTTCAACACTTTTACTGTTATTTTGTTCTATTCATTTGTAACATAGACTTTGGGGAGTTCACGTATCGCACCCACCATCCAATTCTCCTACTATGATTGTTTGCTTGGTGTGAGTTAGATCAGAATCAGACTATATTTTAAGCCCCTTTTTCCCTGTTACCTATTAGGAAGCAGCCATGGAAGAGTAACTTTGTCCATTCCTGGTGTGAAAGAAGACGATAGGCTGATGACCTTTGGTCATCAAGTGAAAGCCACAGGCCAGGCAGCAGCTGCCCAGCGCTCCCTGCCAGGGGGACAGAGGTGTTATGTAAACTGGCTTTTATTCAGAAAATGAGGTCGCTCCCCCAGTTATGAGCAGAATGCCCCTCGCTGCCATGCTCTGGCCCCCTGCCAAGATGTCTTCCACTTGCACTCATGATTTGGTTCTGTTCTGTTGCCTAATCCATCAACAGTTGGCCCCGCCTCTGATTTCTGTGATCAAAACGATGCACTTATTGACCTCCTTGTTTCCCAAATGGAAGGATTAACATATGGAAAATGCCTGCCGGAATGCAGGTTTGTGGGAACGTGGGGGTGGCTGTGTGTGTGTGCGTGCATGTGTGTGTGTGTGTGTGTGTGTGTGTGTGTGTGTGTGTGTGTGTGTGTGTGTGTGTGTGTGTGTGTGTGTGTGTGTGTGCGTGCTAGACTCCTGAGTCACCATGAGCCATTGGTGGTCAGATTGCATTCCCATAACTTGTCCCCACAGCAAGAACTGGACCACATATTGGAAGTGGTTCAGTCCTTCAGCCAGAAATCTATTTTCATGACCATCATTTGCCTCTGCCGAAATTGCAGACAATTAGAAATGGGGACAATGCTTAGCTGCTGAAAAAGTCTGAGCGCCTGAAACAATTGACGTCACAGCTGACTATGTGAGGCTTCTGCTGCATCTGATGCTACTGATGGCTTGAATTGTGTTGACATTGATGAAAAACCGCTGTGGCACATCTTAGCCCCTTGAGGCTATTGAAACACATTATACATTGAGCCCATGTCATCATTGAAACATGAAATTTGATGTATGTATCCGTCAGAGGAAAAGAGAGCAGATGCGAGGACAGATAGAAAAGAGGAGCAGGGCAATGACATGCATCACAGTTACTTTGTTGATCAGAAACACATGAAGCCCATTGATCCACGTACAGAGCCTTCTTTATTCCAGTAGGATAATACGCCTTTTGTTCAACTGGTTATCATGGCCGTGGAATGCGTGTGTATATATAGCCTCTATTTCAAACTTTATTTTCTCTCCTTGAATTCTCCTGTAGGTCTTTCTGCTGCCTCTGGGAACAGTGGCACTTGTTTACAGCGGGTATCTGCGCTGTGGCCGACGTGGGCTAAATCTCCCGCGCGTTCTCCTAATTTCCCAGGAGAAATAATGTTAGCTGAAATAATCCATCTCAGCAAACGTATAATATGGATGAGAAAACACAGCTTGAATTTCAAAAGGGGTGTCCTATTTCACTTTGATAAGTACAAGTGCTGACATCTCCTGTCATCCCTCTCCGTCAGCCAAACCAGCGTTGTTCAGGTGATTCGGTCATGCCACTCTCCACACTCCTGTTTATCTGGCTGTGACCATATGCCCATGCTTTGGGTTGGGCCTCACGCCTCATCAGCGGTGGTAATTTCAGCAGCGATGTGTCCATTGTGACAAATGGTGACCATAATGTCCCTTAACAGTGTCAACATGGAGACCCGAGGCTATAGCTGTGAAGTGAGGGCCTCATTACACCACAGGCAAATGGAGCTTTAAGCTCAGTAATGTGTTACTTGTCAAAATGTGTGCTTTTCCTATCGTTGTGGTGATAAACTTAACAACTTAATGCTGTCATTATTGCAACTCACCTTGTCTGTTGGAGCAAACATCAATGGCTGTTATGTGGATGTCTGTCAAATGCAGACATTGAAAACTGCAAGACAAACAGTAATCCTGTTCCAGATTGGTTGGTATAGTCGTGCTGAGATAATTGTGCAACCACTTTGTTTTAATGGTTCAGTTTGTTGTTGTATTGCGGGGGAGAGGGGTCTAGCCTGCCTTGTCAAATGCACATCGCACGCAATTACATATCAAGTTTATGTTTTACTGTTGTTACATCACTGCTGACTGTGTGCTTCACTGCTGGAAAACAAGTAGTTCGGCCCAATGTGGACACACCCAATTTCCTGGAGCATGTAGCTCCACTAATAAAGTCTTAAATTGAATCAAGTTCACGACCCTTCATTTATATGAGCTCCCATACACACTAAGCCTAGTTTGGTCACACATTCAGTGTGTCTTCATACATTTTATTTTTCCAACTATTCACATTGGCAAAAGAATTTTGTTCATTCCCAACAAGATTTTGTGGATTGTAGGACAGAATAATCAACAATTAATGATTGAATCAGTGTTAAGATAGTGCTCTTCAGATAACAGATACACTTATGTGAAACCAAAAGCTTTGGAGAAAACCTATTAAACAGCATGGGTAACACCAGGACACACAAAGTGGAAAAGATGAAAAAGTCCTCATTGTATTGACTTGGTGGAGAGTATTGTATATGATCCCAACAGGTCTTTGTCAAGGTCACAGCACAAGGATGGAAGGAAATCAGGACACTTAGCCACAGAACCACCAACTGCATATGCCCTTAAATAATTGACTGATAGAAAGGAGTTGATCCTAAGAGGACAAAGCCAACAATACAACTAAAAGGAAACAAGGTAATTAGTTTTATGCTTTTCATTTCCTCAAAGCATTACATTTTACTGCTAGCCCACAGTATTTAATATAGTTTATTTTTTACCCTTTTTACCCAAGTGTGTTGATTACGAAAACTTTGTTTATAGAAATGACCTTGGTGAGTAAGTGTATGCTACACCCACACATTCACACCTGGCAGTTGCTGATGGTACCAGCATTGTCTTGTGGTGTTAGCCACTGAGCAGCGTCTTGTTCACTTCACCCACCCAGTTTTTCCCAGCCGGTCCTGGGATATGAGCCGATCACTTCTCTATCCATTAGGCTACCACCACCCCTTACATTGCAGGGACTTTGCAATACTGAAGCAGCGTAACAGAGCTGGAGGCTTCCTAAATTACAATTTTCCTGTCTAAAAAAATGTATTTTAGGGCCCGTTTTCATTTTCCCTTTAATGCAACTTCCAACTCATACTCAGAAAACCTCTACCTCAAACCTTTGGCAAAATATTGTGCAACTCTTGTTTTGGAAACACAATGTTAAGTTGGACAAAACAGGTTGCTAGCCTTCTTTGATAGTCAGTCCAATGTTGATTGGACAATGGTTCAACACAGATTATGTGGGCTTAATGTAGCTGGAGACGTTAGCTGTCCCCAGAGGCTAATGTTCCTGGGAGGAGAGAACATACATTATACATTTGTACTGCAGCTATGATTACGGCCTTAACTTAGCTAAACTGATCTCCATTTAACCACCCCTTGCATTCACTGAAAAGTATCTAAATATAATACAGTGTAATCATCTGTTTACTTTCTCTTCCACCTCCACCAGCTGTTTCTGTTCTATACAGAGCACGTCTTTTCTTTCTTTGTCTCTTCTCTCCCTCTATGTTTCTTTATGCCACAGTTTATTAACACTGTTGATAAACAGTCTCTCACCGCCCCTGTCACACTTCATCATTTGTCATAATGGAATGCACCACATTTTATCCCCGTGGTCTTTGTGCCCTGGGGACAATTTTGACGTAATTGCAGTTAGTTTCTGTGTCAGGCAGGCAGTTTGGATGCTTCGCTCTCATAGTGAGCACTATTGAGTGAGCTTGTCAGTGTTGTCCGTCAGAGACAGAGAGGGTATAGTTTGGGAGTGTAAGAAAGGCACAGAGCTGAGAGACGGCAAGCCAGAGAGAGAGGAGAGTGAGAGCACTTCCCCTGAAAGGAAATCAAAGTTAAAAGAATGATAAAAGTGGGGTTTCCTGCCAGCTGGTTTGTGTTCTGTACAGGAATCCCATTCTTCCTCTGGGTTTTTGCTGAGACAACAATTGCGCCACTTCCTGTTTTGGTAACCATGACACTTCGCCCCTTCTTTCTGAGGCAGCGCTATTATATCACCAAACATTTTCCACGGGCAGGTAAACTCAGTGCTGCGATCAGCTTCATGGTAGAATCTTGGATGAAATGTTGAAATACACTGAAATGAAAACGTCCTCATCAGAAGAGAGGTATTTGAATTCACCTTCTGCTGAATTTGCCTTCCTGTTTCTGAATATGCCCTTTTTTAAGTTTAGCCTACGTTGACACTTAGTAAATCCCTTGTCTCACTTCAAATGTCACCACCTCCTATGGTCTGATCAGTCACTGCTTTCACTCAAGAATAGACTACATCATGCTGCGCCCTAATATGTCCTTCACTGAAACCCATCTGATTGGCTAAGGCGGTTATGTGGCTAACCTAGATGATTATTTTTCCATGAACTCTATTTGGAGACAGAGTTTCTTATAGGCCTGAATCCCCTTCCTGCCACACCGCTGAGCCAGCATTGTAGGATTTAATAAAAGAAAATAAACAATAATGTGTAGAGCGTCAGTTGCCCCTCACATCACCTTATGTAAGCTAGTAATAGCAGCAACAAGAAACAAGGTCACCACTCATTTTATAAGTGATTCTGAACATGCTCTATCTCTTGTCTTCTTTTCATGTCTTACATTGCCCTCGCGCCCTTTCCTTCAAAATGTACCTTTTTACATGATATCACCTTTGCACCTGCATCTATAGCAGGATAAGAGAATATTGATCAGAGTCATCAACAAGAATAATGGAAACCTGAAGACTGGTTACAGTAATTAACACTTTGGCTGCGGTGTCACTGGGGTCAGCAGCGATACGCCGAAGCCTAGAGGGAACTAGAACAGGATGGTTCGGTACACACTGAGCAGCACACCAATGGGGAGGGAGGGGTCAGAGGTCAGATTTTCATTACAGCATGATGTCCTGTTAGCGCACCAGGGCCAGGGGATTTTGTTGGCTCATAATAAACGCTGACCTGCTCTTATATGACCTCCTCAGGTACAACTCACACATTCCTGAAACCACACGTCATCACATCAATACTGTAAATCAAATAATCCTCCCTAGGTTCCAGTAGAAAACATCAAAGCATCATACAAAGAAACGTATTGAGCCCGTGCTGGCTGGTTGAGTCAGCTCATGTGCTTATTATACACCAGTGACTGCATGGGTTTGAGTTTCAGCTCATGCTACGTTGCCACAGCCTCGTCTCTCTTCACTGTAACTATTGTGGAAAACTCTAATAAGACAGTTGAGGAGGGTGTACGGCCAGAAGCACTCCACAAGGAAGGACAGTTCCACCGATCAAACCCGCCACCGTCTCTCTCCTTAGAGGACCTCCTGTCTAGTGCACGTCTTGGTTGAACTCACTGCTGCTCATGGCGACACCAGTTCTCGCCACATGTGAACAGCACTGATATTAGACAGATTGACAGAGACGACAGACAGACAGACAGACAGACAGACAGACAGACAGGCAGAGACACTGTGAAGCTGCGAGTGCTGGCACAGAGGACTGGATTTCGTGTCAAGAGATCAGGGACTGACACTGCCGGCTTTGTGCTGCGCTTGAATGGGCACCTTAGGGAGAGACTGTGGTTCTAAATGGGCACCATTGGGGAAAGACCTAGTGGTGGGAATCAAGGCTGGTAATTAAGGCAGCCATTGTTGGCCCGTAGGATCTACTAGACAGGGAGGTCAGGAAGGCAGCCCGGTATTGTTCCCCCAGTTGGACCCACACTGCATCACAGTGGTGCGTCAGACTGGAGTATGTTTGGAAAGTGCCTAGGATCCCAGCGAAACAAAAGGATTACATAAACAAACAACAGAGGCGACCCTCTAGTCTGTGTGTCTGTATGCCAACACACTGTATATAATAGAGTCTGTTCAGTCAACATAGGTTGACTCTATGGTTTCTTTTTCTAATCGCTTTTTAACTTAAAGTTAATTTAGTTCATTCTCTGGCAAGCTACTCAGCAGAACAACCCCCCCCCCCCAATGTGTTACCATGTGATTACACTAAATTAAAACACACTTGTGGTCAATATAAGTCACAGGGGACCTAGTGTGTGTGTGGTAGAGGAGAAAGTCAGCTTAAGAGAAGCGAAAACTTGTGGTCAAGTTATTTATTTTAATGTTAGGCCTTTTTCACAGCACTTACTCAAGCAATGCTTTGTAACTGTAGAGCAGGATCAATGGAAAAAAGACTGAAACTGGTTAACTGCTTCTTCACTTTTTGTAAAAATAACTTGCATTTCATGTAGAAACTCTCCTTCTTGTCTGTCTGCCTCTCTCTCTCTCTGTCTCTCTCTCTCTCTCTCTCTCTCTCTCTCTCTCTCTCTCTCTCTCTCTCTCTCTATGCTCTGCTCTGTGTGTAGGGAAGTTTCTGGCAGGGAGGTTGACGGGGGAGGTGCACCATGGGAATGTTTTTACAGAGTGACCCCTGATCTTCCTTCCAGTCACTGCAAAGGCTCTGAAGGCCCTGTGTCTGTGTCTACTCCAACACACACTCAGTCAGGTTACCAGAAAGAGAGCGAGAGAGAGAGAGAAAGGGGGAGAGAGCAAAAGAGAGAGAGAGAGGACAGTGACAGAGTGTAAGGGGCTATCGTGTGAGATAAGGCTTATCAGAGACGTCGGAGACATACTGTAACAGGCAGCTTTTCTCTTTCATAGTAACGTAGCAGGCAGACATCTACACTGCTGCAAACAACAGTAGCCACTACCTTTCAACATTTTGTTTTGAGCAGTTATACAGAGAAAGGGCTTTAATAACAAGGGGCACTGAGAAACCATATAGAGCCATCGGTCAGATATAGCATAGACACTTACGTGGCAGTGAATTTAGCACCACTACAGTAGATGAGCTACACTGATGACTTGCATGGGGAGATGGAAATATACAAACACACACACTCATAAACACACACTCGAGCAGGCATGATACCATACATGCACAGACGCACAACAATAGTATTTCATTCTTGTGGTGGGTGATGAGAGGTTTTCATGCACCTCTGTATGCCTCAGTCAGTCACCCAACCTGCTCTTGTCATTCAGGGTAACCCCAATGAGCTGTGCAGCTGCACAGCAGCGTTGGGTTACCAGGACCATGGCTAAGGCCAAGGCTAGGCGAGGGCAGGGGGGAATTCACACCCAGAGCCCTACTGGTCTATGATCAGCATTAGCCCTTAACGCCCAGTAAATTTGGTAAGTGCAGGGTTTTGGTAAGCTGATCCTGCGTCTGTGAAAAGAGGCAGCTTCAACATCAGGCAGGTGTGATGATGGAACGGAGCTTGGATTCCAAGACCCTGTTGGCCTGCATTTTACTAGTCTATGAATGAAGCATGAGCAGAGAGAGGGTTCACGTTTTAAAAAAAAAATAGAAAATGTTATTGGTACGAGGCAAAACACCCAACTGCTCATCTCTCAGGGGTGTCCGTCAGTCATCCAAGAACATGACATTGAGATCCGTGGCCAATTAGGGAAGCTGGGTAGTGGAAATCCAGGAATCTGGGAATAGTGTTTTGGCAAAGCGGGATCTGGCATCGTGATATGCCTCTGCAGCTGTCTTGGACAAGAAGGACGGGGGCCTGTTACTGAGGAGAAAATCTTTGACGCACACACACAGACACACATACACACACACAGACACACATACACACACACACACACATGCACACAGATGCAGACATATGATCACACACATATGTACATGTGCATGCATGTATGCACACGTGTCGGCTGCATGCATTTTATAGCACGACTATAGCAAGTGGTATTTTATAGCAAGTGGTTAGTGTGAATAATTGTGGTCTGTGGTCGGTTGACTTGTGAAATACCATGTTAATCAATGCATTTCATGAGTTTCCTTGTTAATAAATGTCAAACGAAATCAAACGTAAGCATATTAATTATCATAACAGGGGAATCAACTGCTTAGAACAATACATGGTACGAGACCCCAAGCTCCAGTTCATCATAACAAGCAGAAATTACAGGTCACCAAGTTTCATTTGGAACCAGTAACATTATTAAAGAGGACTTAGTTCAGATTTGTTTTAAGCTAAATCAACAGATCAGCATATTGTCAGAGTCTTCCAGAAACCAATTTTCCCATTTTGTTTTTTTCACTGTAATTGAAAGCTGACATTGTTCCCCACAAGAAATGGTCCTGCTACCAAGCCAAACCACTGAAAATGTATTGTGAAATGTCAACAATGTCAATGGGAACAAAAAGGAGTTTTAGTCAGTTGATGAAAAATGTCTTTTGGGGACACTGACAATATCATGTATATTACCTTGGCCTTATATGTTTGTTATTAATTGTGAATGCTGCAGGAGTGGAGAAATTACACCTGTATTTCTTTGCGTAACACTGATACCACAATCATTTCAGGATCCAATGCGCTGTTCTTGTGTAAATAGCTGCAGCAGTGTCCAGCACCAATTCCTCAATGGAGATTGATGACATCTAGAAACACAAAATCCCTTTTTGATAATAATTTCTGCCCCCACGTAGCTCTAGGCTGCTGTTATAGCTCCAATATAGTTTACATGATTCACCTTTTCCCTGTAGCTCCATGCTGCGATATCTCAGCACGTCTGGGAACAGACTAAACAGAAGTGCTATGCCTGGTACTGTAACAGTATTCTCCAGGATCTGAGAAAGTGTTTATTTAGACGCTTGTGCTGTTTAAATACTGTTACCAAAAGCTGTTTTTTGTGCTATTGCTCAATATCAGTCTCTTCCAGTCGATACACACATACACAAACACTGCTAGGCGGAAGCCATTTCCTAGACTGATCTATTTTGGCGTCTCCATGGGGCTGGAAATGGACTTATGGTTATTCTTTTAAACAGTTGGAGTGGTTGTCTTCTCCAAATCCACCTGTATCACAGTAAGATAACAACCCTATTTACAGAAACTTGTGACCTCAGCGGTTAAACCCTGAATCCCACAAGGGAAAATGTGTAACCCTGAGCATGGCTGTCCCATCAAAGATATACAGCTTCTGAAATCAGATCATTTTTAAATGCGTTCCTGTCCACCATATATAGCTCGCTGCACTATCTCGACTCAAACTGTTCAAAATGGATTTATGGCCCTTTTATGAAACCTTGTTGTTATGATTGAGGTTTTTAAATAGCTGTGGATTTGATTATGAACTGTGTGACAGTATTGTGGTTTTGGATTCTTCTTACTTTTGCGCCGTCTCTGTCTGATACTCTTCCTGCTGTTTCTGTTGTGAATGACTTTCCCCTCACACAGGACATCCCCGGGAAGATATATGCAGCAAAAAAGACTTAACGACAGCACAAATTCCTCTTTGGCATATTTAAACCAGGGAAACAACTGGGATGTGCTATTGTGAGTAAATCGCTTTTTATAGTGTAATGAAATGCCGAGCACACATCAATAGCTAAAATAAAGGGCTTCTAGAATATGAAACCTTTTTTAAGAATAGCACCCTGACCCACATGGGTGCAGGTTCAGACTGAGCGCCGGTTGAGTGGGTGGTGATGGGAAGAGGGGAAGTCATATCTGGTGGACACACATGCCATTCTCTGACTGAGCAACTAATCTTAGAGGAAATACTGCAACTTGCTCAGCTGACCTATTTTATTAAGACATTGTTTTTTTTAATATAGTGATAGCTTACGTGCTAATAACTGTCAATTGTTAAAATATATGTGCCACAAGGAGTTTACCCAGTTGTAGCAGAACTGAATGCAGCGTTGCGAGTGCCTATCACAGAGGTGTAAAGTGTTACGAATGGCTTCTTGAAAGTAGCACAGTCATGCCAGCTTTCTGCTTGTCACCACACTTGTATGAGGCGAGCAATTAACTTACATTTAGATTTAGGTTGACTTTTCAAAAATACAGAGAGCAATGAGCATATAAGACAGAAACATTAAAAATGACACTAGAGTATACAGCAGTCATAGGTTGTGGTCATAATGTACTAATTGCTTTTGGGTTATCATATTTACAAATGATCACATTTTAGTTGAATTTTTGAGCTGTATTTCTGAAATATGTTGCTCTGACTGAATTGATTGTATTCTCCATAAATGTGAAACTCTGTCTGCTTTCAGTGATTTCCTGCATGGTCTGTTACTGAACCCACAGTGTACACTGTAAATAAATATTGATCTATGGGTGAGCTCCAAAGCCATTGTTATGAGCAGCTTTTCTTTTTTTTGAGACTCTATGGTGTATAGGCTCATTACTTCAAATTGCATGACTTAGAGTTTGGAAAGGTTTCATAAACTACAACCTAGTTTCTGAAAAAAGCTTTTGAAAAGTGCATTTTATGACCTTTTGTCTGCGTATGTGTGTGTGCACACTCTCACAGACACACACACAGGTGTCTGTATGTGCACAAACCCAAAGCCTGTGTGTGATTGTACATGATTGTGTAATGCTAGACTTTATATTTAGACACAACTGTACAAGATAAGAATGCTTATCTCAGCAGTTGTAGATGTGGAGCAGTGAAGCAGAATCTGAGTCAGTAGAGAGCCTCAGTGCTCAGCACCACTGTGTCTAATCCACATATAACACAGTACCGCACAGTCATGGTAGTTTGAAATACTAGCCTATTGATTGGATCGACATATTTTAAGCACGTTTTACTGCCAATGAATTGTTAGATTAAAAACAAATTCCTGACGCTTACAGAACAAGACTGCACACTTTATTGAATGGCCTCAGAATAATGTAGGCCTAATTATTACCTCGGCAAAATGAATTGAAATGCAGACGCAAAGTTAAACCTGAAACCTGAAACCATGCATGTTCATCTTTAACTGAAGGCTTAAACAACCTCCGTTCTACCTTAGAGAAAAACAACCACTGTCTTCAGCAGTGTGTGTTTACAACCATAAGTGTTTGCATAAGTGTGAGATTCATACTTGAAAGGGTTTCAAAGGTCCATGAACCACATCTTAGAGCAGTGAATCAGAGGAAGACAAAACCACATGATTAATAGATATATGGTTACTGAAGCACCATTATGAAAAGTGCAAGAAATATTTTCCTGTCCTGTTTCAGAGGCGGATCAAGCGTGATTGATGCTTTGATCTTTTTCGACGTTTCGCTGAGGAGAACCAGTTCTCAGGTTTAAACCATATCCAGATCCCTGCCTTTCCCACTGTAGCAGTCACCAGACCGCTGAGGCTAGCATGCTAGCTGAAACCACATTAAAGCAATTAGAAGTCTTATCAGAAGTGCTACGGCTAATGAGCAAACCAAACAAAAGCTCCAAAGGACTAAAGCTAACATTGTGGACTGAATCCGATCTGTGTGTCTTTGTGCTGTATCTGTAAATCTATCTTTTTCTGAACCGCAGCCAAACTAAATACAGATCTGGAGATGAGGAGACAAGAGCAGACGCACATATGTATGCACACACACACACACACACACACACACACACACACACAGAAATAAGACACACACAGGTTTATGTCCATAGGGCTGGTTTGGTGTTCTTGTGTTGCTCTCTCTGAGTGATGTCCTGGGGGATGCGGAGAGGCAGAGCGGGGCCTGAGCTCCTCCGCTGCTCCTTTGTTTACGCTGATGGTTTCCAGATGCTAGCCAGTGATCGGAGAGCTGCGGAACGCTGGGGAGCAGCCCAGCAGTTTCGGGGATCTGCGCCAGCGAGCGGGATCAGGCAAACACTATCTGGAATAGTTGGAAAACATTACTTTTGCTTTGTAATATCTCTAGAAAACATTCCAAAGGCCAAGAGTCGCATTTCAGAAAGTGATTATGAGTAATCACGGAGCATGTGGCGATCTTACACCAAAGAGAACGTGTCATCAGTGTGACACATGTTGGTGGGGAATTGCAAAACACACTGACGTCTTTTGGTTGTTAGACTCATTTGTCACAAAATAGACTTGGATTATTGCATCTGATTGTTATTAACATGTTTGTTTTACTCAGTGATTTGAATGTATATTGTTTTTAAACCAAGCCAACCTTTGTTTTGAATGCTGATTGGAAAGATTTTGTATCCTGTAATTCCCTGAAATTGTTTCTCCATAGCGGCCTCAGTGTATTGTCTGTGGGGGTCTCTCAGTCCGTCTAGGCAGCCCTGTTCAGGGGGGGATTGTTTTTATAAACAGAGGTGCATTGTGCTTGAGAGAGGGCATATTTATCACTTTAACAGCACACCTGTTCCTCCCGTCACTTTCAGCCTCAGCCACTTTTCTTCACAGGCATTAGAAAGAGACAGCTGCACCAGCAAAGGAGCAGAGAGAGAGAGAGAGAGAGAGAGAGAGAGAGACGGTGAGAGTGAGAGAGATGGCAGAGAAAAAGAGGGAGAGGGGCTCAGGAAACAGTGGCCGTATTTAGAGCCTGTAGTGCATGGTGGGATTGATAAATAGCCCCCATAATGCACCTGGCTGAGGTTTTGGCATGGGATTAGGTTGTTCAGTCCAGCAGCGGAAACGGCCAATAAAAAAATGCTTGTTTTGTGGGCAGTGGGACACAGCTGAGGGGGTGACAGTGTCATTCTTGTGGGAGACTTGAAGCGCTGGCCATCTGCATGCCCTGACTTGGCCCTCAGTGCTGACTGACAGGCCGACGACTGCATCTTGAACTCTGTAGTCTGTTGGTGTTGTGGTGTGAGCCAACGTGGGTACTGGAGGTCACGAAGAGGATAAGCTCCTTTTACTAACACACAGTATTGATAAAGTAGACAACTCCTCCTCGAATTCAGTTGCAGACTGCTTTTGGTTTGGCATAATTATAGGTACCGCAGGAGAGTATTACTTTTCCTTGCCGTGTTTCCATGTTTGACATCTTACACTATCGGATTTGCCTTGATGTGGTGAACCCAACCCATCTTGTACGCTAAGAATTCTTTTTAACTACTATTTACCCCAAATGAACCAAAAACAATATACCTGTCTCCATCCTGTGTTGTCTGACCAAACATAACCCGGGCTATTGCTCTTAGAGCTTCTTTCTCCCTGGGGAGACTTATTAGTATGTTGTGTCTCGCTGAGGAGCACCCTGACCTGTCTGGGGCTCAGTTATCATGCAACTCATCACATCAACTCCACACTGCAATGATGGGAACTCCAAATGATGCCAGAGAATCTCACATGATCTTATACAACATTAAGTCTGCCTACTGGTGAGATTCGTCGTGAACCATGACTTTGTTTGCTGAACTAAAGTTTATCTTCGAACCAATAAACAACGCAGCATTCATTTCCTTTACGTTGCACATTTACGTTACGGTTGTTGTTTTTTTCGCGCTGTATAATCCTCCAAACCGTCATTGCTCTCTCGACTATTTATAAGAAAAGAATTGCAAACATTTCAGAGGCCTCTTCTGCATTATTCATCTATGGCTGAGTTGCATTTCTCAACAAAGACCCTGCTTCCTCGAGACCAGAGAAGTGGTTACGTGCAATTACGACCGACCATTTTCCAAAGCCTCAAAGTTGTTTTACCCACCAAATCTCTTGTTTTCTCGTAGAATCACACAAACCACTGAATGGCATGTAACATTTACATAAAAATGAGCTCAAGTTCCCAAGCTTTGCTGCCAGCTCTGTCTACTCGTGTTTGTTTTCTGTGGACTGACTTGTGGACAATATCTGGAGCCCAAATCAATTGTAGGTAGATGTCTCTTTTAATATGGAGATAGATCCTCAAAAAGTATGAAATTCCATACCCATAACCTTGAAAGTAGTGGTCTCTGGGATTATACCTTTTAGGTTTGGATTGGATGGGTCGTCTAATATTAAATGAAGGCGAAGCCGATTCTGTTCCTGGAGACAGAGCGTTAGGGTGTCTGAGAAAATACTGTCTGGTGTCTGTCCACTAGTCATTACTCTTAGTCTGGAATGTAACACAAATGTAAGATCACCTTTAGGCCTCAGACAGTGGTTTGGACCACGTTTTTCCAGTGGTCAGTAATAGACGTCTTTTTATATGATTTACTTTGGAGCAGGATTTCAAGACGGCTTCAAGACCAAGTATGATTTGAATTGATGATGTGCTATACCGCTGCAATTTCAATTCCGTACGAGCGAGATTCCTGAGCTGCATAACCTCTTGATCGATTTGACGGTATTACCTGAATTATCTTGAAATTGTAGGACATCAATGTGGGTGTTGTACTCTTTAAAAGTCTACCTGCAACAGCCCACATGCTTCAGATTCTTAGTGATGGGGGAATCTAATCTCTCTCTGTTTTTATAACACTCAACACATGTCTCTTTAAAATCTGCCCCCCCCTACCCCTTAGAGAAACGTCTCCACATTCCTTCACATGATAATGAGTCCAATCCACTGTATTTGCGGCCGTAGCTACAATGTTTGGTTGGTTGGCGCTATTTTCCCCCCCCCCGCCCTCTCCCTCTCTCTCTCTGAAACGTATGGCTTAATTGAAAGCAGAGCAGTGTTTTTACGACGGCCCTCAGTGTTTCTCTTGTGTTCTGCCCCTATGGAGGCCATCTGCTTTGGATTTAGATTTCTTCCTCCCTCTCTCCCTCTGTTTCTCCTTCCCTTTCCCCACCCTCCTCGCTTGGCCTGAGAGGGTTTGATTGGAGGGTCTCTTCCCAGCTGGCTGTGATGACTGTGGGCTTGTGGTATTTGTCCACATTTCTTCCTCTGTGTTTGTGTGTGTGTGTGTGTGTGTGTCTGATGTAGCCTGATTCCAGACCAGCAGGGTTCAGACCCCCTTTGCTACAGTTTCCGCAGGGAGCAGGAGGGCTGTTTCATATCCAGCTCTTTTCTTTCTCATTCCTTCTGTCTTAACGAGCGCTCCCCTGTTGCTGTGCATCTCGCTCCGTCCAGCTCTGCCTACGCCTCGCTCTTTTTTTCGCCCTTGTCTGTCTCTCCGTCTCTCCGTCTCTCGTTCAACCCTGTTTATTCTATTAAATGCATTACGTGAGCTCATTAATCCTGCGATGTAAGCCATGGAATGATCTGTGTCCTTGTAGCGGGGCTAAACTCTGTGTAGGAGTAGTGCAGGAAACCGTGTGCTGAGACTTTCCAGTTGTGTCTCGGGGGTGTATGAAAACCTGTGGCTATGGAGTCTGTTGTGTGTGTATGTGTGTGTTGTGTTGTGTATTGGGGAAGTATAGTGGAGAGAGATATTGATTTGTGCATCATGTGTTTTCTAAGATCGTATCAACCTTTTGTGTGTGTGTGATGTGGTGTGATGTCACTGCCTCCCTGCTGTCTCCTGGTCCATAGGAGGATGTGGTCAATTAGTTGTGGTTACGTTGCTGCCCTGCCTCCTCTATGGATGCTGTCCGGCCACTCTAAACACACCGACCCTTATCTCAACGCCCGGGGCTCCGGCCTCAGGGACATAAACAAACATTGACCCTGTACAAGCCGGCACTGTCAAAGTGAAACGACAAACACCGCTCGCCATCTCCTGGCACGTACATCACCAACCGATTCTCTGTTTCAAAGCTTTGTTTCCACTTGACAAACAACTAAAATGGTCTAAATGGGTCAGATATGTCCATTTAGCTCTTACCTTGAGCCCGAGCTTGGGTGGCTTTATTTGTACAGAGCAAAGGAAAACAAAACACATCCTCCCGTGTAGGCTCATCTCCAGAATGTTGTGTGATGGTGTGACGCAGTTCCATTAGATTGGTCATTTTACTGTGTGTACTGTGTGAATGGTTTGTAAATGCCACTTTAAACGAAGCACAACACCATTCTTTTCCTGGAAATCAGGCCAAACTAAAACATTTACTCAGTCATCCTAGTGTTTCCAGCTGAGGGTTTTGACAATGACAATGGAAAGAGGCCTCTTATGTATGTGAAAAAAAACCCACAGCTTTCTCATCAGTCACTGGTGTGTGCCCCGAATCTAGTGCCATGCTTCTCAGCCTGTCCCTGCTGGCAGCGGTGTCCAGATGTTATTGTGACATTCATTCCCACTTGTTTGGTCGGCCGCTGGAATGTGCAATGGCAACAGCGCCTGTAAAGTTTACGACTCAGAAACTAAACCATCTCATCATCTGAGAAGACCTCCATGAGTGGCCGTATGTTGCAATGGCCTCACAACAACCGCCCACTATGTTAGCACCATTCTCACATTTAGAACTGCAAATGTCCAAATAATGAAGCCATTATTTTGCATTATTTTGACTCATTTGATTTGGTTCTGTGCTCAGTATGTACGTCACAACCACATCGACTGTGTTAGTATGAAAACTAATAATGCATCAATTGCAGTAATTTGATATTATACTAAAGTAAAGTTATGTATGCACCTTAGTAACTTAATTGTCTCTTAGTCGATTGATTTATTGACTTCATGCACATAAGCAGCTGCTTCAATTGTGTATGGTTGATGGATATTAAATAGATAATCCATTTGCTATGTGCATGTAAACATAGTCACCCTACCCTGATATTGATTGTGTGATCTGAGAGAATTCAGCTTCAGACAGCATGGTGTGCATCCCAGGGCCATGGCCAGATCCTGAAAACAGCATGGAGCTGCAGAGGAATGGTGATCAGGAGGATGTTTCTGTCCTGCTGACTCCTGGCAGCAACATCGGGGAGACATTTTTTCACATTGAACAAACGGCTATCGTCACTAAGTTTAAACCCTTTCCAAATGAATAACCTTATTTAAACACCCCCACTGGAGTCGAGTAATTTAATTGGTCATAATCAGATTAGAACTTCAAAGTTTGATTTTATAACATATAAAAGCAGCTAATCCCACTGCAGCAGTATGTCAGAAAGTACTGTACTTTGGTATCTGGGCTCTCAAAAGTGAAAATGGCAGCCTGTTTATAGTTGGGTCATATTGTAGCTAGATCATCTGTAGGAGCGCATCCAAGTAAAATGTTGTCATGGCATAGTCTGAGATTGCCTAGCGATTGCGTCAAAACGCCCATCGGTTTGTATAGACTGGTGCGTTGCAGGCCAGCAGAAGTCAGAGTTTCCAGCCTGTGTGCTGTCACAGTGGGAGATGCTATGCTGACAGTGGGGTTGAGGTCATGCTGTTGAGTGGCCGGATTGCAGCACAGCCGATCATACTTAGCATTGGCTCGCTGGTGGTGATGCAGAGTACTGGCGTGTGTTAGGACAGCGCCAGATGCTGCTGATTAAAGTTCATATTACTCACACACAGGACAGGACGGAATAAGGAAAGACCAGGGATACGCATTTCACCCCTCCTCTCCTGCCCCGTGCTCCCTACATCCACCCTAAAATCTGGAGCCAATGTTAAAGCAATTATGAAAACAATCTCCAGTCCTGCAGGGGAATCAGGACTGGGACAGGTTTGATTTCATTTGGACAGGGCATGCTTCCCCCAGCCCCCTGGCAAACGGCCAGCAGCTGCATGGTATGCATTAAAGTTGGCTCTTTTCCTCATATCGGGTAGCCAATCTGCGCATGAAAACCTTTTTTATTTGAAATAAAATAGATAATTTGCTGCTGCCCCATTACCAGTGCTCATATGCTAACTTGAAGAATTTGGTTTATATAAATCACCATTCCTTAGTTGATAATGACTGTAACTAGGCAGATTTGAGACTTATCCAGCATGGGTTTTGAGATGGTTTCTTTGATGGGTGAGGTTCCAGACTGATAATGACAGGCTGAGACAAACTTAATTATTACAATACAGTTGAGTTTCTTTTGGCTGGATGGAGACAATTTGGGATTTATCCTCCTGATGACATCAGTAGTGGTATTTGTTTGTGACATGTTTGGAGGGGGAAAATGAGTCTATTCCCCCTTTATAGTGGCCTAAATAAAGTTGCCAAGATGAACTCATTGGAGTGGCCCCTCCCAACCATATTGCCCTCTTGCGAGTGCTCGTTCATGGCTGACTGACTGTTCGTAATCATCTCCCTCATGAGAATCAGAGGAGTAATGTAACACAGCTGTAATGGAAGTAAATGTCAATTACACAACCACATATTGTGCTAAAATTGTGTGTAGGAGTGTGCTGTATGATGAAGTTGGATATATATTAGCACGATAAAGTTGGACAGTGTATACACCCTGCTGTCAAAACTCACCATCTGTTATTGTCCAATCAAAAGCAAGAGGTTCTTTGAAACGTCCTGTGCTCTGTATGTTCCACAGCACTGAAGGAAAAACTTTCTGCAGACCAGATTTTATTCATCTGCTCAAGAAAGTCAGAGTAATGATTCATCCATATGTGGATACATCTTTATGGTCTACTTTAAGGAATGCATGCCTTGCTCTTTACAGGCCCGACCCAAAGGAGAAGGGCTGACACCCTACCAGGGGAAGAAGAGATGCTTTGGAGAGTACAAGTGCCCCAAGTGTAAGAGGAAGTGGATGAGTGGCAACTCCTGGGCCAACATGGGACAAGAATGTATCAAATGCCACATCAACGTCTACCCCCACAAGCAGGTACTGAAGCCTTAAAGCAGGAGATGTGCATTAACACACGGCGTGACATTCAGTGACTGAGGTTTTTTTTTTAAATGTCTTCTGGTTTGGGATTTGGAAATGATGCCATAAAAACATTACTCATACACTTTGTTTAAATGGTAAAATGGACCGTCTCAACCAAGGTTAACAGAGTCCAGACTCTGCAAGGGAAATGCAGTCACATTAGTGGTCTGTGTGGCTGCTTATTGTCATGAGGGTGTTCCAGTTTGCCTCATTAAAATAAAAAAACTAAGAAATATTTGCCTCTATGGTAATAAAGCAGCTATGAATGAATGTGTTATAACCAGTAAAAGTTGGGAATTTTTTTATGTTATCAAACGTTGAAACACTATTTAAAAAAAGTCACAGACACAAATGAACTGTGGCTTATAGCTGTAATGTAAAAAATCCCCCTCACCTTTAATAATATGTAAAAAAGAAAAAAGAAAGTGCATTAAGGAAGATGCTGCAGAGGTTTGTCCTGAACATTGAGTACTCCAAGGGAACTTGTGAGATGTCTGTTTGGCTTAACCTCAAAAATGCTCCTCACGGCCTGCTGAGGTCAGAGATGGATCGCCTGACATAGAATCTGCTCTCTGTTTTTCTCAGCTAGAGACATATTTATCCTTAACACTTCATCTTTTAATATTTATGTTTCTCCACATTCCTCCAATTACACTTCCTGAAATACAATTAGGCTTATTGCTGGAGGCCCTGCTCTTATTCTGAAAACCATGGCAGGACACGCTTCGCTCTGTTAACAATTACATGAAATGGAGCAGGAAAGGACTATTTTTTACATATGTACCTCTCTGTCTGATAAGAAATCACACAATTTCAAAACGATGGAAAGGCAATGGATAATTTGCTCTGAATCCCGTCATCAACAATTTGAGATCTTCACCTACTATCCTTATCTGATTTCAGACATCTATGACACACCTGATGCACATGGAGTTGGCCATGCATCGACTTCTTGTTTCTCCAATGAATTGCATGTGTCGAAGGCAATATGTGTGTGTGTGTGTGTGTGTGTGTGTGTGTGTGTGTATTTCTCTCTCTCTCTCTCTCTCTCTCTCTCTCTCTCTCTCTCTCTCTCTCTCCCCCCATTATCTGGCATATCTATCACATCTAGTGTGGAGATTTACTTTACTGTTACAAAGCCACGGCTGAAAGACTGCATTCATAGTGCTAGTATTTGCAAAATGTTTCTCACACAGAAACGTTTTGTTCCGTGGAGTTAACTGGTGAGAAAACCTCACTCTTCTGCCTCTGTGTCTTGTGGTTAAGCTCAACACAGCCAGGCAAATTCCATGCATTTGCAATGTCACCCACTTAACATATTTCTCCTTGTCAGCGTTTGAAATGGACTGCTAATCCCCATGTACTCCAACATCAGAGAGGTCAGCATCTCAGCATGGCTGCCCCCCCCCCCTCCCCCCAGAGGGTTCCCATAAATGACTTGAATATGTATTTTCAAGTCCCATCCCTGCATAAAATGTTGAGTTTTTTCTCTATAACTCTTAGATGGCAAATATAGTTCTTGAAATGTTTTTTGTCCCCTTTATAAAATCGCATCACTCTATAACGCCTTTGTTCTCATACGAAACTAAAAATGTAATCTTGTGCTTGTTGCTTCTTCACCAAGACACACATACCAAATAGTTATGATAATGTGATCGTTTATTGATCCCTGTTGGGAAATTCTCTCTTTACTTTCTCCCCTGGAAAGAGTTCAGAGAGCAGGCTCAGCTACAGAGCAGCCTCCCTGGAGCGGGTAGGGATTCATTGTCTTGCTCAAGGACACTTCAGCAGGGCAGATGCTTGCAACACGGGGGGGCGCTTGAACCCAGTTCCTCTGGTTGAAGGACGGTCTGTCTAACCACTGATGGTCAGATTTTCAAACTTTCCACAGGAACCTAATGTGTTTGACGCTCCTATCAGTAAAAGTCTCAATACTTCCTGGCAGACTCACAAGCTGACGACTGAATTATCGCCCTCCCCTGACCGACGGTAACCTGGTTTCCTTCAGTTAGTCTCCTTGGAAGCAATAGCGGTGTTGTAAAATGGCCTGACAAAAACAACGAGTGGGAAAGAAAATATTGTAGAGGGATTGTTAAAACAACATCCAGAGCTGTTGGCTCAGTCAGATCCTCTTTGTCCTTCAGCATGATTCCCAGAAAGCCATTCCCATAGTAGTTCGCTGAAATTTCCATACAGGTCTTTATGATCAAATGTGTGTGGAGCGTTTTCCTTTAATACCAGGTTGTTAAAGGGTACTGTAAGTTTCCAATGCTGATGGTGTGTTGCCATATCTCTGCAACTAATTGCGTAAAGTACACGTCTGGTCTGAGAAGAGTATGGGAGTGCTGCTTGTGGCCAAAGCGTTTGGGTGTATAGCTGAGTTGAGTCTGGCGCCAAATAAACTGCTGGCAGAATTCACGGGTATGTGCATGTTTAGGTGTTAGGTGTGTGAGTTTTCTTTAGCGTTTAATGTGACTCAACATTGGTTCTCTGTTTGCTCTATCCTCAGCGCCCGTTAGAGAAGCCGGATGGCCTGGATGTGTCTGACCAGAGTAAGGAGCACCCGCAACACCTGTGTGAGAAATGCAAAGTCCTGGGCTACTACTGCCGCCGCGTGCAATAATCATCTTTATCTCCATTACCGTCGGAGAGCAACTTCTGCTCCAGTCCTATTCCTCTTCCCCCCACCAGTGCTGTTAACTTCGCCTGACCTCCCCCTTCTCGATAGGTTTCCCTCATGTCCACCCCACATTTCCGCCTTACTCCCCCCCCTCCTCTCTATCTCTCTCAGAAACCTCAAATAATATACAGTAGCTCCCTTTGCTCCCTCCCTCCCTCCTCGCTTATGCCTCCTTCCTTCTCTACCACAGCAAATAAACCCAGTCCCACTCCCCAACTCCCACCCGTGGAACACAGGTTTTAGTCTTCACGGTCCTTTTCATTGATAGCATTGAGGATTACATTCAGGAATGAGAGGAAACAGGTCAACCCCTGTGCTTAGGATCAATCTCTATCTCGCCAAGTGCTCTTCATGAAATCAGTGAAAAAATCAGTGAATCTAAATCAATGCTAACACAGGGGGCCTTGCGTACTAGAGACCACGTAACCCTATTTATCCAAGTATATGTGTAACAACAACTGATCATTGCATTGATGTATTAGCAATGGGTGTGTGCTTTATTGATGTCGCTGACGGTATTGCCACCGGTATTGGTCACAATAGATTACCTCACTTTGGGGTTTGTTGATTTTGTGTTTACAGAGATCTGCCTTCCATTTCCCTGCCAAGTGAAGTGTGTGGTAATGTGATGAACATTAAATCAGGGCCTCTCATGATGGTATAATGTATATGAGGCCTTTGATGTCTTGCCATGTTAGGGTCAACAGCACATCTTATTAACTGTGAATTAACTGAGGGATAATGTGCCATACATCCCTGGCTTACATTTGGCCTATTTATTTTCTTGTTGTCTAAGTGTGCAATTTGAATTTTAACTGGGACATAAAGAAATGTTTTTTTGTATGTTTGTATCTCACAAATATTGTGTAACTGCTTCCACGTGTCTTTAGAAACTACTGTAGGTTGAATCGCATAGCATCGTTCCTCGTCTAGATCTAGTGCATCGGTAACAGATATCGTTTAATTTACCCTCCCTGTGTATTTATGTTGCCACACAGAGATGAGTTGTGCTGATCTCAAATCACAAGCAGATCAAGTTATTGCCGAAAGCAGCAGTGCAGTCGCAGTAGTTTCTGCCATGATAGCCATGCCGTCCAAGTGTGATAAGTAATAAAATGGCTTGCTTGCCATAATTTGATAATGAAACAGAAATAGACTGTTAGCATGTAAAGCTTGATTAGATACTGACCACAAACTGCTAAAATACAATGGAGATAATTCATTTGTTTTACTAGGACTTTTAGAAAGACATTTTAGAGTGCACAGTTGTGAAATTACAGTGAAGCTAAATGGGCTTACATCCTTCATATTTACGTCCGACAGCTGATTGCCGTGCAAAGAATGTCTAGAGCGAGGTGAAGCATTGGAGAACTGTAATGACTTACAGCTCGGTTAAGAGAAAGACGGGTTAATACAGGAAGTCTGACTCGTGATGTGGTCACATTTTGACACTTCAAGGATATATCGAAAGTGATGAATGATTTTTACACTTATGTTGGTTTTGATGGCGCCTACTATTATAAACCAATGTCTTTAATGGAAAGGAGGTACACATCCTATCCTCTGTTTACAAGGGTCACAGTGCATCATATTTACTTTAAGACAGGAAGTACTACATGGGAAATCCGGGCTGATATGCATACTGTAAAATGTATGTAGTTTTGACTTTCGACATTCATGGAACATTGTTATCATGTGAATAGTTGAAATATTTTTCTACGTATTTCTAGACTGATAAAACCTGGTTGCCTGTATTTTATACTCAATATATGTGCCTTAAATCACTCTGAAGCACCAAGACAACATTTTGTGAACATTTGACTTTAGAAAGAGACATGAGGTAGGCTTGGAGCAGGAGAAAAATACGTGCATGTGGTAACTGTGATATAAAGCAAGTTTTACGCACGTTCAAGATGTGAATAAGGACAGGAAAACAATACAATTCCCCCATTAACAGTGAGGGTTTGAACTGGCATGGTGTTTGCCTCAACACAATTTGCTGAGTTGGAGGCATGGACTAAACCAGCATTTCCAGCTGGCAATAACAATCCCACTGTGGTCTGTTGTCATGGAATATCAACAAAGATGTTATTTTTCAGTCAATCCTCACCACAGAATGGGTTTGCACATGAAACCGTGGACCTCACTCTTGTATCTTGATTTTGAGTCGCCTATTGTAGTTACGTTTATCTAAGCCTACCATGGATTGCATTAAAAATACACGTGGTCACATGCCTTACTGTGAGAGATGGCAGCGGATGATAATGGTACCTTTGAGTCGTGGTTAATGTCAGAATGATTTATTGAAACTTCATCTTTAAATTTGAAAGACAGGGATCGGTTAGTACCACAGGTTAGAGACGTTAACGCACTTCAGCAGGATGAATGAAGGATTCTCATTTTACCCAGACATGGTTGGGAACAATCCATTTTTAGTACTGTAATATCTTCTTTCTGTTTCTCTATGTGATGACTCTATCAAGTCTCAGCATCTACTTTTTGTTTTCACCTGAAACTTATGTGCCACATCATAACATTGTGGCTGCAGTGAGAGGAATTAGATACCAATGATGCCTTGTGAACTCAGTTAATAAGTTAATAAACAAGTTATAATATTATTAGGATTAATAGAGTTCTGGCAGGATATGAATGAGAAATATAAAATCCCATCAGAGGAGCCTTTAGACTCCGCCCAGAGACATTTATGAGGAAGCCACTTTAACTGGCAAATCACGAGCCAATGGAAGCAGTTGATACAATGCATTTGAGAAAAAAAAAGATCTCTGCTTCCGGATGTATACTGTCTTGAATTACATATACTTGACTTTTCTAGTACCTTTTCAGTTCAAATTTGTTATTTTCTATGAACGAGATGTGTATTTTGGAACACTTAATAGATGTTGAAAATTTTAAAGCAATTTGCAAAAACAACTCGAGTTATTTCCCTGACAGATATTTTACAAATGACTGTTTTATGTATATATTTGATGGCCATCATTTTCAAGGATAGTAGCTCTTTTTAAGTGTTATGCAATATTGAAGCTTTTTATGTGAAGAAGGGCCTATTGCTGAGAAATAAACAAAGCTGGGAGTTTTCTCTTTGATGTTTTACAATGATCTGAGGGCTTATCCTGCAGAAATATTTATGGAAAGATTTTTTACAACACTTTTTGTATAGAATATGCAACAAAGTTACACTAAGAAGGAAATATTGATGTCTACATAGAATATTATTAAAAAGCTGGTACATAATTAATACCCTTTCTCAATTATAAGCCATTGTATTTTTGTGTTTTGTTTTATGATGTTATCAGTGTTGAATAACCCACAATGATATCCAAGTGCTATATGTAACTAACTATGCCTATGAGCTGCCGTTTGCATCCATACAGTTGCATGTATTCATTTTGTATACAATAATTACAATATTATGAAGGCGTAATTGTGTCAACATGCAGAATCCTTTCTCTTCGTTAGTGACGGATACTCACCACTGTATAAGCACGTTAAACTGTGAGTTTTAGTTTGCTTAAAGCAGCAATGACAAGGAACTATTATAAAATGTTATGGTATTATTACTAGTTTACTGTTAAGAAAGTGTGTGTGACAAAGAACTATTTTAGAGTTTGCACGTGCATGTGTTTGGTTTCGAATGAAATATTATTTCGTGCAATGTATACTTATTTAAAGTCCGCGCAGTAAAGTAGTCGGCTACAGTACATATTGTTTTTAACATTCTCAACAACTTCTAACTGATTGTTACTAGTCATTAAATATCATTTATTGTAGCCTATACAAAGTAATACATATTTACTGAATGTAACGTGTTAACAATTATGTGGTCAATTGGAAAATCATGTTTGTATTCTTTGATGTCTGTATCATTTGAGATAATTGTAATGCAATATTGCGACAATGTAATATTTGAATTGGACAGAACACAGACATGAGGTTGGGAGCAAAATGGAAAGTCATGTTTAGAAAGTAGCCCATGGGTCTGTTTTTCATGTCCATGAAATGGCATTCCAAAATGTGCCTTATTTGTTAGTTTGGAAAACATTTTAGTGCTTTAGTGCTGTTGGGAGTTTGATGAATAAAAGTCATATTGAATTAGAACTGCTATGATTATGTGGTTTCTTTTGTTTGGGTCCTTTGCTCAACTGTTACCAGTTACTGGGAGGTGTTCACCCTGGAGTTTGATTTCAGCCAACTGCAGTTCATGGTTTTGTGAATACTCCCCAGATCCTTCGCTATGATATCACTGCAGAAAGTGTACATTTCCATCCCACTCTGCTCAGTGTCTCTGAGTGCATCTGCAGGCTTGATGTCTTGCATAAGACTGAGCATATGGAGTACGATGAGGTTTTTAATGGTTTAAACATGCCGATTGTGTAATGCAGAACCAATGGGAGAGTCTTGTAAAACTTATTTTTTTACTGTCATCCAGGAGGTCTATTGTAGTGCTGAAAGACAACAGACACATCTAACTGACAGCACTTGACTTCAACACTTAAGAGTAAAACTTGACAGACAAGCCTATACAAAAAGGGACACCCGATGACATGGGTGCTGTGCGGTAGACAGACAGCAGGTAGATGTTTACAGCAGGAGAACCAGCTCGTACCAGTTGTAAAGATGTTATTGTTTTGCCTGTGTATTAAATGTTGGCCACAGCACTTCTCTTTGTCTAGCCAAGTTTCCATGCACAGTATTGGACATGCATTCCAAACAGCTAAAACTTAACCAGAGGGTGGGGACCCAAATTATATCAAGTTTGTTACAACATCGCTAGCTCAAACAGAGTGAGAACTGAAAAGTCTCTATAGCAACAATGTAATCTGAGAATTCAAACAAACGGTGGAAGGTCAGCGCGCATATGGTTTCATTTAGGAGCGAGAGCTGCTTTTTCGCGTCGCTTCATTATTTACTTTCATAAAGTATTAGCTCGATAAGCAGCACCACCCAGTCTCTGGCTTTCAGGCATATCCTGGCCTCCCTCATTTCTCCCAGAGACATACTGTGTTTCAAATAAAAGATCTCAGAGGTACTGAGGTAAGAGCAACCCACGTAGAAGCTAAAGACATTTTCAGATCTTGTATGACACAAGCAGATGTAATCATCTGCATTCATAGTATCCGATGGGGCAATGGCCCATATCATCTGTCCATGAATTCATATGATAGTTCAGCTCCACTGTAGGTGGATGTCACATGATGTCACATCCTGTTCTGATGGACAGGAAGTCATGCTGGAGGGCTGGAGTCTAAAAAAAGCAGCTGGATCATTCCCAGGAAGCTCTAAAAGCAGCAGGGATGGTGGCACACGAGCGGGAATGGCCAATACTGGGACCAAACCTAGTAAAATCTGAAAATGGTCATTTATTTGGTAGTAAATGTACAACATGAACATTTTCCATAGTGAGTGACTTGGTATTCAATAAATTGTGCACAAAATGGTTAAAACTAGGCAAACGTATTTCCAGAGATCTGTGACAACTGGGACAAAATTATCCCTTTACATTTCTTCCTATCATTATTATCATTATTATTATTATTATTATTTCTGGCACATTATGAACAAATACAAGACAAAAATGTGCCCATGAAAATATAAATTGCAGCATTTGTTATCGGTAAACAGTAGTGTGTCATTTGATCTCTCCACAGTCAGTGATGACAATTTTCTTAATCACACCACCGTCATGCAAACCAAAGGATTCCATCTTGGACGCCACTTCCATACCTTCCTTCACCTGACCAAACACCACGTGTTTACCATCCAGCCTGGGAAGAGAGAAAGACAAGGTGATGAGTCACTATGGAGTAAAGGGAACAAATCAATGTGCGGTTCACATCTCCAAACAATCAAAATCTATAGGATGCCTGAAATGTGACTTCAGCACCTGGCATTGATTGTGATTACGGTTGGATGTGGTGTCAATATGTGTGTCCACTAAATCCTACATAACTGACACAGCTGAAATGAATCATAAAACAACTATACAATTATATATTATTTACCATTCAGTTTTAGTAGTGCAGATGAAGAACTGGGAGCCGTTGGTGTTGGGCCCTGAATTTGCCATTGATAAGATTCCTACAGGAAATGCAAAGCCAACAAATAAAATCATAAATGTGACACACAGCTATGCACAATATGAGCCAGCAAGGTCTTGACCTCCCTGTACCACTGAACCAATGGGAAGTAGATTTAGGCCTGACTGTGTTGGAAGAACGGCATGAGACAAAATCTACATGTTGGGTAAGGCTTGTTTCCCTTTGCTGGATTTGACGCATACTGTGCTTATGCAACCCACTGAAAGAGAAGAGTCCATTTATCAACATGGATTAAGTTTACTCAAAAGGAGTTATTTTATAAGTGGATGTTGACTCACTGAGAAAGTAGGTCATTCACTTGGGGATTGCAAAATCTATATAGCCAGGGGTCTTAGTGTCGCATGAGATTGGGCACTGCCATCTAGTGGATATACAGGGAAATAAAGCCTATATTCTATTCTATTCTATTCTATTCAAATGATACTGTTATGAAGGCCAGGTAAAGTGAGAAATAAGAGTTTGACATGATATAGGGAGCCAAAGCAGAAGTTAACCATAACCTCCTTCTGATTTACTAGCGGCTAGGTGGCTAGTGTGATTTTCCATGGACAAAGAGGGGGGGCACGTGTAAGTCAGCTGACGGGACCCTAGGTCATCTTTTCTGGTATTGCCCTAAGCTTAACAGCTTTTGGGGTGACATCTTTCGTATGTATAGTGACATATACAACATCCAGCTAGGTCCTGACTGTTTTTTGGCAATTCTAGGTTGTTCTGAACTTTCTCTTACTCTTCCCCCTGCTTTACAACAAGCTCTTATGTTCGGTATGGTTATAGCAAAAAGGTTCATTCTGAAAGACTGGAAATCTGTCCCTCCTCCTCGCTTCAAAGAATGGTTAAATGACATGGTTTCCTCTATATATCTTGAAGAAATTCGATACACTCTGTCAAATACATATCCTAAGTTTCTTAAGGTCTGGGGACCCTTCATTGAGTACATTAACAGGGATAGACGTCCTGAGGACTAGCTGTTAGATTTTATTTGTTTATTCATTTGAACCCTTGCACTGTATTGCCATGTACTGTGTTGTGCAATGTTTATGTACCCGCCATCATGACCCGCACTCCTGACCTTGTTTGGGGCTGGCCTTTCGGACTCCTATAACATTTTTTTTATTTTTGTATTATCTGGATACCACATGACTTGGACTGGCAGGGACTTGCACATTATTCATACCTCTTATTTTTTTGTGAACTGGCAGTTTGTTCTGTTTTTGTATTGTGGTTTGTGTTTGTTTTTGTTGTGATGTATGTATGTTTTAAAAGAAATTGAAAACTTTATAAATAAAATTTGTAAAAAAAACCAAAACATCTTATATATTTTGTTGAAAGACACCTGGTAGCACTCTCCGTTCTGTATACAATCATAAGATATACACATTTCTCTCATTTTTGTTGAAAAATGTTGCATGCAAAATTGTGTACTTTGGTTGTCAATGTGTAAATATCACCTCATTCTACAACATATTTCAGAAAGAAAACTGTAGTTTCCTTATATCAAGTAAGTGATGTAAACTTTGGCTCCCTACACACAGGATAGCACAGAATACAGATAGACAAACTACAGATTCAATATGCCTAGACTTGCATGACTGCCACTCTCGTCACACCTTCATTATGGATCTGGTTAGCCTAAATAAAGTGCTGTATGAAGTGATGGATGAATTGTGAAAGGATTGGCTGTGGTTTTCTCTGTCTTCTCAACAGAAATAGAGGACACAGCATATAGTGACACAGGTTGTTGCTGAGTGAACCCAGAAGCCGAGGACACCTACCTGGACCAGTGTGTTTTAGTTTGAAGTTCTCATCTTTAAACTTAGTGCCGTAAATGGATTTCCCTCCTGTCCCGTTGTGATTGGTGAAATCTCCTCCCTGTAACAGAAGACTTATCAACAGACAACATGGGACACACGCACACACACACACACACTGCATGTACAATGCCATTACTGTATATAGGCACCTTACCTGACACATGAACTCAGGAATGACTCTGTGAAACACTGATCCCTTGTATCCAAAGCCTTGTTCCCCAGTGCACAGTGCTCTGAAGTTTTCTGTTAAAACAAAGACAGTACTGAAGAGTTGCTAATGTAAACAAATGAATGAGCATTTCAAATTCTACTTTTGATTTTCAACAATTATGCTTAATAAAGCGCAGTTAAGCATACCTGCTGTCTTTGGTACTACATCTGCATTCAGCTGCAAGACAATACAAATCAAGTTCAACTTATTTTATTCTTATACTTATCAGTACATATTTGGTTAACTGTGAAACTTCATAAACAGGCACTGTAGCACATCAAAGTAGTGATTTCTTGAGCGACTCCATCCTGCCAGGTGAGACCAAGGGCTTTTAAAGAAGCTAATGTTAGCTAGTTACCTCAATAACTATTCTTCCAAGAGGTTCGTCGTCAGCCTCGATGTCAAAATACACGACTGGGTTCTTGACAGGCCCAGAAGAAAGCAACCTTGTAAGGGCGATCGCCGGTGAGCAGTATTTAATGCGATTTTTCATCTGCAACATCGCTGCATCGTCGTCGGGATCCGCTTTGTTTACATGTGACGTCACACCGTCTGACAAGCTGCTTGAACCAAACAGCGACACCACGTGGCCGCTATAAGGAATAAACTACCTACTGACCTTGGATTGGGAAAAAGACTTTCCATGGTCGTACTAATTACAGCAGTTTTCCAGTAAACCCTAAAATCAAAGAATTACACTTTAAAATATTACTAATACTGGTGAGAGATTCATGATTGGTTGGAAACCATAATATCCCCACTTGGCTTGTTTAATAGAGACAATGCAGTCCTCTGTCTGATGTTAGTTCTGTACGCTGTCTTTAAAGATTAGTGTAGCTGTTTCAAATAACTGAAATCTATGAGGACAACTTGCAAATATTCAAGTGATTTTGATTCAGGAATTTTAACTTGCCACACAGAGGCATTTGTGTTTTTTCACAGCTCCAGACTGTGACTCAGTACCCGAGTGAGTAATATCCCCCTATATGTTATAGGGTCCAGGAAAAACTGTGGTATATTCTATTAATTTCCTCTAGTATAACTTTCAACTCATAGGTTGTTTCACTTGTATCTAAACCATTTTTCTAAATATAACAATGTCCCTTTTTCTAATAGCCCACTAATCCATCAAGTGGTGAAATGCCATTTGCTTGCAAATGAGTTATTTAGTTTTATTCTTGTGCTTGCATCCTAGTCCCTCTGATCACACTACTTGGACTCTTTATCCACTCTAAGCTTTTAAAAACGTATCATTGAACCATCAATTACGTTGCTAAGTTGTCCACTTCCTACTTTGTCCAAATGCCTTTTAAAACTAATTCCATTTGGATTAATGACAGGACCAACATGTCAGTTGTTCTCAAATATGTGATCCTGTTTCCTTATCAAGATCAATAACCTCAAACAATATATTTGTCTATTGTATCAGTTCCATACCACTAATCATACCCAAACAGCTTTTTGAAACCACTGTGTGTGGCTAATGGATAGGCCTACACCAAATCCACTTTGAGTCCTACTAATCAGGAAACAGAAGCTATTTAAAAGTAAGTCAGTAACTGATTACTTTCAAATTAAGCTGTTACTGACTACATTACATTACAGTATCAGTATATAATAATTCCTCATAAAATTCCTGACTACCGCCATAAGAATTTAGGACTCGTGAGTATGAAACATGATTTAGCAGACATTTTTAGAAACATTACATTTCTACATGAAGGGTTTTAGAGTGATGAAAAGTCAGTCGTTTGTCTCCACTTTCACCTGCTGCCTTCCAAGCATGCAGTACAGGATCGCTACTAGCATCTGTGGCTAAGCTACACATTTTGTTGCTTAACGTAACTCGAGACTTTTTTCATGTAAATGTTTGTCATTACAAGTCTCTATGTATTTGTAGTTTAAGGTAATCTAGGATGGTTTTGCACAAAACTAGTCATACATCCATTTTTGATGGTTGTGGAATGTGTAATGGCTGAACCAAATATGTCAAAAGACACAGTGCGTTGAATGTGTTTCATCTGAATACATATTTATTAGATAAATATTAGGATGTCACGTCATCTAACTACATACAGATTTGCAAGACTAAAAATCACAATATGTTTTTCTGACCAGTTTAGAATATGAAATGATTGTACATAGAATGTACAAAACCAAAGAGACAACTGCCACCTGTTGTGCCAATCACTTCAGATTGTACCTTTATAGCATATTTTGCCAAATTGCATAAAAATTATAAATTTGACAAAATTGTACAAATTGTAAATTTGGAAACAACCTTTAGGAACCGCTCAAGGCTCCACGTCTCCAAGTCCCAATTATACCTCAAAAGGTTCTTATCATTTTGTAGCACCTTTATAAAGTACACAGGTAGAGAAATACACAGAAGTTTAATATTACACAAAGGAAAAAATGTGTCTTTTTTTCTTTGAAACCCCACGTGGAGGGGTACATAAAGTATCTTACATAAATGAACAGGCGTGGTTAGAGAGGTCTGCACAGACGCTATCAAACACGGACTCATTTTCCCAATTCAACGTCTGACAGGAGGATGCAAGCTTTACAAATTCTAAATACACTATGCACATTCCCCCTGGAGAAAATGAATACATTTCTGTTAACGTGTCTCTATTTGTCATTTACAGTATATACATGTATCGCTTCCACCCCCCCCGTCCCTGCCACCCACCCTCCACCACATCCTTCCCTTACCTCAAAGAGGAAGGGGGCTCTGCTCGCTCCAATTCCATTTTACAATATTAATTACATTTCCTTTTGATTCCTCTAGTGAATTTCCAATGCCTACACCCAAACTGTACAGTTTGTCACAGATCACTCAAATTTCTATGCAATTTTGTGGAGGGTTAAACAGTTACTGTAACACACTGTGTAGGGAAATAAAACATCCCAATGCGGCAGTGCATTGTCTTTAACAAACATATAAACAAACAAAAAGAACATCTCATGCTTCGACTGTGTTATATCGAGGTGATTTGATCAACTTTGAAGACCAGTCTAGTCACATTTAGTTCTTCAAATGGATTAGAAATCTATCTCAAAAGGGGAGCATCGAGTTTACAACATATATTTCAAATTTACTGCATAAAATTATGTAAACCAAATTATACCTATCATCAAAAACACTGGGCAAAAAAAATAATAATTTAAAACTTTAAACAATATAAAATGTGCTGAAAATACACAATAATGCTCACACATTTTTGCAAAGTATGGTTATAAAAAGCTCACACCAGGCCTCAAAAACAATCCAGAGGACATTCTGCACATTCTCACTTTAAATAAAGATGACGAGGTCACTTGTTCTGAAAATATCAAACAAATAGCAATTTTTGGATAATTTTGGACCTCTAAGCTGCATTAACAATCTTTCAGACAGAAAAAAACAGCTCATAAAAAGCTGACAAATGTGTATACAAAAAAGAAAAATAACAACAAAAATAGCAACTCTCACTTTTAACTTGCTTGTTGCGTATTTCAAATATTCTTTTTCACTGATGCATACTCACAGGAGTAACGGGAATTTGGACACAGTACACCAATACACAGGTACAAGGCCAGTGAGAGTGTATTTGGGTTAATTCATTGGGATAATGGGATTGTGTGTCTGTGTGTGTGGGTGTGTGTGTAGCCTTTGATAGACATACAGTACCGTGTAGTTGCCAATACCAGATGGTACAGTACTGTCACAAAGTATTCACAAAGGGTATATACAACAGCTCTAGAAACATTGTTGGATCATGCACGATGTTCTTCCAAAAAGATGACGAATGTAGTTCAACAGTAACAAAAGGAGAAAGGAAAGCCCAATACAATCACAGAGATGCTTAGAAAACACAGTGATTTCAAAACTTTACGTCTGTAGGATGTTATAATCCTGATCTTATACCAACAAAATATCCAGGCCAAACCCTTACAAAAAAGCATAGGACAACTTTGGTGATGTGTATCTTATTAATTTCAAAGTGGGACAAAGATAAAAGACACAGTAAAGGACAAAGAGACAAAATAAACATACATTAATTTGCAAGAAAATAATAAATACGAATCAAACAAGAGAAAAAAAAAAAAAACTTGATCAAGACAAAGACAACAAGAGCCATTGGCACACATGCACTTCTGAACAAAATGGTGCTTAATTTCATGAGGGAGAGCAAACCATTACAGTAAATACCACCAGAACTAGAGTGGGTGCATTAACAGAGGAAGGGGACAGATGCACGGAGACAGCAGACCTCATAGGGTGGATGGATTTCTCTCTCTTCCATTCAGGATCTCTCTCTCTCTCTTTTTTCTGTCTCATACATTTATTTAAACTCACATTTCTCTCCCCACTGCCATTCACATATGCTCACAAACAAAAGTGCACACATGTAAACACACACACACGCACGCACGCACGCACACACTACATTGCACAATGTGCGCTCATTCTTCTGTTGACACTTGAGGACATTTTAGCTCATCCTTTCAGTGCTCAGATTCTGGTAAGGTCCATGTGTTGAGTTCCAGTTAGTCAATTATCTGTGAGAAAGCTAATGTCCAACTGGAAACACACACTAGGATGTAGGGGCCAGAGGGCATGGCGTATGCCAAAGTCTTGGAAGAACACATTTCAGGATAAAAACACACAAGACAATGTTTTCCCTCAAACTCTTTTTTTCACAAAAGGAAAATCATAATTAAAAAAAGCTACAACACTTTTCCAAAAGCCCCCAAAGGGTTCCTCTGTGTTGTGTACACATGAACTGATTATAGCTGCACAGTTTTCAGTTGAATAGTCACAGATATCATATATGTATATATAATATCACGTTAGTGCCAGCCAACATGGCTGTGGATGGTGTGTTAAGAGTCAGAGGTGGTGGGACTGGTGTGTGGAAACTTTACACCAGGAAAAAGGGGGGGTGAGGATATGAGAGGCGTTCCTGCCTTCTCCCTTGCAATTCCAACCGAGTTGCCAAACAGTCATCGTTGCCTCCTTGAGCCGCGATCCTATGCCACACATTATCCGTTGACAAACTGTGTGTATGTGTGTGTGCGCCCGCATAGGGAGCTGCTTGGACTGTCCGTCAGAAGTCAATGCAGTGTCTGTGGACAGTCAGTCAAACACATCACGACTCCTGTACGTGCAGGAGGGGTTTCAGAGGAAGTGAAGGGCTAGTTGTTCTCAAAGAGGGAGAGGAGGTCATCATTGCTGTTGGTGGGAAGGTCAGGGGGGTCCAGGTAGGATAGTAACTCATCTGGGTTGGCCAGCTCTGGAAGCAGCTGTGGATCAAGGCAGAAAGAGATGAGAATGAGGATATATTTATCTTTCTGACACTGGGAGGGTTTGTTTGAATTGCAAAGTCATATGCTGCAACACCTGTACACAGTGACACAGTTACCGCTGCTCAGAAGCAATCCGAGAGTCCACAAACAGAGCACACAGCAAAGAGATGAGAGGAGCTGCAGCAGACAATGTTAACGCTAGCTGATACCATGAGTTAGCTTAGGGCGCCCCGAGCACCGTCACACCACACAGACACACTTACATCCAGGGAGGGTTCAGGCATATCCTGGGCTCCCTGACCCATCTGCCCATCTGAGGAAGGGTTAAAGTTCAGATCGCTGTGGGGATGACTGTTCTGCCCAGGTTGCTGAGGCTGTGGCTGAGGCTGCGACTGGCGAGGCGGCTGCGATGATTGGCCACTGTGATGCAAGGGTTGCCCTGATTGGCCACTGTGATGTAAGGGCTGCCCTGATTGGTTGCCAGGGTGTGGCGACACATGCAAGCTCTGCTGCATGGAATTATGGGATTGATCAGCATGGGACATCTGGAGGTGCGAGAGGTGAGAGACAGAGAGCGAGAGGGAAAACGAGAGGAGAATGCGTCGGAGGAAAGAGAGGGAAAGTGAAATGAGTTCCAGCGTGGATCATATGGAACAGGCCTTCTACATGGAGAGCTGTGAGCAGCAGACATGTACAGTTGCAACATTATACGGTGACGTGAGCATGTGAGCATGACTGAGCACACATGCTAAGGGTACAGGCTCAGATAAATGTGAGTAGTTTTTTTAGTCTGATGCAGATTCTAAGCAGATATACCCTCTAGACTATCAACATATTGTAGGACAAAATGAAGCCAGCAGTTGATAATATATTGGAGACATAAAACTTAAAAGCGAGACCAAAGGCGTCCTAATTAAAGCCGACTAGATGGTACAACAGAATAGTGACCAGCCCTGGAGGTATATCCTACTTACTGTGTCAGTCATGCTGTGGCTGAGGGGCTTGTCGTGGGACAGGAGACTGCCAGGTGCATCTGGGGGGTGGGAGAGCTGGGGGCCGTGCATGAAGTCATTCATAGGGGGTCCTCCTCCTCCTCCTCCTCCTCCTGCACCGCCACCAGAGGGGTTACTGTGAGGGAAGTCAAAGTTCCCATGTCCATGGTAACTGTTGCCTACAGGGAGAAAAACAAACAATTTGGCCTCGCTGACATGGGTGATAAATTGTTACTGTTGCAAAAAAAAAAAGAAGATCTTTTCAAAAAACAGAAAGTGGTTACATAACTGGATACACAAGTTCCACTTTTTCAGACTGTTATGAAACATTTATCAAGGCAATGAGCTTGCCACATTTTAAAACAGGTTCAAGTTAACACTCTCCTTAGGGCTCTTTCTGTTGTATAATGCATTAGAGACACATCAATAGTTTCTGCTATAGACTACAAAGTAGCTCACAGCTCCAATAAATAAGCTCCTTTCATATTTATCCACACAACAGAGGAGGAATCCCAGTTGCCTTTGATTACCTGGTCCTGGGTACTCTCCCCCATTGCCACCAGCGTGTTGAGTAGGGTGTGATGGGTAGGGGCTAGGACCTGGGCCGGGACCGTGGCCAGGGCCTGGCCCTAGCTGGGCGATCATCTCCATTACATTGGGCATGGTCATCTGGCTGGGGCTCATGGTCTTAAAGCGCTTGGCCAGCGGTCCATCAGGGTCCTCTTTGATGTGTAGCTCAGACTTAATGGGGACAGGTCGCCAACTACATGTAGGGTCAATGGTGACCTCCTCAAACTCCGAACTATAGCAGGAGAAAGGAAAAATACTGTGTTACTTGAATTTCAAAGCTGCGAACTCAAAGAAATGAACATGAACTGAACAGAACAAAGGGGAGGAACGTACTTCTGAATGGCATTGAGGATCCCCCACATGTACTGGTCCACCTCCAGACCTTCTAATAATGCTGTTTTACTGGAAGAGGGAGCCCAAAAGATGTGATCCATTAGAGAAATTCTTTTACCAGTCACTCCTCCTATAAATACAAGAAAAGACAATTGTTTGGAAATGTTTTTTTTACTTACTTGCATACAGGACACCTCCACGTCCCCCTCTCACAGTTGAGCTGCAAGTAGGACTCCAGATCGAAGCACTGTGGACGACATCACACACGTTCATCACAACAATGTTCTCAGGACGTGAGCCACCGATGTCTGATCAACTTGACCACCCATTCAAGTTTTAACATACCTGGACATGTTTGCAGTCATGCCCTCGCGCGGGTAGTTGGATGCGTCGGAAGGTGATGGGACATTTCAGCGACACTTTAATGGCCGTCTGCTCCACGCCGTCTTCCCCGTTCAGAGTGGTGTTGCCTGCCGAGGCCGCGACGCTGCTGAAGTTCCTCTTGACTGGAAAGAGGGACAAAAAGATTTAGAGGGAATGTAGGTGCTGTTTTGCTACCAAGGTTTATCAGTAGCAGCGTTTCAAGGCGTACAATAAACAGAAGTGTGTATAAATGACAAGAGTAAGAGACAATATAAATCGTACTCTTGGTGATGCAGTGCTCGGCAGGCAGGAGTCTCTTCTTCAGGAGCCCCTGGAGGACGGATCGCACAGATGGCCTGTGGACCAGCTGCAGCACAAACAGGTGGGACTGACAACAACAGGAAAACAGGGTTAGTGCAAACAGCTGATGCACGTCAGTACAATACTAAATGAAATAATCTTTGTGTCACCATCCGGGCTGATCTCTTTGTTAAGTCCAATAATTACATTTCTACATTGTACTCACACAGCAGCAGGCGGTGACAGTTATCTGGATGGTGTTCCTGCCAGGCTGGCAGACGTGCTTCAGGTGCAGGGGTTTGTGGGAGGTTTTGTTGTCTCCTCTCTCGATGGTGAGGGGCGTGGCGTTGACGCTGACCTGGACGGAGGCGGGCCAGTTGGTGTTCATCTGTCTGTCCTCGTGGTGGTAACACTTGAACTGCAGCTCCAAGTCTGACCTGTACGGGTCAGAGGGCAAAAGGCAAAGCACTTAGACGTAAAATTGGGAAAAAACTAAAACAAGTGTAGATTTTTGTACAGTCCCATGACACATGTGGTTTTGCAAGCTACAGCTAGCTAGCATGACAGTTGCATGTAAAATGCAACTGTCAGCAATAATCCATGTCAGAAAGGATTGTGAATTGTGACCTAAACGTCCTACCTGGGGGAACTTTTACTTAATTTTTTCAGTAGATATTACTCAATAAATAACAGACATATCTGATAACATACAGGTATAAAGGAGGGAAGTGACCCGACCACAGCACTATGGCGAAAAAATATCCCCATCACTTACAGCAAGTCGATTCCTTGCAGCAATCTTGTGATACACAACACACGACTGTGCAGCCGATGTGCACCGATACGCGTAGTGGGTAAACAGTGGAAATGAAATCAAAATCAAGGTGGGCCGGTCCTACCTCCACATGAGGGTCTGGTGGACAGAAGGTCGGAGGTGGAAGACGTGGTTGCTGACGGCCAGGTTGTGCTCCAAGCGGAAGGGTTCCAGCACCACCCCGTCCCTGACTGGGAACGTCAGCCGCAACTCCTCATTGGGGTTGCCTGGGAGAACAGAAGAAGAGGGGCGGTCACATCTCAATGTAATATTCTCAAAGTCGTACAGTTTACTCGTCAAAAGTACAGTAAAAACGCCCAGAGGTTTTCTGCGAATCAACAAGCACAAGGATGAAAGCAAACAAATATTCCTCTGTTGCTGTGTTTGCTTAACGTAAGTGAAAGTCTCGCCGTTCAAGAGTGTTGTCGACCGCCGGAGTACTCACTTGGAGGGGGAGGAAGTGGCGTCATATTTGGTTTCATGTCTGGTGGGAACGGGGGCTTGGCATCCTGGTTGGGCGACAGGTACGGAGGAATGCTACTTCCCGGGGTCATGGGGGGTGTGGGGTTGCCAGGGACAGGAGAGTGGGGGTAGTTACCGGGCCTGGGGGGCTGTAGAGGGCAGGAGAGAAAGAACGATAAGCATCAGGAGATTTTCTTCCAATTAACAAGTGAAAATGATTCCTAGTAAATAACCATTAAAAGAGGAGAAAGCGTACCCCGTTGCCTTGGCCGTAGGAGTATCCACCCCCAGAGAAGTTGGTGCTCTGACCATTGAATGACTCTTGCTGTAAAAGAAACAGAAAGAAATAATGATTTTTTTTTTGGATACACTTCCTCATACCCCAGGGACATACCATGAAAAGGATTCTTTTCAGAGTGCCAATGTGTGTTGCATTTGATCCGTTTGGGAGCAGACCTTGTAGTACTGGCTCATGGGCATGCCAGGAGGGTACTGCCCTTGCCCCTGCTGTCCTGGCATCCTCTGGCCAGGGTAGTTAGGAGAGGGCAGTGGCCTGGAGGCATTAGACGTGGGGTACTGCCCCTGCTGTGGTGGGAACTGACCATTAGGCCCGTACTGCTGACCCGCGTAACTTGCCTGGAAGGACAATGTTACAGATGTTTGTTTAAAAGAGAGAAAGGCGGATCAGAAGTAAAGCACAGTTCAAGTGCTGTATGACGTCTATGGGTATTCATCAGAGCTTTCCACTCACCTCCCCGGGGTATGGCCTCTTCATCCCCTGCATTGGCATGCCTTGCCGGGGCCCTCCGGGATAGCCTTGCTGGGGCATCCTTTGGCCATGAGCCACAAAAGGCCCCATGCCCGGGGCTCGAGTTTGGTTCATGCCCATGGGAGGCCCACTCATGTTAGGGTTGCTCATGGTTGATCCCATGCTGGCTGGGTTCATGCCTCCGGGGGGGCCTCGCGGGCCCGGCTGGTTCATGAACTGGCTATTGTAGGCCTGAGCGGGGCCCATCTGGAACGACGGACACATCTGGAGGGAACAGAAGTTTGAAGTGTTCAATAGAGAAAGACTGGGCTGCCATAGTGGTTCAATAATAGCTTTAGAGGCCGACTGGTTAAGAGTTTTGCGAGTACATGCTAGCAGGTATTAGTCTGTACCTGTCCGTATTGGTTCATGTCTTTATTTTGGGTCTCCTGCAGGGCTGCCACGGTGGCTGTTGCCGTGGCCGTTGCTGTAGCAGCAGCGGCGGCGACAGCAGCAGCGGCGGCGGCGGCGGCTGGTTGAGTGAAGTCACCAGGAGTACGTGCGTGAGGGGTCATACCCATACCTCCTGGAGGAGCGTTGGGGCCCCCAGAATAACTGCAGAAAACACAACACACATTTGAATCGTTATGGGGTAATTTAAACGCTCTCATTTCTTCAAGTCTTTATTTTTTCTTTATTCAGACGGGGGAAAGCAGACAGGGATACATATATATTGGAATAACAGTGTGATGTGCTGGCATGTCTCTTACCTCCCGCTGTATCCCCCAGGACCTCCGGGGTAGCCAGGTCGGCCGTACATGCCCTGCTGCATGTAGGCTTGGTTGGAGCCTCCTTTGGCAGGGAACTGCTGCTGCTGACCACTGAACTGGGGTGAGTTGAGCCCTGCCCCGCTGCCAGACATACCCGACGCCATAGGGTTACCCCCGGGGTTCATAGGGTTATTGCTGTTAGCCATAGGGTTACCCAGCACCTGGACGTTACAAAGCATCATATAGGTGGATATCACATCCATTTGGTTTGCTGAGTAAACAAAGAACACAAACCGTCAGAGTATGAAATGATTTAAACGCATGGCCTACCTGACTCTGTGACGTATTGGTCACGCCCCACACTGTCGTGACCACAGACAAGGACCCAGGGGGCTGGTTGGTGTTTTGTTGCCAGGGGACTGAGTCGTAGGGAAAGGATCCATCACTGGAAAGCAGATCCAGAACACAAACATGCACTCGGCGTCACTTGAGGTTTCAACTGGCTACAAAGAGAGCCAATAGAAAGAGTAAGCTAACAGGTTGCATATCCATCCAGATAAATAATATAGAAGAATAATTTGGGAGAGAATAATTTGGGAAAACTTGTTGCCAATAGGTTAGGCTGAATGTTTGGCTTTCGCTATCAAAACACATTTCCAGCCAGGATAACAGTTGATGACTGCACAGTGAAACCAGTCAAAAGCTCTAAATGAGTTGATAAGGGGCTGCATGCCCACACACACACACACACACACACAAAAAAATGAAAAGTGATGAAATGTGTGCTTGGAGTTGTTGAAACTCTTTGGCTGTGGATAGAGTAGGTAGAGTGTAATTGGAATGTCTGGCATCCACATTCAAAACAAATTTCGGGGCAAAATACGAGAATCTGTGAAATATAACAAACAAGCTGAGCCCTCATGGGTAGAGGCAAGCGGCCAGTCGAGTGGGAAGGAACTGCTGTTTTTGGAGAGCGGTTTGTTTTCTTTCAGAGGTTAGCTCTTGGAATGGACGGCGTGTTCAATATTTCCTCACGAAGGCACAACATATCCCAAGATCCTCAGCAAGAAGGCGAGAGGAGTCTTGGCAGCCAACCGCGGGCCTCTCTCTTCAAGAGACAGGCAAGGAATGTTCTCCAAAACATTACTTCACAGCTCCCTTTCCTGTCAGCCTGTCCCTCTACCCCAAATCACCCCTTCTACTCTCAAAAAGTTATGGTGGCTCTCTTTGAAACAACGGGAAAACCTCTATTTCTATAAGGACATTCAAGATAAAAACCTTAACGGACTACACTGATGTTTGGGGAAACTGGTCAACTAGCCTTTTACGTGCTACGATAAGATTACCACCAAAATCAACTAGCATTATCTAATGGAAGAATATAGACCTGTTAGTAATCCAGAGATGGTGTTATTTTCTGCCAATCCTCTCGGGTAAGTTTACCAACGGGCCAATTTCCCCAAAAGCCGTGTAGTCCTTTAATCCCCCTATGGCACCCCTTCCCTTTGAACAGCCCTCTCTCCAACACAGCTCAGTGAAGGTTGCTCAGCTTTAATGAACATTAGCCCCTACTAGCAACATCATTTCTATCTGATGCTACCACGTACCAGTCACTTTATCAGCTGTGACTCTGTTAATACTGTTAGCCGAACACTTCATTCTGTTAATTTCTCAATTCACTTGACCCACCCAGGGGCATGACTAGGATTGTTGAACATCAGCGGCCCAGGTGAAGTGAGATAACCCTGTTAGAAGAAGATGACCTTTATGAAAAAGTCATGCTGTTGTAGGTGGGATCAAACATGCTCTTTAGAATATTGATCTTTGGAGATCATTGTGAACAGAAAGACGGCCCAGTTGAACTGAATCTCACTAGCAATTATCCAAGTCATGCCACTGGTCAGTTTGTACTCATCAATAATGTACTTAAATTAAAGAATGAACAATAGTTTAGTTCCCTCTTTACATCATATGTACATGTATGATAATGTTACGGTCAGATGAAAATGTTCTTGGAAGAAAGTATATAGGCCCATTATAGCCAAGTGAGCTTGAGTACATGACACATTCAACCCAAATATACGAAACCAACAAATGGATGGAAAACTGGTTTTGATATGAGCGTGGTTGTGTTGAGAAAAGAAGAAGTTGCATGTATCTTGGGTTATTTTAAGCAAGGATTTTGTGTTGATGTTTGTTCACTTAGCCCAATAATTATCTTGTGTCATGGGCATATATGTGGGTTAGTGTGGTTTTTTGCGACCAACATTGTCCCTACCAATCATCAGCAGGTCCAGGGTTAACTCAGAGTAACAAAATGGTCAAAGGCCCCATATTATTCAGTTTTCATGATTTTGTTTGTATGCTATGGCTCAGGATAAGAATAATGTTCTTCATGATGTTTTGCAAGTAAATGCATTGTAATTAAAGGTTGAACTGAATTAGATAACTTGAATGGATTAAAAGACTAAGCCCTCACAGGCAGAAGAAGGCAGCAGTCCCAATACTGGACCCTGATTGGCTGACAACACCAGATCCTGTTATCCAAATGAGGTAAACCTGCTGAGCAGACATTTCCAGTGGGCTTGTCGGTTGGAAAGCTCCAAACCGGTCTGATTGGAAGTATATTTCTTTAGTGAGGGGAGCCAATCAAGACCAACCCTTCTTGTGATGTGTTTACTGGAATTAGTCTGAAACTGCCTGTGAAAAAATGCAACCCTAACCCTAACTTAATCACTAAAATTAAATCATTTTTTAACAATGTCATCTTTGATCATATGTGTATATAAAGAGAGGAAAATTTGAATTCTTATAATATGAGACATTTAAACTCACTTCACTTCTCTGAGTTTGACTGTCCCAACAGATCAACTCTAATCAACTCCTGCTCTTGTTTCTACTCTTGTTTGGAATGTGGAGTGACACAGAAAATGTTTTTCATTCCACTGTGGGAACGTGTGTGAAGTGGAATGACAATAAACTTGAACCGAGTGGAAAATGTGGGTTTTAAGACGAGTGTGGTCTTGGCCTATTTGACTGACATGAGACGTCAGAGACAGGAAGCGACTCGGAGTCCCCACTGACCTGTGTGTGAGGCCGGGCTTCATGCTGTTCATGCTGGGCTGCATGGGGACTTTGCCCTGCGGTTCGTTCTGCCTGTTCTTCTGATGACGCAGCAGGAGGAGACGACCCAGCTCCTCGCACCACGACGACAGCAGGGCTGCAAGGAAAACACACACACATTTGCGCATGTGTTAGTCTCCCAACACACACATCTATGCACACACACACACACACACACACGCACACACACACAGTCAGGACTCCTTCCCTGAAAGATGGGGCTATAGTGTGCATTCATTTGAGTGTGCACTGTGCATTTACTGTTACATGGTTAAAGTGAGGTGTGTGAACGGTCTCACACGAAGCAATTTGTTTGTGACTCCTTTAGTTGAAACACATTTCTACTTCAAGTGATTTATCTTGTAAATATTTTCTGCCTTTGATCATGTCAGGTTAGGTTTACTCAACAGCGATAGCGACTTTCATGAACTACTACTACTACTGCCCAGCACCACTCGCTCTAGCCTCCAGGGGGCAGCCTAGCCCAATAAACCTCGGGCTATGCTGCTTATTCCCTGTGGATTTCATACTTCATTTCAGACGTACAGAACCACAGTCTATCTGCAGTGTAATATGGAAACTGGGATCTATCCTCTGTAAAAAAAGGACCTTCTGCCAGGGAGAGGGAAAGCGTGAAACGAAGAGTGTGAGACAGATAAGAGAAACAAGGGGTGGCGTCGTCGATGTAATCTACGTAGGAAGTAAGACACCATGCTGACATGCTTAAGGGATCACTGTCCTCTCGTCTCCTCGCTTCCTCTCTCCCGTCCTTTCAGCCCACGGTCCTCTCGTTTTCCTTTCCTCCCCTGCTCTCTCCCCTCCACTTTTTCTCCTCTACACATCTCAACTCTTTTTCTTCTCCGCTCTGACCTTCTCCCGTCTTATCTCCACCGCTCTTTTCCAAGGATCACTCCTTCGGTGTAATGACTAATCAGAGTGTTCAGCATTCTCTTTCGGTGCAGACAGAGTTGAGCAGACGCATCGGCAGGGAACATTCGTAGTCATAAGACAAGATAACAGCCAGACACCTCTCTCACACTCCACCTACGCTGCTGCTTCTTCTTCTTTATGTAATTTAATCTTGTATTGTGTTTTAAAATGCAATTTGTCTTAAAACAAGACACAAAAATGTAAAAGTAAAATGACCTAACCCCACTGGCAGATTTGTTTCTTGTTTTGTTTTGTGTAAATTCTCAATACTAGATTAGATTAAAAAGATATGTTTTTGCAGTATAAGACCAAGTTACAATGGCATCTAGTGTTGGCATCACTTTTGAGGGTGAAGATTTATACATTTGATAATGTTGGATGCCCCGGGAGAAGCTGGCCAGATTGCAGACTAACACTTGAATCAACGGTGAAATACAGCATTGATTCAACATCAGTTTTGCACCCTGAAATAGTGTTGATCCAACATCATCAATGTTCAGTGTTATTTCAATCAATGTTATTCAATCATTGATTTATCATCAGACAATTTAACATTAATGCTGTTTCATGTACAGCAGGATTCTACTGTGATTTACCAGTAAAATACCAAATCAATCTCAGCTCCTCATCCTCTCAAAAAAGTCACCGAAAAACTGCTGCTCCATATAATTTATTGTATAGTTATTATAGTATGTAGTGTATAGTTAATACAATTATATTTCAGTTAATGTCCGGTTGAAAGATATTTTTCCTTCCTTGAGTTTGTTAGCTGAAAACCACTTAGTCTCAGATTGAAAGGTCATATTGACGTGGTATTTTACTGGCATGTCACCATAGAGTCCTGCTGTACATAAAGCAGGGTTCATTTTATATTGTTTCAATGTTAATTTGATGTTAAATCAATGATTGAATAACATTAATTAAAATAGCACTGATGTTGGATCAACAATATTTCAGGGTGTGTTGTTGAGTTGATGCATTAACAGTGATTCTACGCTGATTATCTGGTGTGTGTCTCAATTTTTGACAGTTGATGTTTTGAACTGTGGATTGATTTTGCTTGTGAGAACAAGTTTTATGAGGCTCTGGCCAACAAACGCTTTGTAAATTAATAATAAAAACATGGATGTGAATGGAAAAATGAATCCCATTTCTCTATTTCTGAGAAGTAGATCCTGACAATACGTTATGTCTGCACCGTGTTGTGCCAAGCGAAGCCTATATATTATGATGTAAATTGCTTAAGCTGTTACTGTATTATAGAGAGGATTGGAGAAGAGAAGAGAGTTGAGATGAGAGGAGGAGAGCAGAGAAAAGGAAAGGAGAACAGCAGTAAAAAAAAAAAGAAATCTAGAGGGTGGAGAGAGCCAAGCCTCCTAGTTAAAGACGAATTATTCCACCCTGCCATTACAGAGAGCTTATCGCCCCACTAAATCACCACCTCCGCACCGAGGGCCTGTCTCTTCAACTGGCAACCCACCATTTAGACCTACAGATCAGCTCCAAGCACAAGTGATGGAGTCGCTCTGAGAGAGAGAGAGAGAGGAAGAGGAGAAAAAAGACACCAGTGGTTGGTTATCATATCAACGGGGGCCACGGGCCACTGAATCTAACAAGCTGCCGAGGCCAGAAGTCATTCATAACAGAGTGAGGTTCTGCTCAGGGCACCTTGCATATTAAGAAAGCTCAGTTAAGTGTACATAACCTTGTTTTCACCTCACGGTCCCCTGTGTCAAAAACCCTGCCAACACCATCACGCCAGCTCCTGTCGCTAGTCACCCTCTTAGTCTCTTTGTCTCCATAAACGCCCTTCACATGCGCACAACCTACATTTCTCTCTTTAATCTCCCCATACAAACTTAGCCTCCGCTTCAATCCTCCCTATCTAAACTTTGCTCTCTTTTAAACAGTATTAATTAAGATGTTTTCTTATCTCGGCGAATGGAGAACAAAGAGGAGTTATTGCCAAAGGCAGCGACAAGTCTAGCCAACACTAAAATGAGAAAAGGCTACGAGAACATAAAAGCAAGGTCCTTCTTCGTGTCTCCGTCTCGCCGCTTTTCATTTAGTCACATTTGTTTTAAAACCGCAGAAAAAAAGCTCTGCGATTAAATCATCGTCGTTTTAGTGAAGGTTATATCAGCTACCTGGTGAAGGCAAGGTCAGCTACTTACAGGCTCTTTGTTATGACCTTGTTCACTCGGTAATGACTGTACACCAGTGACGTCCAGTCATAGAAAAGGCATCGAGGCCCACAATGCTTATTAGACGTTCAATTAAAACTGCAGGATGTGAAGTGTCAGTTGAAGAAAGAATTACAGGGTACGTGAAGCTCAGTTGAATGTCATCCCACGTGTTACCTAGAAACAAAGACCAAATCCTTTGAGTTCCTATTCTCTGATTGATTTACAGTCCAAACAGAATGAGTAACCTGTGCAATGGACAACATTTAATATATAAAACACTGTTACTGCTCTGGGTGACAAATGGACTACAACAATATGACAAGCCAGCCTCCGCAGTTCAATCTGAAGCTGGTGGTGCTCTCTATAATCAGTCTTGACAACTGGTCCGTTCTGTCCACCACCAGCAGGCATCTCCCGGAGAGAGCAGAGCGTAAGCTGATTGTGTAGAAAACCCCTCTACTCCCATCGCCGAATGGCTTCGTTTCTTAGAAGCTGCGGCTTTTTAATTGAGTAATGCCTAGAGACATATGGGACTTCTTCATCCAGGCTGTGTTTAATGCCGTATGGCCTGACTGTTAGCAGAAGCCCTGGCTCATTCTCACCTCACCTCAGCCCCTCTGGGAGCAGCAGGGAGGGAGAGTAAGCCCTAGCAACAGGCTGCGAGGCCCATTAACTAATGACTGAGTGTGTGTACAAGTCCTCTTTTACAAGGAAACCTCAATGCTAATTACTATGAACTCTGACAATTCTGTGCGTGTGTGTGTGTGTGTGTGTGTGTGTGTGTGTGTGCGCCATCTGCATATCATAGCATGTAATTTGCCAGTTAAAGCATGCCAAAGTGCTATCTAACTCATCCCAGGACAGTTTAAGTGTGTGCAGCCCTACATAATTGGTCTGTTAGGTTACTCATCCCAACTTTGTTGCTAAACTCTTGACACATTGTAAATATGAAGCCCCTCGACCTGCCATGTGTACATGACATGTAGTTATTGGCTGGGAACAGGGTGGGGGAAAGTGATTGAGACACACTCTCCCCTAACTCAACAACTGCTGCTGAAGTGCCCCTGTAGCAAGGCACTCAACCGCCTCAACTGTTTCAGTAGAGATGCTGAGTGGCTAACAGGCAGATATGTGCTCAGCAAACCTTCCCTGATAGAATAAAGGTTACATGGTGTGTGTGTTATGTGAATGCATCACACTGACTGCTGAACCTATCAATCAACTGTGCATGAGTGTATGAGTATATGGGGAGTCATTTCTTAGCACCGAGGCAAATGGCCTACATTGCAAAAAGAAAACAATACAACACAGAGCTTAAGCCTTCAATACAAATGTGTATTTCACTGCACAGGCCACACTAGTCACACCAAGCTTTGATAGAGACACATTATACTGTGCATGCAGCTCTAGTTCTGGTGGTAGAAACACAGACAATAGAGAAAATACTCCATGGAAATTACACTTTCTCTCAACATGAACACTGCAGCACTACACATAGAAGCCTACTGAGACAATGTGTGGGATGACAAAAAAGAAGCAATTGATAAAAAAATATATATAGATATCATAGGAGGAGGTCTGTAAAACGCTGGCAGGTAGGTCTACGCTGTGTGGGTGGAAAATATTATGCAAAAGACGAATATGGAAGGGATATAAAATCCTGTGAAATAAAAAGTCATGCTTTTGCAGAAGTGTAATGGAAGCCATTTAGCAGCCAATGATATCTCCCATCCTGCCCCCCTCTCTGTTCAGCCAACTTCTTCCAAGAGAAGAGCATATCAAATGGGCTTTAGTCTCAACGGCTCGGAGGCAGAACGACTCAAACATGCCCTGGAGGAAGCCAGCACTGTGTCACACTGAACCAGGCCTAGAACTAACTATTGATACGTCTCAGAAAATCTGTCTCAAACTGAAAATGTGTTTTTATCATTTAAATTTTTTTTTTAATATACTTAATATAATGTGCCTTTTGTTTATTTGCATCGATGACACAATGCTGGTTTCCCACAGTGCTGGTTTGATTGAATTCCAACTGTGACGTCTGGCGGTTCACCAGAAGGGAGCAGAAAGAGGGGGGAGAGGATGGATGGAGGGATGCTGGACAGAGGACAGGTGGAGATGGAGGGAGTGGGTAGATTCCCTCCTCCCCGGGATGTGTGTGGGTCACAAGCCAAGGGATGCTGCAGCCCAGAAGGGAGGGTAGCTCTACCTGAGTCACTCTGACATCTCCTGCAGGTGTTGGTTTCTGTGGGGTTCAAATTACACATTTTTAAACTGGGGACGGTTATAAGAATCAACATGAACACCAAACATAATGCAGCAACACAGCTAGAGCTAACTAAAGGTGCTAAATGTGGGATCTCTGCATCCTCTGTGGCCACAGGAAAACAAACAAAAAAAACAACAATCTAGGCTAATTACATCTAAAACACAATCTATTAAAGTCTTAGTGTATTGTGGATGTGTCTAGCCAGTGCTGTGAGCGTGCACGTGGCCTACTGCTAAGAATGATAGCTCTTAGCCTGGTAGTTAGCTTTCAGTTTTGGTTATGTTTCATTCTCATCTCATGTCTCCATGTGTTTACAAGGCCGTAATCTGTTGTATTAACAGCCCAAATGAGTTAAACAGCGCTCCAGGTTCGCTCCAGGTGTATTTGTTATGATTGGAAGGTGATTCATTAATATCTCACCTTCATTCTGATTAGGCCAAATCTGTGTCCGATGCTCTGTGAGCATGTCAGCATGTCCTGGTCGAATTACTAACCCTGGGGTCATGACCGACCACATCTGTACCAGACTGTCACAACAGTAACACTGATAGATAGTAATGCTAATAATACTAATAGTGTAAATCATCACACACTCATCTCTAGATCTGAGTCACAGTAAGTGTGGACGCTGACACATACACAAACTCACTCACACGCACATGAATACACACACACACACACACACACACACATGCACACAGAAAAAAAAATCTAATGTAAGCAAGTATGGCAAGTCTATTTCAAAAAGTGAGTAAACAAACAAAGAGTCAGTGGCTGGGTGATGTGAGGATGTGCTCATACAGTAAAGCACCTCACACTGAGAGAAAGAACATCAGAGGGCGTCGAGCTGTGAATGAACCAGTCTTATCAGCCACGCACAGCTCCCCGCCACTGGAGGGGAACTAGAGAATATCACATGCCTAATTATAACCAGACACGCCACTTTTCTCAACTTCCACAATGTGTGTTTCATCTCACACTGTTGTTCCTTCAATGAAATCATTAGGGTGAAAAATACAATCAAGGATTCTGAGATTTCCTGGGGCTGCTGTTTCATAATGTAAGACAAATGATTAAAAAGTGATGAAATTCCAGCAGCGGGGCCTATTACAGGTGAATGAGCTGTGGGGGGGAAAGCACTGAGGAAGTGACCATGGGAAGATGTGAGAAAAACAAGACTGAAATACTGATGTGTTATGGACGTGATTAGAAAACGATTAGAAGCTGTAGGTATTAGACCGAAGAATATTACTCTTTTCTACAACACATCCTGCAAGAAATATGTATATGCCTGAGGCGCTAGGAGCTCCACCCTCTATCAATACTTGACATCAGTTTGTCTTACGAGGCATTCCTCTCGAACAAAGAACACACTTCACTCAGCCACTTGCTCTCAGTGAGAGGTGGAATGGCAAGCATCGGGGTGATTCACAAACAAAAAAAGCTGCAAATGTAAGCTGCACAAATACAGTTCGTCGTCAAATGTTCGCGAGTGAGTCACTAAACCAGCCCCGATGAGAGGTTACCCAGTGTTGCAGTTATCGGCCTGTCGCTGAGCTGTGTATGCTAACTGACACGCACCATTCCTCAGAGCCAGAGAGAGAAAGCCCAGTGGGAGAGTGGCTGCATGTGGCTGAGAGGTGAGGATGCAGGAGGTTTCAGTGGTTCACACTTTGCTCGGGCTGACAGGAAACGCTGCAGCTACACTCACCTCAAAGGAAATGTATTTTGTTTTAAATATATTTTTAACAGCAAAGGTCACTGGAGGATATTATTCTCTAGTTACAAGGACCAATCGAAATCTATTGAATATCCATTAGGCCCTTTAATAATCAGAGGTATTGATTTCAAGTTTTGATTCAACACTCACTGAGTAGGCTACACATTATGAACAGTTTAGTCATTTTCATTTGCCTGATTGACTTTTATTTATTTGTATGTTTTATTTGTAAAGCACTTTGATTGGTGATTGTTGATTCCCCTTCATGAGAAATCAACTGTTGATCAACAAAAGTTAATTTACAGCAGGTTTGCTGAGATCAATTCTTTACTGCTTGTGAAACCAAGCAAAGATCTGGATGATGAAACACAAAGACAGGCCTCTCTGTGCGCTGATCTAATTGTCCTTCCATGACTAGACCTCCCCCCCTAAATGACTGGACAGGCTGACAGGCTCTGGCTCCAAGCACAGGTCAACAACTTAAGAACCCACACTGGAAAAGTGGGTCATCTGCTTTTGTCATAGAAGCACATACAGTACGCACGCACACACACACACACACACACACACACACACACACACACACACAGAGTGACCCCGTGACTGAACAGCATTTAGGTCAGCTGATCTGGTCCTCTCATGTGTGAGCGGCCAGTCACCCAGTGCTTTGGACTACAGTCATCCTAGCAGACCAGATGGAGCAGACCCATGTTATATATGGTTCAATTTGCAGTTGCATTGAACCAAACAATGTCAAAGCACTGTTGGAAGTGATATGTCCGCATTTAGACGTTGAGAGTATATGAGACAAGAGAAAACCTCCTGTCTAACTAAAGCTGTTTCAATCATCTAACAGACCCAAATGAACTGCTCAATTGGCCTCTATTAACCCTCACCCTGCCCTGTTAGTACACATGCATATGCACCCACTCACTCACATCTCACATCAATAATTCACTAAATAGTTCTGTGCAAAGACACACGTGGACAGCGGACACACACACACACACACACACACACACACACACATACACATGTACCTGCACTTACCCAGAGCCAAGCAAAGTCCCTGCACGTCTCATCTCATTCCCTTCATAGCGCAGAGAAAAGACTCAAGTGTCACAAACACTCCTGTTCCCGCAGAGGCCGGTGGCAACTCTTGCTTCTTCCAAGCCTCCTGCCTGCACCTTATCACTCTCGCTCTCTGTACATATCCTTTACTCTCCTCACTCTTTCTTACTTCTTCTGTCCCCCTCCTCCTCCCTCTCTCTCTCTCTCTCTCTCTCTCTCTCTCTCTTTCCTTGCTCTCTGATCTGTCTTCTTCCCTTGTCCAGCGTCTGCACAATGCACATCAATTATTCAGAGGCAGTCTCCCGGTTTCTCTGGCTTATCCAATCAGAGTGGGGCTCTGCACTAATGGGCTCCTGCTGTACCTGCTACCGGCTCCAACACACTCTGGAGACAGCAGGAGGGAGGGAGCGAGGGAGGGAGAGAAATAGACAGAGGGAGCAGAAAAGACAGCCGAGGAGGAGGGAGGATGAGAAAGAGAGATAAAGACGGAGAGCCAACGCAGACAAACAGGGGTAGCGATAGAGGAGGCAAGATACTCCAGTGCTTCTCACCTCTGTCGTGTGGCGCTGTTATTGATGTGTTCAGTCTTTCTGTCTAGTGCTCCATTGCCCTGTTTCTGAAAGCTGCCATCACCCACTTACACAACACACACACACACACGCGTAATCCGGTAGTACTACTATTTCTCAGGAAGGGCAAAAAAAAAAAAAAGAATGCTGCTAGCTCAGATTGCAAACTTGCAGAAATGGGTGGAGCTTAACATGCTAGGCAGGCTGTGACCTGGCTGGAAGCCAATGCATGAGAGAAAGAGAGAGAGAGAGAGAGAGAGAGAGAGAGAGAGGGCGAGAGACATAAAGCTCAATCTATCAAAGGCAGGCAAGTAGTAAGTCATTAGTCCTATCAGAGAGGGGATTCCTGCCTGTTGGACAATCTAACCTGACAACTTGTAAATCCAATAAACAAGCCACATCAGGGACTAGCAGCAGAATCTCTGAGTGCCACTGAATCGAAGGGGGAGGCAGGTGGGCGAATCACATTAGATTATAGTGACTTCATCTTTTCTTCACCTGCCCTTAACCTAACCTCAACAATCATTTCAACCATTAACAACCATTTCTCTTCCCTAACCAAGATGTTCAGACGAGCTGTGTCACTCAAGAGGAGAAAGCCCACTTGCCTCGTGACTACAGGTGAAGGCTGCCTGTCTGATTGTCTGACGGACCGACTCAGTCATCACCACTGTTTCACAAATATCCAACACTGATTTCAAACACACATATAAACAAGCAGCATTGTTGGGCAGAAATGCAGCTTGGGTGTGTCAGAGGGTGTGTCGAGGCCCTGAAGGGGGGGGATGAGTCCTGAGGTGTGGGCGCTAGATAACTCCTATCCCCCGAAGAAAGGAGGATTTAAACAATCAGCACATCCGGTTTTGAAGTACAGAGTCTTGCTGTGTTTGAAGTTCAACTGCATCGCTGGCTCTGCTGGGATATTAGCTAAAATGAATTTACTTTCCACTGTGTAAACCAAACCAATTAACTAGCAAGTGATGGAGGACCCAATCAGCCAGGAGCTGAAACCACCGCTACTCTAATAAGTATTTCCCTATGTGCATTATTTCTGTAAGCTGAATAGTGAAGTTTTAAAGGTAGTTTTGGGTTGCAAAGGGGTTTCATCATCTAAGGAAAACCACAGGAGAGTGTCAGAGGAGAGGCCCGCCCGCTAAAAATAGACCCTGCATCCTGTTAATAATTCAGTGTGCTGCTCTTACTCAGCAGTAATTAAATATAAAAGTCTGTAAGGTTGATTGGGTCAGTAACAAAGGAGGATATGCCCACACCTTCCTCTACTTCTACAAACACGACTCACGGACAGGAGGGAAAGACGGGAGGGAGGGAGGGAGGGAGTCGGAGAGAGAGAGAAACAGAACGGGGTGAGAAAATCAATCAATTCAAAGTAAATTGAGATAGATAAGTGGAAAACATGTCAGATTGTTGTAGGCCAAAGGAGGCGAGAGGGGGTATCTGTGAACACCAGAGACAGATGAAAGCTTTCATTCTGCACACTGAGTCTACTCTGAGTCTATGGGGACTGCCCACATATTTTCAGCTGTTCATTCTCTCGCTCAGCTTGGTGAATTATGGGAGTTATGGGTTGGTGAAATGTTTTTGTGAGCTTTGTGTGTGTGTGTGTGTGCCTGTGTGTGTCTATGTGAGCTTGTGTGTGTGTGTGTGTGTGTGAGCAAGTGCTTACGTCTCTGTGTTTTTCACAGGACATGGTGTGAGTTACGGCCGCGCCCTGGAAGTTATCTGTCACTGTTGACACAGCGGATTGGTTGCTTTCCTGACGTGAAACACCAGATTGCCCTGTGAGCACGCTCTGTTGATTTACTGAGCGCTGACAGCATTCCACAGTTCTGCCGGGACATTTTATTTTTATTTTTTTTTATGTCAGAGAGGCGAGAGGAGGAGGACATTTATTTCTCCTGTTCCAACAACAAGTTCAGCTATTTTCATCATATCTCCAATTTTTTTTTTTTCCAAACTAAGCTCACTCCCTCTTACTCAGTATCTTAACATTCTAACACAACGCACCATTTCCAAGCATCAGCTGCTAAAGAACCTAAATTGTGATGATAAAATATTATATATGAGTATTATATCCTGTGTGGACAAACGGGGACCAATCCCTCCACATGGAACCAGTATGTAATGGTGCTGTGTTCGATTCGTGACAGGAAGCCCAGTGATCTTTAAAAACATGCTTTTTTCCCACAGTTAGTATTCACTATTACTGAGTCAAACTTCCTGTGCGAAGTCTAGTCCTTCCTGTTTTCAGTAAAGCTGAGGTTAGTTGATACATCGACACAAATGATTATTTTCTACGAGCAGGGGAGAGGAACAACAAGCAGGAACCTGAGTCTGTCTTCAACCTCACGGAGGGATGCTAAAACATTGCTATCATTCCAGCAGTAGCCCCTGTTTGATCTGGGACATGTCAAAACGTGTTGAAAACATAATACTTGCATTCAAAACAAACTCTGAGTCACACCTTAAATTAACTTTCATCTAATTAAAACTCAGTGGGACAACAGGAGGGGATGCCTTGAAGGAATACACAGGGAGTATGAAAGGCATGTCAAAATCAAACTTTACAGCGATGACAGGAAAAGTGCATAACTTGTCATTATGATGGAGTCTAATTATTTCGGCCTATTATTGAATGGCGCGGCGCTTATATGCTCCAAAACAAAGGACAACAAATTGATCTGAGACAGCTTGGTGACAGACTGACAGATTCATTGAAGCAAAACACTTAAAACCATTGATAGATTACATGGCTAATCTGATTTGTTTCCTGTTGAACTTGACAGTGGCCCAACAGCTCAGAGTGTATTAGGGTTGTGTGTGTCTTTGTAGGGCAGCGGCATAACTATTATCTAATGAACGTCTCGACTGGAAGCTTGCCTGTCGCAGACTCCGGATCATTACAGGTAAAAACACTGACAACATCGACTAAGAGGATTTAGAAATGGAGTGTGAATTTAAGAACGTAATACAACAAACCTAATTTTACCTAATTTTACCCTAATTTTTCCCTAATACCCTAATTTTCAATGAGAATGGATACAAAATGACCGAAGCTAAAGTCTTACATGTACACAATGTAGGCCAAATGATGAATTCCAGCAACACAACTTTATGCTAACTTTATGCTAACTTTATGCTAACTTTATGCTACCTCAGTCAACAGAGAATTTCAATTTCCACCAGGTATGTTACCACTGAAGGAGAATTAAAGGCTGCATCTGTTTCTTCCCCAGTCAAGCTTATTGATCTTTGATAGGGAGGGAATGAGGCAGACGGTCTTGTGACTAAAACGCCCAGGTTCAATCCCCACAGAAGCCAATATGTCCATCAACAGCCATGCCAAAGCGAGCCTGTGTCAAATATCAAGAGCTAGCAGGGTTATTGCTAGCTGCTGGTATGCTAGCAGAGTTAATGCTGTGTAGTCCCAATGGAACTGAGAGCTAACAGTGCTAATGCTAGCTACCCTAAAAGGAGATAAGTCTCTTCACTGGCTGATTCCAGATTAGAGCAACTAATCTCTCAGCCACACTGCGGGGTCACAATCTCCAGACAGCTCATCACCACCGGCCTGCTGTTGGTTTCTCCGCTTGACTTGACAGGTCACACTGGACATCCATTTACACCTTTAACTAGGGAAAACTGCAATTTAGGGCCCTTATAATTCAAGTACATTTTTATTTGTAATTTTAGTCCCCACCTTCAAGCCACATGGAGTAAGGTTATTTGTCCCATGGCTCCATTAATCATTCCAGGCTTTTTATTGCTCTATCTTGATTGGTTTATGAGGATGTGCTGGTGCACAGACACACACAAAGAGACACACACACATGCATGAACATGATGAACACAAGAAAGATGGAGATGGAAAATGTTCCTTTCAGATCTGTTAATCTTGTAGTACCCTCCAACCGTACCATCAAACCTAGAACCCATTCAGGACCAACATTTTGATGACTAAGTGGTTTTTGTTTTTTGTATTACACCAAGAGAGGCCATGTTGGAGTATCAGGTCTTTGCACACACCCAACAACAAGTCTGCTTTGAAGGTGTAGTGAGAAATCAACACGTCTACTCAAGTTGTCTGTCTGTAAAAAAATAAATAAATGATAGCAATAATTGCTTTATCAATTTCCTCTTTAAATGATACTCTATAAGGAAGCTTCAGCGTGACTGATCAGCAGTCTTGAGAGTCTGGCTCTTCCCCTGAGGAGCCAACAGAGAGCATCGCAGACTCCTGCCCTCGTCTGGGCTCTCAGGTGTCAGATGTGCGGACCACTGTCGCCATGCTGGCTGTCAGAGGATTGTGCTGGGGCTGCACATTTGCTCTCACACACACACACACACACACACACACACACACACACAGGCACGCACACATACAAATACACAGACAAACATGAACACAGACAGATGCACTATAGAATCGAGGTCTTTAATGGGCAGAGCTGGCAGGGCAGTAAAAGCCAAATGCCCCTCTTTGTCTTTGTTAATGCATTTGTGTGAGCGCACGTATGTGTTTCTGCGTTACAGTGGACATCACGTCTCCTCCGCCGCCCTCCCGTCTGCTTCCTCAGACAGACGTCCTTGTAACGGAGGTAAGACGGATACTCAGTGAGTAAGATCTGCCCTGAGTCACAGATGCCTCCCACCCCCGACTGCCTTGCCCGTCTGATTTGATGGCTGGCTGCATCGTATCTCCCATTCCTCCCCCCCAGCATAATTACACTACAGTTTCCATTTGTCCACCGTACATAAACAGCCCTTCCTGAAACCCAGTGCTGTCTTCTATTAGATCCCAGAACCATCAGCAGCCCTGGAGATGATTCTGACTGTCAGTCGGCGCAGACAGCCGGCCTGAGCCCTGCCTGGACAACAATCACATTACCCCAACGGAGGAAAACAGGCAGAGAGAAATAAGGTAATCAATATCGGACACTGACGTCTGTCTGCCCAACTAAGTTCCTCCAAACACGACGCTTCCCACCACAAATGAAAGAAGATATTCAGTGTGAGCGAAACGATCATATTGTAGGACCGCGTGAACAAGAACCGATACATTTCTGTCTATGCACTTCTGCATATTCAGTTGCAACCCACTGCAGCTCGTATGAGGAATTATGGGATACGATTTCAGAGCTTTTACTGTCAGTACTTTCACTGCAGTTCCTGTTATGAAACAGTGACATACTCGCCCTGTCAGAAAAACAAAGAAATCAGACAGTTTAATCAAATTGTTTGACGGGAACCACTGCCACTTATGTAACTGCCGAACAAAGGTTTATCTGTGTTCTGACTGGCTGGCTATGGCTTTGTCAGGTCTCTGTCAGGCAGAGTGAGCGGTCCAACACACATCAGCGACACCTCTCCAGCCATCCATCTCCCTCCCCTCCAGCCTGTGCACATTTCACTTTGACAAATGTACAAGAACAGGCCACTCCAGCAGGATTGGAGGAGGCTGAACGAAGGTATGGATTGGGGGAAATTGGATTTGATAGGTAAATGTCTGAGGATAGCATTACTGCTTTCTCTCTCTCTGTCTCTCTATGTGTGTGTGTGTGTGTGTGCGTTTATGGGTGTGTGTGCACAACTGTGTGTGGAGAGAAAGACTGTTGAGTAGACTGTTTTTGTGACGCTGCCACCCGGCTCATCTCAGTGGCACATTAATGTTTAATGGGAACTAAAAATATCTGACATTATAGCCCATAATGCTCTATGGGCATATGTGTGATGTCTGTGGTTCCGGCAGTTTGTAGAAATTAAAAATAAGCAAAACCACAGTTACAAAATAAATACAACACTGGCCTAGTGTCCTTTTCCAAAGCGTTGATGTTGCAAGGAACGAATAAAATCTACAACAAAACTGTCAGTAAACATAAAAATGACATTCTCTAGGTCATGTACCTTATAAAGTGCTTTAAACACACAACGCCCCTACACTGTGTATTCATGGGATGAGCATAACAATGAAATGGGAAACAGTGCTCACTGTTCCTGTGGATGATGAACTTATCGTTTCACAACAAGGTGGATGATGAAGGTGTGAAGCCAACGCACTATGTCTCATCCATCCTCGGCCAAGCGAACAGCAGCAAATGAAATGTAGGTATGTCCATGCGACTGCTGGCACCTTGGTAACCCGGGTTGGTCTTACCTGCTGACTTGGGGGTGAACTTGTCCCTGTTGGCGGCGCACACAGCCAGCAACCTGTAGCCCAGGTCCAAGTCAAACCCCTGTTGAGCAGCGACACGACTCACCACCTGGAGGAAGAGAGGGGGGGGCGTTATTGCTGGTGTCCTCTGGGCTCTAATAAGACATCAGTTGAATTACATTTGATATTAATGATTCATTCTCTTTAAAAGTACCAAAGTATTTCATGCAGATGAAGCTTATTCAGAATTTCAGACCACGTGTGGGGGTGGAAGGGATATGAGAGAGAGGGGTGGGGGGGGGGACAAGGAATTATCACAGAATATCTTCATCACATTCACATTCATTCAAAGCCCAAAGAGAAATGATCGCTACTCACAGAAGGGAAATATTTGAGGATATTTTAGATAAGAGCAGGGAACAATACATTAAACCTGGGAGATGTGGTGTAGTGTCACCTAACAGTAAAATCTGTCGTCTGTCTGTCTGTCTGTCTGTCTGTCTGTCTGTCTGTCTGCAAAGCCAATTCGGAAGCATTTTACTTTTTCACACAGTACTATGAATCATTTGTCTATCATTCAATAAGTGCTAAGAAAACTGTGATCCACAGTCGGGATGAGTTTGACGACTGCATCAGCCTCCAAGAATGGAAAGAAAGTCAAACCACAGCCAACGTCTGGGCGTAGAGACAGGTTATCGCCAAAACAACCTTCCAAGGGTGGTTGTGGCCTGAAGTTGTTTGAGTCAAGGTTGCTGGTTCAATTCTCCCCAGATAGGCTACAAAAATGTGGGTGGCGGATATAATGGGTATCACTCCCTAGCATTGATGTGAGCTAACAGGTCTAACAGGTCCAACAGAGCTGCAGTGGCCAACAACAGAGGACCGTGCAGCTCTCGTATGGACGTACAGGACGGCAGTGCTGAAAAAGAGCTTGCTCAGTGAACCTTCCCTCCACTTTTGAGCGGGACCAGGCCCCGGCTATAAGGCTTTTAAAATGCTTTTGCGTTAATGCCTTCAAACACTGGTTAAACATTTATGGGACGAGGACCAGGAGCCTCCCAGACTCTGACATGACGCTGAGTGAGAGTAAACAGGACTCAGGAGACCGGAGTAAATCATTATTAAAGGGAAACCCCCTTTTGCTTTTATCTGTCAACGGGATGACAACTCTTCTGTTCCCTCTGACCTCAAAACATACATTACCGTCAGCAAGGTCAACTGGGGTGCCTTTTAGAGAGACAGCATAACAGCTAGCAGTGGTCATAAAGCTATCTCTGTCACACACACCATGGCTGCTTGTGCATTGAAAGAAAAATTGTAGAGCATTGTCATAATACTAGAAAGGGTTTGATTACTTTAATAAAAAATAACATTACACAATACTTGTATTTCAACGGATCTGCGGTTTGTTTAATTTCCTTGAAGCTGTCACAGTTTTTCTCCGGGGCTTTATGTGTGCAAAAAAGCTCCAAACTCGTGGCAGGAAGACATGAGGACAGTCACTCCGGGGGGTTGTAACTTCACAACTGAGTCTTTTCAACTCGACCATCTGATGAGGCTGACGTTTGTGACAGTCAGTCGAATCATGTTCTCGTCAATCGTTTTAATTTCCTGCCTGGCTGGGTCCGCCCCACGGTTTGTACCAGGCAGCCAGCCAGCTACGGAGCTAGCATAGATTCAACAGGGATTTAACAGTGTTTCACCTCATAAGCCTTTTTCAGCGTAATCGCCTTCTGAGGACGCACATCCAGGCCCATATTTTAGTCAATTTGAAAATGCCAGGGTTGGAGGGGTTGAGGTGTGCCATTCATGTTCATATCCTTGTTTATCTATTTGTTGAAAAAAAAACCCAACTTCGTTCAGTAGTTTATTTCTGCTTGTTGTTAGAGGCATATCTAGCGGACTACGAGGGTGACAAAACTAACAGGACTCATGACAGAATATAGGCTGCTGTAGGCGCCGGATTTGTGCTAAAAATACCCCCAACATAAAAACGTCACAACGCCGGCATGACTCACACTTCTCTATACAGTAAAGAAACAAAAAAAAACACAAGATTGTCAAGAGACAGATAGAGCTATCAGTGGAGCGCTGACAGCTCAGTCATGTCATCTTTTATTGGCTTCAGAGCTGATACTCCACCGGGGAGAATCCAATGGGGGGATGAGCTCCACATGCTACGGGAGGCTGGAAAGAGCAAGCGGCACCACATGAGGCGTACATGCAATGTGTATGTGTGTGTGTGTGTGTGTGTGTGTGTGTGTGTGTGTGTGTGCACGCCGAATTCCAAGCAACTATGAGAAGCCTTGTGGGCTGCAATTCAAAGAGCCACATAGTCTTCCTTCAATTTCAATTTAGCGTTCTGATATATATACCAGTGGGGTAACTTCATGATGACAAAACCCTTGAAAGAATGCATGGTGTTGTAGTGCACGCTGTAATTCTCCAGATAAGAAGTAATTTTGCTCTCTCAGACTGATTAAACAATTTAGCTGATGAAAACGGCCCCATGCTAAGAGGGATCTCAGTGGGGGGCGCCGCTGTATAGCTCTTTATCAGCTTTTTATCAGCTTTTTAGAAGCTTTTAATGAGCATTTATCTGTTTGCTCACGCTACCACTCCAGCTGAGGACAATGTTCCTTCATTCTTTCAGTCTGATCTTCGTGATAAACACCTCGAGTTGTAAATGATCTGCTTTGAGACCTCTTGCATGTGTGTCTGTGTGTGTTTCTTTCAATGAATTCTTGTGTGGGGGTGCATATGCACGTGCATCTTTATCTGTGTGTGTGTGTGTGTGTGTGTGTGTGTGTGTGTGTGTGTTCTCTCCCACACCTGGTGCAGATCTGCAGGCTAGGTCTCTGGCCCAGTGCCCAGATCGATGAGGAGTAGCTGGTGAACTGAGAGGGGTTAGCCAGAGGTGACTGGCTACCCACAGCCTTGTTTAAGCCTCTTTCTCTGTGTGTGTGTGTGTGTGTGTGAGTGTGTGTGTCAGGCACAAAGTGGAGAGAGACAGCAGTGGGTGACTAGGACTTTAACCTCTGTCACTGGCCCCTGACAGGCCTGAGCAGCTGCCTTGGAATCGCTGTTGGATACAACAATGAAGACCTAGTGCAATTACGGCCTGCTGCTAACTGCTAACTGCTAACAGCTAACACTAAAGCGTGTGACTTGTGGGGGAAAAAAAGAAATCTGAATGTAAAATCTGAGTGTAGAAAATAGGTTTGAATTTTCGGAGCTTCATTTCAAAACAGGATCGCATCTGAAAAATACTGACGTACTCTTGCAAAAGAATTGCTGGCATGCAAGAAAACCTCTGGAATGTCAAACGTCAAAATAGCGTTTTGAAATTGATCTTTCACACTTTCATTCATGTTTGAGCGACTTAAGGTACAGCTGAGGTTACCAGTCAGTTCATTTTAACAGCTTCAAGTGGACACATCACTTATGACTGTATCCAAACTGTTTTTCTCACGTCTGCTAAAAAGTACCTGAAAAATCCAATGAAAACCATAATTAGTGTTTGCGTACCGTCAGACATCCCATGAGGCTTTGCTCGAAAGGTCGCTGGAAGGCCCGGGGATCTCCGCACCAGTCCAGCAGCTCTGTGGCCGCCGTCTGGAAGTTGGCCGGGTTCTGTAAGTGCTGCGCAAACAACAACGGAGGGAGACGGCCGTTAGAAACAAGGGGGAAATAATGAGTGTTTTTTTTAACGTGAAGTACAAATTGGAAAAACATTGAAACTAAATCGTTTCGTAGCCTGTCCCCTCCCTCCAAACTGGCTGGATTTAACGTCTTATGCTTCTGCACAACCCTGTGAGGACCCCGACTCCCTCCGATGCACGCCCACTCAGAGCTCTGCTGCATTGTGGGAAGAAGATCACACCCATATCAACAATGATGCCAGTGTTTCTTGTTAATCTCTCTTGGCAACACCCTCCCTCATTCTCCCTCGTTTCTCATTCTAACCCTGTCCCCCATGACCCACACAACAACCAAATCCTACCCTTCAATCCTCCTTCTCTCCCTCTTCCCCTCATCCTTGGACGGTTCTCAGATTGTAACAGAGCCTCTGCTCTAAGAGTCCATTGCCTGGCTTGGCTATGCACAAAGAAAACAACCGTGGTCCTGGCAGCTATGTGTGCAGACTCAATGCACACCGTTGGTGTCTTGTCTAATCTCTCTCTGTCTTGCTCTCCCTGTCTCTCTCTCGCTTGTTCATTGAGGCCTGAAACAGTTGAGTCTTTTCTTCCCTGTGTCTGAAGGCTGCTAAGGCTGGCAGGACACAATGAGCGGTTTTAAAATTGGGCTCCCTTTCTTCACGGCTCAGGAGGTTAATAGCTCTGAAATGGTGGAGAGCTGCAGCTTGTTCAGTCGGTGAGATTGAGCCCACTTAAAAGCATTTATTATTCTCATCTGGGCTTGAAATGTCTTGTTTTGTGCCTTCTCACAGAGAAGGTAGAACTATTGTCTTTAGGGAGCAGCAGAGGTGAGCATTTTGAAAGGGGAGCTTTTGGTGGTGCCTGACAAAAGGACTCGGGAGCTAACGCGGTCTAACACTCCAGGCTCGGTGTCCGCCCACAGAGAAAATCCCTGACAGCGCCAATGATATTATGAGTTTCAAGAGAAGCCTTGAATGACTCATCTTTTGTGATGTGAAGATTACCCATTATGGAGGTAGCTGCGGATTCCAGCTCTCGCCAAGGACTGATTGATGAAGAGATGCAGAGAGAGTGAGAGAAAGTGAGAGATGCTCTCGATGAGTGAGAGGGAGGAGAAGAGCCTGCTCTAGATGAGTGATATAATCTGGCATTATTGCTGCTTCAACGGTGGCGTATGAGCCTCCGGCGCGAGAGGAATCAGAACGAGCACAACGGGGGCTGTCTGTCTGGATCTGAACTCACAGCTCCTCCTGCTGCAGCGCTTGCCACCGACTCTAGCTGACAACCTCAACTCTGGTGTGAGGAGGAGGACAGCAGCCGACTTGAGTTTAGGAGGACTAGCGAGGAGGATGAGGGCTGAGGCTGTTCTTGTTGTTGCTGCTCAGGGTTGGGCAAGGACAAGAACGGGGAGGGTTTAAAACAGGGTGAGCAACAGCAGCTGTGGCATTCAGCATTCAGCTGAGGTTTCAGCAGACAGAGCCAGACATCTGACAGACTTCAAAGTCCCTTGTCCTCCGCAAGGTGATGGACTGTCCTCGTTTACCCCTGGTCAGGCCAGCCAGGGATCAGGCTGTTCAGTACCTGCCTGGCTGCCTGAAAAATAGCTCAACGCCTGGCTCTCTGCCAGTGGCTTTCCCCAAACCAAAACAACACCCTGCTGGCAGTGCGGGCACAAGCTCTGAGTTCACCGACTAACTCAGTGCCTTTGAAGTCTGGTTTACTACGACTTCTATTACAGCCAAAGCTGAGGAGTGTATAGACCAAACTACAATGAGTGCATTTACTTTGCCAGAGGTGCAAATTGAGGCTATTGAAAGCATATCAATGACGCCTGGGATGATAACCAATCAGGATGCTTTGTGGGTTGCATGCATGTCAACAGTGTCAATTCCTCCCGTTTCCTCCATTTCTGAAAAGCTGATGTTTCAGAGACGTGAGGCTTTTTCCAAGACGTAGATGATGGGGACATTGTCGCACGCAATCACAGTGAGAAAAACAGTGACAATCAGCGCCTCCTTGTCCTTGTTAGATAAAGGGCAGACAAGGGTGAAGGGTGGGGTGGAGGTTGACACGCAGCGGGCGCAGGGGGGAAAAAATGTCACCTCATAATCACAAACCCCAAAGCCCTATCATTCACCCATTCACTGCGAGGCATGGTGTCACATGGCTGTTGGGAGATATAAAGCTCACACCCACACACATATAGAGCGCAAACACAGAAACCCACAGCCAGCCAGCCAGTTAGTTCTCCTAGACTATTAATCAGAGGCAGAGGCGGTAGCCTTGGGTTACGTCTGTCTGCCTGTCTGCCTGCCTGCCTGCCTGCCTGTCTGTCTGTCTATCTGTCTGTCTCTGCCTGCGTAGAGTCTTCTTAAAGCTGGCAGTCAAGGAAGCATTTAAGCCAAACCACAACAAGGGCCTGCATACGTCAAGAGTCAGGAAAGTGATGTCAGGGAACACCGGGGCTGGGACAGAAGAAGTTGAGTCTGTAATGTTTTAAGTCTCTTGTGGAGAAGTCTTTGAAGCCTCTTCTGGTATTCACTAACAGATTTCCCTCTCTCTCTCTCTCTCTCTCTCTCTCTCTCTCTCTCTCTCTCTCTCTGTCTTTCTGTTACTCTCTCTTTGACCCTGTGCAACATGATCTGTGTGACTGGAGCTAATGGCCAGACTAACAGATGCCCATATAAGGTGCTGAGAGGAGAAAGGAGCAGAAAGAGGTGAGGAGAGGAGAGGAAGAGGAGAGGAGAGGAGAGGAGAGGAGAGGAGGGGAGAGGAGAGGAGGGGAGAGGAGAGGAGAGGAGAGGAGGGAGAGGAGAGGAGAGGAGAGGAGAAACTGTGTAGAAACCATGTCTGCATACAACTGGAAGAAGTTAAAGGATTAAAAGGCTGTTACAGAAAGGTCTAAAAGATCACGCATACACACACACACACACACGCACACACACACACACACACACACACACACACACACACACACATACACACCTGTTTGATGCACTGCAGCCTGTCATTGGTCTGCTGGATGTGCCGGTCCATTGATGGTAATGCGTTCATGTTGACGGCTCTACCGGGACGCCATTAATGTTCTTCACTCTGGAAAGTCAAGGGGGGAGAGAGACCTCTGTTAGAACAGGTGGTTGTCAGGTTACCCACGTGAAAAGTTTGTCGCTTATGAAGTTACAAAAAAAAGCATTTTACCAGCTTGACCGCTTTGTGACAACGGCATGACATCTCAAAGAGCAAAGCGTTGTTTGTGTGTGTGTGTGCCGTCTCCTTAAAGGCCGCGATACGCCTCGGGGCATGTTTCCTCGTCGAATAATGCATCGAATTCAACTCAGAGTTATTCCACGGCGGCGCCATTATTAACAGCAACACCGACACACCGATGGAAATGAAAAGAACGCTTTATTGCTTTATGTTAGCTTATTTGAAAAACCCTTACACACCCCTGCTCAGCGGGGAGCAAAGATCCTCCAAAACCCGAGGAAGGACATCAACTGTTATCTTTCCTTTAAAAGAAGCACACCTCACCGTCAAGGTTATCACACTGGCATAGACAACTCATTTATGCCCACATCTAACAGAAGATAAGGCTTTACAGCATCTCTCTCTCTTTCCCTCTATCTCTCATCCCGATCCAACACTGAGCAGCAAAAACAAGACCAAGCTTCAGCCCCGTGCTCCCTATAGCTCTGCCCATCTCGGGAGTGACGAGGTGAGGGGGAGATTAATAGTTATCTCGCCGGCTAGCCAGTGAGGCCTCCATCCCTCAGCATCCCTCCCGTGTTTATCTCCATCAGTGTCGCTACGCTACACATTCCTCCGCACAATAGGAGAACTGAGAAACCCCCATGCTGCTCAGGGGGGAGCCGGGGCTCTAGAAAGCTGCTCAGTACTGATAAAGGGTCCCCCTAGATCCCCTGCCGAGAGAGAGAGAGAGAGAGGGAGAGAGAGAGGGGGAGAGAGAGAGAGAGAGTTTTAGAGGAAATATAGTGCTCAGCCAAGGAGTTTTCATGGATAATGCTCAGTGTGGTGTGCTTATGTCTTTACAAGGAGGATTGTGCTCTCTCTCTCTCTCTCTCTCTCTCTCTCTTTCTCTCTCTCTCTCTGTTTCACACACATACACACACACACACACACACCTCAGAGCATGTAAACCAAAAGGCTTGAATTCTTCACTCTGATTAAGCATAAAGGTAAAACTTCAAAGGAACACTTTGAGAATAAGAGTGTATTACTAATCCTCTGAGCCCGAGCATTACCAGAGTAGAATTACCTGGAGTACACTTAGAAAGTCTTTACATGTTGGATGATACATCGCTCGCATGACTAAGGGGGAATTCTGCAGCAGAGCGACGTGAACGTGGGCAAAATCGTGGGAAACAAAAGTCAAACGAGGACCCTGTGGGCTGCGTGGACACGGTCTCTGGAAAACGCTCCCAGAACAGTTAACGTTTTTAAAAAGGAGACTTCAGATAACGTGACCTTAACAGTTCCTATAGGCCAGCTCGTTCCTACGGTGCTGTGGTGTCACCCAGAGCCCAGCAGATGTCTCCCTCTCCTACTGCTAACCAGCCCCGACTCTCCCAGCCAGAGCCAGTGGTCCAGAGAGGGCTCCTTTAAGCCCTGACAAGTGCTACAAATCCCCTTCAGCAGCCAGGCAGCTCCACGGCCCGCTAACAGGGCACACTCCAGCCCAGCGCTGGCCGTCTGACCTTGTGGCTATTGATTAACTGTTTCCCCCCCCCTGCTGTCCCATCACACCCAGCGAGTAAGGAGGAATGGAGACGGCTTGCCTGTTTCACCCTCTTTCTGCTCTCATTCCCGCCTAGCACCCCCGGGTGGGCAGTGCTTTTGTTTGCCGCTCAAAAAGACTGGGGCCTTTCTGGTTTGGAGAGGGAAAAAACAACAACCTGTGAGCTGGAGATGTGGCTGGGAGGACGTGTTCAGTCGGTGACGTTGTAACTGAGGTAAGAAGTTCATCCATCTGACTGACTCTAACAACCCCCCCCTCCTCCTCCTCCTCCTCCTCCTCCTCCTCCTCCTCCTCCTCCTGTTTGTCCTGTCCTCTTCTCTCCTTCCTTTGCACAGGGAAAAAACATGTTGCGTAACAGATGATACCTCAGTGAAAACACGGCTGACCCCACCCTCCCTCCCCCTCCTCCCCCTCCCCTCCCCGCCTTACTATCAAAATAAACAGAAACACCACCTGAGGCACAGTCGAAACACTTTCACCAGAGTTAAATGCTTTAATGATAACATGCAGTCATCTCTGTCTGTACAATGACCGATTACAACCGGACTGAAAAACCATTAAAAGTACGGTCGCTACTACTTTCTTTCTTGTTGTTGTTGCTGTTCTAGCATGCCTCCGCCGAGGACGGGCCCAGCTGAATCTTTATTGTCTCCCAAACATCACCACTTAATCAGCACTGCTTACCAGAGGTGCAAAGCAAAGGATTACACATCCAATTATGCTGTGCATATTACAACCCCCCCCCCCCCGTTTAAACAGTGGTGGGAGGACGCTATGAATCATAGCAGAGTAACAAAGCACGAATAACGCTAACATCTCAGGAAGTCTCTCTCTCTCTCACACACACACACACACACACACACACACACTTTCTCATTCCCTCCCTCTCTCTATCCTGAGCAAAACAAGCCGGGGGAAGTGGGGCAAGAAATAAGTGCTCAGAAACAAAAGCACAATAATATGAAAAGCACTGGAGTATGGCAGGGAGGGGGCAAGAGGGGCCACTGGGTAGAGAGAGAGAGAGAGAGAGACTGCTGAAATTATCTCTTCATAATCAGAGGCAGCACACGTACACACACACACACACACACACACACACACACACACACACAAGCAGCATATGATCTGTGGATGGGGCATTTCTCATTTCAGTAGACAAATGACTACCTTTGTCAAGTGGAGCTTGCTTTGTGAATGTGATCAGGCTGTGGGGGGGGGGGCGTGAAGCCGGCAGCCCCACGATGCACCACCGAGTCTGTGCACCGCATAAGAGTACATTAAAAAGCGTTGCAGCCGCACGAAAACCTCGCATCTCCACGGTAACATGGTTACTTTTCCTTAAAATTTACCAGTGCATTTTTGAAATTCCCCCGTGGTTTGAATGGGTTTCACAGGCAATGGAGGGAAGGGAACTTAAAGTCTGCACATAAAAGACTTTCAATTCGAGTAAAATAATACCACCGAAATTTGTGGATTATGGTTTTTTTCACACAGAAATTTGAAAGAATGAGTGTTTTAATGCAGAATCCCTGGTCTCCTGTGTGTGTGTGTGTTAGCGTAGAGGGCAGCCTGGTGAGAGGTCAGCACTACTCAACAACAGACTGAAACAGAAACAGAAAGCTCTCTAGACACAGTGGGGGATCTTCTCTCCTCCTCCTCCTCCTCCTCCTCCTCTCATCCTCTCCTCTTTAGTGGGCATAGCTTTCCTTTCCCTCACTGATACTATGTGCTTTTTCTGCCCCCTTCTCTGTTGCCCTCAGACATCATTACAGCCACTCAGCATGCGACTCCTTTTCACCACCTTTCCATTTTCCGTTCCATCATTTTTCTTCTTCTTCGCCGTGTCCCTCATATCTGAACCCTCCTGCCACTCTTCCTCCCTCCCTCCCTCCCTCCCTCCTTCCCGGGGCCCCGTGCGGGAGCTGCCATAACAGGAGGTGGAATGGATTCATTTGCTCTAATGTGGTTTGGGCTGCAGCGTGGCACGGCACAGTGCGACACTCTCTCCACAGCACACACAGAGCCTCTCCCCCTCTCTCTCTCTCTCTCTCTCCCTCCCTCTCTGCAGTTCATGTGTTTTCAAACAGGCCAATCAACACCACTCAGCTGTGCTGGCCTCTCTCTCCCTCCCTCCCTCCCTCCCTCCCACAATCTCTGCTCTCAGTGTGTCTGTAAAAGCCACCAGCCCTCTCTCACACACGCTATTATCTCTAGTGGCAAACTCACACAGCCAGACGGTTGCTTTTCCTCTCATTCCCTTTATTTTCTCCGGTCCACTCCACTCCGGGCTCTCAGCTACCATTTCTTCATTTTTTACAAGCCTCCTTCCCGTCGCCGTCTCTCTTTCTGTCTCTCGCAACTGCCTTCATTCATTTTGGTCATTGTATTATTTCGTAGACTTCCTGCTAATCCTCTCCTCCGCTAATCTCTCCTCCTCTCCTTTTCACTGTTTCCCTCTTAGCAAAGCCCTCGCTATTAGTCATATCGGTCCCTCTGGCCTTAATAAAACTCAGCCCTCTGCACAACATAACCCCCCTCCAAAAAAAAATGTGAAATGACTCCCGGGGGTGAAGACAATAAAACAAGCCCATCAACTTGCGCCTAATGTAAACTCTCGATGTTCCTGTTTGTTTATCTTCTGTTTTAATGTGACAACCACAGCAGCACCGGGCAGCTATGTGACACCCAACACGGCAATGCAAACAGCTGTGATGTGGGGATATGTGAGCCGCTCTGTTGCCGTCTATAAATATGGAGCTTCAGTCGTGGGGTATTGCAGGTATGTGCCACCAGATACCCCCCGGGGCCAGCCCCATCATTCCACCACTCAATGGGTGAGATCAAAAAAGAGCACAATGTACTAAGTGAGTGTAGAGGTGCCCTCTCACAGCCAGCACGTCGTCATTGTCTTGGGTTTTAGTGGAGGTCTTTGTCGATTGGTTATTTTGTGGTGTGTGTGTGTCCATATTAGTTCACACAGGTCCATGTGTTTGTGTTTATTCTACCCCCCCAGTGCATCAACAGGGAAAGGCCATCCATCTTAACCATGAGACGCAAAATCAGGTCATCCATGAGCAGAACAGAGCTTGAGCATCACATGATGAATGAATGAACTCCTTATTCCATACAATGTTCCAGTTGCTGAGGACTATAAATACCAGCTGGAGAAGATTGTATGTCCTGGCTGCCACGTTTGATTTTCCACTGTCACGAAAGGCAAGATTCTATCACTCGTGATACACAAGAGATGAGGCAGGCATGTGTGTGTGTGTGTGTGTGTGTGTGTGTGCTGGCCAGTACTGCACAGTCTTCAACCTAGAACCAGGTCATCACAAGACCAGTACTGAGAGACAGTGGCATTCTCAGTAACCAATGGGAAGTAGCTGTTTCAGCAATGTAAAAGGTGTAAATCTTAATAATTAGTTCATTTAGTGAAGTGAAAAACAGCCATCTGCTAGGAGAGGAGAGGAGGAGGAGGAGAGGAGAGGAGAGGAGAGGAGAGACGAGACGAGACGAGACGAGACAAGCCAAGGTGAGACAAGTAGAGGCGAGGAGGGACAAGAAAATCAGATGAGATGAGAAGAGGGAAGGCGAGTGATTGACAGCGCAGGCTGACAGACTTGTGTAAAGCTAACCTTACGGGCCTGACTCCAGCAGAGCTGTTAGCTCACACACCCCCCCCTGTGATTGCTGAATGGGTAAACTGACAAATTCCATGTCCTTCGGTTTCAGCGCCAGCAAACTGCTGACCCAACCGCAATTACACAGCGTCCACGGGGGTGGACTGAGTCTAACACATCGACGTATAGTAGCATATGAATGTACATATGATAGTGTGTGTGAAGAGAGAGCGAGGGAGTGTGAGAGAAAAGGAGAGAAATAGGCAGAGATGTAGTAAATGTGAGTGTGATTCCATCCTTTCAGTAAGCCATGAAATGGTATTGGTGGCATTGGGGGAAGCTAAAATATATCTATGCCAATCTGTGCCACACACACCCCACACACAGCCACACACCCCTTGTCTTTGATACTCAAAAGCACAAGAACACAACCTAATGAGAAAGCAGGATCCACAAAGGCAGCCCAGTCTCGCTCCCCTCTACTTTTGCTGGAACACAAAGTCCTGCTGAGCAACTTTTATTTCTTCCTCTGATCTTTTATAGGACAAATCCAATTAACCATAAAAACTATTCTGAAGCATTTCCAATTAGAAATCACGCTGAAATCTGTGTGAAATACACACACACACACACACACACACAATGTAGTCAACGCTTTACGTGCAATGACTGCCTTATAAAATACGATGACATCACAGGTTAGTTGCTCTCGTTTCAAGTTGCTCCTGATCACAACTACTGTCCGAACTTTTACTTGATTGAGCCCTGTAGGGAAATTGTGTTGACCCCCTCGACAGGAAGCTAAGAGAACAGCGTCACCTACAGGTAAACTAAAAACCTACCTGCCAAAAAATATTTTTAACAGACAAAATAATTAATACGCATTTTTCAAATACACTACAAGGCCAAGAGTATGCAGACACCCCTTCTAATCAGTGGAGTGAAGTAGTAGGCCACACAAGCTCACAGTGGGCACCGGTGAGTGCTAAAAATCGCATGTCCTCGGTTGCAACACTCACTGCCGAGGTCCAAAGCAACGTCAGCACAAGAACTGTTCATTGGGAGCTTCATGAAATGGGTTTCCATGGCTGAGCAGCCGCACACAAGCCTATGATCACCAGGCACAATGCCAGTCGTCGGCTGGAGTGGTGTAAAGCTCGGCATTATTGGACTCTGGAGCAGTGGAAATGCATACTCTAGGGGGATGAATCACGCTTCACCATCTGGCAGTCCGACGGACGGATCTGGGTTCGGCGGATGCCAGGAGAACGCTACCTGCCCGAATGCATGGTGCCAACTGTAAAGTTCGGTGGAGGAGGGGTAATGGTCTGGGGCTGTTTTTCATCGGTCCATACGGAAATGATTTGTTGAGATCGGTGTGGAAGAACTTGACTGACCTGCAGAGCCCCGACCTCAACCCCATCGCTGACTGTGAGCCAGGCCTCATCGCCCAGCATCAGCGCCCGACCTCACTAATGCTCTTGTGGCTGAATGGAAGAAAATCAGCAGCAATGTTCCAACATCGAGTGGAAAGCCTTCCCAGAAGAGTGGAGGCAGCAAAGGGGAGACCGACTCCATATTAACGCCCATGATTTTGGAATGAGATGTTCGACGAGCAGGTGTCCACATACTTTTGGCCATGTAGCGTATGTCACCCTAGTAGTTTTCAATAGTACTTCATGTATAGAATCAGTTACTTCGTGAAACAGTTAATTAAAAGACAAGAGCTTAATTTAAAACTTCAATCATGTGCTACGTGTCGCCATATGGGAATAGCGTTACGTTTCAACTAACGTTAAGCCAGTTAAACACCCAGGCAGCGGAGAGACGGAAGTTTAGACCTCACTGCTTTTCATAGAGCCGGTGTAACAGGCAGCCAATCAAGAGTGTGGTTGTCACAGAGTCACTGTTTTGCTTTGTTATGATTGGCTAACCGTCAAGAGAGCGTGTACAGTAGCCAGCAGGCACAAGCTTTGAGAACAGGTTAAAAAGAGTGTATATAAGCTGAGTCAAATGTGTCAGTGTGATGAGTGACCCATAATGATTTACCCCCCCCCCCCCCCCCCCATCTTAATGTGGGACCCTGCCTGGAGAGCAGCGCCCCCTGGAGCTTGCTCAAGGACTCTTCAGCAAGGCGGATGTTTGCCAGCACAGGGGCTTGAACCCAGCTCCTCTGGTTGCAGGCGTGTTTCTCTAACCACTGATGGGATATCATATAAAAACACACACACATCAGATGTCATCAGAGACATTAGAACAACTACATCCTGCTGCCCCCATGTAGGCACAACAAGTGAATTTTGTTTTACAGTGGATTTTCACCGTAACCACTAAAGAACCTTAGAGACGGCGAGACTTTACTACACGGGTGGAGGGGAAGAGTGCTGTGCTCATTCATCTGGGTTTATTATCCACAATCCCTCTCTATCCATCTAGCACTCTCTTTTGCTGTGTGTGTGTGTGTGTGTGTGTGTGTGAGAGAGAGAGAGTGAGAGAGAGAGTGAGGGTATGTGTAGCAAATAACACAAAACATGCTGTGAAAATGAAACATCGTAATGGTGTAACACAGAGCACCGGTTTTCATTCACTGAAGGCACAATCCACACAGGTGCTATTTGGCACAGTGGGCAACACAAACCAACGCTGAAAGGCTAATGTGCTTCACTGCAGCTTTCATAAGAGCGAGAGGCACTCATACACTTACAATGCACTCTGCTAACGCGTCTGTGTGTGTTTATTTGCGATCGCAAGTATCGGCGGGCAAAGTCCATACCGTCTGCTTATCTTCACACATGCATCTACTTGTAACATGTCGAGACGATATTCGACAAAAGACGCCTCCTTTGCAGATAGACACAGAAACACATGCCCGCGAGGCTAACATGTGCGAATGTGTGAGTATCCGATATGTACTCTCCCTCGAAAAGTTTCTACTGCTACTCGTCTCACCCTGCCTGTGAGATTCCAGGGATGGAGGGAGGGTAGAGGGAGGCAGGAGGTGAAAGAGATAGACAGATAGATAGAGAGGGAGAGACATAGAGATAGAGAGAGAGAGAGAGAGAGAGAGAGAGAGGGGGGAAACACTCATACAGCATGTAGAGGGAGGCAGGAGGGAGGAGTGGCAGAGAGAGGGGAGATAGGGGGAAATGGTTGGAGAGCAGGAGAGAGAGATGGCGAGAGGTCATCCCTGGGTAATTTGTTTTGCTCCTCTCAGAACCCAGACACACAGGGAGCAGGTAAACCAATTACAGTGTGACATGAATCACTAAGACCTACAGGCAGCCAGCCAGCCAGCCAGCCAGCCAGCCAGCCAGCCAGCCAGCCAGCCAGCCACGCAGCCAGCCAGCCAGCCAGCCAGCCAGCCAGCCACGCAGCCAGCCACACAGCCAGCCACGCAGCCAGCCAGCCACGCAGCCAGCCAGCCACGCAGCCAGCCAGCCACGCAGCCAGCCAGCCAGCCAGCCAGCCACGCAGCCAGCCAGCCAGCCAGCCAGCCACGCAGCCAGCCAGCCACGCAGCCAGCCAGCCAGCCAGCCAGCCAGCCAGCCAGCCAGCCAGCCACGCAGCCAGCCAGCCACACAGCCAGCCAGCCAGCCAGCCAGCCAGCGCAAACCAAGCAGCCCGACCAAGCGCTGGGTTGTCTCTTTTCCTGAGTGCTGGTCAATCACAAGACCACAGCCCTCTCCCTCCCTTGACCATGATTGCACATCTGGACGGGAACAGACTGGAGGAAAAACAACCCCCCCCCCCCCCTCGGTGTTGAGAGATTCTGTGACAATCTGACGGGTATTTACAATTACCGTGAACGGATTTTGATGTTCTTTCTGAAGAAAACACTTTGTGCCGGGCCGTCGTGGAGCAAACCCCCAGCCAGCACCAAAAAACTGAATCGGGTATTGGAGGATTTTCTTTTTCCTGCTCCTTGGGGGAGGAGCAGCAGCAGTGCAGCAAGCAAGTGGTACTTGTGTGATAGATCTGTATCAAGTCAAATCTGACAGTATGTGTTTTGGTTATTCAATTCCTTTTGTCGTCCCCCGTCCGCCGTTCCTAACCACGCAAAATGTGAAAGAAAATGATATTGCCTTTTTTTTTTGGAGGATGGGTGAGGTTGGGAGACTCGGAGGGGGGTGAGGTGCTAAGTATTTACACAACAAAGACTTAAGCAATTACTTTAATTTCTTTAATCGCCTGCCAGCTGTCAAAATGATGTCAGTCACATCAGCGCCACTGGCTATATAACCCGGTAGCAGGAAACTACTTGTAAATAAACAATCAGCTAGGTCTCTTTTCTCCGGCAGCAGCCCTAATCCTCAAGTTGATGCTAAACTGACAGGAGCGTCGTGAAAATCCGCCCCGGCGTCGTCGGAGAGAGAGGGAAGAGCCTGAAGTTTGACAAGGATCGGATTAGATATTGCCTTGGCACTTGGCTTTATTTGATGTGGCCTTGGTGCGCGTTGTAGATTCGGGGAGGGGTAAATATTTGATGAAGGGCATTATGGTGTTGGGCTTGCCGCTGCCATGGGCTGTTCTAAGGGACCAACTAATAAAGACAGCAGCAGGCAGGGTGTTGATCATTACGGCGGCTCTGGGGCGGTAGAGCTGGCTGCTATAGGGCTGAAGGGTGGAGTGGAGCCAGATGCCCTAGCAGTGTGTTTACCAGAAGAGCCAGGGCCGTCCAACGCTAGTTTTAGCAGGCAGAGATAGCCGGTACCCTTGACTGTACATCACCATGCACTCTCATGCACAAACACACACACACGTGCTCATGGATGTGCGGGTACATGTGCGCTCATGTTGCAGCGAGACACAGTCAGAAGTCATTCTCTGAGATGGTAAACCTGCCATCTTGCCGCACCTTGACATTAATAAGGGCCTCTGAACTCTCTGAGAGCCACTAACTGGCCATTTGCACTGTCTGGCTGCGCTGGAAAAGGACACTCCCTGCTCGCTCTCATGCACCCTTAGCACTCTCTGCTTCTCTGCCTCTCTCTTTTTCCTTCTCCATCACACCCACTGCTCCCTCTCCTCGGCGTTTCACCCCTCAATTTCCTATTTCTCTTCCCTCCATCTCTTATTGTCTTCCTACCATCTCCACCCTCTTCACCTCGGTCCCCTCTCCTCTCTTTCCACTCGTCTCCCTCTTCCTCCCTCCCTCCCACCTCCTTCTCTCCTCTCTCTCTCTCTCTCCATTCCTCTGGCCCTAAAACCAGCCCCTCGGCCGCCCGCTCGCGCTCACTCAGATGGCTGTTACCATGACAACCCTGTTCTTTCAGCTCTCGCAAAATAATGAAGACAATGTGTTTTCCATTTAGATGAGTTTTCTGGCGCAGCGGGAAGATATGGAGTGTCCATCTTGCCTCCTCTTTCACTGCGGAGGAAATGTAATAAAAAATGGGTTTCTAACCTCCCTCCCTCTCTCTGCCACTCCTTCGCTCTCCCTCTGCACACACACACACACACACATGCACATACACAGGTTAGGGTTGCTGTGTAAGCCAACTGGGTGGTATAGTGAGCTCATGTTTGAGAACAGTGTTTTTCTCCGTCTCTGTCTGTCACAGCGGAGAGAGAGAATAGCAGTGAAAGGTCTGGCTGGTATGGTAACAAAGCTCATCGTCTGCAGCAAAACACACACACACACTGTCAGTGTCATCTAAATGCATTAAATGGAGTGACAGGTAGAGATGGGGCCTTACTGATAAAAAATAAAAAAAATGTATTCAAATCACAGTGGCCAACTTGTCTGGAGATAGCAGAAGCCGGTCTAATGTGATAGATTACAGAGTGCTGCTCCCTGTTGTCAAAACCAAAAGCTCTGACAATGATAAACTGTGAACATTTCAAGTCTTATTTGGGTGCTCGGGGCTTAGAGATGATATTTTCACAGCATAATGCTCCAGTGCGGGAATAAATGCCATGACAACAAAATTGATGGAAAGTGGGGGTTTTTTTTCTTCTTTTTTTTTTGCTGGCGCAGATTTATTAACTTGTAGAGTACATGAGGGGAACAGCAATCCAAACATGTCTGAGGGAGTGAACGAGCCCTGTTAACATTTACACTTAAGAGTCTGCTCTAAAGGTGAATCACTTTTAGTTGCATTCAGTGTGTATAAGTGAATACCCACCAGAGAGTCTGATCTGTCCTGCAGTATGATAATAAAACGCTTTGGATGTGAAAGTGCAGGGAAAACTTTGCATGACTCCACAAAGTCCCGTGTTAAAGTTAAAGGAGAAGCGCCAGGTTGATATTGAGTCTCGGTTCTCTGGCTCCTAGTTGGTCACATTCATAAACACTGTTAGGACTTCGCTGTGCCGTAAAAATAACACGGGAATTCTTAAAATTGAGGGATATTCCTGTTGAGCAGTTCGCTCCACGCCGGTCAGCTCTCTAGATCATACACTGTGGTATACTGTACGTTGCTCTGGGAAAATATATAGCCTGCTGACTGAGAGAGAGAGAGAGAGAGAGAGAGAGAGAGAGAGAGAGAGAGAGTGAGCGAGCCTTATAATATGTGTATGTCTGTGTGTTTACAGTGGAAATAGTGAGTCTGGGACATTTTCTTTGGGTCTCTTTTCCACTGTTTATGGAGAGCGGTGAGGAACAACACTTCCTGAGAGGAAAGCCAGCTTTCCGAGCCCAAACCCTCTTCCAAGCCCCGCAGACGGGGAACGCTCTGTCTCCAATTTATGTTTTCCACCCAGTGCCCCGTAAACACATGTGTAGAAACTGGTGTGTGTCTGTGCATGTGTGTGTGTGTGCAAGTGTTTCAGATACTATGCACACTGTTGTGACACACACACACACGCGCAAAAAAAAAAGAGTCAGACTGATCATGGACGTGCGAGCCAAAACATCTCAGAACAAAGTGTGATAGCCCGGTGCTCCCACTGTTTACCAGCTGTAATAAGCCTTTCTCATGCAAGAGCTCTTAAAAGACGATGACATAAAGAGTGGCACGATCACTCAGCTTCATCCACCGAGCTCCTCCTCCTCCTCCCCCTCTTTCTCCCCCCTCTACCAAACCGTCTCGACATCTCGCTCCCTCTACCTCTACTCTCTCTCACTTTCTCTCTCTCTCCCTCTGCCTCCCTCCTCTCATTCTAAATTACATCCAGATCAGACTATTAATGGAGCCAGTCTGATTTTAACAACACCTACAGGGAGCGAAGGAGGGCTTTCCTCAGTCAGCGAACATAACAAATCAAATCTGGCCGCTGGCCCTGACAGATCTTTACTGTTGTGGCCAATTAAAAATGCACACTAAAGTAAACTAGATAGTCTGGCATGTCGCCACGCTGCAGAACTCGCCGGGCAGGTTTCCTAGCCGTTTGCGTAGAGGTGTTAGGGCCGGATGTACGGAGTTTAGCTCGACAGCATACCGCCGTTCGAGGTGAAGGGAAGCACTATTCTACACGCGTGCTGTTTAAACAGGCCTGATCGTAGGCTACAGAAACACCAACACACCGCGTTCGATTGGCGTGCTGTTTATTTGCCCGCTGTGTGGTGAAACTACCTGCATTTGATCCTCAAAACTGCACACCTCCGGCGACGCACGTGTGTACAAATACGAGGTGGGAGTTGCACACTATATAGTTCCATATGTACATCCCTTTGAAGAGCAGGTTCTCCGTACGGGGGCTTTAAAGTGCTCCAGTGATGCCGTTGCTTCCCACACACATCCATATTTGATGTACGACATGTGGCGGGAAACAGCCTCGGTGCTCCAGGCGCTCTGATCTTCTCAAGCCATTCCTGTCACAAGGCATGATGGTACACTGTGTGCTATAACAGCCTCATCTGTATGTTTGCGTGTGCAAAGTCTGGGTGTATGTGTGTGTGTGTGTGTGTGACGAATGCCTCTCTCGGTAATACCATTGCCCACTGCCACCTGCAGAGCACAGCAGCTTGCATTAGAGACAGACACACACACACACACACACACACACACACACACACACACACACACACACACACACATACAAATCCCAACAGATCAAAACACTGCACTCCATCAAATCCAGTGAAAAGCCTGTTTACTGATGATCTGGTGTAAGACAACAGCCTACTGGAGTGGGAGGCAGAGGGAGAGAGAGAGAGAGATGGAGAGAGAGAGAGAGAAAAGAAAGAGGTAAGGGGTGAAAGTGGTTGAAGCACTGAAGCAAACGGGGAGTGGTCGACTGCAGGGGCTTTTATTATGAGCCATTGTAAAGGAGCTAGGTGGGATAATTGGCCTCCTAAGCTCAATGCACAGCATGCATTTTTAATCAGCCCACACTGTTGCTCATTTAATATATAGAGAGAGATCAGATGGGAGGGAGGGAGACATGCTGCTATTTACTGAGGGGGGAGGGGGGGGGGGGGGGGGGGGGGGGCAGGAATATTATCTTTATCTCACCAATAAGACAACAAAAAATACATCACTGACATCCCATAGTGACTTAAAACACAATACAAAATAAATAAAAACAGTATATTTATATACAGCGAGAGGGAAAGACAGACAGACAGACAGATAAGTACAGATACAGTATATTGTACATACATACAGTATATTGTATATGCAGTAAAAGTAATATATGATCTTCTTAAGACATTTCTGTCACCGGCGTGATGGTACACTATGTATACAATATAGATATTAATATAGATGTATACCGTTATGGCGTTGTGTATTTTCCCGTGTTTCACTGTGTCTCTCTCTCTTATGGAAAGACAGCAGATTATATCAGTAATTCTTCTGATAAACCTAAAAAAAAATCCAACTTTTCATTATCCAAAGAGAGGCAGAGAGGAGGGATTAGCCACCGCGGACTTAAGAGGTGATTGGATCTAGCCGGCGGCGCACCAAGAACCACGATCACGATCTGCAAAACCCCATTCCACATTCACTGCCGGTCAGCCGGGCAAAAACAGAGAGGCCAGCCCTCCTCTGCCAGACACAGTGGGAGGGGGGGGGAGGCTAGCGAGTGAGCAACACACACCCTGACTTCTGACCCTTGGAAGCACCTCGTAATGTTCTTCCTGACCTCGCAGCAACACAAAGAGCAACCCTTAGCGTTACAGCGGTCTCAGGTGGCCATTAGAGGGCCTTGCCGACCAGGAAGTTAAGAAGGTTGGTGTCGGGCGGCAGAAGGCACAGCAGGTTAAGTGAATTAAGAAAAGTTTATCCCCCCTCCTTGTTGGGAGGGCGTAGTGCCGGGGCTGCCACCTCGTAACGGCGTTAAACACCTCCCAGCGTGGCGTTCGGGAGTGAGTAAACTGCAAACCCAAAGGCTGTGAAAGAGCAACTCAGAATAGAGGGCAGGACTTGGACTCGGAACAGAAGGAGGTTAGGAATAAGGGAGGAGAATAAAAGAAGGGTGGCAGGAGGGATAAAGAGAGGACGGCAGGGCGAGACGAGAGGTGGCAGGTGGAGGGGGTTTGATTAATGACAGGTCTCTGCCTTTCTCTCCTTTTTTCTCTCACTCTCTCCCTCCCTCCCTCCAGGACCCCACAGACCTCCTTCAGCATCCTGCTATGAAGCCCTCCATGAGCTCTCCAGCCCGGGTCCATCCATCAACCCCCCCCCCACCCCCCCCCCCTCCCATCCTGACTGCACGAAGCAGCCAACCACAACGGAGGACCCCATTCCCCTCCATACCAACCCCAACACACCCTGTTAACACAGCCCAGCTCTCTGCTCTCTCTACTTATGCCTAACCAATTTTCTGCTCTTGCCCCCTTCCAAAATCTCAGAACGATCCCTTCCCCGTCGACTGGAGCTCATCACAGCAAAAAAGGTCATCCTTCCTACACAGCATGGAGGTCCCATTCCCACTGGTTGTGTTTTAGGAAGTATTCAAAAATAAAAAACCCTATTTTTTTTGGGACATTTTTGCCTTTTATTCAATCGTCAGTCGTAGAGAGAGACAGGGAAGATCAGGGATGACATGCGACGTCGGTCCCGGGACGGATTCAAACTCCAGGATGCCGCGTGAAAACCATTTTTAATCATATTTTATACAGTAGGTCGAAATTGTATGAAATTCTGGATCCACTGGTATCAAATCTCTGTGAAAAAAAGAATGGCTAAAGCACTTCCTGCAACCAGGATGGGGGGCGGGACCTACGCGCTCTGTACATATGTTGGTGCATTTGTGTTGTGTATAATGTGCTCTGTAAGGGCAGTGAAGCCACCGGGGCAAGACCGTTTCTCTTTGATGCCAGTAGAAAAGCTGCCTAGAGGATGTGAGCTGCTAAAAGCCCCCCTGCCCCCCCAGCAGCCAATCCTCTCCTCTGACCGAGCAACACACACAAACAGCTGAGCAGAAGCATCTGGATCACACAAATGAATTCTATTTTCTGACGGGCAGACCGACGGACCCCGGCCGGACAGCCGCCGCTAATCTACCTCCCTTCCCTCCCTCCTCCCTCCTCCCACCGCCACCTATAATCCCCGTCAGAGGCAGACAGAGGAAGAGAGTTTGAAACAGAGAGGGAGGGACACTTGCATAATGGTGAAAATAGGCTTCATCTTATCCCCACGCGCCGAAATGAAATAAACACTCAACGTAACGGAAGACGGATGATGCTTCGTTCACGCTCTCCACGCTCTCGTTTGATTTGCCGGCATAGTAAATAATAAACCTCGCAGTCCAGTGGAAGCGGCGCTACTGTGGGTCTCAGTGGGCGAGAGAGAGGCTGCATGTGCTTTGAAATAACTATAGTATGAAAACATGCACTGAATGAAAAAAACTATACGGGTGAGTGCCATATTTCTTCCAATTAAATGTAAGTGACTTGTAATTTACTGCAATCTCCTGAGGGTCTGTATGTGACCCCAACCTGCCACCGTAGTGGGTGGGAGTGGGCTTTTGGTGTGTTGAGGGCGAGGGGGTGGGGGGTGGGTTGTAAAGATGAGGTGTATGAGCATGTGTCTTATGTGCTACAATATGTGCTTTGTATTCATTGCAGATAACAGGAGCGGGTAGGAGGAGAGAAAACAGCGTCCATTGATTTTGTGTGCTGGGCAGGCGTTTCTCCATTCCACAGTCTGGTCGATACGCACGCCGAGAGCAGGGAGCACCGGGGGGTGAGGGGGTTATACACCGCCCTGGACACCGCATACACACACACACACACACAGGGTGAGCGAACACGAGGCCTGTCAGGTAATCACAGCAATCTTATTACCCCCCCAGCACACACACACACACACACACACACACACACAATCAGAGGCAAATACCACCACTTAACTTTGCACATAGAGGCCTTAATGAAAGTAAAATGAACAAATGAACTCAATAAGGCAATTTCTTTCCCGTGAGTAGGGGAGGAGAGGGTGGGGGGGGGGGCATGTTTCAGCATTAAATCCTTCATCAAGTAGCCAGCAAATCAAACATTGATTTTTGTGAGCCACTGTGCCGGGGGCAATAAGGATCTCCCTCATCAACTGAGGCAGCGCTGACCACACGCACAACAGCCATTACAAGTACACAAACACACGGACACCAGACACTAAATGAATTTCATGTCAAATAGTAATTGCTGCAATCTGAATAGGAAAAAAATTTGCCGGCCCAGGCCGTTTGTTGTCGGCCTGTTTTGGAGCCGGGGGGGGGAAAGCTGGTCAGCTTTCATCAGAGAGGACCGCCTTGGCTGGCCAACTGGCCATTAGAGGAGCACACAGACAAGTATGGCAGCAATCAAAGTTCAACTCCTGCTTGTGTTTAATGAGGCACACACACACAAAATAACACTTTCATTACAGTAGCCTGAGTTGAGTTTCTCTCCACTGTTGACCAGTACTCTTTTGCACTATTATCATATCGTCAGCGTCTTACAAAATCCTTGTGATCAAAATCGTTTAATCCTCCAAAAAGTCAAACCTCTCAGGCGCTGAGAAACAACAGTTGATGTTTTTATTCATGTCAAAACGGGAAATATAAGGATTTTGCAGCCCATCAACAAAGTGCTTACTCAAAGTGCAAAAAAAGTATTTTGATTTTAGAGCATCAAGTTGAAAAAGTAACTCGAACTCCACTCCTCTCGACACTAACACATTCTCAATCCTGCTTGCGCCCAGGAAATTAAACTGTCCTGACATTTTCAGCTGAGAGAAACACAGAGAAACACAGAAACACACATACGTAGAAGATAAACACACAGGGAAGCAAAATGGAAAAACACACTCAGGAAATTGGCCAGTTCCTGTTTAAGAGAGGTAGAGAAGGAAAGAGAGGGAGGGGGGGTTGAATGAAAGAAAAAGAGAGTGACAGAGAGGGAGAGCAAGGGAGAGAGAGTGACACACTGCATTACATAACTGTAGTGCCACTGTTCATAACTAACAAGTCAGACTGTCAAGAGGCTCCACTAATTCTTAATGCCTCCAACTATTTCTGAGGAAATGAAGTCACTCATTACGTTGAGTTTCTCCTATGACTTCAGGGATGTGGAGCTATGTGTAAGTAAGCTTCCATGTTTATTTGGGCTGCACAATAAATTGTGGATAATTGTATGTCACGATTTTCAGTTTCCATGATTAATAATTGTGTAATTCAGCGTTTGTTATATTGTCAATTCCCCTGAAAGTCTCCGTGTATCAAGCGCTTCCATTACCTGTGACCAATGACGGGCACCCATGTGACCAAAACGAAAGTTAAAATTGAGAGATAGGCAGTTCCGGTGGGAAAGAAAGAGAGAAAGCTGACATGGACCATCTTTGGGAAAATGCTGCGACGAGGAAAGTGGGAAAAGAATGGATCGGACCAAACGTGAGAGAGGAAAATCCTTCTCCCGAGGGAATGTGAAGACGTTGTTTTAGTTCCTAGAAGTGGTTCATCATCTGTCATCTGGAGATATCAGACAAGTAGTCATTTATTATTTGAATTTTGTAAATAATAACAATAAGAGTAAGGTAGAAAGTAGTAGTAAGGTGCAAAAGTGCAATAAAATAAGTTTGTTTCCTGAAACTGACACAAATAATCATGTTAATAATCGTGATCACAATATTTGGCAAAATAATTGTGATGGCTGTATATGTATGTGCATGACACATGTGTGCCAGTTGGTGTGTGTGTGTGTGTGCAAATAGTGTGTGAAGCAGCCTAGCCGGACCAGTCCTTCCTCCAGCATACCTCGACAGGGTGAACTTTGACCTCTAGTGGAGGCCCATGGAGCAGGGCAGATGGCCCAGGTTGAAATGTGAGCCTTTGGGTTTCCACTCCAACCTGAAACCCGGCAGACAACTGACCCCCTAGGTGATGCTTATGGGCACAGACACAGACATGTACACAGTACACATGTACACACACACACACGCACAGACAGAGATGTGTGTACATACCCAAACAGAGCCATACATGTGCACACCTACACAAACACAATGTACTGTATACATGTCAGTCTCCTGAGCGAGTCTTGTGTGACATTCTAATTTCACAGACACGAACAGGTTCTCACTTCAAACAACCATTTCTTAACACGAGCAGCGGATATTACTATCGTTGTCGGCCCTTTTGTTTCTGCTACAGTGTGTGTGTGTGTGTGTGTGTGTGTGTGTGTGTGTGGAGAAAGTAACAAAATAAACAGTAAGTCTGCGGTGCTCGTGTTTCTACAGCAGACCCAGTTGAGTCTTTGTTGGAGGATGGACATGAGTCATAGGAAAAGAGATGAAAACTCTATGTTACCCTATGTTCATGCATATGTGTGTGTGTGTGTGTGTGTGTGTGGGTGTGATACGCTCAGGCAGCCGTCCACAGAACAAAGAGGCAGTGGAGGAGGCTGCTAATGATCTGAGAGCCTGCACAATGTCTGGAGATGGGCAGGCTCCCCAAAGCCAGACACACACATACAAACACAGGCGCTACAAGCTCACACGCTCACACACACACACACACACACATACACACACACCAACACCTGGCAGAGCGGTCTCTGAGCAGAGGTTAGCGCAAGAAATCTTTCCTAAGGAAAAGGGGAAGAGGACAAAGGAGGAGAGAAACGGGATGGGATGAGGTGGAGGCAGAGAGGAATGATATTACGTTGACGGTAGAGAGACCTACCTACAAACCATACGTGCATGTGTGTGTTGTGTGTGTGTGTTGTGTGTGTGTGTGTATGCATCTATGCTAGTTCATGAAGACTAGCCTCTTCACCAATGGCTGTTGTGAATGGGGGAGCATCTCTGGGCTCATTGTGGATCCACTGAACCACAGTAATACCGCTTGCCTACACCGGACCCCCACCTTTCACTCCATTCTCTCTCTCTCTCTCTCCCTTCTCTTCAATTTTCTCCCTCAACTCCCCCTGCTCTCCTTAGCCTCACAGCCCTCCCACCCAGTAGCTCTCATTCTAGCCTTGCCCCCCCCCCCTCCCCCCCGTTGTTGTTTGAAATCCATCCTATCTTGTTTCCTTCCTCTGGACAAAACAGAAAGGGTGTTGGGAGTAATAGGACAGAGCATCGGGGGTTGGATGGCGCTAGCAAGGTTATTAAGCCTCACACGCAAACGCACAGTCTGCCACAGGACCACAGAGGTGAGGCCTCATGGGGCCAGGGGCCATTTCTGTGTGAGTGTGTGTGTGTGTGTGTGTGTGTGTTGGTGGGGGCACCTATGTGTGTATGCTGAGAGGGATGAATGATGAAGCCACCCACATATGGAGCAAACATGCTAGGGTTCAACTGATATTGGTTTTTGAAGGTTGACACCAATGCCGAAGCTTCCAATACCTGATATTTTGTGCCGTTATTCAGCATCTTTGAATTTGACACAAAAAAAAAATCCTTTGAAACAATTAGACCCTCATGTGACACTAAACCTGAAGAATTAGGGTTAGACTGACATACTGACTTGGACTAGCTATGGTCAGGGAGGAGAGGAGAGGAGAGGAGAGAGGAGAGGAGAGGAGAGGAGAGGAGAGGAGAAGAGAAGAGAAGAGAAGAGAAGAGAAGAGAAGAGAAGAGAAGAGAAGAGAAGAGAAGAGAAGAGAGGAGAAGAGAAGAGAAGAGAGGAGAGGAGAGGAGAGGAGAGGAGAGGAGAGGAGAGGAGAGGAGAGGAGAGGAGAGAGGAGAGAAGAGGAGAGGAGAGGAGAGGAGAGGAGAGGAGAGGAGAGGAGAGGTCCAGTTGTAACTTGCTCTATCTGTACTGCAATAAGGATAAAGGCTCTTTAAACAGGATTTGGCCTGACCCACCACTCTATAGCTGGGAGCTGATACAGCATTGCACAGCCAGTGGCGGATCATTTTTCATCTCCAAATCTGCTTTGGCATGGTCAGGAGTGCGTGTGTGTGTGTGTGTGTGTGTGGCTTGGGGGAAAGCATGGCACATGCACAAAACATGCAGGGATTCTGAGAAGGAGGGGTTGCCAGCCAGAGTGCATTGTGGTCCATATTCGCTGGTTTCCATTGGTGCTACGACAACACAAGGCTTCCCTCACTGCTCAGCTGAGCAATCAGGTCACCGCATCTTGACAGACACACACACACATGCACGCACGCACGCACGCACACACACACACACACACACACACACAGACACACAGTTTGTGCAGCTTGCAGCTGTTGCCAATGATGTCAGTCCTGATTTGGCCAAACTAGCCTTTTGTCTCACAACATGAACACAGAGCAGAGGAGGAGACTACATCTCCAGAGGGTCTTTATGTCTCTCTGAGGTTGCTTGAGATTGCCACTGATTGCTGACATGAAAGTTTGAAAGTTAAAAAAAAATTTGGAAACTGTACAATTCATACATTTTTGCATTCTTCATTTAGTATCACAATACTCTATATGATATATCTATATATGTGTATATATAATATATATAAATATACATGTTTGTTGCATTGAACTGCATTGTATTATATAGTGCGATAAAACTCATAATATTCCCTGATTTGTTTCAAATTTCAATTTGTGTGAGGTTGTAATTAGTATTTCCTTTTTGTCATTCATTTAGAAAACAGAAGTGTGTATCAGGGTCACTCAATATTATTTCATCCTATTGAAAGATGATGAACGATAATATTGCCCATACATTCATAATATACATTATATATTTATACACATAGAACCTACACAAATACAGTGTGTGTGTTTTAAGACCAACCTTAGTGTTCAAGCAGTGCATTAAGCCGACAGAAAGCCCTCGTCCAAACCAACATCGATAACTGCAATACTTGCTCATTGCCAGGCTCTTCCTGAGGCCATTGACACCTCTTGGCAACGTGTTGATTATTAACATGAAAGGTACGAAACCCCATTTCAGTACGACACAGAGTTAGAGAGATGTTAGACAACTACTTGAGTCAAATGCAGCTTTAGAACAAGTACAACCCCCACCCCCACGCACACACACACACACACACACACACACACACACACACTCCACCTCCAACCCCTTGATGTAGTATTGGCAGCACTGTCTGAGGAGCTTAATTGGTGCTTTCTCATTTTCTCTCTCCCTTTTTCACTTTCCCTCTTTCTCGCTGACTCTCTAAATCTGCTGTGTGTGTGAGCATGACGGAGGAGGGGGGGGGAGGGGGGTGAGGAGGGGGTGAGGGTGAGTGGCTGTGTGTTTTCATGGCAAGAGGACAAGAGCGTGGGTGTCACTGTATGAAACAGAGGCAACTGCACACTGTGGCGACGTGATGTGAGGGCCAGCCAGCCCTCTGTTAACCAAATCTTGGAATGAACCTAGGCTGGCGTGGGCGCACTCCACACACACACACACACACACACACACACACACACGCACACGCATAAGTATGCATACACACACACCAGTTGTCCCACTGCCCAGGCAGCTTTCCTACGGCCTATAATGATTAGGGTTGGAGATGTGTGTTTGCTTGTGCAGATCTAAAACACACATTTTAATAGCCTCCATGCCTTTCTCACTCTGCCAATCACACAACGGACTCACTCAACACACCTGCTGACATGAGATAGAAACATAGCGCATAGCACGCCGGTCTACCAAGCTATTATGTTGACAGTGACATTTTGAAAATATCCTACTTCGCCTGACATTTCATGCCGTGCCTGGTTACAGTGTGTATTGCTGTACAAGCAGCCTGAGATGTGTCAGTGGAAGCACAGCAGCTTGTTGGAGCAATGATTTGATTAGGTTTGCACTGATTACAGTATTGTTGGTTACAATATATGGCTGTATCAAAGAGAGAGAGAGTGATTGATTGTGGGACTGTCAGTTTGTCAAACTGTCAGGCGCCATGCGATTGTATTTCTGTGTTTAGCAGAGGTGTGAGTGATTAGTAGAGAAGTATAGAATCAAAACAGATCAGCTGATATCAAAGAGCACCAGTGTGGATATTAATGCAAATCTATTCGTTTTAGTTAGTTATCAGGACTCAGGAGAGAGATACTACGCTGAGCATGAACTGGACCCCTTTGAATCTGATGACGGCAAAAGGGAAAGGACTGAGCTGCTCCCCTTTCACAAACACAACTATCGCAGACAAACACTCCTAATGGCAAGTGCCTTGTCTTGGGATTGTGTTTAAGACCTGGGAGGCTTTGCATCACGGCGGCGCAGCATTACGACCATCGGTTGTATGTAATATTAGCTCCAAACAAATAATCTGAAAAGCCTCAAATGCACTCTGCCTTTGTAAGCTTTGTGAAATATTAACCAAATTAATCTACAGTCGTTTTGTAGAGAACATACTGTGCCGCCAGCGATGCCCTGTAAACCCCCGTCACAGTTACAGAGATGAATCCTCAGAAAAACTGCAATGTTTCAGATCCTTGAAAGACTGATAGGATAGGATAGGATAGGTATTATCACCCTCTTGATTTAGCTTGTTCAGACGTCCTACAAGCCACGAACATCACGATACAGCTTTATTCTGAGTACTGGGTGGAACACACTGTTATAACATTATAGGGATTTAACAGCCAACGTTACAGTATCTGATTGGGGGGTCAGATTCATGTTCTACCCGATGAAGATATTTTTTCCGAAGACTGATCTTTATTAAAGCCACTTGTTGGGGCCTGGAGTCAGAACAAAAGGGCAGAGTTCCCACGAGGGCAGACAAGAGCTTCCCTGCAAATATGTGACCAGAAAATGGGAGACATAAAGTAAAACAGAAAATCATTTGGAGGGATTTTATAGATTGCAGATTTAATGTCCGTCCAATGGAGAGAAAAAAAAAGAGAGAGAGATCAGAATTAATCCTCTTAGCTGTTTGTTCGGTAATCTGATTTTGTCTGATTTTTTAGGCTGCTATCTCTGGTCGTGGTTACTGATGCTGTCTGTGGATGGCCATTTTGACCTTCAACTTCCACCCCCGCCTCACCCCACACCCCCCCTGTTCCCCCTGGTATATTAGGGTTTAGACTCAACATATAAACAAAACATTGGCATATGGAAAGCCCCGGTGCAGTTCATCAAATCCAGTGTCTGGTTATGAAAAGATCCCCCACTCTGACACCGCTCCAGAGAGGCGCACCGTGGCCGTCCCTGTTCCAAATAAATGACCTACTTTGCACATTAACACACATTTACATTCAGGCAAGATTCAGGGCAGCTTCATAGCTTCTGCTCCCATCTCAGCCACTTCTCGCTTAAGTACAATGTGGCTCTTGTCCAATTTTCTAACTCTCCTGCCATCCTTGAGGGAATCACTCAAGCAGCACAGCTGAATAGAGACGAGTTAAACCACATTTCCTTTGAACTAACTGGAAGATAGGTGCGTAATATCTGTCCGGTCACCTGACAGACTTGTACCTTGGTGGGTGTTGGAGGGTGTTAAGGCAGGTGAGGCTGGTACAACGGCCCAACTAAGGCGCTCGCTACCCAGGCAGAGCTATTTCCAGCCACTACCACCCCTCCCCCCCTCCTGCCATACCTACACCTCTGGTGGGGAAACCACACCAGTGCACAGGCCCAAGTCACAGACATGACTCAAGAATGGATCCATTATTCACACAGGCTGTTAGGGGACTGGCACACCAGGGTGGGGTGTGGTGGTGGGGCACGCACACTCACTTCCACTTACCTAGTACTGCACGAGATGGCAAAATATCTACCGAGATCATACCTTGTTGAAAAGACAAATCAGGTATCACTGCACATCGACTTTCATGCAGAGTAATGGGAGTCGCTACTAAGGGAACAGGGTTGCCACTGTGTCCCATGTGCATGCTTAAGTGTTGAATTGGTGGGTAAACTATCCTGGGCCATGTGACGGTAAACACACACTGAGACGCAACACAAAGCAAGGCAGCGCAGCGCAATGCAAGTCAATTCATCTCAGACAACACAGCTCAACTCAACTCAACACATGACAATGCAACACAACATGGAAGAATGTGTGATTGAGAGTGCTCTCTTTGTATCTTGCTTTCTCTTTCTTTCTCTCTCTTACACACACACACACACACACACACACACACACACACACAGAGGCCAGATTGTGTACGAGTTTGCTCACGGACCATGATAAGAAAATGTGGTAAATGCGTATTCTGATATGCATGACTTGAGGTTTCTCTCTGCCTTTCTCGTTTCTTTTTCCTCTTGGAAATCGCAGGTTGCATCCATAATTTACACCAGCCTCCGTCTGTTTCTCTCTCTTCCACTCTGCTCCCTCCCTCTTTTCCTCCCTCCATCTCTCCCCTTCTCTCTCTCCTGGCAATCTGGCTTTTGCAGCTTTGCTCATTAGCATATTGCAGAATGTGCAGATGCCACCAAAAATTATTCACCTTCCAGCGCTTTGATGCTGCTTCACATGTATACAAACTACACTGTCGACATTTTGCACAGCCTCCCAAACAAAAGAGAGGAAAGAACAACAGCGTTCCTTTCTACCTAACGTGTTACGGACATGATGGGATGACCTTAGGACTGACATTTCCTCTCATCCTCCTTCACCTCTCCCATCACATCAGTCCAAACCTTTGGGGGTGTTTGATACTGTAATGAGGATTGATGGGGCGTTATCTTTATGTCATTCGAGGGATAAATGAACAAGTAGCATCGTTGCATGTTTTCCCCGCCACATGGAGCCAGATCTTCCAGGTTATGCAGCAGAAAGAGGATGGGGATGTGGGGATTAGCCGGTGTCGTCCTCCCGGAGATTGATATTGGTATTGATGGAGACGGATCAATAGCCATAGATGGTAACTCACCATTGGCTCAACATTGCTAAACCACGAGGCTGTTCAGGTTTCAGACCCCAGAGAGAGCCTTGCGCAAAGCATCAAGGCTGGGAGAGAAGGCCTCACCACTGCAGCACCAACACAAGGACACGGTCTTGTCAACGTCCTCATTCTGGGGCTTTTTCTTTTCTTTTCTTTAAATCGACCACAACAGAGAAATAACAACGATGCATAGCACAAAAAACGGCTTGTGATCTTCTGACTGTTTCCCCCCCGTTTCCCTGACGAGCAACAGCTCTCTGCCATGCGAAGACGAAACTACCGTCACACACAGGATCATATTCTTGATCGTGTAAATCATCACACAAGACATACGCTTTGATGCGAAACAATGGCCGTCAATCTGATGCAGATTAATGCAGCGTGCATTGAGGTGCTTGTGGTCCAATATTTGGCTCTCTGAGAGCATTTTGGACAATGGGACGCTGAAGAACATGGATTCAATATGACACGAGGAAAAATGACTACTTACTATTTACAGATGACTTGTATTAGAGATCTTTTTGATGTGCCCTAAAAAAACTATATGTCTGCATGTTCTTTTGCTCTTCTGTAAAACACTGTAAAAATCTAGTATGCTCTTAATTTCTTCTTGAGATCGCTCTCCGTCTTCTATTACAGTTACTACTCAACATACCACCAATGCATTCTGTCCTAGGACATTGCAAAAGCCTGTAGAGGCAGGTATGACACAGCAGGACACGATATCCAGACTACAGCTTTTCTTATCTTGCTGAGATTATGATCCGATTCGTTTCAGTCAGAGGCCTTTTATGATGCAAAAGCCGCGCTGCAGCAAATCTGTTTGAACCGGTGAGCTGACGTATAGCTTAACGTAGCTTCTTGAGATGGAGACACTGGTGATGAATCAGGATCCTTACCAGTAGATGAGGAGGTTCCTGTGTTTTCTATTAGGCCAAAATCCGTTTCTTAATCCTCAATCACACAGCGGGTCTAAAACAAAATAAAACAGAACACAGTACACATCATGGACCTTGACAAAACACAATCTGCTTTTCAGCACTGGGACAAAGATTTGGGTAGCATCATTTATTGAGATGTAAAAACGCATCCTGTCTCGCATCTGACAGATTGGAAGCACATAACAAGAACTGGAGAGAGCTGGAGAGAACGCACATCCTTAGTCCTCGCCAAATATGAAACATAAAATACTTAAACGACCAAAACAATTTCATTTTTTTCCCTTGTGAGTGTTTGGCTCCCATCTAGTTGGAGAAGCAGCTGCCTTTGAACTCTCTAGGCTCTAATCATAGCAGACTATTTCTTCTGTGCTTCTGGTCCTTCTCTAACTGCGATGTGCAGATCTCCTAATGGGGCGGCCACTCGCTGACTATTAATGCACTACTAGACGAGTCACTGCACACATCTTTAAATCGCTTATTTCTGTGTGTGAAACCCCCCACCACATCATTACATTAACATTCTGCTAGACTGCTTCCCAAAAACGTCTGGCTTTCATTTTTCCACATGTGCATTTTGTACAGTAGGAGGCAAGAAAAGACTTGAGCTATCTTCACAGGCTACAGATTGCTCCATATTTAATTACTGTTAAAACCAGCGCTAGCAAGCTAAATACGCCTCCATGATTTATTCATTTTCCCCCCCATATTTGAGTCAAATTAAATTAGTCATATGGGTTTAATTAACTAAATATGATCTGATATTGTAATTTCACACTTGGATATGGGATACAGAGAAGGGTACTTGAGCACAAAGAAACATGGTGAACCAGCGCTCATTAGAGGCTCTTATGTGTAGACATACATTGGCATTACCAACAGCAGCATTAGCTAAATGATTGCTGCTAATCAGCAGGTTTACGCACTGGGAGGTTACCTTTATTTCTAAAGAACCGGGCTCATTCTGCTCAGACCATTATTCACTGTTCCTATTAGTCATTGAACCATAGCTAATGCAAGTAACACCCCTCGCATTTTCCGGGAACAGTGTTCCGCTCATTATTGTTACTGCAGACCACAGAACTTCAATTAGGGGAAATAATAGTTGATTTGTCCAGTTCAAGTTCAAGACTTTATTGTCCCTAATAGGAAAAATGGCTTGAAGCAAGGCACACAACACAAAGCACGATCACAAAGCAGAAATACAGAAAAACACGAGCCACGCTCAAAATGCACGCAGAGATTCTTTCAAAAATATTGCATGCAAACTCACAAATGTGTGTGTAAAACTTTGTTGTCAGCTACACACGGGTATGATATTTCACATTCACACAGCTATTAGTGCTAGAGTCAGGGAAGGTCATCCTTTTGCAGCAAATCAATGACAGTCAAGCTTACACAGATGGAAACACATTCAATACGGGACATGCTCGGGCCGCAGACTTGCTGATGGGTTTTGCTATTCAAAAACACATCTCATCCTTTTCATCTGCCTCAGGTATTTTCTAAACCTTTGTGTGTTTAGTTGACTTAATACACAATATTTAATGCTGGTGTTATTTTCCGCTCCCACAAAGGCTCCATCACGGTGCTAAATGGGCCTCGGTGAGTGAATATAAAAACCAAACGGTAATTTACTGATCCACGGTAATGAAACACGAGGCCGGCGTGGCATGTCTTCTCACTCTCGCTAAGAGGAAATATGGCTGCTGAGAGCTCTGCCTGCTTGGAAAACACTGTCACACCGCCTCACGACACGGGCAGAATTATCAGAGGAAAAACAAATGGAGGCATTGATTCGCTAGTTGTTTATTTACAGCCCTCTCCGGAGAAGAAATAAATTCCCCTGTTGAGGCTTTGTTTCCCCATCACACGGCACGACGGGATGCATGAGAAGAGGGGTGAGCAGGCCACACACACACACACACACACACACACACACACACACAGACGCAGACACGCGTACAAATAGAAGCACGCATGCTCTCTGCACACACACACACACACACACACAAACGTCTTACATCTGGATTAATCTCCATTGGGCGTCATCACAGATGCCATTAGACGTAGCAGAAGGCGAGAATCACGCAGGAAAGAGGCTGCCATCTGAATAATTTATTCAGAGGCTCATCTCGTTTCACACCGGGGGGATTTCTGCTTTCAATTTACACTGTTTTCCTCCCCATATTCAGATCGGAGAGCAGATTTGTTGTGATTGGCACATAGAAGGTCAACGTTAGCGAGCTAGCATCGGCGCTGTCCTCAGCGGGGCTGGTATGCTGGTCTATTAGCGCGCTAGGTTAGCGTGTGTTGTGTGTGCATGTGTGTGTGTGTGTGCATGTGTGTGTGTGAGGCGGGCTTTGTTTACCTCAATGTGTGCTTGGTGACACTGGAGAATAGGCCTGTGGAGAGCGGAGACAGCAGTGTGTGTCTGAGCTTATTAGGCTGCTTTCCAAGGACACAGGAGGCTCTAGACATTACACTGGCTGGGGAAAAAAAACACACCATCACTAATCATAGGAGGGGAGATGTTAGCGCTGCAGACAGAGAGCGGAGGATAGGGGAGAAAGACAAAAAGGACAAGAGAGAGAGAGAGAAGGTACTAAATGAGAGGGAGAGGAAGTGAAAAGAGAAAGTGAAGCCTCGCGAGCGCTAAGAGGGCAGGAGGAGGGAGAGGAGTGAGGAATCAATTTAACGACAGAGAGAGAGAGAGAGAGAGAGAGTTGGAGAAAGCAGAGTGAAGTCAAGGCCTCTCATCCATGTCCCCAGTCTGTGTGTCATGCTGGCACTGTGAAGCAGGGAGGGAGAACGGTTCAGTAAGGCACAGGTCATCTGTGACAGGACGAGCTGCTATTAGCCAAAGGCACACAGAGCAACTGACAGGGGGGAAAAAACAACTCAGTGACAAACTGTATTTGCAAGTCGTCTGTTTGAAATTCAAGGCCAGCAAAAACAAAAGGATGTGTTTTGTGTGTGGTGCTGTTGTCGTATGATTCCTCGGGGAGCGGATCAGTCTATTTCAGTTTACGCTCAATGCAGCCGGCGTTCACACTACAGAGACGAGAGAACACACGGAGCAGGAAAGACGTGAACGCTGGGTTTTGTCTAACGCCTAAAGAGCTTGTCGTTCTCGGCATCAAACACGTGGTGACGAGGTACGTTGCTTCGCCCTTACCAAGCAAAACACTGTTGTCGTTTTCACTGGTAAAATCGGTATGTGCTAGCTAGCCGCTGATGACAGGACTTGGCCGTATGTGCCGTTACAGGCATGAATGGCCCCCGTAGTAGCCGGGCCACGGCGCGGCGGTTCAACAAGGCCTCTTTAACCGGCTGAATGACAGGCAAGCAGACGGGGGCCGCGAGCCAACCACAGACATTCAGCCCTGGCTGCGGTAATGATGCCAACTCAACCAGACCACAGAGGCCACGTGACGGACGGGGGGGCAAGGCAGAGAGAGAGAGAGAGAGAGAGAGAGAGAGAGAGTCTAAATCATTGAGCTCATTTACTGTTGATTCACCAGGCGGGATCTCTCTCAGCGGCGCTCCACTCCGCCTCCATATGTTTCCAATCTGTCCCTATTGTTTTGCGGTCCTCTTGTCTCAACTCTTAAAACAGTTTTTTCTTTTTTTTTTTGTCGCGCTCGTGGTACCGTAAGGGTCTGTAAGTGTGCGGCGGCTTGTTGCGTCGTTACACTTTAAATGTCGCCGTCCGCAGCCGTGGGTGTTGCGTCAGTAGCCTCGTACACCCTCCTGCCTCACCGAGGGGAAACTCGGCACCAGTATGACACAGCATGGAGGAATGCACCAGCGGATGTGGTTCTCTCTCTCTCTCTCTCTCTCTCTCCTTCTCAGTCTATCCCCTTTTCTCGCCCTCCCTCCCTCCCTCCCTCCCTCCCGCTGTGGGCAGGTCCATGTGTACCCAGTAATTATCAAGGTTATTTTCTCCAGAGGGCCAAATCCCTGTTTATGGGCATGAGCGTGTGTCATAGGGCCCTGGCTGTCAACCCGCAGAAGGCTGACTCCGGAGACAACCCCAGAGAAAAAACTAAGCTTCAGCGCTTACAAGGCTAAGACACTGTGGTTCCCAGACCTTTACTTGCAGCTCGCTCTCCCTCTGCTCCCATCTGAAACTTTCAGTAGCCGTGTCATGACCTCCAGTGAGGCAGCAAAAAATGATGTTTCGTGTGAGCTTCGACCTCTGCTCATGCCAAAATCCATGAGGAATCTGCTGGAAACCACCAAGTAAACAGAGAGTGTCCAACGGCAAAGGAAGAAGAATTAATATTGAGAAATAAGACCCAAAAAATAGCAGAGCTGCTTCGATTTAAATCACTGTTATTTATTTAATGCAGATGTGGGTGAACAGGAGTATATACTTCATATTTCCAGTTCCACCGAGCTGCAAAAAAGGATGATTTTCTACTATTCTTGGTCCTATTCATTCCCTGCCCAGAGCCAGACGCCCTGGAGAACCGTGACCCGGGTTCCAGTGCACGTTTCCTGTGGCAACCGACTACAGAGGAAGCAGGACTGGGGCAGAGCAGTGGTTAACAAGCCCTGTAAAAAAAAAACACTAAGCTGTCCAACAGGTTAGGTGACCATATCAGTTAATTGAGGCAAACGGGAGTGAGATACCGGGGCCCGGGGCAAACTGACGTGAGCTCAACAAAAAAAAGAAGTACATTTGCATTTAGCAAACTGTGTTCGCCGGGGTCAGCAGTGCACACACACCAAAAATCGGCTGCTCCCCTCACAAAAGCTGCTTCCTCTCCGTTTCATCACGCAGGCCGGGCTTTGTTAGTGTGCGGAAATGCCTGGAGAGGGGAATGAAAATACTGGCAAGTCCCTGCAGCTCTTTCTGGAGAGAGAGAGAGAGAGAGAGAGAGAGAGAGAGAGAGAGAGAGAGAGAGAGAGAGCGAGAGAGAAAGAAAGAGAGAGACAGATTGTGCAGCTGCGAGATCACACACACACACACACACACACACACAGACACACACACGCATATGCCAAGTGCCCATGTAGGTTGAGGTGCTCGGGTTACGTACAGAGATAACCGTGTTAACCTAAAGAACATAAACACCGGTGTGCGGTTACAACAGAGGAAGCACCGACAGTACAGGGGCTAAAGTTGGAGTAACGCTGTCGTGGGTGCAGCAAGTACAAGTACAATCAAGCGTTTTTTCCCAGCCTGGGAATTACATAAATGAATTGATTTATGGTGCATTAAATGGTACTGGTATTGTTGTCATGTAGAGAGACCCCCATCAACAGGCCTGCATCCAGATTTGAGATCCTGAGCCATAAATACTGGCAAAGATGAATAGACAGCGGCAGAAACATTCAAAGGAAAACCGGAGGAAATCGGAGTAACTTTTAAATCAGCCTCACTAATGCGCCTCAATTTTTTAATATTCCATTACCTCACCACGCGGCCATCTCGGTTGGTGAAAAACACGTGTTTGCAATCAGACGACAGCACTCAAACAACAGGTGATTGCAATCAACAGCCAATGGCATTTAAGGCAAAAAAAAACACACCATATTCTTAAAACAAACGAGAGATTAGGGACGGTTTTCGGGAGATAGGCTCGTTGGTCCGCTGGCTCGTTAAGTCATGAGAACGTGGACGCTACAGCCATTCATGTGTCCCCTGCTATATCATTCACTAACGTCTTACCATACACTATGTTGAATGCCAGCAAGCGTCGAGCATTATCCAAAGTAAGAAGGTTGGCCTAATAAAAAGTTGGTCTGTAGCTTCATAAATTGTAAAAATGAGATATAATTATAGGTGATGTAGTCAGGTAACGCCCATCACCCACTACCTTCACTCTCTATGGAAACAGGGAAAGTAGTCCCTAGTAATTCAAAGCGGTGAATTATTTTTAGATCATGTTTCATATAAACTTCACAAATCTCCTAAATAAAACTGCCAAAACTTAACCGACTATCACTCATGATTACCAACCAAGCCTGCTACAAGTTTTCTCACTTTTGAGATACTGCTACGCCTACGATCTCTGAACATAGTGCATGCTGAAGTGTTGAGCACTGGAGCAAATGATCTACCGGGGACATTTGGATGATTTTGGTGTCTCTGTTCTCATCACTTAACAGGTAAGTTGACCAATGCACAGATTTCCTAAAAATGTGTGTATTCCTTTAAAAACAGAAAGGTGGGCTTCTGACCAACCAGTTGAACGGGCGATAAATGGGAGATACGAAGATTCAAGATGTAATGACAGAGTGGAGGAGCGATCAAGACAGCTGCTAGAGTGTCGTTCTCTGTCACTCTGTCTCACACACACACACACACACACACACACACACACACACACGTGCACTCTCCACTCTCTCCTTTTTAGCCTGTGACAGCAGGCAGCCAGTGATGACATGAGGAGTGTCTCTGGCAGCCAGTAAGGCAGCACTAAACAGACAGAAATATCTGCTCTGACAGACGGACAGACCGTCACCCACCACGACATGCGTGCAGCTGTCACTGGGCTTACCGATCCCTTTCCCACTCTCTGGTTTGCTTTTCCCTCCATCTTTTCCTCTTTACGTATCCAGTTCTCTTTCCGGCCCAGATAATGTATCTCTCTCTTTTTCCTCCCCTGCCGCTATCATATACTTTGAAACACCACTCCTGCATTAAGCACACTTGTGCTTTGCTCTCCGCTTGGCTCATGGCCAGAAAGTAGGAGAGATGGTGGGGGGTGGAAAGGGGGAGGGGGTTCATCTTTCATGGGGCCAACTGTTGAGCACGCAGCCTTCCTCCACTTGATTGGAATTAGCCTGTACAGGTCTAATTCTTAAGTCTGTTCATTTGGTCAGTCTTTTGTTCTTACTTTCTTTCATTCTCATAAATCACTCTCCCCTTCCCTCTCTCTCTCTCTCTCTCTCTCTCTCTCTCTCAGCCACAGCCGTTCTCAATTAGGAGGGTCAGGGAGCGGAGCAGAGAATAACTCAGGCTCTGGTATCTGGGGCTGGAGGGAACCAAAGATCAGCGGCAACGGGAAACCACTGCTGCAATGTCCTGCGCCAGAAACTGCCGTGTGTGTGTGTGTGTGTGTGCGTGCGTACATATGTGTGTGTTGCATGCGTAAATCTGCTCTGTGTCAACAGGTTGTCAGTGACCTCTGACCCCAGTATTTCAACAGACATGAATATGACAAAACTGCTAATGTTGTGATTGGCACCGAACTCTCTCCTCCTCTGGTGGAGTGTATGTTGGATGGGACTGCTGTTCAGCTCAAGGATACAGTGCCTTTTTGCTCACACACACACACACTTGCAAACACACATATGCACGAACACAGGCGGGCATTACCCACTAACACACACCAAATCTACGCCCCCATGCAGAGAGCTACTTTAATTGCTTTGTTTCAGTGGTCCCCTCTGAATGGGAGAGAAGCTGGAGGCTGCAGTTTACAAGACACATCTGCAGGTGTTGCATTTCAAACTGGGAAACTCAAGCTGTGAGAAAAAACACATACACTGACACAGGCACACAGATAAAGGGATATACAGACAGACTCTCTCTCTCCAACACACACACACGCTGCACCTGCAGTGTGTTCAGTTCAGTCCCTCCACTGCATCCCGAGCCCCAAAACGCTGGCACATCTGAGCGAGGACGAAATTGAAAACCTCTCAACATCTGTGCCTCTTCATATGAAGACTTCATATAAAAAGTACAAATTCTCACATGAGACAATGCGAAATATACGACAGGCGCGGTCGAGGCGCAGTATATCGAGCGCCCTCCTGTCAAATCAAGAGAAATAATGTGTTTATCAATGGGGCTCCTGCAGTGTGGCTTATACTTCCCAGTAGGCATTACACATTCAAGTCTGACAGAGCCATAAATACCCAATCAAGAGTGGCTCAGGGTCATGGACGTTTTTCGCTAACCTCTCAGTGGCCAATGTACTTTGTGAAAAACTACTTTGTTTTCTTGCCATACAGCCTCTGGTATACGTTCCCTATAGACTCCCCCAGAAAAACAGCTCATTCAGAACAATTTCCAAGCATCTTAATTCTCACCCCCTCGGAGCAATGTCTCTACGAGAATCAAATCTGTTTGTTAGAGTTGAGAGTCAAGTAGTTTTGGAGGATCTCGCTAGCATGTCTTCTAATTCAGCGAGAGAAAGAGTAATCAGCCAAGCGTCAGATGGCATCCCGAACGCGATTCAATCTCCTCTCTTCAAGCGTCTCCTATTGTATTGTTTTCACACATTGGCGTGCGAGCCGCAGCCGCACACATTTTTGATTATCTACGCAAATGGGCCACAGATGGACAAGGACATATCTAACCAAAAAGCATATGTGTCGCACAAAACGTCATTCTTATCATCTCTCCCTTTCTGTCTCCATCCCCCCATTCTATTTCTCCGTCATCCTCCCTTCCACGGTGACGGTGACGCTGGCAGCTTGCCACGCCATTTGTGAAATTATTCAAATGAGGACACTGTTTACTGTCTTGAATGGCGACACGGAAACAAGGTCGGAGTATTTATGAACACTCTCTGCCGCTCAGTCTCGTTCTCCCTCTCTCGCTCTCTCTCTTTCTCTCTCTCTGTGAATTGTCGGCATTATGAGGAGCCATTAATGAGTGTGTGGCGTGGCGTGTTGTGATGCGCGGCATATTACAGCCATTCATCAAGAGCCGGGAGACACTTGACAGGCGGACATCCAACAGGTTGTGTAATCATATAACACAGCCATGTCAGTTCCTGCCACGGCTCCGTGTCCCATTCAGGCCTCTAATGTTGTTTTCCTCTGGGTAATTGACGACGCCAGACAGAGAGATGGATAACATCATGGACCGACCGGGAGCGTGCGTAAAAAGATGGCGGCCCGCTGGACTGATGTCATTTGAGATGATATCAACATTTCAAGGTACAGCATAAGAACCGGCATTTCCGAGCATTACGTTTGTGCGCGTTGCACCGGGTTACACACTTCTACTAGCGTCCTTACATCGGTGCAGTTTTATCACACATCGTAATGATTCATTGTTGAATCTTCTACTCGTGTGAAGAAATAAATAGAGATACTGCATGAAAGAAAACTATTACAAGCCACGAATCTATGTTGGAACATTTACTGTGTCAAAACATGCCACAGGACTAGCGTTACTCTGGTAATTAGCGTGTACCTGGAGTGCTATCTGATGCCGAGGAATGAACGTGTTGCAAATACTCCAGCTCTCCTCACAGCTCTCTCAGCTGTATCAGAGGAGTACAGGTGGCCCTAAGGCAGTGTTAGAAGTTGTTAAGGATAGTGGGTATCCTCACACAACCTGTTCTGCTCTGTCCCTGAGCTGGGGAAAAAAAAAGAAGACAATGTTCTCTCTCATCCTCCCACTCTTACCGCTTTATACTCCTGCCTGCTTGTGAAATGCCTCTTGCAGCGCGCTCTCAAAACAGGCCCGGTTTATGTGCATGTGAAAACGGGCTGCGAGGAGATAACCACGGCGCACAATATTATCGGCGAGGACAGAAATACACATTCCTGTCCTTTGAATGCCATCACAGGCTCTTGCGTGGCAGGGCCTTGAGGTAGAAACTCCTGAGAGAATGAGAGAGTGTTGATGAGAAACATGTTCTCTCTCTTTCTCAGTCTCTGTCTCTTTCTCTGTCTCTCTATTTCTCTCTCTCTCACACCCTCACACATCACATCACATGTGTACATACACAGAGACAGAGAGAGGAGAAACACAGGGGGCATCACCTCTCTATACATCCCATGAATATACACTCACCGGCCACTTTATTAGGTACACCTATCTCTTACTGGGTAGGACCCCTTTTACCTCCAGAACAGCCTGAATTCTTTGTGGTATGGATTCAACAAGGTGCCCTTCTGCACACCACTGTTGTAAAGAGCTGCTATTGAGGCCTTTCTGTTAGCTTGAACAAGTCTGCCCATTCTCCTGTGAACTCTCTCATTAATAAGGTGTTTTTGGCTCACTGGTTGTTTTTTGTTTATCGCACCATTCTCTGTAAACTCTAGAGACTGTAGTGGTGAAAACCCCAGGAGGGTTCAGCAGTCTGGCACCAACAACCATACCACGGTCAAAGTTACTTAGATCACGCATCTTGCCCATTCTTGCCCATTGGTCGAACAAAAAACTAAACCTCTTCACCATGTCTTCATGCTTCATATATTGAGTTGCAGCCACATGATTGGCTGTTTGGCTACTTGCGTTAATGAGCAGGCGTACCTAAAAAAGTGGCCGGTGAGTGTATTTTCCCCAAGTAAACTTTACTCTGGAGAGCGAGAGAGAGAGATACAGACAGGAACAAAGACAGGGAGAGGCGACAGGACAGAGGATGGAAGGAAATGAAATGAAATGAAAACGTACAAGGAGGCTGGGATGCTAATTCCCTTGGTGTGAGCTAATCCCTGGGCGCTCTGACATCCTCTCCTTTATCTAGGAATGCCATGTGGCACTGACGCACAGACGCACCAAAGGAACCTAACCCCAACTCTCTCAGCCACACACACACACACACACACACACACACACACACACACACACACACACACCCTCTGACTCGTACCCCTCCTCCCACTGTCAAACGCAGCTTCAAACTCCTCATATCGGTCACACTGTTAAGTGTCAACGCTGGTCGCACTGTTTCATGTTAACATTGAAAATGCATCCAATTAAAGAGGGAGAGGAAATCACCCCGCTGTAAACGGCAGCACTCTGTAACGTGTTTGCATGCATGCCGGGGATGACAAGCTTTCTCAACAAATTAAACCAGAAGAGCCAAGATGCTCAACATTACTTATACTGACTGGCCAGATTCTCCCTCAATTGCATGCTTGTTTGATCAACTGCTGCTACGCTGTGTGTGTGTGTGTGTGTGTGTGTGTGTGTGTGTGTGTGTGTGTGTGTGTGTGTTAATGTTGAGAAATAGAGAAGAGAGGAGAAGATGGAGAAGTGGTTAGATACTGCAGGAGTGTAGAGGATGACAGCAGCAGAGAGGCTGAGGGAAAGTTGTCTTCCTATACTTTCATGTGTCTGCAGTCATGTGCTGTCATATTCTGCAGCTCCACTCTGTCAGCTGGCACCGTCTCTCTTTCTTTCTCTATGCATTCCTTGTCACTCTGATGTGTATTTGTGTGTGTGTGTGTGTGTGTGTGTGTGTCTATGTGGCTGTGTGTTAAACCTGTCACTCTCTGTGTTCTGACGTCCGTGTGCTAATCGCTTTGGCTGATCCCTGCTAGTCGTGCATGTGTGTGTGTGTGTGTGTGTGAGGCAGATGTTCCCCGGGCGGTGACATTGCTCAGCGTTCACACACACCGCACTAAGGAAGATTAACCAGCATTTTATTTATTTATTTGCTTCCTGTATCTGCGCCCCTCTCCCCCATCCTCGTTCTTAATCCCTGGTAGGAATGAATACCAGGGCGAGGCAAAAGTAACAGTGTAAAATAGGAGCTAGGTGGCAGAGCTGCTGCTGAGATGCATCGAGGAAAACCACGGTGGAAAGCAGTGGAGATACTTTAAAAGTAACTAGCATTTAAAATCAGTGTCTTTTTCCCTGTACACCAGTCGTGCATCCAGTCCCTCTCTTACAATCTTGGCCAAGAGTCTGAGAGTACTAAAATCTCACCATTGCAACAATTCTTCACTTTAATTGACAGATGACATTTAGAAAATACTTCAAGAGTTTTGGACCAACCAAACTAATAATGCATTTTAACATGTCAAAAAGACTTTTTCGAGTCAAACGCTTCTCAAAAGGATGGCATCATAGTTTTGGTCTATTCTCCAGGTCCGTTCTCAGCTCCTCCCCGGCCGCCAGCCCAGGAGGGCCCAATCAAAACCAGCCGCATTACTCACTCAATATGCCTTTGCATGCCAAGTGTATCGGAAAAGGCTAAACAAAACCGAATGCGCCCACTTCTCACACACTGATAGGGAACACACCATCACAGAGCGATGGATTAAAAAGGAAGAGCTGTTTACCTGCGTGAACTCTGACCCCAGAGTACTGTTGTTGTGGTCGCCGCCCCCTCCCCCACCCCTCCTTTCATGTATTCTCCACGCGCGGCCCCTCGCTGACCCCTCCTCGAGAAGCGCTCTGAGGAAGAAAGAAAACAAAAAAGGAAAAAGCTGTTAAATTCATAAAATGGCATGACAGAGGGAGCCTGGTTCAGACAGAGGACAAATGTATCGCAGGAAAATGTACCCCGGCGCTGAAAGACGTATGCAGGAAGCCATGAGGGAGTTTGCTATACTGCCCCATTTACTCTACCTCCTAACCCTGCCTGAGAACCAACGAACCAGTGAACTACTGCACCACCCATCACACTGCCGTGCTTGTATACTGCAGCAGTCCTGTACATCCCCCCACCCCCCCCCACCCCACTGCACAGGAACAATGTCCTTCCTAAAGGTTATCAGCAGCCTGGCGCTTGGTCAGCCCTCATCCTGAGTCCATTACACACAGAGCAGCGAGCTCCACTGCCTTAATACACCTCTTTTAGTCTCTCCTCACCGCTTCGCTGGGGCCCTTCACAGGCCAACACAAACCCCCGGCACAGGCCGAGCAGAGAGTCACACATTGGGGAATCGGCCTATCAACACACTGCCACTCTCTCTCGCTCTTAAATCTACACTTCCGCTCAATGATGTTTTACAAGAATGTGGATTGGGTTGAAGCAAAGGTAGGTGTCCCGCCATATATCTTCACACCTGGGGGGGGTGGGGGTGGGGCAAGGGGGGGTATTTTGGACCGTGGCCAAAAAGAAGACGGGGATGGGAGCTATAAATATGGAGGGAGCAGAGCAGGTGTCGTAGACAAATGTGATTTACAGGACCCGGGCCCATGTCCCATACAGTGCTGACAGGTAAGCCTATTAGGTTGCTATTACCCAGCGATAACGCGCACCAGTGGGCCCTCTTAAAAGTGTGTGTGTAGTGAATGTGTAAGCATGATGGGAGAAGGTGGATTTAGGAGCGGGAGATTATAGTTTTACATTATTAACATGCCCAAATACTGAAGCCTGAAAACACAGTAATTATATTTTAATTGAGTATTTATTATTATAGTATTTTTAATTGCTCTTATTTATTCCATTACAGCATCCTTCCATCAGTCAGCAGCCCCAGCAGGTAATCTATGCTTATCTTAGAAAAGACCAACATGGGTTTCTTACAAAAGAGGTTAGATTGGATTATTAGGCAAACTTTTTTTTCTTTCAAACTCTGAAATGAGATCAGGCTTCATTACCAGAGAGCGGGAAAGAGCTGGATAGAAGGAGGGGCGGTGCATTTCTGCATATTTGGGAACTGCCGGGGAGCAATCACTGAAAAATGCAAACATTTATGAGAAAATAAATGCACTAGAACATCAAGCAGAGATCTGCAATCGGATTTCACTTGTAATACTGCATGGGAGACGCGAAGCTGAAAGAAAATTGCTACCACTTGAGCAGCACGCGACATATGGTGTTGAGAGCAACACAGCACAAAGCAATGTGTTCCTTGATAATGTGGAGAATATTGCAGTCAAAAGTTGAGTGGCTCGTAGCTTCTGCAGACTCCGCTCTTTTTCCTGTCAGGAGTGTGAACTCTTTCATCCCGGATATGAGACTGCGGGGAAAAATCCTCAAAGAAACTAATCGCGTTAAATGAGGTTTGTGTCTGTATCCATGACTTTTGAGTGGTGTGTGTGTGTGTGTGTGTGTAAATGGGTGATGAATAAGACTGAAATTCCTGTAACCTTTGAATCTAAACTCTCTGTCAAATCTCTGTCTCGGTCGTCTCCCCTTTCATAATCTTGCTTGGTACCACTCTCTTAACACTTCAATCCCGGTAATCGTATCTGATGATGTGCTTGTTCATTGACTGGGATAAACCAATTTTCTGCCCAAAGTCTTTAAAGTAATTCAAATGCTGGCGATGACAAAGCCCGAGCTTGCCTGTTAAAAGCCCTTAACACCACAACGTTTACTTTAGCTTCCTGGGGGGAATCCTAGTCTCAAGCGGCTGCTCTGCTCTGCTCATAGAGATAGATTTGCTCGCATGTCTCACACACACACACACACACACACTCTTATCATCCAAGGTTGAGGAAGCAGGAGGGCTATAAAAGCCCACCTCATCTCCTTAAAACAGACAGGGCTGTCCCTGGGCGTCTTAACACAACTCATCAACTGTTAAACCAGAGAGAGTGGGAGAGCAGTAAAAATCAATGCCCCCCAACACTGCAAACAGCAGTCAATGATGTAGGGTGGAAGAGGAAAAGGGGCCAGAATTTGCAGCAGTGCCTGGAGAGGAGGAAGGGAAGGAGAAAGTCCATGTTAAGCTATAAGAGGCTAATATATGTAATTGATTATCTCAATGCAAATAGAAGAACTCCAAAAACCAGAGAATGCAATTTGAAGCAGAAGTGTGCAGCGGGGGCTCCCTCTGAAATCGATTGGCACCGTGAGCGAGAGAAGCCATTTCCCCTCGCCGAGATAAAACACTTTACCATGAGCTGTCAGATACTTATCAGGAGGAAATTAGCAGAGGAATACCATTTTTCCCCAAACAAACAGGTCAAGTGTCTCTCCTCCTTGAGTGGTCTCTCTCTCTCTCTCCTCTCTCTCTCTCTGATATCATCATCTGTTATTTCCTCCCCCTTAAATGCCAACAGTGAAGGAGCTGGGGCCGCATTTCATTCAAACAGATCATTTGTAATAAAAAACCCGAAGCAGGCAAGGGGCTGCGTGCCGGCAGGAGCAGGCTGTTGTTTGAAATGGAGAAGATGAGGTCTCTGGTTCGCCTCTGCTCCCGGGACCAGCTCCAGAGCCTGCCAGCGCCTGCACGTACACGCTGACGTAAGTCCATCCTGAATCTCCGACCCAGATCTCACCAAAACAATATTTTTGTGTTTTCGGTCTCTGTTCCCAGCTGCCCCTGCCCCCCCCCCCCCCACCACCCCGAATCCCCGCCCCAAAAAAACGCACCGAACGGAGCACAAAGAGATGTTGAAGCAGGCGGCAGCCCACACAAGACAGCCTTGTTGGAGAAAGACGAGGGCGGCTGCAGAACAACATCAACACCGGTACTGCTGTCATCGCTCAGCAGGTAATTATGATAACAACGTGTTCCCTAGGCAGCCTCTCTCTGATTTCGTTTTCAAGCACTTACCTTTTGCTAAAATCTCCTCACGCTAACATCTGATATGATTACAAAGTCAAGTCCCTTTTCGAGGGGCGCCCATTTACGTGACTATAATTTGGCGTATAGTAACCCTCCCTCTTGTGAGTACTCAACGTCACGTCTCATCTTTATTGTGACGCTGCACCTTAATGACTTCCAGAACATTTTGGGAAATGCCATGAGATGAATGAACCTCACCTTCCAACACCGTCTCTCATTGGGAGCGTCTCTGCCTATACCATTACCTTCAATGGTAAACACCGCCTCGCCACATGGGGAAATATGTCATTTCAATGCGTCTGTTATCATCCCATTCAAACAGATGGGGGTTTGGGCCCGATAGGAGTCAGAGGAGTTGACCCTATGATTACCTCTGTGGAGAAATGTCTTCCTTGGCTGTCATTACACCCCGACCCCTTAAACAGCCAGCGCTGCTCTGAAACAGGGCTAGGCTGTTGACATACTGACGACATTTAAGATAATCCCGGAGATGTCTCTGTGTTTTCCAAAGATTACATCTTCAAAGGGAAAAAGGCGGCCCGGCAGCCTCTACTTGAAAGGGAGAGAGATGCGGAGAGCTCATGTTCTGAAGGAGGGGGGAGGAACAGCTCAAGAATGCAATCACGGTTTTGGAGTGGAAGGAGGCCTGTCCTGGCTAGCTAGGTCGGCGGGAGGGTGAGAGGATGGGAGGGCGGTGGAGAGGAATCAGAGCTGAGAGAGAAAACACACCTGTTTGATAGGAGAGAGCAGAGGCAGGTAAAGAGAGGACTCTCACCTGTGTGACCTGACACACAGGCGGTAAATCTCATAATTCATCTGCGGCCCCGCCCATCCCTTTATAATGGTTGGTATGCTGTTAAGGTTAAACAGTCAATTATTACTACAGCAATAACACACAAAAGGGACATTAGTGATATTATTCGACAATGTCAATACTTCATCTTTTAAAAGGTGAGTCTTGCGTGCAAGCGTCATCCTTTGAACAGTGAGTCTTAACAGTGAAAGGGTATCAAAAAGTGTCTTTCACTGTCACGAAATATATCGACACTGAGATGAATGTCTCTTGGCGAATCATCTGACACGATCATGACTCACTCTTGCGTAATAGCCTAAAGGCAACACTCTACATTGTGTCTCTACATTGTGCTTCATATCATCACAGACTTGTGTTTGTAGATGTTTTACTTGAGGCCTGAGGAGCCGTGAGCTGCTTCCCCTCAGCGTTACGGGGCACTAAATGAAATGTGTCACGCGTAAATTGCTGAGGAAATAATGAATAAAAGCAAAGAAACTGTGACTCATATGACAAACAAATGTCAGCAGTGACGTCCTCTGTGAGGGTGACCACTTCTTCATGACTAATAGAAGTGTTCTCCGCCGTGTCTCTGACAGCAATAGAAACTGCTAGGTAATATCCTTTCCATTGAACCAGGGAGCCATGAGGGAGCGTTGCGATAAGCTTGGTACTTTTTTATCTGTTTTTATCTGGTGGAAAAGAGCATTCCGACACAGAACAGAACAGAAAACAACAGAGAAGAAGAAAACAGGAAAGAACAGAACAGGGAACTCAATAATAATAATAATAAATTTCTACTGAAGTAAAATAAAAACGGATTCTTTGCGCTTCCTGTCCTGTCCAGCCCCGTCTTCTTCTTGGCCGGCTGTGTGTGTGACGTCGTCGGTGAGTCAGCGACCAGAGCCCAGTGTTGGGATCAAACAGCAGTGCGGTCTGTCTATCATCAGCCACACATATTGTACAGCATGAGGCAGGAACGCCCAGACAAAGAGTCAGGAGTCACTCAACCACCAGAAGGCTATTTGAGAGCCACCGGAGAGGAGAGGGAAGAAAAAACAAATATGTCATCGGCAGAAGGCTGGGAGGGAGCTGCTATCGGTAGACACTTCAGTGTTGGATTATAATTGAGCCTCACAGAGATTAATGTATTTCACTACGACACAGTGTTGTATGTCTAGGCAGACAAAGCAGCAGCTCTAGGTACAGTATGGTACCTCTGAGCGAGCTCTGCGGTGGGCCCCTCCTCTGCCCCCCCCGGTCTCGCTGGCCGCGGTTGAAAAATTAATGCAGCAAACTGACAACGCTTAGGGCCACACTCTCTCTCCCTCTCTCTCTCTCTCTCTCTCTCTCTCCCTCTCTCCCCACACATATACCAAACAGGATCAATTACCAAAGCAGTGCTCCACTCAGTAGCGCTAGAGAAACAAGAGGCACTCTCCATCACGGCTGTCTGTGTGTGAGTGTGTGTGAGTGTGTGTGTGTGTGTGTGTGTGTGTGTGTGTGTGAGTGTGTGTGTGTGTGTGTGTGTGAGGGTCAGGCAGTTTTATGATGAGCCGAGAGAGGAGGAGGTGGTAATAGTCTGTTTGCTTCTCCCTAATGACAGCAGCAGAGTGGATTAGTGAGTCTCCTAACCCATCAGCACCACTCCTCCCAGTAAGTGACAGAGCATGTAAATAACCAGTTGTGGCCATTAGTCTGTGCAGAGCAGGAGGGAAGAAAAGAGGGAGAGAGGGAAACCAAGGAGCAGGGAGAGTCTAAATGTGTGTGTAAACATTGAGCGTGTACCAACACCTCTGTAAGGAAGCGCAAAGGTGTGTGTGCGTGTGTGTGTGTGTGTGTGTGTACGTCCGTTTGTATGCAGGTGGAGATTTCAAGGAGTTCCATTTCTACAACATCAGCCAAGTTATTCAAATGCGGCACGTCTGACTGGAGAGGATAACATAAAGAAAGGCATCAGCAGAAATGGCAGCAGGCAGTAATCCCCCCGGCCAGGCCACTTGTGTTTGCCACGCAGGCAGGCACTGTCAGTGGCAGCACCCATACAGGCCTTATCAGTGGCAGCCATAGGGCTCTTCTAATAACCCTGCTGATGCTTCTGCAGTGCATGGACAGACAGGCGGACAGACAAACAGGCAGGCAAGGCAGGTTTCACTTCCCACTTTTAGAAAGAGGTTGAGCGCTAGGTATCAGCTGTACTCTGTGTGTGTGTGTGTGTGTGTGTGTGTGTGTGTGAGTGCAGAGAGGTGTATTTACTCGTTTTCCTCATTTTGTAGCATGTAATGTTCCGACAGCTACACGCATGTTACCATTAGGCAAGGGCTTTCATCTAAATCCGCTGTGGTGTTGACCGCTGCACCTTTTTAACCCCTCGTTCCCACCGTGCACTCGTACACTGCCGGGTTTATGACAGCTTTTGTCTACACTCAGGCATGTCGGCACTGCAGGCCCAGTAGGAGTGTATCTGACTCCGGCATCATTATCACCATTCAAAAGGTCAAGCACAGTGCCTCCAGCCTCCTCCTTGTGATTTATGCCTTTGTACCATTACCTCTGTTCACATTAATCTCCATCTGTAAATCTAATCACACGGCCTCACCGCCGCAGCTCCCCGGTACTCGCCATATAGAAGCCGTGGCCGACAGGGAAACAGCGTCAACACAGCGTTGTTGACACAAGACGGGCAGCACGCGGTACTTTGCTGCCACGATGAGACATGTCAATCATGGTGCAGATGATCAGAGATGAGGTGGCACCTATTATATCACAAATCCATTTGTCACTATCTCCTACATCCTACCGTTGTTGATCCACTGTCTATTTCTTCGGCTGCATTTGATATGTCTCTCAACTCGTCTCAAGGGACTGAGGAACGCATAGACACAGTTCAGCGCTCCATTTGTAGTCAATGAGCAACCCATATATTGACACCAGTAAATGAGGGTGTCACTCAGAGGCCGCAAAAAAAAAGAACAGCGGTGTCAAATGGAGGCACTGGCAGGCGTTCCTTGCATTAGTGGCAGCCAATAATCATTACCTTCGGGGAGGATCCACAACCACTTGAAATGTCAAGAAAACATCTACTGCGTGCCTTAAAGCAGCCTCGGAGCACTTTGAGGAGACTAGACGAATGCTCTGCTCCATGGCTGCCACATGCAATATGAAGACTTCATCAGGTACAGCGGTGCTCTCCGAGAGTATTGCCTCTGCCAGGCCTGACGGGAACCTTGCCTGTGACACACAGAGAAACCCTGCAGGCCTGTCAGCTTGTCTCGATGCAACTCAAATCACCACTCAGCTCCACAGACCTTCTACTGCTCTCTACTGCTCCGCTGACACGCACTCACACACAGCCTGACACGCTTCTCCAGCATCCACTCAGTCCCTCAACCTTAGACTCAACATGTGCCGTGTGAGTGACTGCAACATTGAGCAAAGACACAGAGAGAACTGAAGCATTCTAGTTATCGTGTTAGCACACAGCCATCTCCAGATATAGCCCAGATCTGTACTAGAATAGCAATATCTTCTATGTATGTGTCTTAGCATGACACCAGCTGGTCCAGGGGCTGCTGGGAAGTGGGAGTGGACAAGAAGCATCATTTATAAAAGTTTTGTATGGAAAGGATTACCTTGATGTCAAAATATACGATTTACTTACTTTTCTAGGATGTGTCAAAACCATAATCTAATCTTTATTCCAATTCTGATGAAACAAAAACCTGTGATAAAGTCAAAGAGAATTTTGTAAATGAGGCCCAAGAGGGCTAGAAACAGTTCCCTTTGATAACGAGAGCAGCAAACTGTTGCTAACAGCTGCAAGCTGCTGCAAGCATCCCCTTCAAAATGTGCACCAGACCTGCCGTAGAGACTTTTAAGAGGGGGGGGGGGGGGGGGGGGGGATCAATACAAAAACCAAATTCCTTTGACAGATATTATCAACTGGAGATTTCAAGATGGTGACTGATATTTTATGTGCCACCAAAATACAAGGAGGGAGCTTTGAATAATTGATGGTGCTGGAGCAGGGAGATTTTTAACCGCTCCCCTCCTGTTATCAATCATTCATGGGGTTTCCATCAAAACCACTTCAACCCCTCAAGTATCAAATCTCTCTTGAAGGTGGAGGGCCCACATTCAAACATCCCACTTAATCAAAGGGCACACAATATGCTCTCCGTTTCTCTCATTTTCTCTTGTGCAAATTAGGATAATAACAGCTCAAATTGCAAAATTGTTCACAGCCTAAGTGCAAAAGTAGGCATTTTAGCTGGGGTCTTCTTAGTGAGTGATGAGGGTTAATGGGGAAAATTCAAAATGTTTAAATCACAGGAGGAAAAAACAGCCTGCCCTCCTCTTTTTTTTGTTACTCTCTCTCTCTCTCTCTCTCTCTCTCTCTCTCTACCATACGCAGGGCTTTTTAAAGCTCTATATAACTGTCCCGTCGCTCTCTCTCTGCTCTATAAGCTGCAAGGCCTGCCTGGTCAAAGTCATAAAGGACACGACGCGCATCAGCGACACTGACAAAGAGCCATAACACTGTTGCCACCCTTTAAACAACCACAAGGTTACACACTGCACACACACACACACACACACACACACACACCACAGTCAGCTTGTTGGGAGTTTGCGCATCACTGGCAGCTTCTGAACTGACTTCCCAGGCTCAGCTAAGATCCCTCAAAGTCCACACAGCTGGGGCCACATTGTGTGAAATGTACTCACTCTTCCTCCAACAAACCCCACCAGTCACAGCCTTGCGGGTCACACACACACACACACACACACACATGCAAGAGACAACACAGGGTGGCGCGGCTAAGTGATAGCAGAAATGATAGAGTATCCCTAATTACCCATCAAGATGGTTTTGACAGCGTTCTGTGTGCCAGTGATCGGTGTCATGGCGCAGCGCCAGCAGCAGTTCAGTTCTATTTGATTTGTAGCTGTAGCCAAGTAGAGAGTGGCACACCGGGAGAGCTGCGGTGGCAGTCTCTCTCTCACTCTCTCTCTCTCGCTTTCACTTTCTCTCTTTCTCCCTCACTCCCTCTGCCACCTCTCTCTCTCTCTCTCTCTCTTACTCCTCCCTCTGTCCTGTTTCATTGGTCCGACCTTGCCTGTCATCAGTATACAACACCCTTTCTGGGCTGCTGGGTTCCAGGCACATGGGCTCAGAGAGGACACCGAGAGGATTTCCTTCTTGACAGGTCTGGGTGCAAAACTACACAGGCTGCATCTGGATTTAGGACACTGAAGGCTCTGCTTTTAATAAAAAGATCAAAACGTTTGACAGAGACGGCGCAAACAAGACAAATAAACACAGCCTGTAACTGTAACAGGCATTTTGACAAGCTGAAGACAGATTTGTCACTAAAAGACTTTCAGCTTTGATAGGAATACATGTGCGGAAGAGATGTACTTTCCTAGCGATATAATATGAAATACAAATAATCATTAACCAAAAGTTGAACAGATGCCGCCGAACACCAACAGGAACCTATGAAAGAGTGATGTGTCATGGCACTGGTAAGTGGCTGGCCATGGTAAGTGAAGAAAATGAATGTACATAGCCAGCCAGCTAATATTTGCTTAGTGAATGTTATCTGAAATTTGCAGAGTAGCTGTTTTTTCTAATGTCTATAAAGTACTGGCCACAAGTCTGGTCTAATCTTAAATCAGTGCCTTGCATCCACACAGAGAAATGAACCAGCAGTGCTACTAAAGGGGTGGACTAGACAACAGGGGTGGACTAGACAACAGGGGTGAACTATACAACAGGGGTGGACTAGACAACAGAGGTGGACTAGACAACAGGGGTGGACTATACAACAGGGGTGGACGAAACAACAGGGGTGGACTAGACAACATGGGTGGACTATACAACAGGGTGGACTAGACAACAGGGGTGGACTAGACAACATGGGTGGACTAGACAACAGGGTGTGAACTATACAACAGGGGGTGGACTAGACAACAGGGGTGGACTAGACAACAGGGGTGAACTAGACAACAGGGGTGGACTAGACAACAGGGTGGGACTAGACAACATGGGTGAACTATACAACAGGGGTGGACTAGACAACAGGGGTGGACTAGACAACATGGGTGGACTATACAACAGGGGTGGACTAGACAACAGGGGTGGACTAGACAACAGGGGTGAACTATACAACAGGGGTGGACGAAACAACAGGGGTGGACTAGACAACATGGGTGGACTATACAACAGGGGTGGACTAGACAACAGGGGGTGGACTAGACAACATGGTGTGGACTATACAACAGGGGTGTGAACTATACAACAGGGGTGGAAACATGGGATAGACAACAGGGGTGGACTAGACAACAGGGGTGGATTAGACAACAGGGGTGGATTATACACCAGGGGTGGACTATACAACAGGGGGTGGACTATACAACAGGGGTGGACTAGACAACAGGGGTGGAACTAGACAACAGGGGTGGATTATACACCAGGGGTGGACTATACAACGGGGGTGGACTATACAACAGGGGTGGACTAGACAACAGGGGTGGACTAGACAACAGGGGTGGATTATACACCAGGGGTGGACTATACAACAGGGGTGGATTATACAACAGGGTGGACTATACAACAGGGGTGGACTATACAACGGGGGTGGACTATACAACAGGGGTGGACTATACAACAGGAGTGAACTATACAACAGGGGTGGATTATACACCAGGGGTGGACTATACAACAGGGGGTGGATTATACACCAGGGGTGGACTATACAACAGGGGTGGACTATACAACAGGGGTGGATTATACACCAGGGGTGGACTATACAACAGGGGTGGACTATACACCAGGGGTGGACTATACAACAGGGGTGGACTAGACAACAGGGGTGGATTATACAACAGGGGTGGATTATACACCAGGGGTGGACTATACAACAGGGGTGGACTATATAACAGGGGTGGACTAGACAACAGGGGTGGACTATACAACAGGGGTGGACTAGACAACATAGGTGGACTAGACAACAGGGGTGGACTAGACAACAGAGGTGGACTATACAACAGGGGTGGACTATACAACGGGGGTGGACTAGACAACAGAGGTGGACTAGACAACAGAGGTGGACTATACAACAGGGGTGGACTAGACAACAGAGGTGGACTATACAACCGGGGTGAACTATACAACAGGGGTGAACTATACAACAGGGGTGGACTAGACAACAGGGGTGGACTATACAACAGGGGTGAACTAGACAACAGGGGTGGACTATACAACAGGGGTGGACTAGACAACAGGGGTGGACTAGACAACAGAGGTGGACTAGACAACAGGGGTGGACTAGACAACAGAGGTGGACTAGACAACGGGGTGGACTATACAACAGGGGTGGACTAGACAACAGGGGTGGACTAGACAACAGAGGTGGACTAGACAACAGAGGTGGACTAGACAACAGGGGTGGACTAGACAACAGAGGGTGGACTAGACAACAGGGGTGGACTATACAACAGGGGTGGACTAGACAACAGGGGTGGACTAGACAACAGAGGGTGGACTATACAACAGGGGTGGACTATACAACAGGGGTGGACTAGACAACAGAGGTGGACTATACAACAGGGGTGGACTAGACAACAGGGGTGGACTATACAACAGGGGTGGACTAGACAACAGGGGTGGACTATACAACAGGGGTGGACTAGACAACAGGGGTGGACTATACAACAGGGGTGGACTAGACAACAGGGGTGGACTATACAACAGGGGTGAACTAGACAACAGGGGTGGACTAGACAACAGGGGTGGACTAGACAACAGAGGTGGACTAGACAACAGGGGTGGACTAGACAACAGGGGTGGACTAGACAACAGGGGTGGACTAGACAACAGGGGTGGACTAGACAACAGAGGTGGACTAGACAACAGGGGTGGACTAGACAACAGGGGTGGACTAGACAACAGGGGTGGAACTAGACAACAGGGGTGGACTAGACAACAGAGGTGGACTAGACAACAGGGGTGGACTAGACAACAGGCTCCATATTCACTCGCTCGTTCTGACCTCGTTGTAATGACCAACACTGACCTTCCTGTTGCTTTTTAAAATACTGTGTACATTCCCATCACGGAGCCATCACAGGCTTCGGGCTCCTGCCAGCTAAGTGTCACGGCTCAGTTAGCTCTCAAAAGATAACAAACTTTCCCGTCATATATCTAATCTGGGCCCGATTTCCATCTCAGGGAGTTACGTAAACAAAACGTTAAGATATTCCTTTTGAAAGGGGACAGCCGTCATACGGACCGATCTGCTCGTCACACATGTGATAACCTTTTCCCCTGCAACCCTGTTGACTCACGTCAGACGAACTTCAGATTCAGTAAGTCAGGAGCTCTGTGTGGAGCGTCCCTGGGGAGTCAAGGAGACGGGTCTACTATTTTATCATAATGAAGACGAACCATCTTCAACGTTTTCCCACAATCATCTGATAGGCTGCTTAATATCACCTTACAATGCCATATGAATTACATTTGTCAGTCCCAACACATTTGATCGTCTATCATTCTTTGGCAGGAACCCACTTGATGTGAGTAAATAACTGCTACTGCAACCCCCGAATAACTGTCAAAAGCTGCAGCAGGATCAATGTGCAGCCCTTAACCTCGCTCAAGTGCGGTATCAAACTTGGCAGACGCGGTGCATGTCAAACCACAGTTACCCTCTCCCTAACACAATCTTACAACCACAATTACATTCTTTTATTCAAAACTGTTCACTCTTTCTGGCACCGATGGTATTGCCCTGAGCACAAAGTTCCAGTTTAACTGCCAAAATTCTCCTCTTAGATCAACTGCACATCGTTGCAGCTGACAAACAGCCCGATAAAACCGCCAGTCAGACGGCTCCCTGCACCTGTGAGTCTAAGAAAGAGCTTCATCAGAAAAGAGATGGGACACTGCCAGCGAGGTTGACTTAGTACTACACAAGTCCACAAGACAGACGCTCCGCATAGACACAACAAACAGCTTAATACCCTGGTGTGTGTGCGGCTGTGTGCAACGTGAATTTTAACAAGAGACTGAGAGAGAGAGAGAGAGAGAGAGAGAGAGAGAGAGAGAGAGAGAAACATAAAGACGAGACGGAGAGACCGAGCTCTTCACTTCTCTCCCACCGTGTCTGTACTGGCTGCTGCTACTCATCATGACCCCGATGCTTCGAGCCACAGATCAGATCAGGGACACTGTGCGACAGATGTCTGCCCTGGCGCTCTGTTCCAGGCATGAGTGCTGTTGGCACACACACCAAAGAAGAAGAAGAAAAAAAAAAGCACAGGCAAAAGAGAGGATGGATGGCATAAAAAGAAGAGGAGGAAAACACAAGAGAGAGATGGGAAGGAGGGCAGGTTGTGTGTATGGGGGCGGGGAGAGTTGTCCCAGGCTGCATGTTGATCAGACGTCACGCCATGCAGGCTCCATCGGCAGGACGAGATGTACCCGGTCATGTTTCTGTCAGGCGGCAACCGGTTTGGTCAGAAAGTGACACTACGAGTTAAGAAATACCTCGAGCAACGACTCTCACCCTGGCTGACCTGAGGGGGAGGCACAGGAGACCTTACATGCAACAAATCACCATTAGTGCTCCTGTGTATCAGTTTAGCACGTTACACGCTGAATAATGAACTCCTGTGGCAGGCAGAGAAACACGTGAAGCTTAGAAAGGCAGAGGAAACGGAAGCAGAGAGAGTCTTCAAGAAAACCCATTGACGCTTCCACACTTAATTGTGAGACAGAATGCAACGTATGACCTACGCACAAAGGCGCTCCCACTCTACTTCCCCATTGAGGAGCAAACACACGAAAAGAGACGAGAAGAGAGAAGAAGGGAGCTAATTATAGCCTCACAGCAGGATGGCCAGAAACAAACTTGATTATCATCATCGTCAAGGCACAAAGGAAACCTGCTGCCTCCCCCCTTCCTCCACAATCCAATAGAGAGGCTTTTAGCCTTCGTAATGATTTACAAAGTGACAAGTCAAACAGATTTACTGTGACAGCCTGAAAGGAGACCAGCACGAACACAATTATTGCTCACGTGATCAGACCTCCTAGTCCTCCTCCTCCCTTTACTCCGCCACCTCCTCTCGCCTCCTCTCGCCTCAGCCCCCCCCTCAGCCCCCACCCCCACCCCTCCTGTCTGTTCCAGGGGACGGCAAAGAATGAAGCTGGCTCAATAGAGGCAGGCAACAAGCCTATTCAATTCCCCCTCACTCAACACGAGCCCCCTTCAAACGAGAGGGAAAAGCTCTCCTTTGTGGAAGTTAGTAACTTAAAGTGACAGCCTCCCAGATAAGGATCTGGTCACGGAAAACCTGTGGCACAAACAGCAGTGGCAGAATGGAGGAAATGGAAATACTTTTGTGCAAATCTAACACCATTACCCAAAGTTTATCAGATTCAATGAGCCGTGAATATGAGGTGAAATTTGTGTGACTGCTTTTCAGTTCGCTCTAGCAGCTGACAACAACGCTGAAGCAGCCGTGGCCATGAAATAGTTTTTAACCCACATACGGAGTATTATTAGAAAAGGAAAATATTAGGCAATAATTCCTTTACTACACGTTTTCTTTTATCAGTGTATTCACATAACATTGGTGGTTGTGTGTGTGCTCTTTCTGTGTGCAGGTAAGAGGTAAGTGTTTTCCATTCATATGCATGGGAAGGTAGCCTTTCCTTTGTGAGTGACAGGATCTACCTTTGACTTTCATGCGAGTGGCCCTGAAATACACAGTAAATTGATGTTTGAGGAGCATCAGTCTCTTCTGGACTGAAACTCTTAATTTCGTAAAAAAGCCGTGATGTGTTTTATTTTTGTCTGGAAGGTGAAAAACACCTTGGCTGTTCCCAGCTTTGAAAACAGAGCCACCCCTACAACCATCAGAGCTGGCAGCAGAGAGATGTGTGCAGAGAATTCTCAAGGAGCAGAGACCCTTGGGCTAAGCAGATTCAGTTTCCCCCGTTCTGGCTTCCAAAAACAAAGGAATTCCAGAGAAAATCAGGGCAGGAACTCACCCCAAGCCACCACCACCCCCCCCCCCTCTCTCTCTCTCTCCTTCCCTCTCTCTCTCTCTCTCTCTCTCACACACACACACACACACAAACACACAGCACACCAAAGGTGATTTCATGCAGGCCGTCATCGGGACACGCCTCCTCTCTTGTTGTACAATCATGCTGATTTGATATCCAGGGAGACATGGTCACAGAGACATGACAAGCAGGGATGGACGGGAGGAGGGGGGAGGGTGTGTGGGGGGGGTAGAGGGGATGGTACGTTAATAGACCGTCTGGCCCTACTTCATATTTCAAAGCCACGTCTGTCTGCTGTTGTTGTTGCTGTTGTTGACCATCTGACCATCACTAACCGCACTCACAACACAAATTTAGACATCGGCTTGCTCCATTCAGGTCATAGCCACACGTATTAGTGGGTAGGGAGGCGCAGGGGAGATTGAGCAACAGCCTCAAGATGTTGCTGGCCAGGCTGTGGTATGACCAACACCCACCCCCACCCCCACACACACACACACGCACGCACACACACACACCCCAAATCCATGAGTCAGACATGAAACGTGTGACCTCCTCACGTGTATCTTTAACAATGTCAACACATGCCATTCAGTTTCCACTCAGCAGCCAAGTGGGAGCTGAATGGAAGTTATGGGACGGCTGTGAAAGCAATATGGCTGAGATGTGTACTGTAATTGTATTAGATGCTGCTAATGTATGTAATCTGGAGTTATGGGTAGTTGTTCGGGCTAGCAGCAGACATAAGGGAGACCTTTATAGAATATTTTCATTGCAGCATCTATTTAAGAGCCAGAAAGTACCCATAATACAATATTGCACAGGGGTGCTACCAAAATATCCTCTCAATTAGAAGTGTTGTTACTTTGCAGACATTTTATTTGAGTAAAATTACTGGTGTAAAAAGACAAAAGTTGGTAAAGTAGCTCATTTAAAATGTGCTCAAAGTAAAAGTAATGGGGTTACTTAGAAAAACACAAATTGTTTTATTTATTTTTTTACAGTTGTTAATATGATGTTTCCCTTGCAGTACTAAAAGGACAGTTCAAACTGGGTTCTGTTAATTGAAAACGTAAAACTCTGCAACATAGAGGACACAAACAAGAGTAAAGCATGAATCAACACACACAACAGTTTAGGGAAGAGTTAGTGGTGGTTTCTGCACAGACCAAAACTATTTTTATCACCAACATGCTCTAACAGCGCCAAAGCAATGAGTGAGGGCCAGGGAGGTGATGACATTCGCTGACTTTCCCCTATTTTGTTTCCCTCAGTCATCTCTCCACTTGCACATTGGCCAGTTTCTGGTGTGACGCATACGGGGAACCCACACAGTTTCTGCACTGGATCAGATGCTATTTAAAATGTAGCTATGTATAATACGTCAAAATATACTTAAACAAAAGTAAAACCAATAAAAAAACAACTAAAAAAGCTACTCAATTACAGCAATAGGAGCAATTGCAATTTGTTACTTCCACCCTTAATTGTGTAATATCTAAAAATTCCTTAGCTTTTACTGACTCACGTACTTGTGGGATACTTGTATCCCAGCCTCTTTTAAATCATAAAAACACAGGGACCCTTGCTGTTTTGCCAATAACGTTTGCCAGATAATTAAAGAGCCCTGGGAGACAATGATAAACATTGTTTAGAGGCTGATCCCTGGCAAGCACCATGCAGTGTATCATTGCTGTCTCCGGAATACACACGATTAGCTTGGTCTCATTACTGATATGATAAACGATGGCTTCCACTATGGCTTTGGCTTGCTAGGAGGGCGCACTTGTAATAGGGGGAGATTAGAAAGAAACTGGTGAAACACATTGCCCCTCTAATAGACCGGGGATAAACAAGGGAGATGGTAGGCTATCTGGTGTGCGATTGCAGATGATTTTAGCGATATTTGTTGTGTTGTTTAAAAACTCTAACCTCTACAGATCGCTATACTACTTCTTTATTTCTTTCACATTCATATAATATATGAATTCCTTAACGTGAATTAATTTAAGTAACTTTTAATGAAGTGGACTTCTTTCCTCCCTTCCTTCCTTGCTTCCTTCCTCGTCACCCCTAATATCCTCCACCTTCTTCTCCACCCTGCTCTTTCTCTGAGGAGAGTTAGTGCTGTAGCTCGGCCCCAGCCCATCTCTCTTTACAGTCCGCACATCCACACGGAGGTTTAAAATATGCCCCTTTATCTGAGCCGCCCAGGCGGGGAAATGAAAGGGATGTCAGCCCTTAGAACCCTGGGAAAGCGCCGGGCTCAACTGCCAGTGTCAAAACGAAGGGGAGGGCACCGAATGGGCACGCGCACACACACACACACACACACACACACACACACACACAGAGAAATAGACTTTTTCTTTTCTGTCAGTGGGCAATGTGGAAAAGGGGTGAAAAATGGTTTGACTGGGGTTGTGGAGCTCAGATTTACATGGTAATATGATTTTGGGCTCTTCATAACAACCAGACTAGCTTCATTAAGACCAATATCACAACTGGAATTCAGCATCTGTTGCAGAGCCTTTCCCAGAGCCTTGAGCGAAACTGAATCCTCATCTACAAAAATACATTTTATTACATGAATGCCATAAACGCCTCTTTAAAAAAATGTATTTTTACAAATGGTCCCCACTTCAGCTTTTGTAATTTTTGCCCGTGTAAGGTACGGTTAGTATTATTTGAGAGAAGATATTGCACAACTCCCACTCCTGCTCATAACTGATGTCGCAGGCAAAGAACAAATACTGTGTGTTAGAGTACGTCCACACTGAGCCGTTTAAATTTGAAAACGGCGTTTTCGAGTCCAGCGTATTCGGAAAGCTTGCCGTCCACACTAGACCACTCGGCTGGAGCGGCCGGGTGGTCGGCTCGCTCACAGCTGTATCATGTGACAGTCAAGCAGTGAAACGTTTTCGAAAAGTCTCCGTTTTCGAAAGTCTCCGTTTTCGAACGTCTCCGTTTTCGAAAGTCTCCGTTTTCGAAAAGTCTCCGTTTTCGAAAGTCTCCATTTTCGAAAGTCTCCGTTTTCGAAAGTCTCCATTTTCGCCGCCCACACTACAACGGGGGGCCAGCGTTTTCAAATTCATCCACTTGGGAGAGCGTTTTCGAAAATCTCAGTTTTGGGGGGGGGGTAAAAACGCCGCCCTAGTGTGGGCGGGAGTCCAAAACGGAGAGATAAGTATGCGTTTTCAAATTTACCCGGCCTAGTGTGGACGTAGCCTCAGTAAATCCTAGTTAATTTACTCTGTCAGAAAACATGGAAGTATGTATCCCTGGAGGTTGGAGACAATTCTACCGCCTTCAGAGATTCTCTGCCATCACTCTCCATCTCCCTACGCAACCTCCACTAGAAAATCAGCACCACAGTCCAGACACACACTACGGTGCCAGCTAGACAAGAGTCTGCTTATAAGCACTACAGCATTATAAACAGAGCATGCGGCATATTGTCTTCTTTATTAAGATCTATTATAGGCTATAGGCTACAAAGATTCACAGTGTGCTATGTAGAGTGTCACTAAAGTGGAGGTAACATTAAGTTATAATGTAAGACACACACACGCTCGTTCACTTGGATCCGTTTCACCTTCAAAAAGGATTAATCGCTGTTGCCTGAAAACATAACAGGTTTTTACTTATTGACTCAACTCTGGCCCAGCAGGCTCCGTTCTTTGCTGGACTGGTTAGTCTAATGCCTGGCAAGAATTCATGCACTAGGCAAATACTGCATAACAGAGAGCCCAAGCACAGGCCCGAGCGGCTGTCTGGCAAAATGAACTCATGGGACAACTCTGCAAGGTGTGGAGACCTCTTGGAGGAGGCTGTAGCGTGCACTGACTTCGAGGCATGCTCCGGTATCAGGAGAGACAAGGCAAACACAACAGTTCAGTGCTGAAACTATAAACCCACTGACCCAGCATGAAGAGGGAGAGGGGACTAATTAGTGACTGTACTTACAACTCAAAGGAGCGAGGGAGAGAGAGAGACAGAGATAGAGAGAGAGAGAGAGAGAGAGAGGGAGGGAGGGGAAAAACACACAACACACACAGCACCCAGTTGGAGGATGAGGACAATGAGTTTGTTTAGCTTAAACAGGATTTACAAGCTAAGCAGACACACGCCAACGCCACTCACTCAGACACATACTATCTCCTCTTCTCTCCCCTGTTTCTTGCTCTCCTTGACACAGACAGGCACACAGACAAGAGGCACACCGCATGCAGACAAATGCAGCTGAGACAGGCTCTGTGAGGATTTCATCAGCAGTAAAAAAAAAAGTGAGGGTAATTGCTTGCGATGGTGAGAAGTCTTGAGTGCAGGCGGCGGCAGCGGTGGGCGGATGGATGGATGGATAGAGGGAACATTTTGTTCTCCCTGCACGGGCTCTGACTCTCATATTGTTCCTGGTGAGGCTGGGTGTCATTTATGATTCAAGGGCCCCGCAGCCTCTCTCTCTCTCTACTGGATGGGAACAGGACATGGGCCATTGTGACGTCCCCTGCACTCGTTTCTCAAAGAACATCAAATCAAACATGCATGAGCCGGTGACAGGGCAGGCCAGCGAGTTCTCTCTCTTCACTCTTCCCTTCCTCTGCACTCTCTGTTTCTCTCTCACGCTCTCATCTCGGAGAAAAAAAAAGCACTTTTAGAGGGCCGGGTTCCCCCCCCGACGCCGGGCAAGCTCCTCCGTGCTGAAGCGACCTGGGAGTTAGGCTGATGTTTTCCCTATCTCCCACCAGCTAACCACTTATGTATCATCATCACCGCAACAGCTAACACAACACAGAGCCACAGCACTATACTTATCGCTGCTGTCGTGAGAAAACCTTGCAGTTTTGGGGATTTTCTTATTTTAATTGGATTAATTGGATGCTCCTCTATGTGTTGAGAAAATACTAGTATCCTTATGAAACCCTTTCAAAACGTTGAATAAACTCTAAAATTCACTATTCGCTAAGCTAAACACTAAAAAAAAAGGTTCGATTTTGGAAAAACAATGTTTTCACCTGACAGCAGCATTACGATTTCAAGGCAACATGATGTTACAATGTACAGTGCACTAGGGTGACTCGCCTTTTCCAAAGACTGCGAGAGCTAGTGAGGAGCAACAGACGCCAAATCTTTTTTTTCAACCTTTATTTATTCAAGGAAGGGTCTCGCCGAGCACAAACGCTCTTTTTCTGCACCGCCCTGTTTCATATTCAAACAGTCAAACACATTTACACCTGGGAGCTGCCTTAGTACAACCACCTCTTCTACTGGTAGGTCGCTGAGCAGCGCCATTTGTGCTATTGGAGGTGAAATGCCTTGCTCAAGTCGTTCAAACAACTGCAGCAACATCACATCACTTTTCCCATGCAGACTTTCTCAGCCACTCCAGGAAGTTTGAACCAGCGTTGTTCCGGTCACAAGCCCACTTCTCTAAACTTTGCGCAACCGCTGTCCAAGGTCTGACAGATGATGATAAGGTCTTCTTATCCCTGTTCCCCATATTGATCCATATTTGTCTCATAGCAGGTTGATGAGTCATAATAGCAGCAGGATACGTTTACACATCTGGGTGGTTCTTTCCTGAGTACTATGTGCATAGTTACACTGCTATTACTAAATATTGACATGAAGACAGTTTGACTGTGGACTTGCTGATAGAGCAGTTAACTGTTTGACATGAGGGTACGACCTCAGGGTACACTTCAAACGGCCACTAAGCCCTTCTTCTCAAAAGTAGGCCCAAAATGCACTGTCGCAACAGAAACTCTTCCTTATTAAAAGACCAAAAATAGACGCACACACAACTAGACTCCATCTAGATGAAAAACGCTTGAACCGCAAGTTAGACAGAGAGAGAGAGAGAAAAAGAGACGGAAAAGAAACAAAGGCTGTCTTCTGCTCGGGACAGGAGTGGGTGGGTGGGTTAGGCCGACGGCGAGACACCAGACTGCAAGAAATCCGTGTCGAGTGAACAGCCGCCAAGTATTTCACAACGCTCCACAATAGAACGTGAACAGTTAGGCAAAATGTCAGGCTGTCAAAACATTGATTAGCGTTCGCCAGGTTTTAAATACTTAGCAGACGGTAGCGGCTGCGGCTGTGGCGATACACAGTAAGCAGCAGGGAGAACTGTGGAACTTGCTAAATTGCTGAGTAGCAGCAGCATGTTGGATCGCAAAAAAGCTAAACATTCAGAAATGGAGACACAGGCAATTAGTCATTTTTTGGGATACACTTCTATTCATTATTATATGTTTGCTTCTACAAATTTCAGCGATGCAGAGGAAGGTGCACTACATTACTGTAGCCAATTACTGTAACGCTTTCAGATGAACAACAGATTACATTATTGCTTGAGTGGGTTTTTTAAGTGAAGCCGTTCTAGCGAGTCTTTCTCTAGTAACAATATAAACAGCCACCTGTCATGAAAATGATACGAGTCCACAGAACCAGAACAGAACAGTAAACTCTTCCTCCTCATGTGTTAACGCTCAAATGTCTTGAGTGATTGTCCCCACACCCAAAAAAAAAAAATCTCTTTTTCTGCCTGAACCAGCTGCTATGTTTTACATCTTACTGTGAGTGTGTGTCCGTGAATGTGTCAGCAGCTGGTGCTGTGCTGTCCTCAGACTGAACACAGAGGGAGCAAGACAGCCAGTGTGTGTGTTAGCCTGTTTAGTGAATCAGACACTCTCCTGTCTTGTCTCTCAGGCTGGCTGGCTGCAGAGAGGCCCCAGGAGGGACAACAGAAGGAGACAAAACTCACACACACACACACACACACACACACACACACACACACACACACACACAGGTTTCCAACAGAAACACATACAGATGGCTTTAATTCCTTGCCCTCTTTCTTTCACAATTTATCAGGTGAGATGCTGAGATGACTAATGCTGCTTCAGTTTGTCAAAACATAAGCGACTAACACAGGTGAACATGGTGTTGCTGTTGAAACAATTTCATTACATGATAACCGAGGATGTAATGAAGGGTAAACCCACCTGAACCTGTCAAGCTGACATAAATCTGTATGACATGAATCCATAGTATAAATCGTCATTTTAATTTTAAGAAAAAAAGCAGATTTTATATAAGTGAATTTTGTTTATATTTGAGGTTGTTCATCCAAATGATGATCACCTACTGGGGGTGATACTTTACCCACCTTTTTATTTACCATGATAACAAGCTACTGCCTCAGCCAGTAAGACTAGACAAGCCCAGGTTGGTTATGTGGTGATACTGCTATACCTTTTGATCATCAAATGGTGCAAAATAATCAGTATATAACACAAAAGGTTTACTGTGATATAACGTCAGCGTGGCTTTCCCTCCCTCTTCCTCATCTGCCGCTGCTCCAAATCAGGTTTCCTTCAACTTCCGCTCCTTACTAACGAGAGTAAAGTGGTCCTCTCTCTCTCTCTCTCTCTCCTTCATTTCCCCCCTCAATTTAGCAGTATGCTGCCCTGTGCCAGGGAGCACAGTAATGAAAGAGAAGCAGTCTCCTCCTCCTCCCGTCGGGAGCCCCCTCTGCTCCGCTCCGCTCTGCCCCGACTGGCCTCACATCCAGACGGAGGAATTTAACGGGGAGGATCCGCCAGACTGGCAGAAGGCTGCGCTGAGTCAAGCTCATTCAGACTGCACTGAAAAAGGGGTTTGCAAAATGTGCTGGAAGTCTTCAATATCAGATGGTCCTCAGACAGTTTCAAGTCACGGGTCCCCCCCAAATAGACGGACACGCAGATGCTCTTACATGGGACAGTGAACCAGGGACTCCCATATGGGGACATTTTTGCTGTTGATTTAGTGTTGAATTGTATAACTACGGGGAGGTAATAGCGGTGAGTGAAAACGGTGATTACAATAGTTATTCTTACACATTGTCTGACTGGGATAATTTCTAGTGGATTAAATATTAAATAGCAGTAATTAAACTGCTTCTCAATTTGCTGGAGACCCCATGGAACCCCCTCACGGACCCCCGAGGGTCCCCGGAGCCCATTTTGAAAAACCACTGGTCTACAGATGTCTTGAGAGGATCCAATCAACCGTATCGCTTTAAGTTATCAATGTAAACATGTGCCGTCCAAGGTGGTAAATAATTACACCTCCGAGCCTCGTCCGTGCTGTGGCGTTACAAACTGTCCTGATTTGAAACAGATCCTGCAACACTACAAAGTACCGTACGGATCTGCTCGCTAATTGCAGGTCGCCGATAATAGCCTTGGAAGGAGTCAACAAGCCTCTCCGGGCTATTAGCTAAGTGACATACATTCCCAGTTTAGCATCAAGCAAGCCATCAGCTGATCAACCAACACTGTATATTCACAGCCCTGTACGCACAGAGTTATTGATAAAAACCCACCATGCGTGTTGACGAAATGCATGCACCTATCCCAACTGCGCGGTTCTTCAAATAATCCTGCAGACATAGTGACTTTGGCTATTTTTCTTAAACGCAACCCAGCAACAGAGGATATCGCCTGGACTGGAAATTACGCTGCGTAAATGCGCACCGTTATCGCTCCAGACATTCACGCAAAATAAATCCAAATGTGGCCCATGACATGAGTTCATCTGTGGCTATCGGAGGTTTCTAGGAGGTCACCCTATTGTTAGCAGGTTGCGTGTGTCCAGCGAAAGGCAAACCCCATCTTGAGCAACACACACACACACGCACACACACACACAAACACACACACATTCAAACCCCCTTTGCAAAAACAAGCAGGCGCGGAACTTACTTTCAGATTGGACCCTCAGTGGGAAATCCGCTTTTGTTTTTTTCCAACCCTCGTGTTTACTGTGCTCCTCTCCACTTCACAAAGACGACATGAGAGCCCAGAGATGGTGTGAGTGAGTGACTGAATCAACTACCGTAGAGCACGGCAAGTTGAAGTGTCAGATTACACTGGCTATTCAGTTACCAGAGAGCCATGCTTGGTGGTTGCTGTCAAAATGTGTCCCAGATTCTGGGGGAAGCAGACCCGTTGTAACGCTGCAGCTACTGACGGCCAGCCCAGATTACATCGGAGCGGACCGGAGTCTCCAGCTGCTGTCTGCTTTTGTTTTATTATGGTGGTTTTGCTTTAATGCAGCCTCTTGTTAACAAGTCAAGTTGGCTGTCAACAAGAGTGCAAACGGTGTTAATATGGCACTTTGTCTTGTATAATAACAATACAATAATAACAAGAGCAATCATAACAACAACAATAATAATAATTAATCATATAAAATATATGATTATAATTAGATTAATTATAGGTTATTAGTAGTAGTAGTCGTAGTATTAGTATTATTATATTAAATTAGTAGTAGTATTAGTGTTATTATTATTATTATTATTATTATTAGTAGTAGTAGTAGTAGTAGTAATGGTAGTAGTATTAGTAGTAGTAGTAGTAGTAGTAGTAGTAGTAGTAGTAATCGTCATAGTTGTAACAATTGTGATAGTAGTAGTAATAGTAGTTTAATACTACAATTACAATTATAGTTTAATTCCAGTAACTTTATGGTCCTGAATTGCTTTTTTGGTTTTCAGTTATTACATTTTATTACATGTGACTTTATGTGTGTCATCCGTGTGATTTCTCCTGCTCCCGGAGGTTTCAGATCAGGCTCCGTATTTTGCGGATCACCGGTCTCCGGTGGAAGCCTCGGAATAACAAAGACATGTTTGAGAGCAGCGGCAGGCTGGGCTGAGCGGTGACGTCAAGGAACAATGTCTCTCCTCCCGACACACGCACGCACGCACACGCACACACACACTAACGCACACACTAACACACACATGCAGCTCTTCCCTCTTCCTAGTCAAGCAAGGCTGAACTGCCCAGAGGGAGGGCCGCGCAGCTCCTAAGCTGGAGCAGTGCATCAGATAGAATCACTCACTCCTCATGCTGTGCCTGCTCTCTCTCTCTCTCTCTCTCTCTCTCTCTCTCTCTCTCTTTGACACAGGAGTTCTTCAGTGGATATAATAAATAATAAAAAAACAATGGTATTGCAGATCACTCACTGCAGAACAGAACATCAGAAAAACATCAAGAGTGTATGTCTGAACTAATGCCTCACTTATGAAATTAACCACAAAAGTAGCCCTATTCATATATATTACAAACTGTATATTGTGTATCTGTCAAATATAGGTCAAACATTATCAGTATAGGTGACAATATCAGGCCTGCTGCAATCTAAACCACAATTTCCCTTTACATAATGTCATTAGCTCAGGGTCAAATCCCTGTAAGCAGCTCCTTCCGGTGGACTGTCTGTTCTCTCGGGCCGAGGTTCCACTCTTTTAAGGGAATGAAACCCCATCACGAGGGGCTGACTGGCTGCCATCCTTAGCTTCCTGCCTGCAGGGGTTCTGACACTGATGCAGTGTGGGGGCCAGAACAGAGCGGGGGGCGGGGAGGGTGAGGGGGCGGGCGGTAGGGGGGTGGGTGGGCAGCAGGAGCCCAGCCCTCCCTTCTCCATCACAGTACAGCGTGTCTCAAGGACACCCCTGGTCGAAGCGGCTATCCGCCACTGATGGGGACAAATGTGACCAGTGACATCACCGGCTCTGGCAGTCACTCATTTTTATTTCGGGGGCTGTTTCTTAGAAGGAGATTGTGTTCGTTTTAAAGACAGGGAGCCAGAGAGAGACAGGCAGCAGCCAATGTCACAGCGCTCTAGCTGTGACACTCGTGAGCTGATTTTTGTCTGGAAATGGGCTCTGTCTAAATGACCCATGTCGTTGTTCAGAGATTGTTTCTATTGGTAATGTTTTTCACCTGTCATACTGTATCAGTGATACTAATGTCGATATTGTGTCCCACATCTGTAGACATATCTATGCTAACTTTTTTTTTTTCTGAAATCCTTGAGGCCTCTTGTCAGACAATTCAAGCCTTTGCAGTTTAATGGCAGACAAGTAATCAAGTATTGGTTTCCCTGTAATCTCACCCTCAAAGCTCGGGATCAACAACTGACAGATCCATTGTTGGCCATTATCATATAGATTTCAGCCAGATCATAATATTATCTGTTCTGGGTCATCCATCAAGTTTTTGTTTAATACCTTCTTAAGGCGACAAGGCCCGTTACGGGTGTCAGGGCGCCTGCAGCCGGTCACTCAGCGACTCTCTCCAGTTCAAAGAATGGCTTGTTGTCAGAAGTGCTTGCATTCAAAGCAAGGCACACAGCTCAGCTTCTCCAAAACAATATGGCCAGATGGCTGCCAACAAGATGGATGGATTATAGGTGGGGTGACTTCAGCTTGACTTGGCTCTGTGTATAATTTCATACACGCAGTGATTCAAGGGGCTGAGTGAATGCATCAAAAGAGAACAAAGGGAGCGCTCCCAGTGAAGCGTGCTCCGACAAGGTTAATACATATTGCATTGTGTTGGAGTGTATCAAATTAACACATGGAGTCTGTTTAGACCTCAGAACTTTAGAGCCGATCAAGGCGAGATGCGGTTTTCAAGTCTCGCTCAAACATGAAATTACCTACGTTTCTTTTGGCCACTTTTTGCTGGAGGCTCTCTGGCGGTGGCAAGGCTTCTCTCGGACCTGTGACAGAGGCAGGGGGGGGGAGGGAGTGATGGATGCTGCTGGGGCTTCACATAGCTACATGATGGAGGGAGACTTTGGGCTGTGCTGACATCAGCTCTCCCGCTCACACAGAGGTGTGATGGTTGTTTACAGTGCCACCCTGCTGTCTCAACCATCAGGCTCCTGCTGCTGAAAACACTACAGTGAAATACTAATAGACACACACAGTTGTCAAGGTTCTGGTGCTGTAAACTACACCACTATACACACTAGTGAGTGAGTGAGTGAGAGAGAGAGATAGAGATCCATGTTCAGGACAGGGAGAGCTAGAGTAGACGCTGGGTAGTAAATGGATCATCTGCAGAGAAAAGGCAGAGGAGCACTATTTAAAAACAAGATGAGAGAAAACTGGTTGACTAGACTATTGATCGTCTCCCAGGCTGAGAGGAGAACAAGAGTTTGAGAGAGAGAGACAGAAAAAAGATGATACAACTACCAGCTTTGGGAAGCTCGGACAGCCTTTTAGAAACGTTCTCTCCCCCTCTCTCTCCCTCCCTCTCTCTCTCTCCTGTTCTTTTCTGTCCAGTGTATGTAGACTGAGCAGTGGCAGATAAGGCAGACAGCCCGGGCCCCATGCTGACTGGCCCGACTGGCTGTGGGGAGCAGAGAGGCAATCAATGAGCGCTCACAATAGAGCGCCAGCATCCCAGATAGCTAACAGCTCCCTCAGGCCACGGGAAGGAGGAGGAGAAGCGGGGGATGATAGAGGGGGATAGAAAGCAGAGAAAAGGAAGAGGAAGGTGGAGGGAGGCGGGTGAAGAAAGGCTTGCGCTGTAACACGTGGGTGTCATAGGTTATTTGTTTCCATGCCATTAGTAGAAGAAAGCACAATACGGTACTCAACAATAAAGCAAATATTTATTTTATTGTTTATCCGGTGTACATGCACTAGCTTGAGGTTAACATACAGTACAGGAGACAAACACTTTCTTCAATCATGACATCTGAAGTGAAGAGTGGTGGTCCTTTAGCCAGTGCTTGGGGTGATGGCTGCAGTGATAGTGCTATTTTTAGTTGACTTCTTCTTCCCCTCATTGTGGCAGCGTTGCGTGTTTTTGCCCTGTGTGTGCATGCATGCATGCGTGTGTGTGTGTGTGTGTGAGCCTTGTTCAGAGCCTTTTTTTAAACATTATTATGCAATGCAGTATCTGACCTTGGAGAGAACATATACCAGAGGGAGAGGGAGAGAGTTGAGTAAATGTGTGACCACTTCAACCTCTGTGTCATCCTTGACTGCACAAACCAGCTACCTTACTAGTTGTAGGGCTGCTCTCACGAGGACTCGGAGCATCATTAATTCAACCTGTTCAGTTCCATCGGTTGCCTCGCTCAAAATGAGACATTGATATTGAGGTCTTGTGCAAATGTGAAGTGTGTGAGAAGAAGCACTTGGTGATGTTTTTTGCGTTATCTAAATCACTGATCAATAATTTAGCATGCCATATTAAAAACATTATTCTTTTTTTTCGAGAGCCATAAAAGATAAAATTCACAGACCAAATGTCACTCATAGCCTGTCATTTAGAGTTGCTAGCGGTAACAACCCTTGCATTGTAACTAGGATCCATGTGACTGGAGTTAAAAAGGAAAACAGGCTGGCAGACAAGCCACCTAAACGAGTGCCTATTCCTCAGGATGACATTAATATAATAGCTCTGGTGCCCAAAACAACTTTGTATTGATCCGCATAACCTTTTAAGCCAATCGATTGCTGCACTCTAACTCAGAATGCTTCAGCATGGGCATGTTTTCAGGCCAGGATTAGTTGCAGTGTTGCATGTTAAATATTGTTTATGTCTTTTGTGCTGATGTGTAAGTAATTAATCTTCATTCAGTTCTGTTTTTTAACTTTTCTCTTTAGGATGAAGGTGGAGGGCTTAGTATTTGCCGTGAAGCTAACATAATGTTTTTTAATCTTCTTTAACTGATCGTTTCTATCTTTATCATTTATTCCTCTATCGGTGTCAAGAACCCCCCTCAAGAGTTTGAAAAGTAGTTTTTTTTAATATTTTGTTATGGCATCTGTTGTAATGTGCTTTTATCCTTGCCATGAGGACTCATGCTCCCCTGGTTTTCAATGGTCCCATTGCTTCCTTCACAAGCTAGTCATTGTGACTCATCCTCAAATGCACATTCTTGAGACCCATTTGGTATTTGCTGATCCTTGAGGCAGTTCATGAAAAACAGATAGCTGAATGACCAAAGACACTTAGGAGTAGTAGGAGTAGTATACCGTTTCATGGCCAGCTCATCGCAATGTGAGTATGGCCACAGGTGTCAAGGCAATTTGAAGATATTCTACTACTGATATTCAGTAGTTGCGAGAGATGAGCCCTGAAGCCGTGAGTACCTCCAATAAAAACATGCAATGTACATGGATAAATAAAGTGGTGCTCTGAAAATAAGAAAGCGACGGCCTTCTGGCTACTTCATATTTGTCTTGAGCTGGAGTGTTCAATTCATTTTGAGAAACTACAGCTGTTAGAGGGATATTTAGGTTGTGTTTACCTGGCTTGATTATGAACTGAGTCCTTTCAGTCCATCTAAAAATAAAAAACTGCTTCCGTGTTGTGGTTGTTGAGATTTTGGAAGCAGGCCATTTCCCTGGTTTTCACATTTAAGTCCTTGTAGTGCAGTTGACTATATAGCCCTTTAGAGCAGAATCGGTGGGGGGCTTATTCATACACTTTATTCATAATTAATCAGATAGCCTGCTTAAAAAGCCTCAGCTATCCCTTTAAACAAATCTTGCCTAATCATATTATACAACCTACCACTTCCCAGTTCTCCAATCCACTCTCTGACTGAGCTCACAACCTCTCTTGTGTTTCTAGAGGGCAAGTGTTTTGTGCCTCAGTGAGTTCAGGATGAAGCTCGGAGACACAGAGCAGCAGGAGGAGGTATTGAATCTCTTCCAGAAAAAATAAATAACGCCCTTGTCTGCAAGTGACCGGTGCTCACTCCCAGACTTTCAAGGCAGCTCAAGTTACTGTGGCCCCTGACAGGAGCAGACAGGTTGTGTCTGAGAGAAATACCTTCCCACAGATGACATCATTGTGCAGGAGAGTGAAGCACAGAGCGAGCCAGGAATGGCTCAGCCACAAAGGCTCAATACTCAATCAAAAGCTCAGATCAAGTCATGATCCTTTCCCTTAAATACATTTTCTTGCACGTTGTTATCCACGAGAACATTTTTGTCGTGTCTCAGAATGTTTGTCTGAATCTCAGACTGGCCACAGCCCTAGTCGGACTGTTATGTGTCTAGGAAGAGGAAAGCTTCAATCTTCAGTTATTAGCATTCGAGAGGCATGAAAACATGGCCTTAATCCCCCAGAGGGTGGCAATGCTCAGACAATACAGTTCTCTATTCAACACAGGCGCAGTCCTTTAGAACAGAATCAGATGAAAAATACTAGGATCTACCAAGGGAGTCTTAGAGATGAGTCTATTGTGTGAGTTGAAATTAGCTCCCACCACCCTGCTCCCAATGAGGGTGGTCTCCCCTGGGCGCTCTGGATGACATTAAAGAGATTTGTCCGTGAAGATCTGACTCTATTACCAGAGATAATACTCTACTAGACAGCCACAGAGATTAGAGAGAAAAGCGTGTTGCTCACAACTTGTTACCCGGTGCATCTCAATTATCTAAAATGGCCTCATCTTCTCATCTACTTCATCTCCACTGATTGAAGAGCCAGGAATCATGGGAATTTGCTGAGAGCAATATGTGAGATGCAGAATGGGTGTTTATTTTTAAATCTCCACTTCACCACAGATGAATGAGAGGACATAGAGTAAGGAGCCCACTATGGATCAGTTTATAGTGGATTTAAATTTAATTTAATACAACAGGAAACACATGGTGATACCACAGAAGACAGCACCACCTGCTGGTGGTGTTGGGTCAGTGGTGTGGGGTCAGGGGTTGGGGGTAGAAGGTTTTGGGGTTATTCATACTGTACGCATAGAGATCCGTTAAAAGGATTAGTTCTGGGATGAGAACAGGCCCATCCATGACAATCTCATCCAGATGTTGCACCGCACTGTGTGAACTCACTCAGCCAGCTCATGGTCTGAATCAGGGGTCCTATAGCATTTGTGAATCGCACCTCGCAGTAACCTTGTGTTTTGAAGAAGTTAGAGCCCTGATTTAGTAACTTGCCCATTCATTCAGTAGGGCAGCAGCACCCGAAAGGCTACTGATGTTTGTTTGTTATCAGAAAGTTCAAATCCCCATACCAGTTGGGAAAATCTGGGCAGGGGAAGCAAGAGAGTAATGCTGTTGAGGTGCCTGTGAGCAAGGCACTCAACCCCCAACTGCTCCAGCAGAGCTACTCAGCGGCTAAAAGAAGAAAACTGACTGTACTGGGTACATGGCAGGTGTGAATGTGTGTAACTATATGAATGTGAGACAGGCCATTGCTGAAAAAGAACACTCCTTCCCTGGAAAAACTGAGGTTTAAAAAAAAAACTCAGTTCCACCATCTTCATTCATGTTTCTGTGCTCCCATTCTGTAGCTAACATCCCTCTGAGATATGATGCAATAGGTGGTGTTTTAGCTGTGCAAACAGAGTGGTGAGAGTGGACTCTGGACCCTGATGTGCAGTGAACTTCCGAACCACTGCCCAGATATTGCAATATACAGAACCTACTGTACACAAATACAAACTGACTCATCCTTTTGAACAGGAGGCACGGTGAAGCAAGGCACCACCCAGGTCACAGGCTCTGCTTATCGTGCATATCAGTACCTGACCCTCGAATCACCTCACCAGTGCTCCTTGGTCCTCATAACCTAACCCTGTTTGGAATGTGTTGCCTGGCAACGGTCTCCGTAAACACAGCACCTGGCAACGCCGACAGGAAACCGCCATGGCTCTATGGAAAATCATAAGCTGTTACACCATGCACACCCATTTGTGCAGATAATTGTACATGTGTGCATGTGCTCTCTCTCTCTCTCTCTCTTTTTGTCTCCTCTCTGTTTCTCTTTGTTGCCTGCTATTTGATGAAATAAATAAGATAAACCACATAAACATTACAACAAAGATACTACCACCCTTTTGTACATACCTGTACCTGTCTTGTAATTGAATATATTTTGCAACTGAAGTGATTTTCCAAACGATCAGGGACCTAATCACTTTGTGCTGGTTCATGAACTCTCACACCAGCTCCCATTCCTCCTCATTACTATGAGCTCTTTCACCAATTAACTCCCCTTCTGATCTACGTCACAGAGGCGGCCAAGAAAGTGCCATTACTGGTCTTCCACACTGCTTACTCTGTCCCATCAATTTCCTGTTATTGTTGGCAGTTGAGCCGAAGCCCCAGTATTGATCCCTCACCCTAGGAGAAGATAAGGTGGGGAATCGAGATGGATTCCATATCTATTATCTAATGGAATTCCTCCTCCCAGAAAGGGCTATGGATTTTCTGCCATTGAACCTGTGAACGTGTGTGTCTGTGTGTGCCTGTGTGTGTGTGTATGTGTGTGTGAGTGTGTCCTCTCTCAGAGCACAGAATGGCGCTTTTGTAGGATGGATTAATGCGGTAAGCACAATATGGTGGAAAGTGGCAGTGAGGCTTTACCGACTGTTGAGGCGTTCAGGGAAATGCACTCTCTATGAATGTGTATTGACCTACTGCTCTCCAAATGGCCCTCCCGGAGAAATGCACATACATAGGCTGTCACGTGTGCAGTATTGCATCAAATGCGGACACACAAAGTAATGTTGTGACAGGGACTTTCTATAGACTGAAACTGGATGGACCATTATTCAAAGAAAGAAAGAAAGAAAGAAAGAAAGAAAGAACAAATTTAAAATGGGAAAGCTGCTGCTGTGTGTCTGTGACATCCTCACCGCGGGCAGGTCACCAACGAGTCTGATGCAAAGACTGATGAGCTCTTCTTTCTCTGACTCTCTCTCTCTCTCTCTCTTGCTACTGCAGAAAATCCTGCTTGCGTCATGCTACCTTATCAGAGCATCAAGTAAGCTGTGCAGATCATCCTCTTTCTTAATCAAAAACAGATAGGCACAGACTGACCCTGCGCAGCTCGCAGCTCTGAATTTAATTTTCTAATATCCAACAGACATTACGTAGAATTTCATCCCCAACAGCAGGGTGGGAGCCTCTGGAGCCATAATATTTCAACATCCTATCATGATTTCATTATCTTGAGTGAAGAAAAAAAATGGACAAAAATGTTGTTTGGGATGCATCTGAAATAATGACGGAATCAACAACCCATCTCCGTGATAGCTGTGTTTCTAGCATCTCTTGTTTCCTCAGAGTATACGCGCAACAATATTACATGGAAGCAGAATGCAGGTGGGTATGTGGCATGTTCTGGGGTGATAAGTCCCTGCACAATCAAGCAGAGTAACAGGTGCACATACATAGTGAATGTTGTCATCATGAGCCACTGCTGATAAGGAGACGCCTCCTTTAAAGAGCACATTAGACGGGGCTTGAGTATAATGTATAGTGTGTGTGTGGTGGAAGGGAATCGCAAACCCTCTTAGTTTACTGTGTACGCACTGTAATTGTACAGTAAATCTTCCTGGCTACAGAATCAGGGTGGTTACATCACTATTACTTTACCCTAGGCCGAAATGAAGGGATGGTGGTACACACACACACACACACACACACACACCCCTCTGTGGTGCAGGCTAAAACCCAGAGACAGAAGTCACTCCTGTAATGGGGAAGGCGATAGCCTTAGTGGGTAAATGAATGTCAGCAGCAATTAGAGGCCCGGGTAATAGCATCTAACAGAGAGCCCACAGCACAGACGGGTCAGGAGTTTACCATGTATCACCAGGATTACATCCACACAGAGCAGACACTCTTAGCCAAGGACGTCTCGAGGACATGGAAACAACAGGACATGCACGCAGGCAGCATCCACACAATAGTTGCTCAGTAGACTCACAAAGACAGGGCTATTAATGCACATATGGAAGGGACTAACAGTGTGATACAAAAGCTACTCATATGATGGAAAGACAATACCTGAATACTTCCCCAAAGGAAAACACTATAGGTAGTTGCCCTTCATCTTTGGGTAGGCTAACTGCTGCATTTTAGCCTTGTTGTGTGGTGAGACCCCAGTGGGTTTAGATATTGAGCTTAATGGTGTAAACACTACAAAAGGATGAGATGAGGTGCTACAACAAACAGAAAAATGGACACAAATTGTCAAAGCGGCCTTTCGGGAATAAACACACGCGCACACACGCGCACACACACACACACACACACACACACACACACACACACACACGCACATTCAGGATATGTCTGTGAGCCTACAGCAAGTACAATAGCTCATCTGTGCTGTATCTGAGGTGTGTGTATGTGTGTGTGTACTTTGGTGCCTGAAAACAACTGTCTGAGAAAGAATGGGAGACACAAGGTGGCAAAGAGGAGAGAAAATAAAGTAAGAAGAGGGAGGGAAATAAAAAAAATGAAAGAAAGAAAGAAAGAAAGAAAGAAAGAAGAAGGAAAAACACTGAGAGTGAGTGAAGCAGCGAGGGAGGAATGGAGGAAGGGGGCTTTGGGCAGGTATTGAGCGGTTTGATTCAGGGGTTCCCCCACGAGGCTAAAACACTGGTCTAATCCCACACTGACACTTCGTCCACCGACAGACAGAAGGTCCAGGGATGGAGGGACGGGAGGAGGCGAATGAAGACAGGAGCGAGGCAGGAGACGGATGGAAGGAACAAAACAAAAAAAGAGGAAGGCTGTTGGAGAGACCGGTAGCTGATGATTGAGTGGAGTGACGGGAGAAAGGTGAAACTGAGAGAAAGGGTATGGGAGGTTGCTAGCAAAGGTTCAGATGACACACTAATGCTTTCCATCCTGTAGCTACCCACCCACCCATCATCTCCACAAGGGAAGAGCTCCCTCCCTAATCTGAACCAGAGCACAACATGAGTGTTACACAGCCAACAAACTAGAGAGTAAAGCATGTGTCTTCCAGACGATCAGCCTGAATCTTTCTTTTTTTTGTCTTACTTCTGCATTTTTCCTTATTTCTGACCAAACCTGTGTTGGTCGTCATCATCGGAGTGTGGAGGAGGCATTAGTTGAAGATGATGTTGAGCTTCATTCGGTATAATCATCCCTCTCTGCATCCCAACCCTGCAGAACTCTGACCTGGATTCACTCCACTCGCATCACACAGCGCCCTCTGTTGGCAGGATGAGCCTCTTATTGCACAGCATTTACTTACTATGAGTGGACCATGTGCAAAGTCGACAGGTTTCACACCATTACTTTTTTTATATGTGTACCTTGGTGAAAAGTGTCAGTGAACATACTTTGTACTCTGGCGCTAAACAGGATAGTTTGTCACCTCCCCGAGCATTTAAAGCTGACTCCGGCCAAAGAGGAGGCGCAGGGAGTGTTTTCCAAGTGTAAACAAACGGCTAAGTAAGCCAGCAGCACTCCAGTGAGAATAACATTTTCACAGACCACAATGTGCCATATAGAAAGAGGCTATATTAGTGTAAATGTGTGACTGACTATAATTTGACACTTATAATCTTCCCTTTATCATATGTGAACCTGTTTCTCTTCCTGATGTTTCCCACTCTGTTTTAATACAACTGGAGCGCTCTTGAACTGTGGATTTACAAATACAGCTAAGAAAACTGCACATTGCATTGTGGGATGGGCTTGGAGTGCTGGATGGTGTCATCCAGGGGGCTGACATCCTTTTTTTTAAATAACTTGACTTGAATAAACTTAGACACAAAATAAAAATCAGTTAAGAAAATGTTTTCTGACTGAGTAGTACATGGTCTATGATGGCTGAATTGTTTATCTATTTTTCTTCCCAGCAATGTTAAATTAGTAATTTCCAACATGCTAACACATCACACTGTTATCATCCTATAATAATCTAGTGTCCATGGCAACCATGTTTCATATGATACTTAGGAGCGCAGGTGCTCACAGATCCTCCTCACGTTCTGCTGTAGAGCTGGATGTACAGCTCTCCTGACAGCACACACACACACACACACACACACACACACACACACACACACACACACACACACACGCACGCACGCACACACACGCTTGAGTTAACGGCTCCCCTGACAACAGAGCACAGCTTGCATTCAGTGAATGAAATGAACACCAGAAACACCTTCACCCAGCAAACTGTTACATCAGCCCTACCTGGCAGAGTCCTCCCATCACATCTGCTTTTGTTATTATCTTGTAAGAACTCCCTTCTGTTGGGGAACTAAAATCTTTCTGCCGCTCCCTGTTTCTCTTCTCTTTGTCAACCTGAAGAGAAAAAAAGAGATTGGACTGATGGCAAGTATGGTGCCACTACCATAGTAAAAATATACTTTCAACCTACTCCAGCAAAGGTAGAATTTCAGAGGATTTTGGGTCACTGAGGCCGCAGGACAGCCAGTGACACTCAGAAGATTGATACTGTCTTGGCTAAAAGGGTTAGTGTCACACAGAATACAGAACATTATATTGTAATGCTCCTCGTGTCTGTTTGCCGATACAACCTTGCCTGTCAAAGACTCCTAAGTGGCATAATTACTTGTACAACCTTCAGGAGGTCGTGCATGCTTGTCCCCCATTAGAGTCAATGTAAGCATTTCTGGCCAGCACGTGGACAGTGCAAGTTACGGATGGTCTCTCCTCCCTTGATTACTCTCTCTCTCTCTTTAATCTCTCTTTCCAATCTCTTCATCCCTCTCTCTTTTATGAGAACTGTCACATTCATTCCTCTTGCTCTCCTGCCACATGTGAAGTCCTAGCCAGCCGCCAGTCTTCGCCTTAGGGTGTATAATATAAGAGCTTTCATTTATTAACGATTATATCACTAACACAAACCAGACCAAAGAGCTCTTTTTTTTTTGCCGACTGAAAGAGAGGAGCAGTCCTGGTCATCAGAGGCAGCAGTGGAAGTCTCCACATGGTAAGGATCTGATGCCTTCAAATAAATTCTCTGATCACCGTGTCAGACAAGAACAAAGAGCTAATATACTCTGCCTGCATGGCTGTGTCTAATATCATAGCAAAGTCAAACGCCATAGGTGGAATTAGCACCCTGTGATCCAAATGCATCACAACATTTGACAAGCAGACCAGACTGAATTGAGATCTTAATAGAACGGAGACACTTTACATCACTAACCATATGCTGGAGCCATTTATTGCAACCCTTCCTTATGGAGAGGGAGGAGGCTACTTCGGGAGGATTAGGATCCGGCCTAGTGCACATCTGGATTAAATTGTCGGAGGCAACACACAGAAACTATACATTTCTGAAACTAATTCCAAGCATAAGCAGTGATACACGATGATGCTATAGTATGAAGCTACCTTCATGTTTTGGCAGCATGCGTTTGCCAACACAAAAGACATGCTGGCTAATGGGTACAGCAGATCAGCCTCGCTGGCAAACTAGCTGGTCTAATGGCTGCTCTGCTAGCCTGCACTAACACAGCCCAGCTCCCCTGCCTCAGCAGCCCTCCATCTGTCATTGGAAAGCCGCAGTGGTCCCCCAGGTAGGAGCGTTGTGTCAGCCTGGCAGGGTCATTACAGCGGGGCTTGGGAGTGCCGGTGGTGCAGCCTGCTCCTCTGCAGTCCCTGCCCAGCTCAAACCCCTGCCAGGTAGCAAGATCTCACACAGGCCTAATGTATTCACACTAATTAAACTGTGCCAGGCACCACAAGCGCCCAGACGTGAAAATAGAAAGACCAACTGTTTACATCAGAGCAAGGCAATGTCAAATTCTTACCCCTTGATACCACCTGGATCTCCAGGATCTGAGGGAAATCAAAGAGTCAAAGAATATTTTCTAAATATCTAATATTTTTTATTCTAATATAAATGATAAATATACCACGATTGATGGACAAAATACACAATTCATTCTTAAACGTATAAAATACTACAAAATCACAATCAATACACACTGAATAATGCTATACAATGTTTCCTGGTTAAATATTTGGTTGCTTCTGTTGACTTGTCTTTGCAGACCGTTCCAGTGATGGTCTTACCACATATCGCAGCTGACCCACAAGCCCTTGCCTGCCAATTTACATAAATCACAGTCTAGATCTGACAGTTACTAGGCAGTGCAGGCGGAGAGATGCCCAGCCCCCATGCAGAAACCAGGCCACCAACCCAGAGAATGGGAGGCCTGCCTGCCAGAGTGACAAATGTGTCCGGAGCTCACTCTAACTGCCTCCTCTTGTGTATGAATGTGAATGATGTGTGTGTGTGTGTGTGTGTGTGTGTGTGTGTGTGTGTGTGTGCGTGTGTGTGCGCGCACATGTCTGTTGGCACGTGTGTGGGCGCGCCCCTGCGTGACATGACAAATAAAGGGTAAAAGGTGCTCAAGGGCTGAAAATAAAGCAAGATGACAAAGAATATTTCAATAAGCGTGGTCTTAATTCAGCGAGGAAAACCAGTAACGAGCATATATATATTTGCTCATTACTGGTTTTCCTCGCTGAATATATATATGTATATATATGTGTATATGTACTGTATATATACATTTAATCAGTGTTGCTGAGCTGCATTTTAACACCATAGTCACCTATGTCATGCTTTTGGAAGAGAAACAAAGTCAATATGGAGAGTTAACCAGTGCAGCGCAGCACCAGTGTGAAGTGCTGTGAACCATGACAGGTAGGTGAATAAGAAGAGACTCAGTCTCCACTGAACCCTCTAAGTCATGGCTGTGACCCAAGGAAACCCAGGCCCCTCTAACAGGTTCCTTATTTGGTGTTTTGAGATGCAACCTGCCAAGATCTCAAAGAAGAAGGCTCTGAAGTCATGATGGCAAACAAAGGTGGTAAAATTGTTCATTATTATGATCTATTATTATCATTGCTCTAGCAGAAACACTGTGGTTTTGGGTTATGCTTAACATTTGGGTTGCGACACTTCCATCTCAGTGATTTCGATTTTTAATTGTATAATTCAAACAATAGACGAGTATTACGGCTCATCAGTCACATCAGATCAGTGTGAGGCTTGATATGAAAATGTTCGGTGGAGCCAAAGTAGCTTGTTGGTGAGTTAAATGAGTTTCTAAGTGCTTCAAGTAGCCACATTCTGAGACACCACAGGGCTTGAGAGTGTCTCTCCTGTCTCTCCAATTAGATATGAGCAGAGGCTTACTGTAGTGTGAGGCCAATCTAAAGTGACAGTCAGAAAACAACATGGCGGGGATTGAGCGGATGGAAGAGTCAACCAGAGCGTGACAGACCAGTCATTACCCAGAGTACACCACTGACACTCAGCTTTCTCTCTCAGTGAGTGTCAGGCTAAAAAAAAGCATACAAAGTGGTTTGTTGCAGTTATTTTAATCACAAAGCCACGGATTATAAATCTACGGATACAAATCAACTTTATGGTCATTTGATCTGGAAAGAAATAGAAAAAAACCTTTTGGTAACATGAATTCCACCAGATATTACGAACAAATACTCAAATCCAGTAAGTCAGGATCATTGTGACTTTCCATGCAATCCCCGCTTGCATACGCACACACACACACTCTGTCTGTGCTACATAAGATGCCCTGGGTCTTATGTTATGCTGTGATGATAGTGTGCCCTGCACTGACATTGCAGCTGTTTACACATCCCCCCACCGAGAGCCACTCTCGCTGCAACACCCAGCCCCTAGGTTACGTAACGCTACCTCTGCATCTGCATGTGTGGAAGAAAGAGAGAGGAAAAGGGGGGGGTTAGAAAGAAATGTATACACTGCTCAAGCTGTGTGCTCGGGCTGAATGGTGATACAATGAGGCACATCCTCTACTTTGATACTGTTGTTTTGGTTGTGGATTAACATGCCAGACATGAACCGTGCATAGGCAAACACAGCTGTTCATCTTAGCAATAAAGGATGTGTTCAGCTCCGCTCTTATACTCTGTCAGTATATGTAGAGAAAGCTAATAATCACCTCATTGCTGAGGATGAGTGGCACATTCTCTGCATGTATCTGAACAACTGAATCACTCCAAATAATAATTGCACCGAGGTGTAATCCTAAAGTCTGCAGTGAGAGAAATGTGGAAACGTAAAGACTATACATCTCCTTAGGATGAGGCCACAGTGTTCTACACCAATCAGGATTCAGGTGGAAACGTTTAGTTGTGGTCTGACAAATCCCACACTTCAAAAGCACTTTTGATGTTTCCCCTCTGTTTTTCCAGGCCACTCACGCATCAGTAGTTTTGTGAAAAACACGGACTCTGAGACAATATTAGAAACGATGCCTGCGGGCGGTTCTTTGAAGCTGAACGCCAGAGCCAGTTGGCCAGCCAGCCCATTGATAGCGTGCTACTCTCCCCACTAGCTCGGATGATGCTGGTCTTCAGCTGGGCTAGAGGGAATACAAAACAGCTTTTTCCTCCAACCCTTGTCAGCAATCATGTTAAATCTTAATATTGTAGTCTGGCGCTTCAGTAGAGGCTGGTGAAAGTATTTGCAGTCATTTGCTCAACAGTGTAAATCATGGCAACTTAAGTAATACGTAGCTAACGCATGGGTATCAGCATTATATTAGTGGGCAAGTCACAGGGCACGCTGGCGCCTTAGCCTGCTGATGTATGTGCTAAATATTTATGATGTCATGGGTTTGCATTACGGCTCATGCTATGCTATGTCTCTTTGCTTTCTTTTCACCGGTGAAACAAAAGGTAAAATACTGAAGAAAGAGGGGACATCCAATCTTCTTAAGAAACTACCAAAGCAATTGCTGATGTTCAGTGAATTATGTTGCCCTAGCACTAAACTCCTCTGAGACGGGTTGGCAGTGACTTGCATTCACAACACTATTTCTTTTCATTTTATTTGATCAGGTTTTGTGTAAAGTCTTTGCATCAGATGTCTGAGATTCTGGGTTGAATCTCGCTGGGAATAAACATCACCCCTGGGACTCTAATCATAGCTGTTGCTCTCGGAATAGCTACGCCGGCAGGCATGAAATCATGCATATGTTAGAGGAGCCATTAGGGATTCACTAGGTGTTCTCTTTATGCCACAGAAACACACTGACGGGGAAGTTTCTCACCCAAATTGGTCCCTCCCTTATGAATGATAATGACCCCAATATTGACTATGGTCTATGGAAACAATTATTACTCTATTATGTTACTGTAACAGTTGTCATGACTCTGCAGAGTGAGAGAACAGGTTTTCTGTGCAGTGTATGGTAGCTGTAATGTCTGGTAATGTCTGAACTACAGTAGATGTCTAAAGGGCTTCAGATATTTCTAAGATCATTTTTAACTCACAACACTCACAATCTCTGGCCTAGAAAGGTGTGCTGCTTCCGAGGTAATGCCAGGTGATTCTTGAAGTAGGTTTTAAAGTTCCACGCTGTATCGTTAAACTGATGAATGAGTGGTTGAGTGTTAACTTTCCTGGACCACTCTGCTTTCGCTTCCTGATATCCATATTTTATAAGCACTTCTCACCATTCATCTCCTCTCGTCTATTCCAGCTTTTTTTCGTGCCAGTGCAGTTGACTGCACAACAGGGAGCAGCTTATATTTTGGGTTCCTCTTGATTATTAATAGGCTTCTCAACACATAGCTTAATCCATCTATGCAACTTGAAATACCGACACAAGGAGAAATCACACTTTCTAAGGTTTAACTTTCTATATGAGATTAGAGGCTGACCTGATTTCACCTGCTTTTAGATAAAGGTCCATCTGGGCATATAGCATTTTGCTGCTAACCTATTCAAACGCATCATAAGTCAAGTCAAGTCAAGTCAAGTCAAGTCAAGTCAAGTCACGTCAAATTTATTTATAGAGCACTTTAAAACAAGTTTGCACCAAAGTGCTTAACAGAGCTGGAGAGATTAAAAGACTGAATTGAGCACACATTTAAAAAAAACAGACATCCTAAAGTTCAAGCAGAAGCAGAAAGTCAGACACAGTTGTATGCCTATGAGTAAAGATACGTTTTTAGTTGTGACTTAAAGGTTACTGTTTTGGGGCAGCCACAACAAAAGCACAAGCATGTCTAGTTTTACATGCTTTTCAAAAAAGGGATTAATTTAATATTAATTGTAAGGTGAAATGTACTTGATCAAGTTCACCGATTTCACTTCAGGCAATTATGTGGTAAAATGTTAATTCACTTCCTGCATGTATAAGAATCAAAGGGAAATTCTCCTTTCCATGTTTTTGCCTGTCTTCCAATCCTAGGCATCTACTCTTATCACTTTGGAGATGTAAAACAAAGTGTGTGCACTGCCTTATCGTCTATCAAAACCCTTGTTGAGGTTGTGATGGACTTGGATGGGCTTGTGGGTCTTGATATAAAGTACTTATCGAGTGCTGAGGCAGTGGAGGACATGCTGTGTGTCCTGATGGGGTCAGTGACAGAGCCTCTGACAGAGGTAAGGTCGGAGCCTATTGATTTTTAACTCCGCTCAATGAGGTAGTGGACTGCTCAGCACAAAGGATACCACCAAAGAGCCAGTGTAAAAGAAACATGGCCTCAGCTCAGTTATAATGGTTGATAACGTTCATTTCATGTATGTGTGCTATAATGAAAAAGTAATACAGCAGATCTCCATATGATGGGCTTTCCACCTGGATGCTTTCATCTATTCTATCTCTCAGATCAGCAATCACCTTGAAGAACAAAGGCAGGAGAAACGGGGGGCTACCTCCCCAGTATCTTGGTCATACAGCGGAGCAGGCAGTCTACGGCCTTTGTACGTTCCACAGCATAGGTGGGAGGGAAAGTGAGGCATGGGGTCTTTAATGCGCAGGGTGGAATTATATATCCTTTTAATCATGTTCCCCCACCCAGCAGCATTTAAGACTGAGAGTGACAGAGAGCCAATGCAAAGCTAATTCCGCCGCTGTCACATCCGATCGTCACTTACCTCGCAAATGAGCAGCAGTAATGACACCAGCCTGATGGCCCACGCTCATACACATTTGCAGGGGTAATGTTTGATAGAAATCAATCCACAGTAATATGGCGGATGGGGAGCACTGAGGTGATTTTCTAGGGAAGGGTTTTGTCTAGTGGCGAGGGTTTCTGTCTCTGAAGAGGTCCCACTTGGTTTCCAAAACAGCTAGCTCTCAAATTCCTAACCTAAATCTTCAGGACTTTGTAACTTATGACCCTGAAATGCACAATTACGGAGTTCATCACCACTTATGAAATGACTCATTAAATGACTTATGGATAATATAAACATCTCAGCTGGATGCAATTCAGACTCTATCCAAAGAGATATATAGTCCTTATGATATCAAAGTTACACTGTGAATGGGATATAAGTCCCTATAAGAATATAACTGGATTATAGGATATAAAAAATACCATAAAGCACAATAAGTTCACTATATACTCATCGAGTACCACAGGGACTCTGTGGTACTCAATAAGTCCCTGTTGGAGAATTATAGGAATATTAAAGTGATTTTTTATTAGGGGCTTGGCTGAAGCTGGAGAAAAGGGAGTTGCAAAAATAAATAATTATGAGACAAAATAAAAGCGTAGATGGCTCTCGAGGCTGCTGTCAGTTAAAAATGGTTTAATTTCAGGACTGATTTTCAGCCGGGAAAACTGAGGCTGAACTTTGTTCTCCTGTGCTGAGCTTCTTATTGTTTGTAAGAGTGTAATGGTGCAGTGATGTCATGATCTAGACCACTTATGTCACCCATGCATCATGTCAAGGGTATGGCTTACTACATAATGCAACACTGATGAGGTGATCACTCAAACAGCAATAATAAGATCTATCACAGTTTAATTACCTGCGCTAACGTTACAAGTCCAGTAGGTAAACCAACATTTCCAAACATACATGGGCAACATAAATTATTCTGACAATAACCTAATAAAATGATAAATGATTAGACTATTCCAACTGGAAGCAGACATTTTCTATGGCACTATATATGTGGGGACATGTTCACAGCCACTAACAACACCATGAATTATACATTTCTCCCACGACAGAACATATTATGGGATCTGAGAGGCAATATGAGCAAATCTCCCTTTTTATTCATGCCAGTCCTGTTTAATGAATCACTGGGAGATTGCTCTCACTGTTGCCATTAATCAGAGCTTCTCTACTGCTGATTGAAGAGGGTAATATGAACAGGAATACCAATGAGTGGAGGAATGCGGATGGGTTGAAAAAATGGCAGAATAACCCAGCTACACAGAGAGCCAAAGTGCTGCCGCGCGGTCTCAACACAACCCTTGTCCCATGTTTACTAGGTGTGGAGTCCATTACAATTTGATAATGATCATTGATGATATAGAACGACTTCATCAAACCGCCGTGCACCACCAGGGAGAGTGACAATTAGATTTCAGACTGCTTTTGAAAAAACTATTTGCCACTTTCACATTGGTACTTTGGGAGCTGCTTGATGCAATGTTAGGCGCCAAACACCAATCTGTTTTATTGATTGAAGAGAACTCTAAATTGGACTGTTCATTTGCTTGAGGGAGCATTTTGTTCATAAATTTAATCCATAAAATTGTCCACATATAGTTAATGCTCCTGGCTTAAAGATAAGTTAGAAAGCATTTGAGTTTGTGAGACATTATTTCCTTTTGTTTTTCTCCCTTTGCTTCCCCATTGGAGTTGCCCATAATGTCACGCTGAAGCCCTTACAGAAAACTACTTTTATTGACACGTGAACAGTAGGACCAGGATGCGCAAGTCCCTACTGTGTGGATTGTGGAGTAATGGGAGCATGGCGCACCCGCCCTGCTATCAGAGGCCAGTGATCATGTTTAATAAAACATCATGTCAAGAGTAGAGCGGTGAAAGCAGTAAAACACAGGCTTACCAAGACCACAACCAAAATATATGTCTATATTACAACTGCAGGATGGTTACGCTCTGCTATAACTCAATTTAATTACCAAATTGATGGACCATGATGAATTGACTGGAAGATTATGTATAGGTTATACAACTATATATTTGCGGAGAACTGGTAGCCCTAAATCCAGTATCAATTCTTTATTCTAAGACACACACACACACATGCATATACAAACACACACAATTCCTCAGTGACTGTCCACACACACCTCCCAGTCTGGAGTACAGCATGGCCACCACACACAGCATTCCATCATACTGTCACTCACATCTGCTGCCCTTTCTCATTATTGCATCCTCCCTATTCTTTCTCCTTTACCTCCGCTTCAGCCAAAGCCTTTTTTTTTTCTCTTTTCCTCCCATTATTCCCGCTTCCTTTCTTCCTACCCTACAGACTCTCCCTCCATGCCAACAAAAAATGAACAGAGAGAGATGAAAAGATGGGTGGGGGTAGGGAGGCGGGGTGACATGTTTTTACAAGGATTTGATGTCCATGGTGCTTCAGACACCGTGTCCACAGTGTAAAAAGGCCATTTTCAATACACCTCATATGACTGAAACCGAGAAATGATTTTTCACATATACACAGAGTGTCAGCATTAGACGGCAGATATCATTTTTTCACCTCTCGCTGAACCTGTGAAAATGGAATGATACAAAATACCATTGTTGTATTTCAGTGACTGTATTTCTATGGGAGCTCTTTATGTTTGGGCAGAGGTAGTTTGCTGTAGTCTCTGCAGATTGTTTCCCCTCCGCCGCTTTCAGAGGGGATAAATGACAAACCACGTCAGGCTGGTGATGCAAAGAGGATAATTAGGATTCACGAAACCCAGTTTGTCCTCAAAAGCAAATCACTTCCCTGGTGCTAAGGGGCTACCGAGGCACAGATCATTTTACATATCAGCACCTAGCAACTGGCAGATGGAGTGAACTTACTGCTGGCTGCCAAAGCTGATAGGACACTGCAGGACTGCAAAATGAGCTGTGATGATTCCCCTGCTGAGGCCAACAAGAGAGGCATACCTCATTAAGATGCATAGCATCCTCAAATGCCCGGCCACACTTTACAGCACCAAGTTGCCCCTTGCAAAAATGTTCACAGTGCCATTGAAAATAGTTGCCAATAGCAAAGCAAACAAAGGCCAGTTTGGTGTCCATAAAAGTGAATTTAGAAATTATTATTATGTAGAAATATGAACTCAATTACTGTATAATAACCAATTTATCACATCATATTTTTACATTTTGATATATTGGTAAATACAATGTTATTGCATGGGGAAAAAAATCAACGTTGTCTTTGTCACGTATTAAGGAGGGTTAAGTCTTTAAAGCAGCTACAACATGCAACTATTGTTATCTGCATGTAAGAGTAAGGCAGCCAAAAGACACGGGGTGACTTGAATCCAATCCATTCTCTCTTTATAACGCCACAACTCAACTCTCTGCAAGGAGATAGACCATTAAAACTGCACCTGTTGTGAGGGCATGCACATGTGTTCCTCATAACCATCCATCATAAACCTGACCACAAAACACTTTTGTTGAACATGTGAAGAGAGGCATATTCTCATTACAAAATTCCTTCCTGTCCCAGAGGAAAATACAGTACTTATCTCTTTTTATTTGGTATGTATGGGGTCCGTGGAGGCCCCTTTTGCACAGCCCCCACCACCTGATGCTAGGGGGCCAATGCTGAGACTGCAGCTACTTTACAGTGTCTCACCCAACATATCATCTTGCATCATACTATCCCCGACCGTTCACTCTGCAGTTCAAAATCATACAACTCTGCCTCTCATGTTCGATAAACATTAGTTTATCTCTATCCTGGCTCCTTTATCGCCCACTACATCACCAGCCCATCTCCTTCGTCCTCTTCTCAGTTTATTTCTTCCCGTGCAACGAATCAGTCTGCTAATTATCCTACTGATGCCATCCTCCTTTCCTGTTAAAAAAAATAGTACACTATAGGATGACAGTGTGGAGGGAAAGGGATTTTATTGGTCCAGTAACTAAAACAAAGGCAAGGGAAGAACAGGAGGAGTAAGGAGAATGAGAGACAATGGAAACGGGGACCGTAGGGAGAGGGAGGCCGAGAAAGCAGAGAGAGAGAGAGAGAGAGAGAGAGAGAGAGAGAGAGACGAGAAGACAAAGACAGAGAAGCAAAGACTCATGGGACGACCCGACAGGGCTGCGTAGAGGAGCTTAATTTCCCAACACCATCTGTTACCAGTCCCTGGGTTGAAAGCTCCACTTATGTCAAACCTCCCACAACCAAACCAGCAGAGCACTGCAGAGCCGAGAGACCCCACTGCGTTTTCCTGTCTGTCCCCACACTTATTCTCTCCCTACAACCTCGCAAGTGGTTCACACAGTCACCCACCCACTCACATCCTCTACAGAGGCGCTAACCCACACTTTAGCTGTACAGGCTGAGATAAATGAATGTGCCTGCTATTTTCTGGGTCATAGTGGATTAAAGTTTGTTGAGGAAAAAAAAAAAGTGTAGCTACATGGGCATCAAAGTGTTGGATTTACCTATGCTGTACAGGAAAATAGTGTTTTTTAATATACTCACCTCTACACCTGCTCACTGTTAATCAATGGGGTTTAGATAACAATTCTTAGGACTTCTGCTGTGTTGGAGTCCAAATAATCTTGATTTACTGTCAGTGTTTAATCTTGGCCGGCTGGCATCGATTGGAGAAGAGCCCACAGGGGATGCTGGGTATATATAGTATCTACTGGGAAAGAAGAGCCCACGACTCAAAATGTGTCAATGGAAAGGCCTCCAAGCTACTGTTTTTCCTTTTTCTTAGTGGTGCAGGCATTAAGGACTCTCTCGTGGAGGGTTGTCTGGCCTATATTTAAGAGTTTGTAAAGGTATGAAAATATGTCAAATCCCAGAGATCAAGATGCAAAATATAACATTGTGCTTGAGTGCAGTCCCTAAGATACTAGTCTTGTAGTGAGTGGGTCAAACCAGTTGTTGCTCTCTAGATAATGCTCCTGGGGCATGTTACCTGCATGAAAAGTGAAGGTCAGTAGTTGTTTCAAATCATCCCTCCTCACTTTCACAGTGACTAAGTGCCTATCGAACAGAGCTGGTATTTTTCTTGTTGCATGCTAGTTATTAAATAAATATTCCTCTAAGTGGATAGTGCACCTTCCATTAACATTTTAATGTTATCCTCTGATTTCTTATAGAAAAAACAAAAAAAAGAGAGAACCTTTCCCCTGGTTTTGCACTAGAGAAATGCTGAACTTAGTGAGAGCAGACTTATGGATGCAGCTGCTCCATCCCCTGTATGAAGAAATGCTCTGATATCTGTAAAAGAATGAGGGGGGGGGGGGGGGGGGGGTACCCTGAGGACAGACCATTCCCTGGCATTTAATCACTTCATTTACACTCTCTCAGGGTATTTCTATGCAAATTATATGAAAAGGTCACACGGCAAAGAGGGATATCTTTTCTGTTCCTGACGCTGTTTATAAACAAGGTAAATGTCTACATACAGACAAGCCTACTGGTGTAGTAGCACAATTTAGATTCATCACTGGGTACTGCAGCAGGACACTTTGGTAGTGAATCCCAATCAGGAAAACTCTATCCTGATTCAACCAGAATTGGCTTCAGTACCTCAAAAGCAGCCGTCTGATCAGGAACATTTACCTTCAAGTTAAAGGGAGTCCTCATGTGGCTACTTGGGTTACTACAGTCACAAAAAAAAGCCTTGTTGATACTTTTCTTTTCTCTGGTCTACAAGAGAAAAAAAACAAAATATAAATTGTGATAAAGTGCCAGATAAAATAAAAAGTACAAGAATAGAAAATTATGGGACAGCAGTCCCCCTCCCATAAATCCCGATGGGGGATCCCTCTGAACTGCCCCACCCAAGGTTTCATCCATTTTTTCTTAATAAGGTTCTCATGGGAGTGTATCTTCTTTTGACAGTCTCAGGCTGGCTGTACCAGTTAGGTTGGATTGGTTGGTAGGCTTGTTTCAATATTAACATGCCGTTTCGTGTTGCCTATATTCTTAATGTGTTTGTTTTGTGTTTTTGTCATTGACTAGCTAGCTCAAGGTAGACTGCTCGCTCTCTCCTTTGAAATGTTTTGTGATCCAGGTTATTTGCTCTATACAATATTCACAATCAATTAAAAAAAAAAAGAAATGTTAAACTGAGAGGAAGATGAATTTGGTGACTGAAGTAATGTCATTGCAAGGCCACTGGATGTCACTCTCATCCAACTTTAGGCTTGCATATTAAGATAGCCAGACAGAAAGTGACTCAAAGTCAACTTACTAATAGCAAATATTGTTACTTTATAATAAAATGATCCTCCAATAGCCTTAGGAATACATGTAAGCCAATGTGAAAACCATACAGGCTGCCTAAGGAGTTATTGACCTGCCTTTGTTGTCACTGTCATGTTTTAAACATCTAGTCAGTCATCAAAATGTTAACACAGGAATTCAAACCTCAATGGGGTCACCTACCAAAGAGTTGAAACTGTGGAACTACTAACTCAGCTCAACCCATGTATCTACAGACTAATTTAACAATTTACTACTAAGTTTTACTAAGATGATCACAATGGTTCTATGACAAGCTGAACTAGTGTGAAAATAGACAAGAAATGTGATTGAAGTGAATACATGTAGGGACAAGAGATCTTTTTCCTCAGTTTTTTTCAAAATTTTATTTGATGACAATATACAAGAACATCTTGAGCACGAAGACCTTGCTGATTTTCCGGGCTCACTATAGGAAGATAAGAAGAACAAAGTTAGGACAACAGCACAAAATAACCATACAAATATATATTTTTAGGCCAAGACAAATAAATATTGTTTTATATATATATATATATATATATTGCTTTGCTACAAAAACAATGGTGAATTAATTAACTAAGACAAGATAATCCTTCAAGGAAGACCGCAACAAAAAAACAATTCAGAAACCATTTCAGTGAGAAATCCACTCTTTGGCAGACATTCAGGTCAGTTGCCTCACACTGGACACTTAAAACACTAAGTTAGACATGCTACGTGTCAGTTTTCTCTCTTTAACTAGCGGTTTTAAGCACTGAGCAACTTCAGAAGCACAAGAGTTGTGTCTAAGCAGCATGTTTTAAAATTGAGTCAAAGCACAGTACTCATGTCGGTTTAAATAATGCAAACCAGAGTGGGCCAAGGCTAGCAGTTATGCCCATTGCATCAAGAACAGTGGTACAAAGAATTGGGGTACAGGGGGAAAGTTATTAGGAAAGAGTTTGAGTCTTGACATAGAAAAGGGCAACACTGAAGGGAAACTGCAGGGTAAAGTAGGGTGAGACATGCACAGCTCTGGGTCTATCAGACTTTGATGTGCAACACAAGGCACACCATGCTTGTTCTGATTCTATACCTGAAACTGACACCTCATTTCTGCTAAAGAATTCCCCGGGAAGCAAAGTCAAGGGCAAAAGACAGAAGAAAGTAATGTTAACGTCTTGAAAAAAACAAACAAACAAAAACATGGCTAAAAGATCTCTGAAAGGATCAAACTGGCTGTTCTCCAGGGGACATGTTCCACATATGGGCTTTGGCCAATCAAACCATGGTAGACATGGTTGCACATCAGACATTTTAAAAGTTGAGTTGGACCTGAAGGACTCAGTCCAGTTGAATTTTCTTCCAGAGATCATTTCTAGGTGAGTGTAGGCTAATCTGACAGTGGTATCCAAAATAGGGTCTACAACACTATTAGTGTACAGTTCAATTCAAAATTTGTGTTAGGAGTAGGAATGACCAGCTAAATATTAACTGGTGGGACAAATCCCGTCCTGTGGATGCTACATCTACAGAGGAAAACGCATTAGCTTTTGTTGTGAATGGGTGGGTGAGGATGTGAAGGAGGGAGTTAGCTAGGATCATCAACTCTGGATTATCTGCACACGGCAGTTAGTCTACTTATGAACAACATTTACCTTCTACAGTTCCGGAAGAACAATTGATATGATTGGAAAGATGACAAAGGAAATTAAAACAGTAGAAGAGTTGCGTAAAAGTGAGAACAGGCTAGGAAAATAAGCGAGCAATGAATATTAAATCAAAAGGAAGCTATGTGCACTCAATTTGATGCTTTCCCTAATGTGCTTTCAAATAAGAAAGCGTGATCTACAATGTTGGAGACAATAAATTCTAGGTCCCTATGGCATCTTACTACAGGATTATCAGTGCACACAGCCAAGACTAAGGACCTGGCCAATGACTGTTGGCCAGGACACACAACACAAATTATATAATAAATCACTATGTCACACTACCTTTTTGCCAGTGGCACCCACGCTGGCCTTCTTGGTGCCTCGTACTTTCTTCATTCTGTTCTTGCGTTCCTTGCGCTGTTTTCTGGAGGACTTCTTTTTCTCATAGAGACCATGCTGAAGGAACACAGACATTTCATCAAAATCAATGAAACTCAATCAATTCACCAGGCATATATAAACAACCTCCACTAATCAAACTCAGGGCAGGGCATGGTTCAGGACATGGCTAATCAGCTGTGCTTTGGATTTCAGAAAGCAGTTCTGTCTAAAATGGTCAAGTAATTCTGAACCAACAAAAAAAAAAAACCAAAAACATAGCCCTGTTTTGTTTAAAGTTTTTTTTGTTTTTGCTGTCAGCCTGCCTTGAGTATGGTTTTGTCAGTTATTCTGAGAGCCCAGAATAATCTTAAGCAATTTATCCTTTTTAGATGATCTTGATTGGCAAGTTGCATTCAATTTTTGATATCAAATCGCACAATTGTGCATTGGTTGAGCACCATACCCCAGGCAACTAATCCTATCAATTGAGCTTGCAGAATATTAGTAAGGACAGCTTAGCCTATTGGGCAGAGAGACTTAACAGCAATATTTCAAGTTTAAATACATTTAAAATTGCCATGTACTGCACACTCAACCATGCTTCCCATCTTGAACATATGGTTTATTCACTCACCCTGGCCAGTCTGTGTTTAGGCTCGTTCTTCTTGGCGTAGTCTAAGGAGTCGTAGACCATTGCAAAACCTGTTGTCTTGCCACCACCAAACTGGGTCCTGAAGCCAAAGACGAACACCACATCGGGAGTAGTCTTGTACATTTTGGCAAGCTTCTCCCTGATTTCAGTCTTGGGGACTGTGGCCTTGCCTGGATGCAGGACATCAACGACCTGCAGCAAAGAAATGCAGTCAATATATGTATGTATAAGTGACCAGACAACAAAGGTCACAATGAGACCTGCACATGAAAACAATGCACGTTTTGAAAGCTTACCATTTGCTTCCTCTGAAGCAGCCGGTTCGTCATAAACTTCCGGGTCCTGACTGTCACTGTGTCGTTCTGAGAAGGGACAGGGTGGAAGTCAAGGATTGCTTTTACATCATTTCAACAATACACATCTACTCATCTTGCCACCTTTGGTTGCAACTAGCAAACAACAAAGCAGACTAATGCAAGGTTAACTTAGAACCATCTTTGTCCTTTTAAGAATAACTCATCTATTACTACAATCTGTCACAACAGAGTCCAACTGCAGCTCAGCTTCTCAGGGTTACCTAGCTGTTTGGCCGAAATGCCTGTTTGGCTGGCTAACCTGGCTAGCAAGTTTACTTCTTTAAACAGCTGAGTAGTTTCTGAACAATTGGCCAACCTAGAAAGCTGCTAACAATGTAGTAGTGACTTCTGTTGACTATAAACGATGGCCCCCTGGCTGCCAATACATAGTATGCTAACGTTAGCCATGCAAGACCTAGGGCAGAAGAGTTAACTAGCTAAACAATCACTTATGAAAACTGTCTGCTGCACAGTACTACGAGGCAGATTGTTCAGATCGCAAAATTGTGCTTTAATAGACCATATGAAAGGCACACTAAACCACGTTAAGTGCTGCCTGTAAAAACATCTGAACCGGTGAGAGAAGTCAAGATAGCATTTGGATGGGCCCACTGAGCTATCGCTGAGTCGGCTAACAGTATTTATTATCATGTTTAATACATCAATATTGCGATGTATCGATAATGCTGCCTTAAAGGAACATTTGGGACGCATAAAATGTGTTTTAATGAAAGGATGGCCTTGATAATCACAGGATTTTCCTAATAATTTTGGCCACAAGACTCACCATCTTGGCGTCAGCCTCGCTCAGGGACGTAGAAAAGGAAGCAGGACCAGCGGGCGGCCACAGAAATGCCTGCGCAGAATAGAGTGGCTGCGTTTGTCTTGCCTGATGTAAAATGTGAACTAAATTCAGAGAACTACAGGGAATTGGATTTGCGTTTGCCTCTGTAAATAAAATCTCTAGTTCAATATTGTGCGAAAGCGGGAGGACGAAGTGTGATTAAATGGGATTTAAAATGCATTAGGGCGCTGCATTCTCTCTTCTAAAACCATGCACTTTTTAATATTTCAATTGTTAAGAGTTAAAATGTGAGTTTGTTATTTTAAAGTGTAAAGCACAGGCCAGGGCGACTGGATGTGTAAATTAGAACATTGCGCGTAAATTGTTATAAACAGGTTCGTCGCAGTTAAGTAATTCCTCTTTGGTGCACTAGATGTCACTCGTTCAATGTCATTGAGAAGCAAACCACAAACGTTTTTAAAAGTTTAAGTTTAACTAGACCAGTGGCCGGGCGTTACTGTTTGCTAGACTTAAAGCACTACTGTGGAACAGCCCCCAGCACTGATGTCGCTAAAAGTCGAGTTTAAATCTATGCCAAGATGCCAAACACAAACCAACTTCACTGACAAGTATTCGCGTTCGCGGCAGTTTACACATCAAAACAAAACCGTTTTTTTTAGTAGTCCAACCACTTGCCAGACAGGAATAATGGTCACTCACTTTAGACCTAAACCCTTATACAAGTTATCACCAGTAAATTAACCACACTTATTTCTTTGCTCACAGAACCCTGGATATGTTATACAGTTCAATTATTCATGGGTGTGATGAAAAATAGAAATCTGAGGCAGAATTTGTACAAACAAACTCAAGCATTTCATCTCAACTGTGAGACAGAATTAGTATGTGTGTAGAAATAGTATGTCTGTGTGTCAGTATGTACTACAGAACATGTCTCTGGACCAGTGTCACCAAGACAAATTGTTGTGTTTACTATACTTGGACACAGAGGCAGACTGGGATAAATAAAAGAATTGACTTTTGACCCGGACTGGCTACTCAGAACCTTCCCAGAGATGCTCTCCCCCTCACAATATGGACATGTGTAGAACAAAGTATTACTAGATATAAAGTTTGTTTTTTAAGTAATCTTTAAAATCAATTTGGCATTTTACATATAGAGGGATTCATTTCTATTTTCCCACTTTTCCCAACATTTGGATAAATTATTATGTATCCCATCATGGGGTAAAACAGAGATAGAGATGATAATATATATACAACACAATCAGTCTCACACAGTCTGTTTCTCAGCATATGAAAGTTAAAATGGAAGATGGAACAGTGATGCACTTATGACCCTTCTCCCTCTCCAGTAGACAGGATCAGCCAGCCAGGGACTTTTTTGTGTCGGTCTGGCTTGGCTCACAGGAAAACTCCCAGTACTCCAGATGGCCAGTCCCCCTATGCTTGGCAGTTGAAGTTATTCTCATTGTGGTGTGGGATGCAATACTTCACAAGAGTGAAGAGGTTGAGTGTCTGAGTGTATGTTTTTTTTAAGTACCCTCGAAATATCCCATAATAGCCGCTGATTATGTATGCTGCAGTTTCTCAGTTCGATTAAATGAAAAGAAGAGGCTACAAGAAAGGCCATTTAGAGGCAATGTGTGCCTGAACTTCACATGTTTTGCACTAAGATGAATCATAACATTTTTGACTGTCATGTTGCCTTTCACAAAGTGGTCCCAGAGTTTTGAGCAGACCAAGAGAACATTCTTTAAATCTCCTCAGGATATTTTACACCAAGGTTTTTTTTTTTCCAGCCATAGACCCAAATGAGAAATTTAGCCTCTCACCAGCAATGGGCCCATGATGAATTTTGGGTGTAAATACATTGTATGATAAATCAGGTGCACACAGTAAAACTTTTTGCTGAGGTCATTTAACATAACATAACAGCTTTACATGATGTTCTCTCAAGGCACATGTTATTATACTCCTTTAAGGCTCAATCTGAAATTGGAGTTTGTTTACATGGTGACATATTTAAGACTTTTTCCACTTTAAAAAATTTGCTAAGCTGTTGATACAAGGACTAACAATATATCACAGATAGACAGGCTTTTTTAAAATGTATTTTGAAGATGTACATTTTACATTGTGTACATTTGTCCTGTTTGGAAAGGCCCTTCTTTGGGATATTATGGGATCCGAAAGATTAAAGAACAGATTACTTTCCATCTGCATGGCCCACATTTCACAAGTCAGGGTGTACATACTCATAAGGCACTCAACAGCCCCATGTTATAGATACCTGTTTGTCATTTCAATATAAGCATTAACTGGGTAGTATAAATAATGCTAATTCTTGATGAAACCACATTTTCTTTGTTAAAGAACTTTATTGATCTTACTGCAACAGTGTCCACTGGCATTGGCATTTCATCGAAAATAAAGTAAATTAAAATCAGAACAGAAAGTTACAGTAAGTTTGTTTCAATTCTCTCTGCAACATACAATGTTAAGCCCTCAATGTCAAACCAAACTGACTTGAAATTAATCTGCAATATGAATTTGGATGCCATCATATAAATTTATTTTTCTAGCCCAAAAATGTGCAATTCAAAATGGGTGCAAGCAAACCCTCAACACATTTAACACCAACCATGGCCAGAGTTAATTACGCCAAAACAGAAAAAAAAAATATTTGATAGACATAATTTCTCCCATTCAGTCATTCCAATCATCAACAAACTGATAATATGAATGAACTGAAAAACTGGTATTTGAGTATGATTTTATATGCAGAGTTCATAGCTGCTACTTGGACAGTAGTACAATCAGAGGATTGAACTACCATTGTGACAAGGAAAAACCGGTGGGCCTCACTGAGCATGTGGGGCTCTTTTGAAGAGTAATCACATGCAGCTGTTGCCATTCTCCATTTCACCACACCAGATAATAACAATAAGTAAGCCATCACACTTCGGAAAGCCAACATTTCACAGCTGTGTGAGGAAATATGTATAACAAAGTGACCATTTAAAAAATAATTATTTTTCTCAGCTGCTAAATACAATATAACCTGTTGAACGTTACAGTGAAAAAATAAACAAACAAATCTGTTGGGAAGTATAAATTGATGACTCGGAACCTAGTTTTAGTTACTGCATTTTATGTAAAGTAATGTAATGTAATGTAAGGCATGGGCAGATACACTTAGCACAAGAGAATGAGGAAATGTAAAATGGATTAAGGACACTGGGGACAGATTTGTAGATTAGATAGTATCTAGCTAACCCAATGCAAACAACTTTTTTCTGGTTCCTTGACACTACTAACAAATCAAAAGGACTGTCTGGGTTTAGACCCAAACAAGTCCTTAACTTGCTGAGAAGAGTCTGTGTATAAGTGCAATGTGGCAGATGATTTCCAACTAGTCACTGATTCACAAAACCAGCCATCTTAAATTATGCCATCTCCTTATTTTTTTTTAAACTAAGAAAATGTATTCAAAAATAAAATGCATATAAAAGACCTGGATAATTTCAAGTTTTCAAAAATCACCTAATATATCACCCAAAAATGACTATTGGGACATAACCATTTTGTTGTAAATGTTCATGTGGTCTGAATATTCTAAAACACCTGACAGAGGTCACCAAGTACTACCTCCTTGCTAAGTTTTATCAAATCATCAGCACAAGGCTCTTGCCAACACAACATACCAGGTAACTCAAGAGAACCATCAAATTAGAGAAAAAGTTTCTAAACTTGTTTTGGCAGGAGGGAAATATGTAAATGAAATTGCTACAGCAAGGTCACAATAGTGATGAAATGGCTGCCTTGATAAACATTTTTATATTAATTTAATTCTAAATGAAAAGCCCATTTGCAATCATGATATTTATCATATGCCTTACATAATAGTGTGAAATAATCAATTTGCTGAGTTCAAAACAGTTAAATCATGGCTTGAAAGTCACAGCGGAAGTTTTCCCCTGGAAACAGGAATGTTATGTTGGCGATGAACGGTAGAATATTGGAATGGCATTAAAATCTTCAGCCAATTCTAAAATAAAACAACACAGCATCCCTTTTACATACCATACCTTCATTGGACACTAAACAGACTAAAGAACTGATAAGAGATTGTGGAGCTTTTCAAGTAGTTCCAAAAAGCAGAACATTTCACTTAAACAATAATGTACTTAAGACGGCCTTCAAAATCAAAGACTGTGATGGATATCAAACCTTTTGAATGATTCTAAGGCCAGGACTGAAAGGTAATGTTTTACACATCCCATTGAATATACCCTTGAGTATTATCGGTTTTACAGTGTGCTCTGGTAAGGATCTTGATTTACAGAATGATGATCACAGTAAGCTTTGAGATGAGCACTGTGAACTGGGTACATAAAATGAAGGTCCTTTTGCTTGTTGTGGTTAATTTATACGGCTACTGGTAACGATGGAACCTATTCAAATAAACCCTCTACCTAGTTTCCAGAGTTGGCCACACCGTGCTTTATGATATACTGTATCCCCATGGTTCACACACATCACATCCAGCAGCGAGACAGAGAGCTAAAGAAGATGGCTGCCATGAGGGCTCACAACACTGGTTTCTACAAGCCAAGCCACTGGCACATGTATGCCAGGTTATTTGCTTCTGCTGGTGCGGTTCCAATCTGTTAGATGTCCATTTCAAACTGGGCGTCATCACCTTGAACACAAAAAAACAACACGGTGTCGAGGCACGTCTGGAATAGGCTTGGTCGTTGCTGTAGCTGTTAGTAATCTTTACATTCAGAACAACAGAGGGTGTGTCTCTCTACAGTATAACAAGTGAATGACGTGAGCGACTGACTATAATAGACGTGCTTCATAAAAATATGTATAATCATATAAGTAGTAGGGCAAGTTACTCCATCCATATAGATATACTTACCAGCTCCCGGCTTGCCACCGTGGTTCTTGATGTGGTTGTTGGCTTCATTCTTCCTGTTCTCACGCAGGACATTTTGGCTGGTCACCCCAGGGATCACAGGCAGGTGGGCTGGAGGGGTCTGGGCAATAGGAGAATTACGCCTGTCCAATAGGAACTTACGGTCATAGATGATCCGGGTTCCTGTAGCAGGAGACACATATCAAATTTGTGTCACTCATTCTCCATTTGAAGAAATATCAGCATAGTGAGTAGCAAGACCAGCCTTCAGCCCGGATTCAAGACCCCGGATTATGTTGTACACAATCTTGAGTATAGAGTGACCTTTGTATGTATGTATGGTAACATTATAATATTCCTATAGGGAATGTTAGTACTATTATAGTTTCGCTGTGATCCTTGTAGTATCCTTATAAGATTCACTACAGTTCTTTTTATAAGGGATCTGTGCACTGTAAATAATCACAAATCACAAATGTACCTGTTCTCAAAACTATTTGATATATTACCTATGAAGTTGTTTGTCACCACATTCCTATTTGTCACTGTCACAAAGAAAAAAAACCATCTTTGCTTTCTTTAAATATAATAATTTCAATAGGGTACAATGCATTTATCTGAATCACTGCGCTGCAAACCAACCAATCATGCAGCAGCCAGGAAAGGTAGGGGCGGGTCAAAGCATTGTTTTTGTTTTGATCGGTCTGACAGGGCTGCCGAGCAGCCTAGGCCCACCGACAGTAACAGAAAAGGTTTTTATAGGTAGCACGATCACGCCAAAATGCAACTACCCCACATTTCGTTAAACATATGACAATGCAAACGCGAGATGTCATTACCTCCCGGAGTGGTTGAGAATAAAGTGCCTCCAGGAGTAGTACAATAGTCATGAGGTAGCTGCGTTGTGTCGTTGATCAACACCGTCCTGGTCGGGATGGCCCTGCTCTCGCTAAACTGACGACTGGTCGACATTTCAGCGCCGATTCGGTGACAATTCCAGCACTTGAAGAAACTAGGTGCTTTTATACCCCGACGGACGGTGGAACCCCGGACCTTTCCACTCTTATATTTCTTCCCAAAAGCTTTCTTGGTTCTCCTTTCGTCCTCCCAGCCGTCAGCACCGTCCCCTCCCTCAGCAAGGCAGGAAGCACAACAAGCTGCAGGAGGAAATGAAGTCGACGTGCGGGGGAGGTAACGGTGCCAGCCATATAGTCTGTGGGTTAAAGTCTGGTTAAACTCATTGAAAGTACTTAGGAAAACTAACGCCCACGTTAATTACTTAACAAGCTTATGAGATACTGGAATTATTTTAGGGTTGTAGCTAACGTAACACTGCTAAAATAAGCAGTAAGCAAAATGCGAGGTTTTAAACAAATCAGAGGGTGTTGCAAAAAAATGTCACTAAACATATAAATACAATAAAAATCCCATTGGCAAAGACAGTACTGAAATGTGTACGATTTGTTTTTACTTTTTACCTTTCATTCTGAGATAGGATAAAAAAAACTGTGATAATTGCAAAGGTTTGGTTACAAGCCCCACTCTACCGGCAAACCGCTGGCTTCAAATCAAGCGTATGCTTGTAGTCATGGTCATTATGCTGCCTTCAAGTGCTCCTTATACATTCTCGGAAAAAGAATTAGCACGAATTCAAGTGCATTGATGGGAAATAAGAAAATGGACCCTGTAACAATTATTTTGATTTCTTTGATTTATTTTAGAGATCAAGCGACAGAGAGCTACTTTCTGATGCAAATGCATAACGAAGAGGAGAGAATGCATGTAACTGATGGTTTCATTTATTTAGTAGCCAAATATTGTTGTATATATTACCAAATGTTGGCACAGCTTCCATTGGTCTGCTATTTTGGTCAATTTCTGCTTTGTTGCCAGGCCTAACATCTCTGCATCTCGACTATCATAAACTGGGTTTCCCTCCATGTATCTTTATCCAAAGGATGATGTATCGAATTAGGCTTAATATAAATATTATTTCCATAATATTTCCTCAATAGCTCAAATGGCTAGTATGCTTGCTTGAGTCCGATTTCTGTTGATAAACAAACGATACGATAAATATAGATAGAATTGTAATCATTAAATGCACGATAACATCACATCATCTATTTTCTATTAGATGTGTTGGCTGATGTACTGTAACTACATTGTGTTCCTCCCCAAATTACCATTTTTCCGAGAGCCCTGAAGGCATCATCAATAAAGCGCGCAGGCGTTGCTCTTGTACTTCCTCTCTAGACGTCGCATCAGGGGACGCTTACTTCGCCAACTCCCGTCACAGAATTAGGCAAGAACACAGATCTACGATTAAACATGAGCTTCACAGTCGAAGAAAGGGGAACCCCAAACAATTTGAGCTATCGCTTGTTCTTCAGTAAGTATTACATGTTGAGAGTTGTGTCTTTGTTTGCTAGTCTGGGGAATCGGCTCAAGCTCTGCAGCCCCCCCGCACTCTTCCACGTGTCACTTGTTATTCATTGCTGCTGGTTGCATCATTTCGCTTTAGGCGTTGAAACGTTTTCATTTCATACACGGAAAATTACACACAGACATCCAGTTTGTTCAAAAATTCTCATCAGACAGCTGATACAGTGATATGTGTCCCCAATAGTTATGCCGGTTGAAAGGGTAACTAGCGTGACATGGCTCATATTTCGTTGCTGCTTCATACACAACTTGCTAGAAGCAGAATTGTGTCGAGCGAGTTCTTTTTACCGAGATAAAAGACAAACTACTTCTCTCTATTAGATGGTTTATTAAAGATAACTGCAAATACAGCAAGCTTGGCCAAGGACTCAGTCCGCTTTAGAAAACCACAGTCAGCACCTGTTACTCTGTAGCCAACATCCACGGAGAGAGCCCCGTTATTTTGAACACGGATACAATTATAACATTAGAGCGGAGCTCTCACAATTATGATTGGACAGCTAGGTGGAGAGGGGCCATGGTTTAGACTTGGCTCTCCCTTGTTGGTGCACAGGTATAGTCCAGACTCTTGGCAACACGATCCTCCAATCCGGGGAAGCTGCACCCTGCAAAGGAACCCTCCCTGCTCTGTGATCTATGTGTTCCAACTGTCAGATTGTGCTCTTCTCGAAAGCAGGCAGCTACTATGTGCTTATGTATGTGTGTGTGTGTGTAAGCGTGGGTGTAGGCTACGTGCATCAGCTTGTCTGTCTTCCTGTCATTCTCACCTGTAGCCTTGAGCTATTTCCTGTCTCTGTAACAGGAAACCGGCCTTCTCTTACTCAGTGCACTGTGTGTCTGTTAATATACTAATGCATGATATGTTGTGCAATGCTCTAGCTTCAACTTCTGGTAAAGGTAACCCACACACGCTTGTGTGTGTGTGTGTGTGTGTGTATAAGCGTGGGTGTAGGCTACGTGCATCAGCTTGTCTGTCTTCCTGTCATTCTCACCTGTAGCCTTGATCTATTTCCTGTCTCTGTAACAGGAAACCGGCCTTCTCTTACTCAGTGCAGTGTGTCTGTTAATATACTAATGCATGATATGTTGTGCAATGCTCTAGCTTCAACTTCTGGTAAAGGTAAATATAAAATCTCCACAAATGCTATGTTTTTTTTTTTGTCCACACACTGGCACATGTCAGGGTTTGTTCCACTAGTTTCTCTAGACGTTGGGACACACAAATGTACACTTGTGTCTTCCCGCCATATTGATATATTGCCTGATCTTACTCTCTTACAGAAAATGCTGATGGGAAATACATCTCACCATTCCATGACATACCAATATATGCTGATGAGGGTCAGGTAAAGCAGCCTCTGTTACATGTGTCAGTATGCACCCTTAACACCTAGCCACTGTTGAGTTTCTCCTCAATGCTGCCATGAAGATTCAATTTTAATGGTGCAATCATTGACCTCAGTTTCATTAGGCAAGAACACAGTCATAGTCAGTTTGCCAGCGCAATGGCCTTTACCCTTTACTTTCTCAGTATAATGTCACAATCCCATGTGATTGCACTGGATTATCTAGTATCTTATCTTTCTGTTTCTATTTGGATATTACCTGCTCTCATACAAACCTAACCAGTCATAAATGAATAAAAGGCCTTATGTAGTTTATTGTCTTAACATGGTATTTATCAAATAGTCAAACTGTTTCATGTTCAAGTAGATTTGGATCGATGAGGCAGTTATGTAATATGTTGGAATAGAAACTTTCATATAATTGTTAATTTGCCCGGTATCAAGACAGATTCTTCTCTCTTACAGAACATCTTTCACGTGGTAGTTGAAGTACCAAGATGGACAAATGCCAAGATGGAGGTAGGAATCCCAAATGATCTTCCATCAGCACCTTTTGATTCTGCTTTGATGTGAAATCTGATTGTCATTATTTGAATAATTTTAAAACTGCCACCCATAAGTATTTTATTGCGATGTAGTCCAAAGTTTGAGGCACTTAAATTGCATATAGGCTGTCATGAATGCCTATCAGCGCTTAAATCAGTATTTATTTATTTAGGGTGTCAAAAGAGTAACTGCTGTCCAATTTATTTTCAGATAGCTACAAAAGACCCATTGAACCCGATAAAGCAAGATGTGAAGAAGGGCAAGTTGCGTTATGTTGCCAATGTGTACCCACATAAGGGCTACATATGGAACTATGGAGCAATACCCCAGGTTTGTTTCTTTGTTTGAAAGCCTTTTTTTTTTTTTTTTTGGAGACACTGTTACATCTTCCCGGTGGAAAATTGTTACGATTGTCATCAGTCACATGATATTGTAAGCCTTTGGAATGTGAAAGGCTAAATGTATTTTTTAAGTTCTGCTGACGGGGCTTTTTTGCTTCTTGACAGACATGGGAAGATCCAGCGCACAAAGATGGTGACACTGATTGCTGTGGTGACAATGACCCCATCGATGTTTGTGAAATTGGCAGCAAGGTAAAACACCGGCTCATAATTTCATATTCTTGTGAACCTCCAACAGCCTTGTGCAAATGTTTGCCATCTTACATTGAATCTTGAATTAGTGATTATCAAGGAAAAAAAGGATAATACTGCTGCTTGCTCAACCTCCTTTGGGGCACAGATGTACAATGATATGAAACTGCCTCTCTAGGTGTGTTCCCGTGGGGAGGTAATCAAAGTGAAGGTACTTGGGGTTTTGGCCATGATCGATGAGGGCGAGACTGATTGGAAAGTGATTGCAATCAACATAGAGGACCCTGAAGCCAACGACTTGAACAGTAAGCATGAGCTTCGTTAACGTAGCACACCAATTTCATTTTTAACTTTTTTTTTTCTTCTTCTGAATTTCCAAGCCGTTGTGCATCAATCACACTCTAAACTCGCTCTGCTGTTTTAGACATTAGTGATGTACGGCGACTGAAACCTGGCTACCTGGAGGCCACGGTGGACTGGTTTAGGAGGTACAAAGTTCCAGATGGGAAACCAGAGAACCGGTTTGCCTTCGATGGAGAGTTCAAAGAGAAGGTCTGCACCTAACACACCTCAGTCTGACTTAGTCATTATTTTTACTGTAACAAATCATTGGCTTTATCTTGAGCAGTTTTCTGCTTTACCAAAGTTGCCTTGCCTTCTTTTACAGAGCTGTTGTGCAAGATACTGTTGCTTAATATATTAGTAAGATCGGATGATAATATTTACAGTTGCTTGGAAATTTCTGAAAGTTTTAGAAAGGTCATCTGAACTTGAGTTTAAAAAAATCATGTTCAGGTTTTGGCCTTGACATAATTCATTTCATTGTGAACAGTGTTTCAACTAAACAATCCCTCTGTTTCAGGACTTTGCCATTGAAACAATCAAGAGCACTCACAAATTCTGGAAAGCTCTCATTTCCCAAAAGACCAATGCTGGGGAACTGAACTGGTAAGCAGTAATTTTGAACTTGCATGTTTTTCACTGCATACAGCTAAACAAATACAGTGAAATAAATGCATTTTGACACCACAGCAGTTATGGTTTCTTGATCACGAATGACCATGCCCATTTTATCACACGATGCAGCAAAAACACATGCTTTTCGGCTGGTGACAGTTCTTATTGCTGCTCAGTGTCTGAGGCTAAAGCTGTTGTTGATGAGGTCAGTACCCTTTTGGTCATCTCTTGTTGCAGCATGAGATTTGAAGCTACAATGTCATTTCTTTTCTTATTTTGTATTCATACATTAGACATCATTCTTCCTTATGCATTAAGTCAAAATTGATGGATATCTTTTGTCTCTATTTTTAGACATGTCCTTGTGGAACAGAAGAACCTATTCCCTCATCAGGTAGCAATTTCCTGTTCATAATACCCAGATACTTAATTATAGAAGTGTGTTGATTTGTTCCTGTATAATGTATTTGAGATCATGGGGGAGGGGCTGAAATTTTATCAATCTTGTGTGATAGCGACACTTCTGTTTTTCTATTTGCAGTAGACAAATGGTTCTACTATGAGAGGAAGTAACCGAAGAGCTGGTTGGAATGGACCAGAATGCGTGCCTCATCTGTTGAAGGCATACTTGAAGATGGTACACTTGGAGCAAACGTAGATGGGATTAGTGTTGGATTTACTTGCAGATGCAAAATACCACATAGATACTGTAGGGGGGATATAACTTAAAGCACTTAGGTGTTGGCCAATTCATTTTGACTTATTTAACAAGGATCTCTTTGGAGATATGCCGTCAAACTGATTGTACAGGTAGTTTGCCGAATAGCTACTTGTTCCCTGTATGAGACTGAACTGCTTTAATAAAGCTTTTCTGTCAAATTATTATTGAGATGTGTATTTTATTATTTTTTTAAAGGCTGAAAAATAAAACTATTGCAGACCATTTGTCTCTTGCATAATTTGTTCTGTGTTAAGAACAGTACATGCTGTACTCTATTGCTGCCTCGACTCAAGGTTTGGATTAATGAGTAGAGTTAGTTGTGTCTGAGGGTTTGGATTGCCAGTTTGATTTCATGGTGCATTACTGACCTCTGCACTTAGCATTTGCATATTTTGTATAGCTTTATATATATCTTTTTTATTCCTTATTTTTATTATTCCTATTGGAATTTTTATTCTTAGTATTATTCTATGTCTTGGCTGCTGTAACAAAGAAATTTCCCCCCAAGGATTAATAAAGTACCTACCTACCTGATTTCCATTGACCTGTACTTCCCCTGTTATGTGATTCTACCACCCCCTGGTGTTCACTCGTTCCACTTACATGTATTCCTTTCTCTGCGATGTAATATCTTCAGCTGTAAACTGTTGGCTATTTTATTTTCTTTCAGATAAGATATCCTTTGATATAGGATCTGGTTTCCGTAACTTAACTGTTTTATTGTTTCATATCTTGAAAATACCCCCCCACCCCCCTAACCAACTCCTATGTTAAAAAACAGTGACGTAGTTCCGGTGAACTGTCAAATTTGCACCTGTCAATCGACGGAAAAAGCTTGGACCAAAAAGCAGCGGACCGGGCAGATCAAGGTAAAAGAAAAGCCAATAGATTTATCTTTTCCCAAGTTTTCCTCTATCACCCAACTGGTTGAAAAGTTGTCCTTGTTTGAATAAGTTAACGTAATGGTATAGTTTGTTATTGTGGACCGCTCGCGGCACTCAGGCTGTTTACCAAACCTAGTGTTTGTTTAATATGAGCTCACTGACATAATTGTTGACGTGTAATAAGTTGCTTTGTGGTAATCTTACCTAAAATCACCATAATACTCATATCTGTGGCGTTTATAGTGACCTTTATGCTGTTTTAAGATGTATATTGGGTTTTGCTAAATGTCTATTATCCTCGTAAGGGAACACCGTCTGGAAAACAACTATTCTTTTAGAAAAATAAGAATTAAAGGTCATACTTTCTAGTTAAGGGTTTTATTGTTTACATTTGCCAAACGGAAACATTTGTATCATTAGAAAACAATTGACTATTGGTTAATTGCTAGAAATAGTAGTCATTGAAGTCCTCGCTATTCACTGTAATGGGCACATCAAGTTCAACTGAGAGTGACAGGTGTGTGTGTGTTTGAGAGAGAGAGGGGAGGGCGGGGGGGTCGAGTGTCATAGCCACAATTTGTCATAAAAATAGTCTGAGGAAGACCAGTGTGACTCCAGACTGTAGGAGAGTGAGACAGCTCTCAGACCAAACTACAGTACACATCAAGCGTCTTTGTATCTCGTTTTAATTCCCCTTCCCATCTGTTCCAGTCTTCATACTGGGTGGCTTGTGTGATTACTCAGAGCTTACACATACCAGCAAAGTAATCCAGGGGCAGGAAAATTACAGTCTAAACAATGAGCTTCAGTGCTAGAATTTACAATGCAATGCTTTCCTTTTGTAATAGGATTTATAGGTTAAATGCTTTATACTTTTTTGTTGGCTGATTATTTTAACATTGGCCCCTATGTTTTAAAGGTGTCATTCATTTATGTAATTATGTGTGTGAGGGGGAGGAGATTTAGTGAAGGTCATTGCTGTAAATGAAGATGACTGCAGTTGGAAACTCAATTAATCACTGATTAATGTTTTGCGTTTTTCTGTATGTTTCTCTCCTCTAGCATAATAAACAATAACAGGTATAATATCTGTATTACAGGCAGTCAAGAGACATGTCTTTTATATTTGACTGGATCTACAGGGGTTTCAGCAGTGTCTTGCAACTATTAGGTAGAGTATCATGCTAAGATATAACTTAGATATCACCAACTTTTTGTATATGTAATATGTCTTACAAAAAAAAGATTTCCCTAGCACTCTATTTCAAGTCCATGAAATATGCCGTGCTCTGCTGACTGAATCACATTGTGCTATTTGACATTAAAGTGTGTTATTGTTCCTACCCTCAGGGTTGTACAAGAAGACTGGCAAGCTGGTGTTTCTTGGACTAGACAATGCTGGAAAAACAACACTGCTGCACATGCTCAGAGATGACAGGCTAGGACAGCATGTGCCCACGCTACATCCAAGTACATCAAAACATTGAATAAATCTTCTGTTAGTAGGGCTGTAGGTGTTCCTTTGCTCCATTACTTATCTAATGTCCATAAAATACTTTCACTCTGTCTGCAGCATCTGAGGAGTTGACTATTGCTGGAATGACCTTCACAACGTTTGATCTTGGTGGTCATGTACAAGGTAGAAATTATGGCTATTGTGTCTTATTTTATTTTAAAAGAAAGTTACAGCTTTTAAGTGATGTTGAGGCACTGGCAGCTACCACTTGTGGGTCTTTCATAAATATTGATGTCTGACTCACAGCACGAAGGATCTGGAAGAACTACCTCCCAGCCATAAACGGTATAGTCTACCTGGTGGATTGTGCCGATCATGAGCGACTAGCGGAGGCTAAAGTTGAACTTGATGTAAGTTACATCGCTGTCACTTCTATATCAGCAGCTGTCAAAGTGATTGTCCATAGCTGTTGTTTGGTCTATATGCTATAACATTTCCTGTCTCCAGGCCCTGTTAACAGATGAAACCATCTCCAACGTCCCAGTTCTCATCCTGGGGAATAAGATAGATCGGCCAGAAGCCATCAGTGAGGATGCACTCCGAGGAGTGTTTGGTCTTCATGGTCACACAACTGGAAAGGTAAGGAACAGATAGTTTAACACACAAATGGCTCCACACAAATGTTGATTTCTGGCATCTAATCATGTTAAAGTAGTTTGAGATGCCACATATTTATTGTTAAAATCTATCCTTCTTAATTGTGGTTTTCTTTTCAGGGTAAGGTGTCCCTTAAGGAGCAGAATTTGAGGCCAATGGAGGTTTTCATGTGTAGTGTGCTGAAGAGAGAGGGATATGGGGACGGTTTCCGCTGGCTCTCCCAATATATTGACTGATTCACAGCTCATTTTCATATTTACCTGATTTACCATGTTTTCGATGCACAAAAGGACAGGCCCCACACAAAACTACCTGCTGGAAGAATATTTTAATAATTTTGCTATATTTATTCAAGTGTGACTGTGCCATTTAGGACCTAATTTCAAATAATGTTTTTGTATTAATATACGCTGTTTTCCTCATTTTTTCAAACAAATTTGTGAAGTGCAGTTACTAAGCATTATTCTTTATGCTATGGTTTCTATCATTACTTGAAACATGTAGGGAATTCTCTCCATTTAAAACAGAGCAGTAGCCTCTTCCATATAGAACATGTCATCGCTGTGAACCAGTTTCTGACCTGGGTTTATTTTTAGCCATTGGTGTTGGCTTACACTGAAGGTCGATTTGTTTAACATTTTGTGCTCAGAGTTACTCTTGCTTTATTGAGGAAAAAAAACAGGCAAGTTTGTTAGTACAGGTGAAACTTAATTTGCTTATATTTACTGTATTTCCTTCTCAGTGGTGGTACCATCAATCCTAGAAGAATGGAGCTTTTTCTCTAGAAGGTGTTTTAGTGATCGGGTGCCATATGATTTATTGCATTTTTTTAATCAAGGAAGAGTTTACCACTACAAGCCGATCATATGAATGTGACCACAAGTGCATTAACTGATGTTTTGATGTGAGCTTTATTTGTTTGTGATCAGGTGATGTAAGCAAATCATATTTGCCTTCAATGGGAATACCCACATACCTAAGCTTAGAAATGCTGAATCACTGTGAAATGACTTGAGTACTTTGTGACTATTGGCTGCCCATAGCATGCAGTAATGATATGAGAGTACTTGGGTGGTACTTAAAAGCAGGGGTGTAAAGTACTTGAGTAATTGTACTTTGTTACAATACTTAAGTAATATTTTGGGGGATTTGTACTATACTCAAGAAGTATTACATTTAAAAAAAAAAAAAGATACTTTTTACTCCTTACATTTAAATTTCAGACCTTCCAAGTACAAGTAAACTTTAAATTAGTATTATTTTTTTCATTGGCTGAACTAATAGCGCCACGGCCGTACTTTATTTAGAACCAATAAGATCCCTATCAATGGAAAATTAACCTGCCCATACCCATGCTTATTGATCCTTGTGCAAGACCAGAAAGCAGGGATCTTTGATGACACCTGCTATCAGAATATGACAGTCAGAGAAGCTACAGAAGATGGCCACTAACGTTACAAGTGAAGAGGACGAAACGATCGGCACCCATGTTTGGTCAATACTGGCTAGCTGAACCCATTTGTTTCCACTAGCATTGATACAAAATGCTACCAAGCTTCCAGTGAACAGTAACCATAGTGCCAATTTGAAAATGCTTTTCAAATCTTTGATAAGAACCTTAGGATGTGCGATATTGAATTGGCTTTCCTGGTGTCACAATTGTCTTTAGTGATGTTACAATTGGCTTTTGTGATGTCAAAATTGGCTTTAGTGATGTCACAATTGGCTTTTGCGGTGTTACGATTGGCCTTTGTGGTGTTACCATTGGCTTTAGTGATGTCACAATTGGCTTTTTTGGTGTTACGATTGGCTTTTGTGATGTCAGGATTGGCTTCAGCCATGTCACAATTGGCCTTTGTGATGTCACAATTGGCTTTAGTGATGTCACAATTGGCTTTTGTGATGTCACAATTGGCCTTTATTATGTCACAATTGGTTTTCGTGGTGTTACGATTGGCTTTCGTGATGTCACAATTGGCTTTTGTGATGTCACAATTGGCCTTTATTATGGCACAATTGGTTTTCGCGGTGTTACAATTGGCTTTAGTGCATTTAGTGAAGTAATTTTAATGCAAAAAAGTGTCTTCTGTTCTTTAATTTTAGAATTGCCTTGAGTACATATAACTTTTTGACTTTTACTCAAGTGTATATTTAGCTAGATACTTCGACTTGTAATTGTACCCATACTTTAACTTAAGTATAATTTCTGGGTACTTTTTACACCCCTGTTTAAAAGTAAGGCAAAGGTACGCATGAAATTACCTATTAGTGCAATATTATCCATTATTTTGTAAATTATGTCTACTCTTATTTATATTATATAATAAACACTTGGCTTGCCTTATGTTTGTTACAGCTAGCTAATCAACTCTGAAGTGATGTATCTGTTGCCCAGGGTAGGTCATATTGATACTGAAAAACATGTATGAAGTATGAGCATAATAAATATTTTTGACAATCCTCTAAATGAAAATGAATTTTGATTCACTACCATGCATTTTTATTTCATTGCCAACACATTGAAGCTGGTTATCAAACTATGGTACCTCAACGCCCATCGGGGATACACCAGGTAACAAAACAAACAGGCTATGTGGTCCCGCCTCCTTAGTTACCATTGGCTCTGTTCGTAACTACACTTAACCAATCACGTAATCGTTGGCCTTTCGTCATTTCCTTTGGGCCAATGAAACACAACCAGGAAGTATAAATCAACACGCTAGTAAAATATCTACAATTTATGTACCAGCAATGCTAGTGTAATAGTTCTAACGTCGGAATCACTTAATGCTATATCTACCCAACATGGTGTTTGGAATTATCGTTCTAATTTGCTAGTTTTGCAAAAATTTCAAGTATCTTCGTTGCCTGACAACTTCTTTTGCACATGCACAAAGTTCATGCACAAAGTTCATCGACATTGGTGACGGAATGGAGTTAATCGAGAAGTCCTGCTGTGTTGTCACCGTGTCGGAGTCTTTTTCTGACAAGAGACCCGTGAGCTTTAGTGGAGTCATCCTCAATCGCCAAACTGGAACGGTGATTTGTAACGGTCTCTCGTTTTCCCGTTTTATTAAGGATAAAGAATGTTTTTCTGCAAATCCCAGATTCCTGCTACCGCAAAGTTTTAGTGAAAAACTTAAAATACGTTTGAGTTTTTCTGAACAGCGAGATCTGGACACAAACCAATGTGCATATGAAGCACGCACAGTCTCCAGAAGCAACACAACACGTCAACGTGAAGCTACAGCCGACTTATTGATGCTGGTTGACTGCCTGGAATTCAAAAAGGCTTTCCTGGCAATTTTCCAAGAGGCTGACAAATGGCGTTTCCATGGCAGCGAAGAGGATGAGGAACTGATTAGAGACTCTAAGTTCCTTAGCTGGTTTGCTGTACTCAAGGCAGGTCTTGTGGACGATGCCCCAAATTCAGGAACCATACCCTGGGAGAACAGCTCCTCTCTCCAAAAAGGATGCACAGTTGTTGCATGTGGCTCTCCATTTGGTTCTCTCTGCCTAGATCTCTTCATCAGCACCCTTAGCAAGGGTATCATCAGTAACCTAGCTGGGGAGGACAATGCTCTCATTCTCACAGATGCCCGCTGCCTTCCAGGCACTGAGGGTGGGGGTCTCTTTCTACCTAAAGGCAACCGTGCATACCTTGTTGGCCTGATTGTGTCCCCGCTTGGCTGGAAGGCAAATGAGTGGATAGGGCTCACCTTGGTCTGCTCTATCCAGCTGATCTTTAGGAACATAATATGCTGCATGAACATCCAAGATCCACAGAGAGAGATTTACCTCCATTATGGAGCAACAGGCCTCCTATCCAACACAGCTCATACCTCGAAAGCTGATAAATACCCCACTGTGTGCTTGATAGACAGTGGACAGTTCTGGGGTTCTGGGGTTGTCGTCACTTCTCAGCTGGTTCTGACGTGCCGTCATGTTGTCAATGGAAACTCATTTGTCACTATGAGGTTCTGTCACAAGGATAGGTAATAACACATTCATTGTCTTCATCCCATCCAGGCTGTCACCTGACAAGCCTAGGAGGCTTAGCTTAGCACAGCTCTTCCCCATCCTTCTCTGTACAGTCAGTCATTTGAATAAAATTTACACTGCACACTTGTTAGACAGCAAGGTTACCTGCATTACCTATCATGTGCCCTTGATATCATTGGAGAGCAATTCCAATGTGTTTGGCACAAATGATACAGAATGTCTGCTTACGTCTGGTTGCCTTGGTGAAATGGTGAATTCTGATTCACAGGTGCCATGATATTGTGGGTGATGTGCTGTTTTCCACTAAGGCCTCTTCACCGTATGATCTGGCCTTAGTGCAGCTGAGAGACTCTGCCCCTGAGGTAGTGGTCCCACAGTTGGCCAAATCTTTTCATCCAGGTAGGCAAATCTGGTTAAAGGAAATGGTGGGTGTTTATGCAATGCCAACTTGCTTCTTATATCAAATTCCATGCGTGTGTTTAGGTGGGTTGTTGTATTGCCACAGGAGGCCTCTATGTTTCCGTTCCAACAAAGATAATACAAGATTGATATTGTACTTTTTCTTTGTGCCTCAAGGTGAGGATGTAGTGGTGGTGGGTTATGGTGGGTTGGGTCGGAGCTGTGGTCCTTCCCTGACCTGTGGCGTCCTCTCCAAAACCATCAGCTGGAATCACCAGCCTGTCATGCTTCAGACCACCTGTGCAGTACAAGCAGGGGCCAGCGGGGGCGCTGTGGTACGGACTCGCACAGGAGAGCTGCTGGGTAAGGCGGCCATCTGACACACGGTACACTCGGCAACTACAAAATCATATACCCTTTTTGATCAGTGGGGGGCGCATTTTGTCCATGCAAAACACCAGTGTAACAATGCACCACATGCACGTGTAAGGAAAAGACATCTACACATCAGATTTCTCTTTCTCCACTGCTGTAGTTGTAGTTGAACAGTGGTTAAGTGTATTTGCTCTATTCCAGGTGTTGTATCCAGCAACACAAGAGACTTTGCCGCCAAAGTGACCTACCCGCACCTCAACTTCAGTATCCCAGTGACTGTATTCCAGGCATTGTTGCGGCGCTTTAACCAGACGAGGGATGTTGAGGTGTTCAAGGTTCTGGACACCACAGAAGAAGGAGTCAGACGGGTGTGGAGGCTACAAAGTGCTCAAAGTAAACTATAACTGAGAAGCCTGGAGCACTATAGATAGTCTGCAGAACAGACAGACAGTGGTACAGATTCCCACTGCTAGATGGGACATGTACCCTCTCACATGTACCAGTAGTTACATGGACCGATGCTGTTATTGGACTTCATATTAGATTATAATAAGATGGATACCTCAATAAGGACTTTGTTTTATGGCAAAGAGGAACGACTAGTAATAGTTTATATGTGAGGGAGTAACTAATGTAACATGATGATGTTATGTGCCTCATTCATTAATTTATAATGTTAAAACTGATTCATCCTATAGCTGTATTATCTCACAATAGGACATCACTGAATGTGACTTCCAAATATACAGTAGTCTTTACTTTATATAATACTTGATATGTCCACTCAGAATCATAGAGAAATATTGACAAGACCACTTTCAACAGCTACTTTAAAATGAATGCTTGTCATGCTTGTTTTTAATGTACTGTACTGCAATCTAATATGATTTCATAGATTAGTGTTTTCTGATAAAATTATTATGAACTTACTGTTTGTTATATTTCTCTACATATTTTGTTTATCTCTTTTCTTCTTGTTTTTTAGGTACACTCATTGGTAAATAACCCATATTTCTGTAATGTCATAGCATCAGATGAAGTGATGGTATATGTTGCAACAAAATTGCATCGGGCATCACACCTAGCTTCTCTGATTTCATGTCAGAATCCTTTAAGCCATATTTATATTACAGTTAGGCAAAGGCTGTACACTTAAGCTCCCTTGAAGCATGCATAAGGATTTACACCTGCCATGTGGCCTGTTTTTTTTTTTACCAAGCAGGAAAACATACTCTGTATAATAAGTTGACAGGTTGCTGAGAATGATTGGTCCCTTTGGGTAGCTAGAAGAGACGTTGTCAGGATCAGGTTTTCAGACATCTGTTGTTCCCTCTCAACACTCGGCAGAGTGGATCGCTCTAAACCTGGCAGGAAGACCCACTCACTGCTAACACGTTTAAGGCTTCACCCAGTGGGATATTACTGATACTGAATTCCATTATCACAGAAATATGAAACTGACAAATGACATTTTGGAGTATTGGTTACTGTCGGTTTGAGAGAGTACAATGCTCAGACGAACTTTGGGGGCTCCTGAGATGCTAAGAATATGCATGCACAATAACACAATGCTCTATTCTACTATTCCCAGACTGAATAGTTTACAGTGGAGAGGCTTGATCAATGCCCCGAGGAGGCTGAGGGGAGAGAGAGTCTCTATAGGTATTGTGCTGTTAGAAGTGCTGATGTGCAAACTTAAGTCTGGATCTAGTTTCTGCTGGCCTCCCATAGCTATAGGCTACAGCCACTGCAGAATGAGGTAAGGCAAAACTGGAACTGAGCCGACAGCAATAAGGCCTGCTCCTCAGCAGATAAGTTACAGAGCAAGAGAGTTTCTGCCTTTGAAAGATGGGTCTTATAAAGTTACCATGAATAAAATACACATGTAACAAGTCATTTACATTACATTCCAGGCATTTAGCAGACAAAGCGACTTATAATAAATGCATTCAATGTAGGTAGGCACAAGAACTACTAGTCACTAGAAATCATAAATGCATTTCCTTCCTAAACAAGCTATTCCAGGAGACCAATAAGTGAAGCATATAAGCAAGTGCTAAGAGGAAGGGTCAGGGTAGTATTTTTTGAAGAGGTGTATTGTATGCATTTATTGTATGCAGTCTTAAAATAGTATTTTTCTTAAAGCATGAGAAAAAAACGATTGAATAGATGGTTTTACTTGCTTGATGAATTTTCTTAAATTGAGTGCTTATACCTTGAAATGAGTCGTATCAAGATGCTGTCACCTGATCCAAAAAGTTTTGAAATAAGTTTGTTTGTTATTGGAAGCAAATGGAATCATCTCACCTCATTGGCAGATTGTGCTGCTTTCTGTAAGAAAAAAGCGATTTTATGACTCAATACTAAATTAAAAATGAAATGAGATGGACTCTTTTTGCAGTGTAAGCAGACAAAACTTTTATCTACTTAATGTTAGTGCACCACACCTACATGTTCAGGGATTACTTTGGGAAAGGCGATAAAAGTGCTGCAAAGTCGGCAAAGAATAAAGAGAGGACAGTAGGGCAGACTGAAATGTATAGTGGCCGGGCTGGGCCACATAGTTTATTTTTTTTATTAAACACAATAATTGATCCACATTATGATACGATGGACACTTGTCAACCAAGCAGTATGTTCTGCTTGTCTTTCAAGGCATTGGTAATAGGGGACTAATAGGTGACAATCTGTCTTCTGAAACACACATTATATACAAGTTAGTGACATGTGAGAAACTTTTTTTTTTTTTTTAAGTCATGAATGAGACAGAGCACTACTGTCACATATGAGCCGAAGCATATGACATGAAAAGGGTAAAGTCAAAGGGTGCATCTCAATATTCTATTGAGGCGTCCTCTCTTTATAGCGTCTCTCTTGGCTAAAGTCAAGATTGGTTATATCAACATTGTTAAGGTATTGAAAAAAGGTGAAGGGGCCAATTTAGACTACTGAAACGCACCCATTACATCTCCAGTTCTTATGCGAGCACATGACAAGCACCTGCAGCTGCTTAAAGTCTCTGGTATGCATCAGCTAAAAACTGCTCAAAGGACATACAACAGAATAGAACAAAGATTCACAAGTATGAGGGACAAAATTCCTGACTCTTCAGACCCATAATTTCTAAATTGTGATAATATTTCCCCTTGCCCTCCCCTCTATCAGAACACACCAGACCATTCAATATACTCCCGTTACTTAAGCATCTTCCCTTTCCCCAACCCGTGCAACCCTTTCCCTCACGTTTTCATGAGCCAGTGTTGTTCTGAGTGTAGCTTAAACATGTCCATCTCTTTGCAGGATCTGTGCATGTGTGTGTGTCTGTGTATGTGTGAGTGTGTGTGTGTTTGGAACAATCGAGATGCTCCTGTAGCGATGTTGACCAGGCGTCAGCCCTTTACCAGATATACCCCCCATCATCTACCTCTCCCACCTCTCCCTCTTCCTCTTCGGCCTCTTCTGCATTCTCCTCAGCTTCCTTCTCTTCCTCATCTTCCCATCCAACCCCACTGCCAAAATCACCTGAATATGCCATTTCATCATCTGTAGAAGGAGGGAGAGAAAACAGGGCGGGGAGCAGAGGGAGATTGAATTACCCACTGTGTCCATCTTACATATTGTAATAAATTCTGTTTGTTTCTATTCAGCATGTCTGCCTCTCCACTTTGATGGAGTCCTCTCTAAACCAATGAGAAATGCTGAAATCAATTTAAAAAACATTAGCTGCAATGGCAAAAAAAGGGGGCATGTGTTTGACTTTGTCTGGAATTTAATAGCTATTTCTAAACCTTGCCAGGGGACCCATTCTTATCAGGCGCAGGTTCAGTCCAACCAGCCCTCATTTATCTTGGAAGACTTTTCTCACAGCGACAAGCAGTGCTTTAGAATGCAAATGACCCTGGATGCATGAATGTGGCACTGGTCCCTGCAGTGAGTTATGTTGCAGTGGGCCTCAGTCCTTTAATATAAAGGAAGCCTTGTGCAGAATGTGGGTGGGGGCCTGCGAAGAAGTGGTGCATGGTCGGACCTATCCAGACAGTAATTGTGTGTAGAAGGGGGAGGGCGGAATCCTGTGTATTGGTAAATGCTTTAACGTCAAATCTATTGATGTATTGACCGTTGAACCCTACAGGATTTACCACAGTCAGGCTTTCCACGAATCCTAGATCCAGCCATTTCTCCTCCATGTTGGTTGACACACCAGCACTCTCCCCTGTCACATTGCTGCTTCCTGTAGTAACCATCCTCATTGCAGCTAGGGATGAACAGACCTGGCACACACACACACACACACACATATGTAACACTTAGTCATGTACGCTATGTTACATAACCTTACCAAACACTCATGGTGCATCGAGGCAAAATCACATAAACAAATTGTATCATACATATATCACTAAGGCCAAGTGAAAATGTAGCATGCAGCAGCATATGTTGCAGCCAATTCCATATTCCATGAATACAAATCCATTCACTGGGCAAGATGGGGGTGAATACGTCTTTAGTCATGTTGCAGCAGGGGGGATAGCTAATCTTCATGTGCCAACAAGGGACACATGGCCTGCGTTTACAGGCTGTGTTTCATATTGATGTATTGTAGCATGAAAAAGGTACAACATTGTTTAGTTTGTCACTAGGCCAATACTGTATCTTGTAGAAATGTTGTAGCTTATTTCTTCAAAGATGGATAGATTGGTCATAAGATTTAAATTTTCAGAGGCTATGGGTATATTACTGTGAAATAAGGGAAGGAGCCGCCATGTAACTGTAACACAAATGAGACTGGGCATAACAGAGCTGTCCGTCCAGTCTCTGTGACACAAGCTTTCAAGGGAACATCTGAGCAGCCGGCTGGCAGACTTCCTCCTGCTCTCTGCTTTGTGTCCTTGGAGAGTCCTGACTCAGAGCCAGCCAGCCAGCCAAAATCTGCAGTGCACACATGCATACACACATTCATGCTCACACATTCACCCACGTACAAGTACACATACGCATACGCATACGCATACGCATACGCATACACATGCACATACACATACACATACACATACACATACACATGCACATGCACATGCACATACACATAAACCTAACACACACTGATGACTGCTATCCTTTGCTGTCTGTCAGTATCAAGTTGTAATCCACAAGGCTGATCAGGGGGTAATCCCCTCTTCCTGCTTGTCATCTGCTTGATGAAGCCCTCTACAGACAGATCCAGTGGGGGGGGGTACCTACCAAACTCAGTCAGATACCTACCAAACTTCCTCTTGCCTCCCTCTTGTACCTGGATCCTCTCAAGTTCAGCCAGGCAGGGGGGCTCTGTGGAAAAACGAAAATAATTATTACAACAAGAGAAAATAAAAAAGAAATACAGAGCACATTCCAACAAGCAGAGACAGAACAGACATGTTAAAAATGAAAGCCCAATAAACAGTCTTGAGGATGTAATTGATTGTTTTCTAAAACCTTCTGATATTTTAAAACCAATTCACTCATATTCCCTTCATATTCTGTATTCAAACAGACGGACGAACCTAGACCTAGTTTCTGCTTGGCTGGTTGGCTGACGGGCACAATGTTCAAGAGCTGTGGGAAAAGCAGCCTGTCAACAAGCAGCAGGGATGTTTTTAGTGCCTTGTGGTGACCATTTCCCCTCCACAGGGAACCAGAGGATGAGTGGGAAGACAAATTGTGGCGAACCAGCACACAACACAGAGGTAGCTACACCTGAGTGCCTTGGACATGTGCGGCAGTGGGAATATATGTGCACACAGACACACACACATTCACACGCGGTATAGACAAAAGATTTGTACGAGTAGAGATTCTATTTGAATTGCAAAGATTTGAATTGAATTTGTAAAGCACAATTAGAAATGTAATGCAAGTTGAATGTGAAGGTGATTTTTTAAATGTAATGGTTCAATACGAGCATGACAAATTCAAAATTATGCAATTAAAATACAATCTCTGCTGGCACAAATCTCTTTCCATACATGTGCACACACACATTCGACCAACCTAACATTATCCCCAGTATTACTCACTCTCTCTCCAGAAGCAGAGGCACCACTCGGCAGTGGAGACTTTGCCGTCTCTGTAGGAGTCACAGGAGTTGAAGAAGGGCCGGATGCAGACCTCATACTTGTCCAGGTTGATGGCAGCCAGTTCTGCCTGGTCCAGATACAGATCACTATTGGTGTCCAGCTTGGAGAACATCCAGCCTATGGAGTCCTTACAACTGGCCACCAGGCTCCTGTCCAGCACTGCAAGCACAAAGACACACAAACATGAAAATCAGGCCGCAGCCACATAAATAAAAATCAAAAATATCTGCCGGGGTGAGACAATTTCCAAGTTTCCAATGGAAATCAACTTGATTCAATGCAATTCTAGATTTTAAGATTCAATACTACACTAAATGACTTGTTAAGATGGATATTTAGTCCATGTAACTAAACTAACTCCCTTTTGATTCAGTGGGGATTCATTAAGTACTGATGTAACCTGATGTGGTGGTGGCCCTGGTTGTGGTGGCGCTGGCCCCGGGCTTGCTGTTGTTGTTCTGCTTGGCATTGCCCTGCAGGAGCTGGAACCAGTCCCTCAGACGCTCCCCCAGATCAGCCAGATCCTGTCCGGTACAGCTCTCTGTGGAGGAAAAAAAGGAGAGAAAGAATGCATCAGTAGTAATGCCTATTGTTGTGCTTGGGCTGGTGCTTATACTTATGCTTATGTGTGTGTGTGTGTGTGTGTGTCTGTGTTTGTGTGTGATTGCCTCATCTAAAGACTTACAGAGTGGACTCTGCAGTCCACATCCTCTAGGAGAATTGAATGTTTAAGACAAGTTTGAGTTGTAGTTAAATTAAAAGTACCATTTTGTTTGAATCCGGCCTGCTGTGTGATCTGTGCTGGGAATCTGCCCTGACTTGAGTGTGACACCTGCCATTTCCCCTGGGGTGCCACAATTTGTATTCAATTTCATTTGCACAGATTCTTTGCCATTGTTATCGTGTAGGTGTGTGCATGTGAGCACGCATGTACTGTATGTGTGCATGTGTGGGGGTGCTTGATCTCACCGTGTTTTTTCTCACTGGGGCCGGGGGCGGCAGTGGGGCAGGGACACAGACCTGAACACTTCAGAGTAAGATCCTTTCCTGTAAGACACGCCTGCTGCTCCAGCTTGCACTGCAGCACCCATGCACAAACATAAATGCATGCATACACACACACACGTCACAACAACATCGACAAGGGACAAAAAGGTGAAGTAAAATGAGTTATTGCCGCGGTACATATCAAATATTCATAAAGGTGACCGACTGTACACTTTGATTCAAATCTGAGACACGCTCCCGAATGTGCCTTCCCATCTCTACCTGCACACAAGGTCAGGAATGGTGATCCAAAAGACAAAGAATAAATCAATAAACACATGGGATTCAGTTACCACCAGCCACCCATTGGTCCTTCTGAGGCCATATATCACAGCTCTGTCTCTGTTTGTCCCTTGAGAGTCCCTTTACACTCTGCTTTACTTCAGTACATACACTAGCATGTGTATATATTGCGTCAAAACTGTGTGCGCACCAGCATTCAATTGATTCACACTGAGTTTGTTTGATTCTTATATGTTCGTATGTCATTCTAGTTTATGTGAGTTAAAGAATGGTATGTAGGTATGTAGTACCTTTGAGGCATAGTTGTGTCCATCTGATCCACACACCGGCCCAGTGGAGGAGAGGGGACAGGGCTGACAGTTGCCCTCAGGGGACCTGAGAGCAGGCTGCTTGAGTCTGCAGGACAGAGGACACATGAACACCTCAGCCACACTTCGCTTGAGATTGCAGCTCTTTTACTAATTCTATCTGGGTACAGTGCGATACGAGCCTGAGCATGGCAGTCTAGCAAACAACCCCGCTCCGTGTCCCTGTGCATCAGCTTATCATTATACGGCAGGTAGTAATGAACTGCAGTGGTACATAAACACACTTATTTGACCCTTTGTAATTGCCTTTGGAACCGACTCGGGAAAACATGCCAGATCCCCACAAGCCACTGACTGCTTACTTGGTCTTGTTGACCTTGTGTGTGGGAACAGAAAAAAATATTTCTGTATGTGTGTGTGGACTCACTGTCTACTTGCCCAAGGGCTACACACACTCACCTGTGTTCCAGTTTCTTGCGGTTGACGCACACAGCTCTCTGATAGCCTTGGGCAATACACACCTTGTGTCGGCTGCACTTAACCTTCTGGCAGGGGTCCTTCGTGGTGTCTACATCTGGGAGGAAATAGAGAGTGAGCAATCTCTCTTCACTCTGTCTTCCTTACCATATTCTATTTTTTTTTTACGTTTCAGTTCTTTCATCTTTCTCTGTCCCTCATTCTACTTATCTCTCCCAGTCTCTCCTCACAAGCCCCCTCTCACTCCACCACTCCCCCTCGCTCAGCACAACGTTATAGTGGTGATTCAGTGTAGCTTGGAGCAGTGTAGAGGCAATCAGTCTTGCACTGCAAAAATACCCATCTTAATAAGTCATTTAGTATAATATTGATCCAAGAACATTCTTGAATTTGATTTAGTAAGTAAAAGTATCACAGTATCATTGGTAGATTTTGTCACTTTAAGAAAAATATAAGACTATATATTTAAGACTCCATATTGCACTATATGACTGGTTGAGATGAATATATTTTTTGCAGTGTAGGCTAAAGCCTGCATAGCTAGCACCATCCATCATACTTTGCTTTGCTAGTGGCTAATGCCAGACCGTGTGTCAGCACCACACACATACTCATATGTCACTGCTGTCTGTTCCTAGCAGGCCCTCTGGAGTCCGACCTGGATGTCTCTTCCCTCCCCCAACCTTTGTTCACCTACACTATCCATCAGTACAGAATACTGCTTATTCACAGGCTATGATTGCAGGCTTTATCTCATAGAGTTTCCTAGTAAACCATGTAATCCTGTGGTCATTCTCTATTTCTATGTGGTTTTATGGTGCAATAGTAATTTGGCAGGCAGGCTTAGAATCTCGACTCTTTTCAGATGCATTGGCTAAAGGAGAAAATATTAATACCGGCTCCATCACAGGATTATCAAAGCGAACCGACAGATATCTGATTTGAGAAGCAAATCCAAAACAATATACCCCTCTGTCATGGCTGAGCTGGTTGTATAACGCACTGTGACTGACTGACTGCTCTGCTGGAGAGAAACAGCGAGGCTTGGAGGCGTCAGCGCCCAGATCCAGACTCTTCATCCATTTAGACTGTCATCAGTGGAGCCTTTTTCTTTAGTCAGCCTAAATTTCAGTTGGCATTGATTGTGTACGATATCTCTGTGTACAATACCGCACACATCCCACAGCCCTTCTCTCTCTCTCTCTCTCTTTCTCTTGCTCTCTCACCTCTCTCTTCCACTTTCTCTTTCAATCCCTTTCTCACCCATCTCCCCTCATCCTGCTTCCCGCTTTCTTTTCCTGGCAGGTTTGATGTTTCAACCCCCTGTCTAATTCACACCGATGATTCAGCAGAAACAGGTTACAGCAGGCCAGCAGCCAACTCAACCCTTCAGATGTCTTCTGAGACAGAACAGGACACGGAGATAAAGGGACAAGAGTGAGGGAATGGAGGGCAGGGGGTGGAGGGTGAATAGGGAGACAGCAAAAGGGGGTGGGAGGGCAAATATGCCTAAACTGAATTCGTCCATTATGTGTGTTGATGTAGAAACGCTGTTGTTCAAATGCTTCCGAAGAAGATTTAACTGATACTCAAGCCAAAGAAATGAAAAAGAGAGATGCAAACAGAGAGCAGATAATTCCGCCTTCTAATAGCAAAACATTTGTAAATAAATCTTGCTGGTAGCAAGCAGCTACAGCGCTGGCACGGTGTTGTGTTGTGAGTACAGAAGCATAAGGTGGCTGCCTGAGCCTCATGTTAACTTAACAGGCTTCCACGGATTAAAACAGTGCCTGCAATGATGACGTTTCCATAGCAACAGGCTCTCAGTGGTCCAGGAATCATTTCTGGACTGACTGTGATTTGCAGCTCAATCTGGTGTTTCTGAGAACTCTCTCTCCCTCTCGCACCCCCCACTGTTTCTGTAACCCCTTGTACAATCATGGCCATTTCTCTCCCTTGACATCAATGTGCCTTCCTTTCTTTTCTCCCCATAACCAGCATCTTCAATGTGTATTCTCTGTCTCTCTTCACTGCTTCAGTCTCTCATATTTGCTCCCCCTGCATGTTAGTTCCTTTTTGTTTTTACGTTTTGTAAATATCTCCCATGGTATTGCAGCAGTTAACCTCTCCTAATTAGCCCCCTGGCGCTTCAGTCTAATCCAATCCAGATTTGCATGTGGTTAATCTCTGCAGATTGAGGATAACGGAGGATAGCTCAGGCCACATCCTCTTATCAGCCCTCTTATCCATTATTTACACACTAACAACATATAATATTATCAGAGCTATCTCATCGCTGAGGCAATGTCGAAGCCAAGTATGTTTCTGGTGTGTATAACTGCAAATTCAATGAATGCAATAATTTTACATGAGTGCAACAGTAAAGAGAAAATGCTACGAAAAGAAGTAAAATAAAAGCTAAGGACGTCAATGATTCTTTTAGAGAGTAAGGTGAGTAGAGGAGAGGGGATTCAGATGGGAGACGGTAACGCGAGGTACACAAAACACATTAGGTCACTGAAAGTAATAAGTGAAGGCGTGGCTGCTAGCTAAGTTTAAAACATAGCTAGACTGTGCGTGCTCATGACAAAATAGTAGTCCTTTAGACATTGCAAATTGATAAAATACAATATTGTAAAATAGAGTTTGAATTTTCATCAAAAGAGAGCTTACATAACATTGTGATTCAACCTAAAATCTGGAAAATGATGGTAAGACAAAAGACAAAATTACTGCAATTAGCTGTGACGAGCATGGAAAGAAAGGTCTATTGCGGGTTTGAATGTGGAATTTACTTCCAGCACCAGTCTGTCGTCAGACTCCTGAAGTCTACAGCTGAGACCGGCTGGAGTGATGAACCAGGCCAGCATCTGCAAGGGAGAGATAACTGGCTGGTGGTGGCAGAACGCAGAGCACTGCTGGTGTGTAGGGCTTGTCCATGGCCTGGGGCTACGGTTGTGTGGATTCACAGCTTTGTACGCAAGCAGCGAGATTATAAATGTGATAGAAGCAGCCACAGTGGAGGGAGTGGAGGGGGGAATTTGGGGAGTGTGATGATCCCTTGGGCTGTAGTGTTCTGGAGTGTTGTAGGGGCTGTTTTGAGAGACTCGCCAGGAGAAAATGTTATCAGTTCAGACGGGAGATGACTAAAGCCTGAACAAGACGCTGTGTGTATATATATATATATATATATATATATACCGTATATATGTAGACACTGTTTACACACTTTTTAAAATGTGATGATAGGAAGCGCAAAGCTATGTCATGTAAGGTGAGTCTTGGGGCATCCTCCCCGGGAAGAAAATTTGTATTTAAAAGAAGAGACTTCACCTCACAACCAGTGTTATTAAGTCAGAAAATTGCTGTTAGGAAATACGGTGAGATCAAGCACCCACACATGCAACAAATATATATATAACAAAGAAATCTCCCCCGGGGATTAATACCTAATACATTTAAGATCAGGTCGATTTTACTGTTATGTGAAAAACGACTTTAACGGCTGCCTCTTTACTGAAAGACACCGTTTAGAGTGAAAATAAAATTATTTAGCAAATATTTTTAGCATGGCAGGTAATGATCTCACCGTCTGGGACACCATGGTAGAATACATATAGGGGAAACACTGGTCCCTGGTAAGGAAGGGTCTGATTCAATGGGTGTTGTAAAGTACAAACCTGCAGGACCAGGTTGTAGCTGCAATAGGCCTCACACAACGATTTTCTAGAGTCACACCAGAATTTTTGTTAGTCTAGGCAAAAGACAGTGCGGTCTTATCAATAGTAAGGTCTTGCAGAGGACGGGAATTTCCAGGGAAAAAGATCAGCTCAGTCTTGTTGAGATTGAGTTTGAGTTGGTGGGCAGACATCCAACTGGAGTTGCCAGCAAGGCATTTGATGACACTTTAGAAGTGCTTGTGTGTGTGTGTGTGTATGTGTGAGTTACCCAAGGACCAATGTTACCTATCAATACCCTCAAGAGGTATTAAACTCCAGACCTTGCGGACTGCAGAGTCAGCGTCTTTTCCTATCTCCTTAGAGTTTGCCATTGATTTTAAGCCATTGATTTGGGAGAAGTGTCCCTTCACCTGGTCTCTCCAGTTGAGATAAGCTTCTGAATAACCAAGGTAAGCTTGGCTCTGTATGAATAGGATCAAGGATCGAGTCTTTTGTGAGTGCTGAACACAAACCCTTGACACACTTATTTTTCTATGTGTGTGTGTGTGTGTGTGTGTGTACATTGGAGTGCATGCATGCACACTTGCTTGCTTACCTAAATTACAACTGTTGCAACTCTTCAGTGGTTATCTATGGAGCCAGTTGATTAAATCGCAGAGCAGGGGGTGTTGCTGGATGACAAATTGACCGTAAAAATTGACTGCAAATTACCCTGACCTCTCCTCACTTAGCAGAGGGCTGGCTGAAGTGGAGTCAAACACTGCAATGCTTGAATGCAAATTTCCACCTCGGTCTACAGTTTGCGTTGTCTGTCTGCATATTAGATTGTTGACAGTTGAAAAGCGCTGTCTTTCTCCATGTGACAGTATCAAGTGAGCATGGCGGTGCGGGCAGCCCGGCTGGGAAATGAGGCCTGCAGGCTATGGGTGTCTGATCATCCTAGCTCAGGAGTGAAGACATCACACGGATTTAGTGATGTCTCGGAGGGACTAATCTCCTTTTCCCTCCTTCGCTTCATTAGGCCAGTCATAAAGGAAGGCAGATCAATGGAGTGAAATGGCGCACTGACATCAAAGTGAGAGAAAGAGGGAAAGATAGAAGAAGAGATTGGTGCTGTGTGAAGTGAAAAAAATACTGAAGCGCTATTCATCTGACAACCTGGGGCAAATGTAAGGAACTTTGGTGAAGTTTTATTAAAAGCTGCGCACACATACAGTTGGAAGCATGAATCATGCAGATTTTGTCTGATTTTTGATCAATCAGTTGATCTTTGCAGGTTAGGTTAACTCTGAGCCTTGGCCTATTATTTAAAAGCATTACTGTTGATGAAATAAAACATGTCAGATAGTCAGATGTTAGCAGCATTAACAATACCTACAGCTCTGAGATGCAAATTGTCCCTTTTTGTAAACTATGGCACTATAATGACAGTCAGTTGAGTATTTCTGTAAATGCCAATTTCAGGCTTTATTCAGCCAATTTCAGGTTTATTCAGCCAATTTCAGTTATTGATTTCTGAATTATTGGTTTATTTTGAGGTCAAACATTGACACATAAAAGCATTACGCAACTCATGTTTGGTTGATTTTAAATAATAAACGTTGTGTGTAGTGGAGCCATTTGTTTCTGTGTGCACACTCTTTGTATGTTGTCTTTCAGTACCAGTGTATCATAATATCTGTATGTTTTTGTATATGAGTATGCACTACCAGGCTGCCAATCTATTCTTTCTCATCAGTAGTTTCTTCTTTACAGATTAAGTAGCTACCAGAGTATAAAGACTTCCCTATCCATCCTTTTTCAGTCAAATTGCTCTCTCTCCCCCAGCCCACAATTTCCTCATCACCAAATCGTTTTAGAGCTGGCAGGAATAATGTTGATGTCAGTCACTTTACACTAAATCAACCATATTAGCCCCCACCTCTGCCATTCTGCCTTACTCTTCCTTTTACCCCTCTCTATGGCCTTTCAGTGGAAGCCATAATTAGTCCTTCATTAAGCCTTGGATATGGAGCTAATGGACTCCGCCATTCAGACGACTTCATTTAAGCTGCAAATCAAGAGACAATGGTGGAGGACATGACTCTGTGTCATGACTTCATCTGCCAAGCTCAATTAAGGCTGGAGTTGCGTCATGAATTAAGGAGGTCTGAGTCAGAGAGCCTCTCCACAAGGCTCCTGATCAAATGCAATAGAAAGGAAAGGAGGCGGGAGAATAAAGTGCTGATGGGTGGAAGTCCAGCCAAAGTTTTGAATCTCCTGGGGGCAGATCAGATCCACTCAAGCAAATGCAACAGTGCGCTACCATCTTTTGACCTTTTCACTGAGAAACCACTACAAGTGTGGACAGCGGCTGTCCTGAGATTACAGATAGAGAGTGTACACAACGCTGTCCACTACAATGCAACACTAAAAGTCTGGTGAGCAACATTGCGCAACTACAAGCCGTGGATTCTATTTCCATGCTGCAGGCTAATGAGATACTAAATCATGTTTCCTTTCTTTCATTGCATCTGTGTGGAGCCCCAGGCAGTTACAACAAAAAAGATATTTCTTAGTAGGCCTACATAAACCTACCAACAAACCTTTCCACGTGCATAAGGAAAACAGTGAGCTTAACTAACCACGCAATGATAGGGAAACGTGATGTGAATAAATTGGTCGAGTTGATACACTGGTCAAAGAGAGAGCAAAATAGAGTTCAGGTGAGTGTGAGACTTACTTTCATTAGAGCCTTGATTTTCATCCCAGGTGCGCACATAGTCATCCTGCAGAAACACGGAGAGAGAGAGACAATTTATTGGCAACAGTAAATCAGCTGCCATAAGATAGGAATACTTTATCTTCATGGAGGAGAGTTGAATTAGTGTACATATCATTGCACAATGATTATAATGTGTACATAAGACTTGCAGCATGATAATTAGTTAAGTGAGTCACAATGGAGACAGATGGGGATGTACGGTGACTGTACTTCTGCATGGAAATGAGCCAAACAATCTGCACTCAATGCCTGTGTGAGACATATGGTGTCGGGGTGAGCAGGCTTTCACGCGCCCTGTCCCTTTTTTCCACGTAATTAGAACATTAATCGTTCTAATTAAAATGGGTAAGTTGAAGGAGACGTTGAAGACCGAAGATAGAAAGAGAAGCGGAGAGATAAAGAGGGACAAAAAAGGCCAAGGAAATGAGTCATGAATGAAAAGCCATCACACAAGAGCAGTTGGAAGGGGCCTAGATGGAGAAACTGACCTCTACCTCCTGGTGAAACGACAGCAGAGGAGAGGAGAAAGATCAAATGTTAGTGAAGAAAAAAGAGAGTCATTTTAGATACCGACTATTAAGCTGTATGCATTAACATTCAAAACTCTCGGCAGCGCTGAACATCACTGATTGACATTTTGGTTCATTTCAGGATTAAATAAATTGAGTAAACATGCCTCGGGAAAAACAGAATTTTGCTTTGGCTGCAGTTGGAGTCATTGTTCCACCTGGAAGTAGTAACATCAGTAACTAGACTAGTAATATTGAAACTAAAAACATGCAGGGTGTGTCCGGGTGACTCGGTTTCGAATCCGGCCTGGGACCTTTTTCACACCTTTGTCATCCCTCTCTCTAACTCAATCTGTTCTGTCAACTGTCCAATAAATAAAGAATTGCTGTGTACTGCTGTGTCTGAAATAGTAAATATGAGTCTTTTCAAGATATTTACAATCTGCCCCCTTAGTGATGACATACTCTGTAAAACACACATCAGTGTAAACATTTACTGTACTGGAAGGGTGTGCCAAAAAGCTCCCTGGAAGGTGATAAAGCCAACACATGAAATAAGCACCCCTCATAAAGGCAGACCGGGACTTCCTCTTTGACCCACACAGTTTTATTTCACAGAGGTAAATATTTTCATCATTGCCAAGGACTCCACTCAACCATTTAAATGTCCCAAACCACACTACTTTTACTCCACTCATCTCTACTCTACTGCGGCGCTGAGATAATTTCCCTGAACCAATCTCTCTTTCCCCTCAGTGACAGCAAAATCACTTACAGTAAACTGGGTTGGGTCTATGACAGGGGAGGGCCCGGACTTGAAATTCAACGTCCCAATTGGGCTGAATGATGGCCTGTAATGTAGTTTAACCTTGTTGGGCCTGATGGAGTCACACATTAGCAGGGCAAGATCTCAAGAGTTTACGACCCGGCCATTAATCTGACGCCTCTCATGTCTCCTTTACTGATGTTTCAGCTCCTGCATTATTTAGCAGCCTATCTGTATTTGTATTTCTGCCAAGACCGATGAGGAGAGTGTCCTGCCGCTCTGACAGGACTGGAAATCAATGACTTTGTGAAGGAAAGGCTGCAGAAAATATATTCGGGGAAAATATATTCTCCTGAGTGTATATGGAAAGTGAGCATGAATTGCCAGCGCATAGTGACAAAATTGGCACACAACAGCAAAATGACATCACTTAAAAATATGCCACAAGGTTTTGATAAAACAATATATTGTAGGACTACCAGTGTTACACTTTTAAGTGATTACAGAAAGCTGAGAGTTGAAATCACAGCTGTATCCAAGCGCTCCGTGATCCACCTGATACCATCAGAAAGATCCCCCTTGTTAAGCAGACCGGGGAAGCCTCCCCTTCCCTTCGAACATGGCAGACTGCTCAAGCTCCTGCCATGCTTCATGATACTGACTGACAGATCACAATCCCTCATATCTGTGGATGAGGCTCAGGATCCGTCGAGCCTGTCCCCTTTAAAATGGGTTCAACTCGAGAGGAACCGCCACTTTGTCACAGAGATGTGTGTGTGTGGGTGGCACAGCAGCGTGTGGAAATGTATGTGTGTGAGTGCACGTGTGTGTGTGTGTGAGAGAGAAAGTACACATGTGTGTTTGTGTGTGTGTGTGTGTGTGTGTGTGTGGGAGGGTGAAAAAAAGAAGAAGAAAAACAGAAACACAAGTCAATAAATGTGTGAGTGTATGTCTGTGTGTGTGTGTGTGTGTGTGTGTGTGTGTGTGTGTGTGTGTGGTAGAGGGGGGCTTGTGTGTGTGACTGGCAGATATTTCTGGGTAAATGTCAGTTGTCAGATACACTCTGTGTTCAAGGTGGTTATCCCGAGGGGTTTGTTCATCTTGCCAGTCGAGTGCTTCACTGTCTCAATAGTAACAATTGATACTGTAATAACTCTCCTAGGTATCAAATGAAATTCTCTGCAGGGTCATCTTCTGGATTGAGGTTTATACTTGACCTTTTTCTCACAATTACTTTTAGTTTCTGCCATCAGGATTGGTTTTACAAACCCACTCAGAACAGCACAGAGCCACAATGAACCATAGGCCATATCAGGAAAAAAAATCAGCCAAGGCAGAGCACATCTTGACGTTTTTGTGTGACACTGGTTTCCATGGACCTCTCAAAACCTTTTCATCGCTGAGGTGCAAAAGGGAGTTAAGCCTTGGAAATGCTGCACACTAAAGAACTCCCTATGTTTCTATGTGTCTATGTTTTAATTCTGAAATTTTGAAAAAATAAAACATTCAAATAGAGACTAAAAACTGGTTTTGACACTTCAGTGGAATTAAAAGATATACCTTATGTTACGATAGCACTATTTCAATTCTGAAATATATATTTTTTTCTTTACTGTTTAATGTTACTTTCAGAGTGTTTGTTTCGCACACATTTTTTGATGGGTAAAATGTAAAAATGGATAACATACTCCATACTTAGATAAAATAAGAAAAAAATATTAAGAATCCATAAAAAAGGCTTCAGACTGGAGAGCAGAGGCAGAACATCAAACACTGCAGCATCAACAGCAGTTTACTTCTCTGATGGGAGAGAGTCATGGACAGGTCACACGTAAGACGACTGGGAGGGCCAAAGGTAAAAGAGTGGTTAGTAACTCTGGGGGGAGTCTGACTGATGGGTGGACAGAAGGAGGGCGGAGTTTCAGTGGAGAAAGGGGGAACATCAAACACAACACAATGACAGAGAATGTAAGGGGACTGACCTGCTGAAAGTCGGTATACAGTATCTACTTTGTATTTCACTTGCATGGCTCAATGAGCAGCATGTTTTCAATTTCCACCTTTGAATAAACAGACTTTGCATGAGCGAAGACTGGGGAAATTGCCTGCATCACACCTCTCTTTGCTGATTCAAACAAGAGGGATCTGCTCAAGATGGTAGGACACAAAGTATTAATTTATGTGTGCATTGAATGGCATGAGGCTTGACTACAGTAGCTATCGTGCATTATATTCATTTCCTCACTCACTCAAGAAATCCACTCACTGTTAATTACATCAGGCATGTACTAAATTGCCTTTTCCATTTCCCCTGTCATATATTCACAGGTAGGAAATGAAGAAAAACAGATTAGTTGGTATCCAGCTCAGTGCAAACGGTGGGTGTGGGAACTGAGTTCTTCAACTTTACTGTTTATAGCTTCTTTTATTTTTGCAACACACACACACACACACACACACACACACACACACACACACACACACACACACACACACGCACAGACAGCTATAAAAATCACACTTAGTCCAAAAAGTCTCTGTGCACTCATGCCAGCCCTGTACTCACTATCTATAAATAATTGAGCCTTTGTGCCTTTTATGCCCCTGCGGGGAATAAGAAAACAGTCTGTAACTCACAGGAGAATCTGGTACAAACAGCGAGAACCTTCACACTTCACTGAAAACACCGAGCTCAACTGAAAAACAGGGACTTGTACAACAATGGAAAATCAATGAAGTGGCCTTGGTGTGGGCCACAACAAGGTTAAAAATCAGCCAACCACTTGAGACAAGGGAGTCTAAAACAATGTAATTTAATAAGAGAGTCACAACCAGAGCAGCGACAGCAGTGGACTGAAAACTGACTCATCTAATGGAAACAGCAGCCAGGCTTTCTCATGATCAATGTTGCTCAAATTCCTTAAAAATGGATTTATGTGATGTGATTTTTGTTTTTGTTCTTGTGTCTTGTTATAGAAATGAACATCATAGGCTAATTTTGATTATTAGAAAAATGTTTTTCCCACAAACCCTTTCCATCATATAGTCCATCATATAGTGCAGATACGGCTGGTTTTGGATGGGTATTTTCAACCAAGTCTTTATTGTAGAACCTTTTTAGTATCAATCAAATTCAGGCCACGCAGTTGTGGTTCTCTGTCTGTGGAGCTGATCTCAGATGACTCTGGCTCAAGGCCAAAGGAAATAACACTTGTGTGGCATTTAGGGATGGCCGCTTCCACATTTTTAAACGGAAAATTGGTTGTGAGTCATTGGATCCGCCATTAAATGTAATACCATAGTGTCACTAGCACCCTTCAATCAAATAGCCACACAAACTCTTATAATAATCGAAGAGGCACAGTGCAGTTTTCAGATGAGAGTTAATTATGCTGTGGCAAATACAACTTTCTATTACTGCATTTCAATCTGAACCCATATGAGCCAACATCCCACTAATATAATATGTTTCTAACAAAAGTATTTTAGGAATCCTACAGTGTTGCTGATAAGTGGGCTAGGAAGAACGGCTGTGTTGGAGTAGTAGGGGAGGGCATTGGCACTATCCCACAAAGAGCTCATTAGAGGCAGATTCCTGGATATCATTTGGGCTCTATAGTGAGCAACCTATTTGGCGCACTGACTCCCAGGTGCAGCCAACACAGAAGCAGGTCACTCTGACAAGTCATGCATGTGAAATGTTGTTGAACTGCGAGTGGGCCTGTGTGGAATTCTGGCATCTGTAAGGGAGAATACTGTGGCGATGGAAAGACGCTTTAACATTTCTGCCTTTTTCTGTAATTAGTAAATATTCTGAAGCAGCCACACGTGAATGGTGTGTTCTGAGATGCAGTTTTCACTCATACTTATCATTGTTCGTTACATTACTGTAAATCCTCTCTCTGCGGCACCTGTGCCCTTCAGCTAGCTGTAGTACCGCAGTGGAGAAGCAGCTGTAGCCATGCCAGCAGGCTGTGATGATGTTTTTTTCTCTACTCAATTACAGCCCACCTAGGCCTCTGGTAGCCAGCCAAGGCGCCACACAGCGCAACAGAGTCCGGCCAAACCCTGAACAATCAGGCGTTCTCTCCCAAAACTGTCAGAGCTGATCTAGAGGTACTCCATCTGCACCTCCAGTAGAGCGCCAGACCTTTGCAGCCTCAGCTCACAATAAAGAATCTGGGACCTTTCCAATGCACAGGCGCAGAGTAAGATAAGGAACGAGTCGTGTCCAAAGAAGGCATGACTAGATAGACTAATGGATGTCTGATAAGCTATTATCATCATTCATAACATTAGTGCATCAGTAGCAGTCTATTATAACATCAGAGAGCTGTGGGTTTATGCATGGGACAAGCTGCTGTGCGATAGTACAGCCAGACTAAGAGCAGGGTCTTGTGATAATAATTTAGTCATCGCCTGAATAGGATAGTCTTTAATGGAGTATTTGGCTCCACTTTTAGAAATGCCATTATCCACATTATGTTCTTTATGCTATGGTGAAGTGATGATAAATAGGGCGCTGAGGACTACACCAACAATCACAAAATGCTGAAATCCTGTTGGACCACAGCCAATCTAAGAGCACATAAGGCCTGATTCAGGATAGGCTCAGCAGACCTCCATGCCTTTATATGAAATGCTCTTTGGTGCCTTTGGTCACATTATAATAAGAATGGCCTGAACCTGCCCCAAGAACCGCCACCACTCTGCATATTTAATCCACTGGTATTGACTGGGGATCTGAGGTGACGTTTGTGTGCTGGCACAGAACGTTTTCTCTTCATGAAAAATGAAGTGAAGGAATAACAGGTGCAGGCAGGAACAGAGTGGTACAGATTGCACTACTGTGGAGGTTTGCTGCGCCTGCATTTTAAAGATAAAAATGTACCCAGCACAGACAGAGGAAGATGGAGAGGGGAAAAGACAATGAGAGAAACACATTAATTAACAAAAATCACTTACAACACTGTGTCATTTTTGCTGTGCTCATGGTGACAGGAGTGATGAATGCTAACAGTAACCAAGTGAGCCTCTAAAAAGGTGAGCTTCCTGGCAGTGTTATGTATTGGCAATAGATATGAGCAAGAAATCCATTTATAGGCGTATCTCAGTTCATCTTGAGCCAACAGAAAAGAAACACCAGACCAACTTCATGGCATGACCTATTCATGGATGATATCACTTTAACAAAGGAAGTTGAGTAAAAGATTGAGTTCACTGCTGATTTAGCTTTAGTAGGCATACCACATTGGATCCATTATGCATGAGATGCTATAGTCCCCAGTCATTTTATTTCTTATTGAAATGAACATAGACAGACTGGTGAGATGATCCCACTTTATCGTCTGCTATAACTGAGTCTCTGAATTTCAATGTCATATTTGGGCTGTATCTGTAATACCTGTAAAAAGAGACATGACGCAACTGAACAAATTTCATTCAGTGTTCACTCTTGAAATGTGACCCCAAAGTGAAAATGAGTAAGTAACTATAAATTGGCAGTATTTCATTTCCAGATATGCAACATTGGATAAATGGCCTAATTATGTGAGCTCATCTACAATCCTTTCTACCTATGTCTCCATCTTTTATCCATCCACTGGAGCTTTCTCAGTCAATTTTCAACTCCGCTGCATCATATTGAAGATTCATTAGGGAGTGAGTCCATTTCGGTTGTCTACCCTCTCTGGGTTGAAAACCATGTTGATGAACAGACTCTGTCACTAATCCCTCACACCAAAAGAAAAAACATAACACATGCAATGCATCCTGTTGTAATTGAAATGGGTAAATAATTCCTCAGAAGCAGTGAGCAAATAACACCAACAATCTCAATAAGCTAATGAGCCTTTAGGTTAAATAGCAAAACTCCATTAAATCATCATTACTGTCTTTTCCGCAGTTTTTCCTTTTTTTAAGGATTTGGTGCATTACTGGAATGAAATGTTGAGTGCACCTGTCAGATTAAAGGATTGAAGGTATTCCATTCTATTATTTGTTGGCTATAACTGTTACATCTAATCGCTTTGTTTTTCAATGAAATAGATTGAATTGAAGTGTGGAATCTATTGTTACTGGAAGTGAACGAGCCTCTTATCCTGATGCAAGCACATCTCTGCCATCATAGATTGAATATTTGGTAAAGGAAGAGAATGAAGTAATATAATATATAAAATAAAAATATATATATAAATAAATAAAATATTTATATGTTCTGTAGCCTATGTATTGTGTGTGTGTGTCTTTATGTGTGTGTGTGTGTGTGTGTGTGTGTGTGTGTGTGTGTGTGATGGCACAAAAAGGAGAATCAAAGAGCTCCTCTTTCATGTTCCGCAGCTTTGATTATTGCTTTCCAGTGTTGCATAAATATTCAACATCCTGCTCTCAAAGGACCATGTGAGTCAACATCAATTTGTGTAATTTGAATACTTATAACTGTGTCATGGGCAGTCCTTTATAGATCAACCAAATAATAACCCAGAAATAGAACGGTTGTACTCATTTCCCAGTTCTGATTTGCTTTAGTGATTTTTTTCAGTTCAACAAGACAAGCATGAAGCAACACCAATTGAAGGTTCAGTGTATACAAACAAAACCAGCTGCTTTGAGTACGTTAAGTGTTATTTACCTGAAAAAGGAGAGGATACCTATGGTGTGCAAATACGAAGCTCATTCAACCAAATATTCAGTAAGCTCTTGTTGAGACTCATCAAGATAATTTATGAGCTTTAAATGGTAATGCACTATCTGGGTATAATGCAGTTCAGAGATACTTTAAGAAAATAACACCACACAAGCATAACATAACATTCAAAGAATGTGAATAACTCAATTTTGATGAAAGAAAGTCAGATAGAACCTCATAATTCCAAGATCACAAATTACTATTGGTTGCAGAAAATAGCGCTTCACTTGAAGGAGAAGGTTGCACAATTTGAATGATTTGAAAAAAGCATGATAAACCACCTATTCCACCTATTGCTTCTCCAAGTAGGACTGGTAAGGAGATAGAGTCATCAAACCCCCTGTGAAACGTTTTCCATTTCAGCACTATAACAGAGAGACTGCTGTTGCTACGGCAGCAAGCTGAAATCAAAGCAGTTTCTATTGGCGATCCCTGGGGAGGTTCTGTAGTCTCTGATGGTTCTCTGATGTTTCTCCTGTCATCATCATTGCGAGAGACACCAACCCACTCCTGCCCTTTTCACACACTCGCAAACATGCACACACGAGCAAACACACAAGGACAAAAACAACCACACTTGTACCTGACATAAGCACACATGTAGACAGACACACACACACACACACACACACACACACAAATACATCACCTCTGGGAATAATGATCATGAAAGAGATACTTATTATGGAAATGTACGAAGCTGTTTCACAGTGTCTTTGAGTGTTTTACAGTATCTTTGATCTCAAACTGAGGAAAAAGAAAAGTAGTTGAGTCTTTCTACTGGATGGCACACCCTGAAGAAATGTTGAGAAGCTGATCGTGCTTTCTCTAAACTGTTTATATCTTCTAGTGAAAAAGCAGGGGGTAGGGAACGCTGTTATACTCCACATATTCCAACAGTGTGTAGGTAGGTGTGTGTGTGTGTGTGTGTGTGTGTGTGTGTCTGTGTGTCTGTGTTTTCAAATCAGGACATTACTCACTATACGGTTTTATTTTCATTCATACTTGGAAGGGTTTGTGAATCAATATGTTCTGATTTCAGAATAAGGTTGCGACTCCAACTAATGTCTTGAAACAAAGGTGGAGTTATGTAAAGATAGAGCAGCATCCAATCAGTCAAAATCCAGCAATAATTCTTACTTAATCTTTTCATGCCAACATTTTCATTACTTCCCTAAGTACAGTTCCAGAGGACATGCTCTTTAAATAATCACAGTAGCAGTCATATGCTTAATCCCTCCCCAGAAGGAGAAAAAAGCTGGCAGGGGGCTGCCAATTTTCACAAGCATTCATCTTTTCCTCAGGGACTTCACAAGATTCAAGGAGGCCTACATATATATGTTGATCAACAATGACACCACAGCCACTATGGGATGTGCACTATGTAGCATGGTTCACCTTCTCTTCTTGAGATGATATGACATTGTTCTCATAAGGATATTTAAGCTGAAGCCATTTGCTCATATTTCCAATCACAATCCAATAATGATTAATTTTGCCTGTGCTGTTGTAACCACCCCGGATCAATTAAAACTCTATTAACAGGACTCATGTGGAATATAATACAAATGTACTATTGTCCAAATCCTGTTGTGATCGTTGATAATCATTTCACTGAGCTGGAGGCAGAATTCTGTCTATACATGCATGGACAGAGCAATATATCACCTTGCACACCCTACGGGCTTCGATCAATCCTTGAAAGCCCATTCAGTCTGATACTAGGTGAATGTGCATACCAGTCAATCCTAACCCCTCTGTTCTAATTGCTTAATTCCCTGGTTTGTGATTTCTCCCATGACCTGTCTGGAAACAGATCCTAAGGTAGCCCATGTCAATAGCAATGTTAGGATGTGGGCGAGAGAGTATTGCATGCTGGTGGTGTGCAAGTGGATCTAAAACATTTAAAGATTTATATCAATAGACGGTCCTTACACCAATAGGGGAATTGTATCTTAAATAATTGTATTTACAGTTGTAGTGAAATCACTACTGGGATTTTACTTTTACAAATCTAGTAAAAAATATTTAAAATACTTTATCGCGATGGTTTGCCTGCGTTATTGGTAAACACGATCTTCCCCGGGAACATCTCGACAGAAAACCCCCTGTGTATACCGAGAAGAGGACTCTGGAAAAGAAACATGTTCAGTGTATGGCATTAACACAACCAGCACCTGTCCCGTACTGCCAAAACACACATTTCACATATACTTAAGAGAACTGCTTCAAAATATACACAATTTAATTTGTACATGTAGATGCTATTCAGTCGAAATATATTCTGGAACTGGAAATACATTCCTTCCTATATGCGCTGTTGACCACATACACATAACTTCAAGTAGCCTATATCCACAATGCATTTAAGACACAAAATATATTCAAAATTAATATCATCTACAACTACAGTAATTCATTTTGGCCATTTCTGTATGTTCTCAAACATATCTAAACATATTCTGAAGTGTATGTGATTTTTTTTCCAGTGTGGTCTGCTTCAACAACAGAAGTGGATCAAGTTTGTGTATATTAGGCTGTGTGTGTGTAAATATTATTATTACTGTTATTGTAAGGACAGCCATCGGCACAGCTTACCGCATTACCGCGCATCTCTCAATCAACACAGCGGACTTACGTCTCTGAAGCGATTCCAGTGCTTGATCTTGCGGCTGTATTGTGAAATGGTGGACAGCCACTGCTCGTCTTCCATGAAATTCCCCGGTTTTTCCGCCTCTTTAACGCTCTTCACGTCGGTCTGAAAGGTAGACCCCACCAGCATCACCAACGGGACGAGAAGGCACCTAATATCCATAATTTCCACCATCGTAGCGGACAAAAACACACGCACACTAGGAGACGGCTTTCCTCTTCTGGTGACAGGGAGGAGGAGGATGCTGAGAGAATAAAACTACCAACTGATTAGCCTATAGGATGCTCCTTCTACTGCTGCTGTGTGTGTGTGTGTGTGTGTGTGTGTGAGAGAGAGAGAGAGGTGAGAGAGAAAGAGAGAGAGAGAGAGAGAGAGGGAGCACTGCAAAGATTACAAGCTTGGGAAATTTATTGAAAATAATGAAAATAAATGAAGATATGAGAGAGAGCGAGAGAGAGAGAGTGAGAGAGAGAGAGAGAGAGAGAGAGAGAGAAAGATAGAGAGAGTTGAGGTAAAGGAACTTCCTGCTTTCAGTCAAAGCAACTGATTTAAATTGAGTAATAAGACCTTGAGATGAATGTTTGTGTCAGCTTGCCAGGTCCATGCTGTTCCTCCGCCTCAAAGTTGGTACCTGGATTGATTGGAGCCATTCAGAGACAACACTGATAAGGAGGTCCTTGGGTCTGGTTTTGCTCTTTATATATCTCTGTTCTACAGTGTTCAGATGGCCTACAGATAAATGTTTTCTGATGTATTACTGGGAAGTGCAGCATTTACATTGTGCCATGCTTCCACCTACCTGCCCATATCTCCCCTGCCTGCTGTATCTCTCACCCTGCTCCAGCCTCAGCCAGTCTCCAGAGGGATGCAGTGAATGACAGCTTGTAATTGAAATGCTGGATTAACTGATGCCATCTTTATTCCATCCTGAAAAGACTGTTTTTAAGACCCTCTGGCTAAAGGCAGGCACGAGACAGAGGGGAATCTAATCTCTCAGTCGAATGCAATCAAGTTTACCAGCAAAGATAAAGAGAGAGGAAGTTGTTTAGATTGAACACACACACACACACACAGACACATGCCGCATGCATGCACGTGTGCACGCACACACCTTATTAAGACACACAACCACACACTCAAATCAGCCAAAATGATGCATGTGTGTTACCAGCAAAGGACAGTACAGACAGATCTGTAAATGTGCTGCAAACAGATAGACAGATGCACGCCGTTGATTAGGACTGCATGTTGTACATCTATAGTGGAAAAGCACCACCAGACCTCTCATTATGCTCAGTATCCATTCAGTGCTCACTTTGACGCTGAGATAATGCTGTGTGTGTCGATATTGGGGCAATTTGACACAGTGCTCTGCAGCTGCCGCAATCAGCCTACTTGGATTTTGCATTTCATTCTCACAACGACATTAATCAAAGTAAGAGCACTGAGTCAAATGAAGCAAAACGGCAGTGCGATTAACATACTGCCTTCTTAAGGCAGATATGAGGAGAAAAACTACAAAGTCACTGCACTGGAAATGAGGCGCTGGCTCTGTCAGTGCCTGTGGACAGATGTGATGTGACAGTCAGAGAGTGGGGGATTCACAGAGAGAAAGACAAACATGGCAGGCCAAAAATGTTCATCTCATTTATGGGAGCCCGTCAAAGGAACATGGCTGAGTAATCCTAGAATCACCAAGCCGTAGGGGGTTTCAGGTAATCTCCTTATAAAAGCTGCGAATAAATATGGTTCTCTGTGTCAGTGGCAGTCATGTGATTCTAGTTTCCCCAGGTCCAATTCTTTGTGAAGTAAAGGGAGAGAAACTAATGGTGGTGATGGAATGTAGGCTGCAGGGTGGAGACATGTAAAGATCAGATGATGCTCATTAACAAAACATGTACTGCCGTCCAGAACAGGGGCCCTGCACGCCTTTAGATATGAACTAATGCTTGATAGCCACGGGCAACTACTGTCAAAGTCGACAATGGCTGTGAGGGAAAGTGGCTGCTGAGATTAGAAACAAAGTTATTATGAATTATCAAACTCTATTTTTCATTACCTCTCTATTATGATATGTACTTCATGTTGTACATTTTTTAAAAAGTACACAAACTATCTGTGTGTAGTGTTATAGCTTGTTTAATTGTGTGTTTATGCTGTATAATGCCTTCTTAATGATTTGATGTAAATAATACTGAACTTCTGTCATTTTTTAGGTAAATTAATTAAATTGGACCATTGTGATCTGATTTTAATTGCATCTTTTACTCAATATTGTACTCTAATGTTGCCATGTAATATGACAGTTGACAATAATGGTCTGAGTCCCTAAATGGTGGCCAGTCATTCCCTCTCAGAAAGTTCAGATCCCCGAAAGACGCTGGAACATGAGAAGGAAAGCAACACTTCTCTGTCCCAGTGACTGGTTTGAATGACATAAACTTTTGTTTGGAAATTAAGTTTTAAAGATTTGCTATGTTCTTTTTACTGTGCTAAATAGATACCATTAGGTTTTCTTCACTTCTTAGTTAATTTGAAGAACATTCTTTTACATGGAAGATTGTGACAAAGGGTCATTTCAGGTTGGGCTCATAAATCATATTTCATGAAAGTCATTGCTTAACAGATGACATATAACTTTTTTAATGCCACATGCTATAGCCTACTATGCCAAAAACTGACTTTAAATGAATCCATAAATCCAACACAAACTCACCCGAAAGGGAAGGGTCTAACTCTACATTGAGCTTAAATGTACATCTATGTAAAAAATGCTGTGTAAAGTGTTAATACTTTGATAAAAAACAACACCTCTCAGCAAGATTCGCCAAACATCAAAGTTTCTCCTGTCCCCTTGAGAATGCAGATCTGTTTCTGCCTCCTCTAGCAATAAATCAAAACCTAAATGGAACACTGTCCCAGCTCCAACTTCAGGTGGTGCAGACACACACAGAAGATAGACGCTGTTCTGCGCTTAGTGCTAAAGGGCTTTCAGATAACGCAAGGCTCAAATGACTGAAGAATAAGAGGGTAATGAGATATTTACTGTAGAGATGGAATGATACTTTATTCTCCATTTGTTGGAATAATATGCTTTCCAGAGCTGCTGACACCGCCTCACAGTTTGATTTGTAGTGATAAAACATAAGGAATACTAGTACTAGGAGTATTATGGTAACATTGTGATTCAGTCTCAACACACTTTAACCAGTCTTCTCTTCATCGCTGCTCTCAGTAAGATGGACCTTGCTCACAACAGCATGTTGTTGCTATAGTTACAGACTGGCAAATACAAACCTGGGACCCATTTACTTGAATTTACTGAATTCATTAACACAAGCGTTTTCACCCTGTCCAGAGTGTAGAGGAGAGGGTTGCATCTGGACTAATTCAGATGTAAGTGCATCTTATTCTCCATGATTCATAATTGCTCTTCCTGGTTATCACTGTACAGTTTCTGAAACAGGTGATTACTTGGAATGGAAAATAAAGGTATCTCTTAGTGTTTCACCACAAAGCACCTCTGATTAACTTAAACGTGTTCCAGGAAAAAAAACGTACTTAACAATCCATTTGGTAGTAAATTTATTATTCATGAATTACATAGCCTGAGGCTGGCCTCCCTAACAGCTCTCTTAGGCCTGTTTGAATTGCAGAACACAGGGCTTTCACGTTTGATTTCCTCTTTCCCATTTTCCATGACATGGGACAATTACTGCTTTACCTTAGACAAAATAGCCCACTAAGCCCAATGAAATCCAGACACATTTGTGACACAGAAAACACAAATACAATTCTGACCATTAAGTGCACTTTTTTTTTTTTTTCTTTACAAAATGTAAGATAGACCAAGATGGATCAGACTTTGTTTTCAATTGCCTCAAGAAAAGGAGAGCATGTTCATTGGCACTTGCACATAGACAAATTAATATGTGCACTCAGGCATACATAGATGCAAACACACACACACACACACACACACACTTCAAATGTCCATGTTTTAGAATTTGACTTTTTGTCAGTAAGAATAGTGTTCATTAACGCACCAGATCGAGTGTTGTATGTAATTCAAATGTGGTGCATTGAGTCCATCATCTGGATATACAGTGTATTACACCTTTTTAGGACTGACTAAAACGTACTATCACCCTATTGCAAAATACTACTATTACACAAAAAGCAAGTAGTTCATGGAGACGTCATGATGATCTAGGCTACTTGCAGGGGGAGGGGGGGTGGGGCATGCGGGGCGGGTGCTAATAGCCTACGTGTTTGAAGTCACGTTCTAGATTTGATTACCAATACTGAAGGGCCGTTTAATTGATTCTTTATTTAATTATGCCATTAAAATATATTTGCCAAGAAAATCTAGGTATGACTTTCTGATGGTTTTTAGAAGGATACTATACAAATACCACAACTTTAAACTGAATTTAATATCCTATAGGAATGTTAGGAGTATCATGGTAGTACCAAAGAAGATTAAAAAAATACCATAAAGTAGAATAAGGTCACTATTAAGAACCACAGACATACTTTAAGTCCATGTGCGAATATTAAGTGTATTAAGTATTAAGTGATGTTTCGTTAGTACATTTGTAAACACTGGACAAAATACTTTGGATGCAGATTGGTCGAAAGGGTTTGGGCAAAAACAAACAAAGTTCAATAATTCATATGATCACCAATACAGAGATTCAGCATTTGGTGGACAAAACCACTGCCTACGTGCGCTACGTGTCAGTAACATTCATTGCCGGTTTTCCAGAATTCATCCTTCCTTTTATTTATTGAATTCCTTGTATTTACTTCAATCCCTAAAACGGGGGGATACATTCTTTAGCTTTCATAGCAAGTTGTCGACCTTTATTTGTAAGCCAACTGATTAGTCCCTGACATTAAAATTACTTTTAGAAAATAGTTCGGGGAGTCGGACTCTTTAGGGGGTCGGGGGCCTGGCTACTTCGTCAACAGGACCAAAATGTTACTAGGCAGAGTGCTGGGCTGCAGACGTGTTGTGAAGCCCCATTGGTTAGGAATTTCAGTAGGAGGGGCATTTTGGCTCGGGTATTTATTGCGTTGTTCCATTGTTGCCAGTGTGTTTTCCAGCTGGTCTGGTCGAGGGCAGCCACTATCACACCATTGCACTTTTACACTTGGATCCTTTGTGTCGAAAATGTCTTTTTCTTGCAATCAATCCATGGACGGCAGTTTTCCTCCATCCCCAGCGGAGGACAGAGGTTCAAAACGCCTGTCCTGGGGCAATCTGCTACAGAGACTGGCGGAGCTGAAGGGGGTCACTCAGAGACTCACAGCAGGACCAGTGCAGCAGGACTGGTGAGTACTGCAGGCTTTTGTTCTGGAGAAGCTCCGTGTTATCGTCAGTTTAGGTTGATTGACAAAGCGAATCGGACTGTACATTTCATATTGGGCTCTGGCAGTATTCAATAATAAAATAACTCCCTCAGCCAGAGTTTTATATATGTGTATGCTTCTGGTATACAGTAACAGTTTGAGTTAAGAATGAACTACATACACCACTGAATCAAGAGTTATCCATTGTGTATTTAACCTGTATGTTTTTGTTTTAGGATCTGTGGCAGACATGTACATGTCAGAATCAGAGAGCAGTGTTCTCTGTCATCCTCTGGAGGAGACCCTGGCTACAGAGGTTGTGGAAACCATTGCACTGAGTCTAAGCGACGCGTCCCATCATGCTCTGGGGTGCTCCAAACTCATATTACCTGACTGTCTACTGCAGAACATTGGGAAAGAGCTCCTCCACCTGGCTGTTAGTGAGCCGTGTGGCCTCCGGGGGGCGCTCATAGACCTATGTGTGGAGCAGGGGGATCAGGGATCTCTTTGTAGTGTGGATCAAATAGCAGTTGATGCCAGCTTAGTCCCAACCTTCCACGTAACCCTGGTACTGAGGCCCGAGGCTGGAGGCCTCTGGCCTAAGGTTCAGAAACTCTTCAAGAGCAACAAGTCCCCACAGACGCAGGGTGCAACTGCAAGGCACCAACACACTCTAAGACTCAGTGCTAGCTTCAGGGCCATCAAGAGGAAACTGTACAGTTCAGGGGAGCTGCTGATCGAAGAGTGCTGCTGACCAAGCACTCCCACCCCCAATGAATTGAGCCTACGTGGACTGTGATATAAGTCGACGGAAGGCTGATGGATTAAGCCTGTTAAAACAAATGTATGTCCAACCCTTGATACGTTCCACCATACATGTCAAATGGCACTGACAGTCAGGTCTTATGTGGCATACTACATTGATGAATGATTTTTTTTTATGAATAACATGTACCTGTGTGGTTGTAGGTTTACTTTTTTAAGCTTTGTCTTTATTACTGTATTATGAAACAAAAAATGGATGTATCCAAGTTTTCTGTGGAACTTACTTATGTCTCATGGCAGCTACTCCACATGGATTACATGAGACAGAAAATGCTTGTGGGTGACACAGCAATATATACTCATGTCTAAACATGGGTCTCAATTCTTTCGCTTGAACGTAAATTCATACCTTTGAATGGATGGTTCATCTATGTATTTGACAGTCAAACATAAACCTGAAAGTGCCCTGCTGTGTGTTTTCAATGCATTAAGAGTCTTAAAAGAGACTTAAAAGAACACCAAGAAATAAATTATTTTCTACTATGTCTGTGCTACTTTTCTTTCTTTCTAGTAAAGTAATCAATGATTTTCATCTGGAAAGCACATCAAAACCATGGTAAAATATGGTGACAAAGACAGTCAGTCATCTGACAAATTTAATTCAAAGAAACTTTTTATACAATTTTAGCAGGATTAATTTAATAAATATGAGTTTACTTTTCTTTGTGCAATGATTTTCAATACTCAGAATCCAACAGGCTACAAGCAAATCCACAGAATAACATTAAATTATATAATAAATGATATTAGCTCAACTCCAATAAACCCTGCACTGTTAAAAGTAAATGTATATTTACATTGGTATGAACTATAAAAATTACACACTGTTATGTCAGTGGCTCAGATGTCTATCTATGAGAAGGCCATGAGGTTTCTCAAAGTATTTAGGAAAACAAAAGGATTGGGACAGAGAAAGCTAAATCTTAGCAGCTTTGTTTACCATTCAAAAAAAGACAGCTATGCTCTTACTTTCAACTGTGACTCACTAGACTCACCATCCCAAAGACACCAGTGTAAGAAAATGTCAGTCAACTCAAGCTTAACTCAAGTCACAGTTCTACAGGAAGTCAATCTACAGAAAGTTGCAGAGAGGTTCCCTGATGAGATCTGCTGCCCACTATGTGTAAGGCATTTCTGATTCTCTTGGTTTGCTGCAGTAATATGCTCCAATTTGAGTGGGCTCCAACAGATTTCTTCTAATTAGATTCAAGTACCGAAGAACCTAAGAAAAAAAAAAGATAAATGCGTCAATGATACAGTACAGAATCAACATTATTTAATTTCCTATACACACATATAACAAAAACACACACCTAAAAACACAAACTTCTTGACAAAAACAATGCATTCTTATTACTCACTGCTCATTGTCAATGTAACAAGTATATGAATTAAGACCTTGTACTGTATATGGTGGCAATTATAACCAAAGTCACAGTGAAAATTATGGCAACTTACCCATGTGTGCTAGTGGTTTCTAGCCATGTAGTATAACCTGAATCTCAGATAGTCTGGAACAGCTGGGAGTCCCCATCCTCTGTGCCCTTTGATACAAGTCAGAATCCCCAAAGTAACGAGCACGATACAGTAAGCCTTCCTCTGAAAATAAGAGGGGGAGAGTATGCCAGTAAGTAGGCCTCAACTCCAACTAATAATACAATTTAAGACAGGGTTCCTACAGCTTTTTGACAATCAACATTTTCGGGATTTTCCAAGATATTTGCAATCTATGTTATATGTAATATCTGACCTGAATGTCTTATTTCTGGCTACAACTATCACTTAGAACCGATACTACCAGGACATTACCGAGAGAGGTTTTCATTCCTCAAAAAGGAAAGTGGATCAACAAGCAGCCAAGCTTGGCATTAAACATTTCACTGGTTAGAAAAAAAGATTATCAACACATTTCCAAATCTATATGCACATGTTCCATTTTCCATAACATTTTCAGACATGGAAAAAAATAAATAATTCCATGAGTTTTCGAGGTTTTCCATGACCCTATAAGGGTTATAACCCTATAGAGGAATTATTCCTCTAGAAAAGGTGAATAAACAAATGAGCCCGAAATTGCAAATTTATGACAACAGTGCACTAAGAACACTAAGAAATACAGTGAAATCCTGTTGTTGCATAGCTGGCGCCTTGTAGACTTACTCTGTTGCTTCTCCTTCCAACAGTTGTTTCTGAGATTGGAAATGTAGTCCTCTTCCACACTTTTCTCAACATTCCTCAGGTTATTTCCGGAGTATTCTTCGTTGAAACGTTCTCCCACATAGAAAGGCACCTTCAGGGGTGACGTATGCCTCTTGTGAATATGGCCAGCTGACCTGGTCCACAGACAAGACATTACAACTGAGAGTGAGACAAATTATCTCAAATCTCAAATGAGACAATGGACCTCAAAGAGCTCAACAAGTGGGGAAACACTTACGGCCGGTAGCTAAGGCTGTAGGGTGGCTGGGACACCATCATTTGGCTGAGAGCAGAAACGACGATGAGGATGAGGATGGGCATCAGCTGAACAAACAGAGCCAGACCGCCCTGTCCATAGAGAAAATGTTTTGATATAGGGGTTACAGTTTCATTCATGTATTTATTTCATCTATACATCAGCTGGTATAAAATCCAAGTGCTACATAAGTATTACAAACACTTACATCTCTCTGTTGTTCTCTCCTCTCTTGTCTATTCTGTTGGCCAAAGTGCATTCTGCCATTTCTGTAAACATGTACATTGCCTAAAAAAAAAGAAAGATTAGATCATATGGCATAATATTAAAGCATCGCTTCGAAAGCACATCTTCCTCTTCAGCCAGAGGTGGAAATAATCAGTGAAATCAGCTGGCGTAGTGTTTGGTTGCAATCAAAAGCTGCAGATTCTTGGGGCTCGGCAGCACATGGTTGAGAAACACTGCACCAAGGTACAACACAATGTCCTGAATGACACTGTATACACCTAGCTTCTACTTACTTGATGGGAAGCCTCCACCAAAGAACATGTTGAAGAGGTCCTCAGGTGAGATGTCTGCTTCAAAGTCATGACGTTGGTGCCTGTGTCTGGTTGGATGTGATCTTTCCTCTCCATACTGGTCATACTGCCTTCGTTTCTCTGTGTTACTCAGCACAGCATAGGCATTTCCAATAGCTAAAAAACACAGAAACACAAACATTTGCAGCTTGTAAGCTTACACTTATGTATTATTTTCATAATTATTATTACGACATCAGCAGCATTGACAATTAATTTCAATTTACCTTTGAATGCCTCTGTGGCTCCTGGTGCATGGTTTTTATCTGGGTGGAATTTTAGAGCCAGCTTTCTGTAAGCCTTTTTAAGATCTTCCTCAGAGGCAGTCTTTTCAACTCCCAGAATTTGGTAGTAATCTTTACAGCTCTTAATCCTACAGTGAAAAACAACCAGAAATGATTGGCAGACTGCGGAAACAAAAACATTGGTAAGATAACACATACAGTCATGCTTGAAACTCAGTGACTTGGCCAATCCAAAACATTAAACTTCTTCTTCCTGAGCCAATTTTTGTTAGATTGGCTTGAATGCTTAGGCTCAATGTCTTGTTGAACAGCCACTTTCGACCCAGCTTTAGCTCTCAAACTGATGGCCTGCTGTTTCCCTCAAAATTCATGGTTCCCTTAATGATGTCGAATCATCCAGGACCAGAGGAAGAAAAACAGACCCAGACCATACTCCCACCACCATGCTTTACCATAGGGATAAGGTTATTTTGGTGGTGGGGAGTTTTGAGTTGTCACCAAATGTGGCATTTTTTATTGTAACCAAGCAGTTCAATTTTGGACTCATCTGTCCAGAGAACAGACTTCCAGAAGTCTTCAGGTTTGTCCAGGTGGTCTCTGGTAAACTGAAGACAGAGAGCTTTGTTCTTTGTAGAGGCTTCTTCCTGGCTACCCTTGCATGAAAGCCATTTCTATTCAGTGTTCTTCTTATTGTTGATGGAGCAGTGGAGACTTGCAGATCTCAGGATGTTATTGTTGGGTTGCTTTTTCCTAGTTTTAATTTTTTTCTTGTGGCTCTTGGTGATATTTAAGGATGTCCACTTCTAGGCAGAGTCGCTGTTGGGTTAAATGCTCTCCATCTGTATATTATTTGTCTCACAGTGCACTGATTGAGCCCAAATCTTTTTGATATGATTTTATAACCTTCCCCAGACTGATGTACACTCACTATTCACTTCCTGAGTTCCAAGAGTTTCTCCTCGCACCATAGTATTTTCTTTCACCTGCATGGGTACCACCAAAACTGACCAGGTTTCTCACCTGTATTTATGGGAGTGCCACAGAAACCCAAAAATCTGACCTTTGATTGGTTACTTCATACCCACCTGATTTAACGTACCTACTTACCTAGATGCAAGAGGATGTTCACTTATTTTTGCACCTGCACTAGTTCTAGTCCTCTCCAGTTTAGAAAAAAATGCAGATTTTGATTAAAATAAGAGTGCATGGTAATAACTGCACAAGGCGTTGACAAACTTTCAATCATCATCACTGTACATCTTCTAGTAATGATGTATGGGTGATGAAATAAGTTATCAAGCACCAAGTAAAGATACGCCACCTCTGAACATAAACGTACACTTATCATTTTACCAGCTAGCTACCTAATACTTCAGAGCTGATAGGTAAAGACATTTCACCAAACACTTTCAGACAAAGTCAAATGTGGACTAACTTTTTAACAGCATCCAGCTGCTCCGTAGTATATGGCTTGGCCGTGTCTGTGGCTCTGTCTCCTGACACATGAGCCTCATCTCCATGGTTGCTATGTCTCATTCTGGGGCCATCTCCATTCTCATCTGGGGGTTTCCCATTCTGTGTTAACGACTCCAATAAGTCTATTAAAGGAAAATGGGGGTAATCTGATTACAATTTGTGAGTTGAGTTTGTAACGTTTTCCAATGAACGTACCTTATAAGATAGCTAATAGCTAAGTTAGCACTGCGGTTGCTAGCCAGGATACTAGGGAAGTAACGTTAACGTTACGAGCCAAACTCATAACCAACTACGAGCACCAATCTAAGTCAATCATAAACCAAAAAACTATGGTAATTGCGGACGGGGAACTAAAAAAAAACTACAAATACCAGTGTCGGTGACGAACTGCTAGTGAGGAATGATTATGCTAACGTTAGCTAATTTGGTTTTCCAGCCATGGCCCACCGCCTGAAATAAAATCGTTGCTGCAACAGAAATTGATTCGACGTACTTTTGGCCTGATCTGTTGGAAACAAGCGCTCTGCCTTTTCCAGAAACTTCCTGGCTTTGTCCGGTTGATTATTGCTGATCGCATTTAGAGAAATCTTAATGCACCGTTCAGCTTCGTCCTTGTTTGAATCCATCGCGACACAGCGGAACTGTTTACTTGCCCCTGGACGCACGAAGATGACGTGAAGAAAACGTCTACCTTCTAAACACGACGTCATGCAAATGCACCTCCGGGCTGCCCTCCATGAACTCCAGCATGACTTTAGCATGCACGATAGATACGTTTTAACAACACCTGAAAGCATTGAAAAGGAAAAGGAAACGTTTCAACATCAAAACGGAAGTTATTCCACACTCGAATGATACGTGTAGCCTTCTAAGTAGGCTTTAGGCTGGACTGTTGTTCTGTTGACTGCTATACTTAGTGCCTTCACTTCTGCTATCATTTCCTCGAAAGGTCAAATCTCATTAATATGGCTTTAGCAGTCGCACGCATGGTGGCAGTCATTGTTGTCAAACGTAAGGTTCGGGGTTTTCTGACGAAAGCCTGCCTGTATTTTTCAACTAAGGATGCTATTTCAGCTGACCAGGGAAAGACACAATTAAAGAAACGGTGGAGAAAAAGTCATAAGAAGCCTCCTTTGAATGAACACCTGTCCTGGGAAGAAAGACTGGCTGATGTGGTTACCCCTCTATGGAGGCTGAGTTATGATGAGCAGCTTCAGCTAAAACAAACACACCAGGAAATGATACTATCTCAACTCTCTGACCAGCTTGCGAGGCAAATCCCATCCCAGCTACAATCATCATCAACCATCAGTGGGAAATTGAGCTTTCCTGTGCTGCCTATTCTACCATCACCGGTTAGGGATGGCTACCGCAACAAGTCCACTTTCTCTGTCAACAGAGGAGTGGACGGCAATCCAAAGACAGTTGGGTTTTATGTTGGTACCTGCAGGCAAGGAAACATCATCTGCGTCAACGGGGACCACCTGCTCAACATGCCAGAGAAACACAAAGTGGTGGCCAGGTGCTATCAGGACTTCATTCGCCTTTCTCCCCTGGAGCCATGCCTCCTGTTCCACACTGGGGGTCACTGGAGAGAGGTCACAGTGAGGACCAACGTAGAGGGCCACACCATGGCTATAGTGTACTTTCACCCACAGACACTCACCCCAGCACAGATAGCAGGCCATAAAGCTTCCCTAGTAGATTACTTCACCCGGGGTCCTGGAGAGGTCTGTCAGCTGGATTCATTGTACTTCCAGGAGAGCTCAATGACTCGATGTAGCCACAAGCAATCCCCATACCAGCTCCTACATGGCCAGCCACACATATACGAGGAGGTAACTTACAGGACTTGGGACAAAATCAAAGAGAAACTATATAGCTGATATTTTTGAAGCAGAAACTTGTTTTGATAATTAATTGCCTTACATTGTAGCACACAGGTAACAAAACCCAAGTAGATCTACATTATGTTTGGTTTCTTATTCCTGTTTCTATTCCTATGTTGTGTTATCATTCACAGGTACTGGGGTTCAAGTTTCGCATCTCTGCTGATGCCTTTTTCCAGGTGAACCAGGCAGCTGCTGAGGTACTCTACTGCACAGTGAGAGACCTGTGCCTCCCAAACCCAGAGAACGGGGGAGGAAGGGCAGGTGGGGAAGATGGGAGAAAGATGGGAGGTACTCTCCTAGATGTATGCAGTGGAACAGGTGCCATCGGTATTACTGTGTCTCCCAGAGTGGACAGAGTCGTCGGTATAGAGCTCATAGAACAAGCAGTGGAAGATGCTAGACACAATGCAGCACTCAACAAAGTGCTGAACTGTGTGTTTCTCCCTGGAAAAGCAGAGGTGGTTCTCCCTGGGCTCATGCCCCAGTTGAGCTTCTCAGAGGGAGGCCTTACAGCTGTGGTAAACCCAGCCCGCGCTGGCCTGCACTACCGCGTGATCAGAGCTTTACGAAACCAACATGCTATTCGCAAACTGGTCTACATTTCCTGTAAACCAGATGGAGAGGCCATGAGGAACTTCAGGGAACTTTGTTGTGCTCCAGATCCACAGAAGAAACTCACAGGGGAGGCATTTTCCCCAACTGTGGCTGTGCCTGTGGATATGTTCCCACACACTCCACACTGTGAACTGGTGCTACTTTTTGAGAGATAGCAAGTACTTCTTTATTTTAAGAGGTAGGCTTTAATTCTATGACGTCAACTCTGGCGATTTAAAAAGCTAATATATACATGAATAAATGGATGTGCTAGATAATAATGGTTACCACACTTATTTAAAACACCGTGCTGGGATGTAGTTTTTCTGTTTTGAAAGACAATTGCTTGATTAGTATTGCTACCCTTTGTCTAGCACACAGCTGTTGTGTTTATACAGTAGATGGCGCCATCGGGACTTCCCCAGGAACATCCGTTTGTGCAAAGTTGGCTAAAAATGATTGTTGTGCAATTGTATTCGTCACAATTTTAGTGCAGTTCACTAAAGTAAAGTTCACTGAGGTTACAGTATTGAGGCCAGGAGAGATTACCCTTTGCTTGCAGATAGCGTGTTCTTTTTTTTCTTGAATTAAGTAATGGGATGATGATGGCATGTCTGAGGCACCAAACTACTAACGGTCAGACAGACAGAACGGTCAATAAACTTGTATTACCCCACAGCGATGTCTCCATCGTGCTCTGGGCATGAAGGGGCAAATCCGTCAACTCAATAAAGAAGTCAGTATAATTCACTTATCTACTTCTGAGCAAACCAACTTTATCACAGTTTACAGTACTTGAGCCAATTTGTACAAGTAATTTGTGTTTTTTGTTGGGCGTCATCTACTAATAAAACAGTAAAAATGATTTTGTGAAAATGTAATCTCTGAATCATATCTTATTTAACCTATAAATCTTTACAACTTAGCTGCAAATGCTCACACAACTTCATATTCAGAAAGAACTCCTCTTGCTATCATGTCAACATCTGTGGAAAAATCTTTACTTTTTGGACAGATTATACTGAAAATACATCCAAAAGTTAGGCATTTTGAAAGTGTTAGCAGTAGCTGACAAAATCAAGGATTTGCCAGACTGTACATAACCTGTGCTTGTTTAGAAAGGAGATGCAAGCTGGGATCAGGGGGATACTCACATGTCTTCATGGCCCCATGAAGAGGCCTGCCATTGCTGTATGAATAACACAATATCAGATGAGCTGATTTATGTTGACAACTGATTACAATTAATAATCAGCCAGTCTTTTAAACGTATTTGCTCATGACTTGAGCCACTAAACTATAAGCACATACATCACTGGAAGATAGTCACATTCAGATTAAGAATTTGATTAGAAGGGCAGGGCAATAGCTGTTGGTGTTGTTGATGGTCATTTAGTAGATACAGTATGCCCTGGTTGCACAATGGAGTTATGCGTCCAACCCAATAAAGATAGATAGATACTGTATTGATCCCCAGGGGGAGATTCTGGGGTCACAGCAGCATAGCGGTATCACAAGAATGTACATAATACAAAAACAAGGTACAAAATACAAAGGCCTAAAAACGAAATGCTAAAAAACTACGGTACTAGGTGACATAGAACCAGGATGTACAGTGGATTGATGGCATGTTTACATATATATACAAGTAGGGATAATCCTTATGGATTACACTGTAATTGCTTTATGGAGCCAAATAAACCATGTTTGACTCACTTTGAGGCATGGCAAGTAGTTCCAACAGTTTATATGGTGACTTGTGTTTGTTAGACTTTGGCTTTCTTAAATGGGAACTGTCTTTTCTTAGAGAGAGCCAAAAGTCATACATCTGGCATACATCTACCTCGAACAAATAAACAGTAGGCCAATGGGGCTTGATGTGCAAAACATTGGGAATAATCATGTTTAAATTGTATGAACATACCACTGCTGCCTTCTTGTGGCATGCAAAGACTAAAAGTGGCAGAGGGAAAAAATCTGAAAAAGTTCACTATTCCAAAAATGCTATAATATCTAGAGACTTTCTCCCATAGGCACACATTTTTTTGAAGGACTTCTTTTAAAAACTCATTCAAAAGGAATTTCTAGAGAGTTCTCCGGTGATGTTTAGATATTGAAAACAGTGCCATATCCTGAACAGTCGGTGCCTGCTAACCCATGGTGATGACACTTGCTTTTCCTGAAAATTATACTTCTAACACATACAGTATGAATTAAAGTGGGACAGCCAGTTTTTCTTTTCATCTCCATCATTTTCAGGAAATGTTTTGCTTGTTTGCAATTAATTAAGACAGACCACATCCCTGGAGTAGTTAATTCATGAAGTTGACCATTAGTAGAGTCATGTTTAAGTTGGAAAAATCATTGGATTGGAGACAAAACTAAAAAGTTGTTTCTGTTGTTTGAAAAATGCACTGGAGGATAAACAAAGTTCTGTCAAATTTATATGAAATACTAGGAGTGTTTTTAATAATGGAATGAAACATTTTCAAATATCCCCAATAAATGTTACAATGTTACTGTTGTTTCTTTACTTGGATTCAAACTGCATTATCTGCCTCATCTCTCTCCCAGACGTCAGCCTGTATCTCACTATCATTGTCATAATTCCTAAAATGTTTGATTCAATACTTATTTGAGGAAATAGACAAATTATTTTGCTGTGTTTGGTCATTGATGGCTTTTCTCTCAAGACGTCCACCATAGTGAAAGAGTAGATGACCTTTCAGATATTTTTTGTTAATTATTATTTTTTGTCCTTTTGGCTTCATTAAAGATGATTGTGTGTTGTCTTCAAAAATGCTTTCTCAATATAAGGGGCACTTGGGCACATTACACCTTACACTGAACTCCTTACACCAGGGACTCCCAAACCTTTTCATGTAAGTCACCACAGACCCTCAATTGATAAGATTTTGTCTGAGGGACCCCCATCTGAGAAGAGTTTTATTGTTCAATATTAAACACCCTGGAGGGCCTTGAAGGACCCCTGGAGGTCCCTGGACCCCCATCACTCCCTATCCAGCCTATTGTAGCCACTGCGATGACACCAGAATTGTATTCCTATAACAATGACCTACTTATAGTCTAGAGTGCAGATGAGCCATGACTCTGAGTCATGCAAAGGTAAAAAAAATGGAAGCCAACGCCTTGGACATAAACCATCTCCGTTGAAACAAATTGCGCAAGTCCTAAAAATGATCCGGATCAAACACCGAACGACTCTTCACGCAGGGTGGTAAAACGTAACATCAGATAAGCGAGTAGCCAATGAGATATTGAGGATACTGGCATGAACTTCCCCTCGACCAATTGCTTTAAAACGACGACGGAATAGGGTATAAGAGAGGCTCGGGTAACCGGGATCAACATCATCAGCGATACATTACGCAGCGTTGTTATCGCACAGTGCCCGGGGCCGTTACAGATATAAGCAGGGCGCAGCTGAAGTGGGAAAACCGGTTGAAGAAAACATTAACGGTAAGTAGGTACACCCCGTTTACATGTGAGCTCACTGCCGCGTGCACACGGACGGCCACAGTGTGAGGTGGCAAGACCCTCCCCTGTGTCTCTGCATCCTGCTGTGTGTGTGTGTGTGTATATATATGTGTGTATATATGTCTGTGTGTGTGTGTGTGTGTGTGTGAAATAGCTTGCACCGCCTATTGTAGCCGTGCTTATTGAACTGGTGGGCTTGGGCCGTGCGACGCACATCTAACCGAACAACACATCTCTTGCTACGCATTACAGAAAACATGACCGAAACGGAGACCAGGAACCATCACAGCAGCAAGCAACAGAACGGAGATGCCGCGACAGAAACATCGACGGTGGAAGATGTTTTTGACGACACTTATAAAGAAAAAGAGGGTCCGAAGCCACCGAGGATACTGGTGTGGAGAAACATCTTACTGATGTCCTTTTTACATTTCGGAGCGCTTTATGGGCTGGTACTCGTCCCTTCCGCCTCGGTGTTAACGCTGGCCTGGTGTAAGTATTGACAGCACACAGTGATCTTTGCAGCATTTCGTTGGTTTTCCCTCCGTCACTGCATGTAACCCGGCTAGAGAACAGAATGTGCTGATCTAGGTCCACCCAGGGCTTTACACTGGCCGTGTCTTCGTTAGTGGCTCAGACTAGTGTTGAATATGAGGCATTGTGTTGGGCTAGGCCTAATAATGTTCATTATAAACGGCAATGCTTAGAAGTCTCCGAATCTGTTTTTAGCCTGCCTTCAAGAGCTCAATGCTATGGTAGGCTATGAACTAGTTGGTGTTTTTGAATGTTCCTGTTCTGTCACAAATTAGAAACCTCCTGAATTCCAATTCTGCCACTGACCAAACTGTTTTCAGAATAATTTGAAGTTGTGCCCTATAGGTAGACTGGAGAGCCATGACTTGAATTACTGAACAGTCTCAACTTTGTTTCCACCGTGGCACTTGCATAATTTTCCTCTCTCTCTTTGCAATGCTGAACTGCATATTATTTCAGTGGGGAAGACAAAGCACAATCACCATTGCAATAGACATCCCATTGTGAGCTGCATGGCACCGCAACAGAATGTTCTTTGCCAGTTGCAGGCCCCCGGTTCTCAAATCCTTCGTAGCCTTGTCTGGCGTCACATAGAAACACATTCAGCAGTTTTAGAACAACGAATGTGAGAGGGCAGACCTGCATGGTCCCACTGTCCCATCTCACAACATAAATAACTCCCCCATGATAGAGGCTTGGATAAAGCTAGGAGAATGGAAAGAACATGATGTCCCCCTGACTCTGCTCCTATGAGTGTACAATTTATCTTGGTGTAGTGGTCAGTTTCCCTGAAGATATGTCCCCCCCTCTTCTTCTCTCTCCTCTAGCTGCAGTGTTATTCTTCATCAGTGCTCTTGGTATAACTGCTGGTGCACACAGACTGTGGAGCCACCGAGCCTACAAGGCTTCCTTTCCTCTGCGAGTCTTCCTCGCCCTCGCCAACTCCATGGCCTTTCAGGTACAGAGGGGGAAAAAAAATAAGATGGGGAAAATATTCTGTAGTGTCAGTGGGAAATGAAATCATGTATTCTCATTTATGCATTGGTAGCAATTGCTGCCAAAGGATCGGTCTTATTCTCAAGCTTAATACTCACCACATATACTTACTATAGAGTGTACTTGGCTTTTAAATAAAGTGGGGATTATGTTTATGACTTGGATAGCCTCCAACCTCAGATATTGCAACAGGGCTAGTAACCCATGTGTGATTGTGAAAATTATTTAACCTGCGTGATGTGCATTTTTTTTCCTTTTTGTTTCTTGTGTTTTTTTTGTTGCAGACGATCCCTCACCTTAATCTGGTGATCTGAAACATGTTGCATTGCTATGGCAAATATGTGTATGGTTACTGCATGTAATCCTCTCTATCTTTCTCTATCTCTATGTGCAGAATGACATCTTTGAGTGGGCTAGGGACCACCGTGTCCACCACAAGTTCTCTGAGACAGACGCAGACCCCCACAATGCCATACGGGGGTTCTTCTTTAGCCATATTGGTTGGCTGCTGGTTCGCAAACATCCTGATGTCATTGAAAAGGGTCGCAAACTGGAGCTGTCAGACCTGAAGGCCGATGGAGTGGTTATGTTCCAGAAGGAGTAAGTAAACAGGGCTCACCTCTGCTCTGCACCTAGTGTGATGCTGTTTGTTTCTTCACAGAACTTTTCAATTCAGTCTTTAGTCACGTTTCTTACTCTTTGTTGTCTTCGTGTTGGCCTTGTCAAATGTGTCAGATTTTGAAGATTTGAAAACAAATGCCGAGCAAGCTTCCATCGGCCCTGTTTAGAGAACCATAACTACTTTACCTTCCAGAAGGTCATTACAGCTTAAAATGTGCCAAAAAAGCACTGTCTTCGGTAGTGGAGATTCAAATACATTTCTTTGCCCCTGATCATCTCACAAGTCCTACAAATATGTTTACAGCTCCTCCTTTAAAGGCAAACGGGTTGTTATTGGTATTATGACTATCAAATGTGCACCTTCCAGGACAGATATCTCATTGAATTAGGTTTACATTAGGTAACAACTCAAAGTATGAACAATAAATACCAGTATTTTTGAACTAGATGTAATGTACATGAAGATAGACTGTTGATGATTTAACTACCACTGCAGTGATAGTGCTGTGGTCCAGAGTTCACAATGTTATAAACTGCTGTATACTGACAAAGCTTGATACTGTATGCTACAGATAATGCACATCTCCATAACACTTAGCGTGTACCGTGTAAGTGGCAGACTGAGACTTCCTCATTCATGTTTCACAGTTTCACTATTTTTGTACATGTGCGGATGCATTTTGGTCTTGTTGAAAGTCATTTCCCCTCTGGCCCGATCTGTACAGGAAGTTGTTGTCTGGGTTGGGGTGGCCATGAAAACACTTAAGTGACAGATCCACTGTGCCAGGGACCACATCACACCATGTCCACACAGGGTAGAGTGACTGGTCATTTGTCTAGTCCACTCCTCTGGAAGCACTCCCAGATTTGCATTGCTGCTCTCAGGGAAAGGGGATTAACATTCACCAGAGCAACAATCAGATAATCCTGTCAACATGTATATTGAGTGCAAATTGTCTTGAGAGATATATTAACTTTGTTTAGAATTGTCCATGTTGGTTAAATAATACTGCTTTCCAACTTTGAAGTCCATTTTGAGAGCTAGCAGTAGCCGTTTCCTGCTTTGCCATCTCAATAGAGATGGTCTCCATCTTTCGTCTGTCACTCACTCACCTAATGGTGTGGGATTGAATTTGTGACCTCGATGAGCTTAGTTTTATTTCAGCAGGGATGGTTAGGGTAGTGATTTTTTTTTTTTGATTTTTTTTTCTGTCCTGTCAATCATTTGCCTGTTCTGTAAATCAAACACATTGGATCCAAACCTGTTGCATGCACAGGGAGCAATGGTGTCCACTGTCTTTCTTACTGGATTTATAGAGGCACAGAGATGCCACATTTATTTATTGCTAATCCAGCCTCTGACACAGATCCAGCCAGATCTGATGATTATTGATGAATTGTAATTGTCATCTCTCTTCTCAGGCACTACAAACTTTCCGTGGTGCTCCTGTGCTTCCTGGTGCCCATGTTTGTGCCCTGGTACTTGTGGGGTGAATCCCTGTCTGTGGGATACTTCGTCCCTGGACTCCTGAGATACACTCTGGTCCTCAATGCCACCTGGCTGGTCAATAGCGCTGCACACATGTGGGGAAACAGGCCGTATGACCAGACCATCAACCCCAGGGAAAACCCATTTGTTGCGTTCAGCGCCATAGGTAAGGAAGGCATGCACCCACCTGCTATAGGGATTTTATTTATTTAAGTTATGTTCCCATTATTGAAAATCTATCCCATTTATCTGATCTGCTTATGTTATGATTACTTTGGCATTTTAGTGTAATTTGGTGTGTTTTTGTGCTTTTGGCAAATGTGAATATTTGCTGAATGCTTGTCATGCCCAATTTACCACATTGTGGGCTCTTTTAAAGCTGATGCAGTCTGGCATTCATAGTGGGGCGGAACCTACTAATCCAGTGGCTGATGTTTATTTTGTCCAGGATATCCCAGTTTTAGTATGGAAACAGAGGTGGCTAGCTTTGTAGTTGACTATTTACCCATTTTATAGAGTTGGGCACTGAGATAGTCTTTCTATACCAATATTAGTTGCACCTCACCTCCACTATGATATATTGTTTGCATATAGACACAGTTTCATACCATGCTTGATTGAAACTATCTGTACATGGTTGTATAGAAGTATTCGGAGAAAAGCTCATCTCATCAGTCAGTTGGTTGATTGTCTCTAAATACTGTATCTGATATAAAGACTTCAGACAGTACAACCTATATCTCTAAAAAATAATAATTTCATCACTCTGATTTGTCTTCTTTGTTACTATGACAACCAATGTTGTACCGACAGCCAATGATCATAGAGTAAACTCGCAGATCTGTTCTGGTCACTTTTAACTGACAGTGTGTACAGTCAGCCTTAGATCAGATTTGAAAAACAAATTAGACTTGCCTGCTCTCCAAACATAGCCAAGTACCAAATTATCGGTCACATGCTGTCAAATTATCCTCCGTCTGCACATGATGCAGTTACTATCTCACTGTCGGTAGCCTCATCTGATATTGGTGTATTCCAACTTTTCCCACCACTAGCATTTTAACATTTGATTGATTCACATAAACTCAGTTACTTGCTAATCAGTGCACATTCTACTCATATTTAACATTTTGTCTGTGATATTTTTAACATCTAGCATGACAATAAATATCCTTCCCTCTTTTTGATTTCCAGGGGAGGGCTTCCACAACTACCACCATACATTCCCATATGACTATGCCACCAGTGAGTTTGGCTGCAAGCTGAACCTCACCACTGCCTTCATCAACATCATGTGCTTCCTGGGTCTGGCCACAGACCGCAAGAGTGTACCAAAGTCAGTGATCATGGCACGGGTGCAGCGAACCGGTGCTGGGAGCTCCAAAAGTGGCTGAATTTCACAAGTTGCAGCCTCTGTAACGGATACCACCTTGTCAAACCAAGACAGAACGTAGCAACAGTAATAGCAGCATTTCGGTGCAGCAGTAGTGGTGGAGTGGTGGCTACCGTGGTTCATATCTCTGCTTCTGTTCATGAGTTAAACTTGTCCCCGAGACTAATATTGGCTCTAAATGGTCCTAGAACTTTCCATAAAGTGTGTGGGTTTTCTATGTTTTGAAAAGTCTTCACCGACTATTGGCCACAGCCAGCCAACCTGGCTGGGCATGCAAGCACAGCTTTTTTTTTTTTTCTTTTTTTTTTACCTGCCATAATATCAAACAGGCACTAGGAGAATGAAAAATGGCAGACTAGGATTTAAATGGCCTATTAGGTGATAATATGCCAACCAAACAAGTCCTGTATGTCAAAGCAGTGATTAGAGAATATTAACCATTTATTTATTCATGTGCTATTTATTAATAATCTGTGGCACTTTGAAATTGTTTGGTGAAAACCTTAGTGGTGAGGTTTCTTTACAGGCAAGATTTAATCATGTGTCTGTTCAATTAGGGCTTTTTGCCCTAACTTGCCAGGATCTATCAGTTGCGCTTTGCTTCATTCCATAGGGGTGGAGTCGAATCTTGGTATTTGTTAATTTTTTTTTGATTAAAGAATTCTTTATTTTTGATAAGCCAGCAGTCTTATTAAACCATATGCTGTTGTGTTTAAGGCCAAAACCCAGACAGCTAATGTACTATGGAACAGTCCCCATTCATCACACCAGAGCAACACTGGGTGAGTGCAGTTTAGCTGCTTATATACTTTGTGATAATTACATACCAGTTGTCTCCTGTCTAAGGTGCTCTTAAAGAAAGTCTTCTTCTGAGAGGATGAAGTTTTCTGGATCTTACGATTTGTGTATAACACAATGTATACCTCTGGTTGAGTAGTGAAGGCGCCTGTGACTTTGGTTTAATACCTGAAGCCATGGTTGTCCACCCCCTTCACTGAGACACCTGAACTGCACTGAAACGTAGAAGCAGACTTTTCATTCTTGATCTAACAAGAATTGTTTGCTTGTAGTTTGTACTCTTCTTGCAGTTGGAAATGAGGCAGATATGACTCTGGTCTCACTTCCCCTCAGATAAGGCCAATGAGGCATGTATAGCAGGTGCATTTACTTTGTGTTATCTCATTATTCAGACATTAGTCAGGACTCTTGCCCCAATGCCTTATGAGGGTAATGTACTTTCCAGTTGCACATCAGTCTAATAAAATACGAGTGCAACTTTTGGAAATTAGTTAGGGCTTAAAATTGCTGTTCAATTCACGGTTGTGTTGTAACTGTCTATATGGTATGTAAGAAACACAATGAAAAACTGGAATCCCTTATGTAATTTATAATGAATGAGAGGGATGGGACCACACAAGGAAATCTGATAAAATGATGAATCCATTTTTGCATAAATAAACAAATATTTTGTTCTGAAACAGATCCAAACTTCTTATCTCGTTAATGACATTGTCGTAATATTTGTCACACTTGCTCTTTTTCAGTGCAATTATTTTTTACAGTGTTAACTTCTTGAAGTTTGAATGCCTTAAAAACTGGCACACTTTTTCAAGGAATGTTTTTCCCACTGTATGTACCGTAAATAAACCAAATTTTCTACTTGTAGGAAAGTTTGTTATGCTGTCATTTTTGTTGGAATTCTGTAATGCTCTATTCTTAAACTGAATTAAAAAAAACAGATTGTCATACCATTTCTCTAACATTCTGTGTTTATCAGTAGCAGTATTATTTAAACAAAAGAACTGAACCTATCTTGACAAGCCATATACTATGACAAATATGTATGGTATTCTCGTCCAAAAATATATTAATTGTCTTCATGAGACTGATCCACCTTGAGTTATCTCGCTCCGGGGGTCATTCAGACATGGCTCTGATAGCATCTCTTTCAAGGAATCCTGTTTTTGGACATCTTGTACTTCTCTTTTGCACACCTGCTGATGGGGATTATCCTCTGCTGGTCATGCCTGGCTCACCTATCACGCACATCACAAATTGTTGTATGACAGCTCTACACGTGACGCCATCATGCATACTTAAAATACTTCCAGACATTGTGTTAACGTGTGAAATGTCAGATTCAGACTCTCTGTAGTGTACTCAGAAGCCTCTCTGTAGTACTGATCAGACATGGTCCTTCCTAACTCTTTTAGTCTTTACTATGGCCATGCATTGTGGCCTAGTGGTGAGAGGCACCATCCTTCAATGAACCAGGTTCAAGCCCCCCTTTCATTACTCTGCCCTGCTGAAGTGTCCATCAAATGGATAGATAGATACTTTATTGATCCCCGGCGGGGGGGGGGGGGGGGGGATTCTGGGGTTGCAGCAGCATAACAGTATCCCAAAAAACAAAATGTGCACTGAATCTCTTCCGGCTCCAGGGGTGCTGTTCTGTAGCTAGCAAAACAAGTAATTCCCCTAAAGAGATCAATAAAATGGCATGCCACGGTTAACTTTTTTCAAGGACGTGTGCACTTGCTCCATCTGCTGGACAATAACTAGATGGCACGTTAAAGAAAGCGCACTACTGTAAGTGATATATCCATCTTTGTTACAAACAAGTGAAAATAATGATTTGCGTGTTGCTCTTGTCAGTTTTGGCAAGTCTACAGTCTGTTGAAATGTTGCCCTGAAGGCCGGAGTGCAGCATCCAGTTCAGATGGAGTGGTCCCACCACGGCTGTCTGGGAGCTGCTGATCTTTGTGCCCCAACAGTGACATCAGCTCTCTCTCCATTGGCTGCTGACTGTCAGGCCATCCTCTCCACGGCATGTATCACTTCAGTGTGGTCACACTGCCAGTTTTAGCCCAGTACTGTCAAACCGCGGTGCAGAACACTTCAGCCTACAACTTGTGCAACATAACAGGACTTCTTCTATGTAGGATTATGTCCAATACTCTGATATTATTCAGGGGAGTCATAAATTATTAGATTGACATAGGATATCGATCATGCTCGACCACAGCCAAGTTTGTAAAGCGCACATAACTTTTTCAGGTTTTGAATGTTCAGTGACACACATTATATTCACGGTGGAAGTGTGTGTGTGTGTATAAGTGTGTGTGGGTGGGTGGAGGTTTGGTATTTAGGCTAATCAATGCTATTTGTCAGTACAAAATATGAGTTATATATAAACAGGGGTCCCGCTGTTATTTCTGTGGCTGTTTGCTGAGCTGTTAGCGTTGGTGCAGTCCCTCGGGTCTGTGCTGGTTTTCACTCAGCAAACTGACCTGCATATACAGCAATAAATGTGTTTTGAGTGTGTGTGTGTGTGTGTGTGTGTGCGTGGCGTGCGTGCGCTGGGCGGGTGACCTATACTTTTTCTGTGACGGAATCTGAAACTAGTAATTTCGTTTATTGAAAAGGCTAAAACAACAGGATCGTTCATCGTTTGTTTTATGTAAACTGTCATTCCTCTTTAAATCTTAATCCAAAAACATCCCTCAGAAGATCCCCACCAAATCACTTTTCTCTAATCCTAATTTGCACACAAGAAGATTGCCAGCGCCCAAGGAAAGGGACCCAAGGGTCAGACGGGGTTATTTGGGAATAAGCCTTTATCCAAAGTTAGGTAGGGACCGTCTGGATTAGTGATGCAAATTCCCTGCCTGATCAATGGCCGAGCCTTTAGTCTCTTCCAATCCCTACCTTTTATTTTCTGTTGGGGGGGTATTCAAGCGGGGTGTGTGCGGAATCTTTTAAACAATTCAAACAATTTCTAAAGGCACCCTTACGAAAATTAACTATGATAATCCTATAATACATTCTGAAGGATACGATACAAATGTCAGCGAAACGAACCACAATCTCTGTATAATATTCTATATGAACACTATAGGAATATTATAGTGATACAACTACCATTAAGTACATTAAAGTCCCTATAAACTGTCTTGACCACAGATAGACAATTAGTCATATAATAGGTTTGTTATGGGGATTTTTCGTTTATGTTTGGTTCTGTAATTTAGCTATAAAATCCATTATGTTTTAGAAGCCCATGAATTGAGATTAACCTAATTTAGAAGGAAAGATGTTGAGAGTATCTGCGCCGCAGCACATTCATGTTTTTTCATTTGGGCGTCCGAAAAAAATCCCCCTGTAAACTATCACCACTTTATCAACACATTTTCTTGGATTGTGTTCATTGGTGAAGCAGTTGCCTATCCCATTCACTCCTATGACTACCTTCGATACAGAAAGAGGTGAAAGTTATATAGGACTAGATGACTAAACTAAGAATAGGTGGTCATTGAAAAAGACACGCATTGACTTGTGTATTGATCCGTTTGAGGATGATTGCTCTCCGAAATTAAACATCTGATTCTGCTCATTCAATTAAGATATGTTACATATATTGAAATTTAGAAGGTCAAGTGAGAAATGTAATAAGCCTCTTGCATTTTCTCTTCCGTCTGAGTTAGGCCCTGTGTTTCAGGGTGATAAACGCTGATTTAATCATGAATTATTTCCCCAAGAACAAACACTATAGGTCTAATATGTGTCGCCCTATCAAAATAACAATTCTTCATCCAGGGGACAATCTTCTGCTAATCCGCGACCATCAGTTAACGGGTCTTTCAACAGGGTGTGTTAGATCTAAATAAACTTTTTCAGGACCTGAATTTCAAGGGATCAGTGTTACAGTTTTCGTATAGGATTAAACTGATCTTCCATTGCTCTTGGATGGAGGAGGAGAGTCTGCCATTGGCCAGCCCTATAGGCCCAGGGTGCCCTTTTGATCATTTCAATCTCTCCTTGGTGAAATACTTCTGATTGGCCAAGAGAGTAAGAAGGGGGAAAATCTTTAATTAAGCAGATAATCTCTTGTTGGGACTAGAGTGGCTCCATTTCAGAGACCCTCCTTGAATCCTGCTTGGGACCCTTGGAGTGAAGTTTTATATGTTGGTAGCTCAGTCTTCTCTGCACCGCTAGACTGTCTGCAGGCTTTGGAAGAGCTACTGTCCTCCCACTCACCTGTCAGGATGTTCATGCATTTGGAGACTTTCTATTACATTTTCATTCTGTTAGCTCACATGAGGTCTTACTGTTGCTGGTAAGTTTACATTTGTTTATTTTTCTTTTTGCAGTTCAATTTTGTATACTGATGATGTTAACCTCAAAGCACTTCATGCCATGTAGTAGCGTGCAAATCACTGCAACACAAAAAATTCCTATTGTCTTTTTTAGTTCTCTTTTTAAAAAAATTGTTGATTGGCCTTTATTCACTTTTCTCTTGTTCATTACTCAACTGTTAAAGTATTGTAAGGGCCTAACATGACTTGTAGGATAACTTGATTGATCAGTTTAGTAATTATAGGTGCTTCTTTATATCACATATTTGGAACAGAACCAACATTTCAACAGTGCAATTTACTATTTTAGAGATTAGTCAATGTTTTTGTTGAAAATTACAAAAAGATTTCACTAGTTAATGTACCCTAAACCCTAATTATATTAAATTATATTATATTATATTGGAGATTAATTGTTTTCCACATTTTTCAAATTGTGATGGCATGACTTTGCACTCAGCTTGCAATAGTTGATACTCTTGCCAAAAGCAGTCAGTTGTGTTTACTCTGGTTTGGATGCCTATTGATGTCACGGTGTAACATGTTATTATGTGCACTAATGAGAGATGTTAGCAGAAGAGGGAGGAATTCCTCCGTCTTGTGAAGGACACTTAGTTTCCCTGAGTTAATAAGCTGTCTTCTCTTCCAGGTCAGTGAATAATTTCTTGATGACTGGACCCAAGGTAAGCCAGCATTCTTTTGATCTTTTCTCCCTATCCCTTTTCCCGAAAGAGAGAGAGGGAGAGTAGCTTCCCTTAAAGATTTGTTTTGTACCATAACGTAAGAAGACATCATTTTCTGTCCCTTTTAGACGACTCAGTAGGCCCGTTGACCCTGTGCTATCTAGCTCTGGTCCATGTCTTGTATGCAACAATGGCGCTAATGATATATCAATGATATTCTTGGCCCTTTGTGATTTTTTTTCTACCTCCATACACTTGACCTTATTCAGAGGCTCTGTATCCCTGGGTTGAGTGTGTAAAGAGGCAGGAGAGGTGAGGGCAGGCATGGCAGGGCAGGCTGTAGTGGGTGGTCATCATTAGTGAGCCGGACCCCTGTGAAAGAGGTGGTGCTCGATCTCAACCAAAGGCCACTTGAGACATATTAGTATGTATCGTTCACACAGTCTGGACAAGCAGCAGAGCAGCAGGCGAAAGCCAAGTGAAGAGAGTGTACTGGTTTAAGAGTGCCCGGGACTTTATGGCCTGCACAGTGGCCAATCAGGTTTAAGAAATATAATAATGTCTGAAATCAGTTTGGGTCAGTTCAGACTGTCATCAGCTTCACAATCTATAGTAATTACCTTAATGTCCTTAAAATTAAGAACTTGTTAATGTGTTTAATCTATATATTCATTATGGTATTACAATTGATGAGAAGACCTCCAAATAACGAGACTAGAACCATACAATTAACCACTTACCACACCCACCTTTTAAAATTTCCAACAAAGCAGTGTATTAAAGAAATAATGTGTAGGCCAGTCCTACATGGGTTAACTTTGGATTCAAAAACTGAAACTGACTGCTGATGATGGGAAAATTAGAGTCATCACATTTGTAAGAGTAGTTCTGGGTTGACGAGAAATAAATTGTCAGGTGGCAGGTGGATGTAAAGGTAACAGAAGCCAAGACTGGCTCACAGCGCCATCCCTAGTTTTGAAAATTGCTCTGATGATTGATTGGCTCCGCTCAGGACTCACTGACTACTAACGCAGAGTCTACATGTTGAATCAGCTGCCAGTTCCTCTAAATTTCCCACTGAGGGAGACTTGTTCTTGACTGTGATCGCTGGTGTCAGCCTGCATTATGTGTTTTGGCCTCTGTGATTGATTAGGGAGGACTCAATTACTGATACTTTGGGCATCTGAAACCTCCTGTGACATGCCAATCCAGGTTATCAAATAACGTCAAATGCTTTAGAATCATCTCGTCTTGGTAAATCTATCTATGTCTTTGTGTTTTTTCACAATTTCCTCCTCTCTGCTGTCCCAGGCGTACCTGATCTACTCCAGCAGTGTGGCAGCAGGGGCTCAGAGTGGTATAGAGGAGTGCAAATACCAGTTTGAATGGGATCGCTGGAACTGCCCAGAGAGAGCCCTGCAGCTGTCCACACACAGCAGCCTGCGTAGCGGTAAGTCAAAGCCCCCGGGGACCGACCAGTGATAACGCAACCTCTCTCAAACGTCTCTATGCTTGAGCTTGACGATTGAAGTTATTATGGGAAATGGGCTCGGAGCAGTTTAAAATGTTTGTGCGATCCTATCTCCATTTCTTGTCAGATTAGTGACCGTAACTGTAACTGCAACATGTGTTTGTTCCAGATCTCTATGTCATCCCTGAGGGGGAGGGCTTTTTGAAATTGAGATGTTTGGTCATCACCCTTAAGGATCGTTACAGTGACTCGGTCGCCCCGGCCAAAACAAACACACTAATCCAATTCACAACATCCTCCATAGCGACCACTCCTATTCAGGACTTGAGAAAACATGACAGTCACAAGACAAAGATTGAAATGTGTTTTACATTTCAAGATCAAAATCAACATATAAAGTATGTAGAGAAGCAGAGTAGTGACTAGGTGATGTAGAGGACCACAACGAAAGTCTTTGGCCATTCTTACAGGAGTATATAATATGAGCTCTTCCCATAGCTACTACACGTCATAATGTAAATATAATTGTAAATGAACCTCTCTGTCACCAGCAAATCAGGAGACAGCATTTGTCCATGCCATCAGTTCAGCTGGGGTCATGTACACACTCACCAGGAACTGCAGTCTCGGAGACTTTGACAACTGTGGTTGTGATGACACCAGAAATGGACAACGAGGTAAGAGAAATATATGCTATGCTAACAACTATTATCTACGTAAGACACAAGCAGCAGAGGTCGATACATAAATGAATCACCTTCATGTCTTACTGAAGAATTTGAAACAGTATATAGCACAGGTAATCTAATCTTCATTCTTTTTTTCCCCCAGGAGGTCATGGATGGCTTTGGGGGGGCTGCAGTGACAATGTTGGCTTTGGTGAGGCCATCTCCAAACAGTTTGTTGATGCCTTGGAGACTGGGCAGGATGCACGGGCAGCCATGAACCTCCATAACAACGAGGCTGGACGCAAGGTACGGTACTTGTCCTTCATTCTCTCCACCATAAAATTAGAAGGCAATGAAGGCTGAGCCACAGTGTGAGATGCGATACAACTATGTGGTGTTAATGCTTTAGTTTTGATTTCAGATTAATTTTAAGAGCTAATTTCTTGTCATTGTCAAACCCAAACCTTACAGTAGTTCTGTAGTGGTGTGTCAGTGGGGTGGCAACGAGAGAGAACTTCTTGTGTTCAGGGTGGCGGCCTGGTTGAGAATTTGGGACTCTCTCCTGGTCCTCTAACTGAATGCACAATGTAAAGCACCTTTTGAATAATTTTTTCCCTGCTCAGAATTACACTGAGTGTGCCACCCAAGCATCCCTTTCACATCCCTATAAGTGAGGTGCCACTCGTCCCCAATAATAACAGTGTGTTCGGCGTACCAGAAGGGTCTATTTACCAGTGCTGAATGCCCCATATGACAATACCTCAACTCAAGAATCTCAGGATCACTGGTGCAAGCTTAATTAGAGCTCCTGGGGAGCCAGACATTGCACAGCATTCTGTATTATGCTGCTTTTTAAAATAAGTGTTTAGTTTTATTCTTGCAATAAGGATCCCACATTTATATTGGTCTTTGTTGGTCCCTGGGGGAGTCTGAGGGGACCACAGGCATGCAGCTGAAGTGCTCTTTGTTTACCGTGCCTGTGCTCCCCCCTGTTGGGCCCTAGGATCCCCATGGCACCTGGAGCATCATTGTAACAGAAAAAAATGGGGAGAGAAAGAGAGAAAAACTCCTTTTTCATTTCTCCACTCAATGGGACTCTCCATTGGGTCTTCTCACACTAGAAAACATGTTGATAATGAACATGCTAAATAAATACTCCTATTTCTTCGGGGGACAATAGGACTCAATGTGAAACTTTGATTCAGCCTCACCTCAACAGAAAGTTCATCCCCTCTCCGAGAAAAAAAACGGTTCCCTTTCAAACGACAGCTGTTTTGTGTCGGGTAAAGTCAGGAAACACTGAGGACGACAAAAAAACTCAGCAATGGACCTTGAACCTATCATTTCTTCTTTTCAATGTATTCATCCTTTTCCGTTAACTGGAAAACCTCAAGAATACAATCAGTTAATTTGACAACACATCAATCAAGAGACAATGCACATCCTGCCTTTCACACACACACACACACACACACACACACACACACACACACACACACACACACGTGCATATGAATATGTGTACACACACACAGTAAAATTCTTTATTTTGCTGTTTCTTTTGATATGAAGCTCATTGTAGCAGATTCTGTGCAAACTATAATAGTTTTAAAGTAAACTATAAAATATATATATAGAACTACAAATAAAGTAAATTCTAAATATATATTGATGAAGTGAATTTTTACTATTTTCCTCTTGGTTTCTCTCAACTTCAGGCTGTGAAGGGGACCATGCAACGGACATGTAAATGCCACGGCGTCTCGGGGAGCTGCACCACTCAGACCTGCTGGCTGCAGCTCCCCGAATTCAGGGAGGTGGGAAACTACCTGAAGGAGAAGTATCACAGGGCTCTGAAGGTGGATCTCCTCCGGGGAGCAGGGGAACAGCGCAGCCAGCCGGGGGGCCATCGCCGAGACCTTCAGTTCCATCTCCCGCAAGGAGCTGGTCCATCTAGAAGTCTCCCCTGACTACTGCCTAGAAAACCGCACTCTAGGTTTGCCAGGCACAGAGGGCCGCGAATGCCTGAAGAAGGGCAAGAACTTGAGCAAGTGGGAGAAGCGGAGCTGCAAGAGACTATGCGGAGAGTGCGGGCTGGCCGTGGAGGAACGCAAGGCGGAGATGGTGTCAAGTTGTAATTGCAAATTCCACTGGTGCTGTGCGGTGAAGTGCGAGCAGTGCCGAAAGACAGTGACCAAGTACTTCTGCGTGAAGAAAGGAGGTCAGAGGGGAAGGAACGAGAGTGCCAGCAGCCGCAGGAAGAACCTCAGACTGAGGAAGAAGCACTGAGCTGTTATAATGTCATCGTCATCACTTTCAGTTTTGTATTAAAGGTTAATGGCAGGGGTGTGTGTGCACAACACTGCGTGATAGAGAAGATGAGAAGGGGAACTTTGAACTTTGTAGAATTTCTTTGGTATAAATTTATTTAAACTCTATTTTTGTACTTTTTATTTTGAAAAGTCATCAGGCCTTTAAAGAAGATTTATCTGACTAAATATTCTCAAACATTTGAAACAAAAAAAGCTTTGGGGAATAATTTAACAGTATTTGTTTCATCCAGTGGTGAAAGGTCTGACTATTGAGCATTGGCGTAATAAGCCTCTATAATGATTTCCAAGAACCAGTTAGATTCTTATAACTCACTAGGGAGTTCAGCCCGTCACTCATCGATATCTCAAGCATCACTGCCAACCTTTACTTTGGGATTTTTCAAAGAAACTTTTTTGACGTTTCTAGGCACGGTCCACTCTTCCACCCTCTGGCTTGCCCTGACCTTCGCTACCCTGTGGATGTATTTAATTGTATATAAAATGAAGCACTTTGTACTGTACATTGTTAATTTATTGCACAGCATTAGTTTTGCTTTATTCTTAGTTGCCTTCGTGGTTTGTTTTCTATTAAACATGTAATTAAATAATAATAAATCCTTCAATCTGATATATCTTTCAATCTGAGGAGAGTATCACTCATTCAGACGACGAGCTGAAATCAAACTCGTCCTTCTTTAATACGTTCTTTGTGACAGTAATAATCGATGGTCTGCAGTACACAGAATAACCTTACTCTTCACATTGTTCACGCTGGGGATAGGATACCCTGGGGCAAGGCAACAAGTATAGAAAACTTTTCATCACACTCTTCCTTCCATCACGCCTTTCTCAATTTCGCTTCTACAAATACCTCCCGTTCTCTCCCTCATCACGGTAATCCCCAGAGAGCCCCCTAACTCCCCAGCGCTTGGAAGTTTCTTTACTGTTTAATACTAGTTTAATTAACTTTGTCCAGACAGGGTAGGAGTGTGGGGGTGGAGGGCATGAGGCAAGTTGCCCTTAAAAATTATCCCGCCTCTAATTTTGTATGCTAATCTCCTTTTTCACGCCACCCCTTCTTAGGAGTGGGGGAAAGAAATGTTGGGAAAACTTGGGGTTGCCTGTGCTGGGCTTCCTGCGGCTGTTTTATTTCTGGGCCCACCTATTTGGATCCTTTCACTCCTCTAGGGCCTTCCTTTGCTCGATTTAACAATGAATGCAGAGCTAATCAGCTCTCTCGGAAATGCACCACTGTCGAGGAAGGTAATCCCTTCTTCTCCACTCTCAATGGGCCGTCGCCTTCTAAAGGACTTTGGGAAAAGGCTTTGCACAGATTCACACTGTTCTCTCAAAAGAAGTTAGTTCAAGTATTGTGCCCAAACAAGTGGGTTTTTATAAACAAATGCTTGCCAGGATACTCACCCCACCTGCAAGTAAAAAGTGCCAAGCCCAGGCACACTAGCACATGGCAGCCAAAGCCGAGGCCCTTAAAATGAGACGGGACATGAAAGAGGAGATTAGAGGTCCCATTGAGAAAGGGGCGTTCATTTCTGCACCTTCCTCTTTTTACTCAATAAAGTGTCAAGGAAACACCTTGTTGACATCTTATTTACCAAATAATGATCATAATCAAAACTCCTCCCCGCTCTGATGACCCCTGTAGGCTGGCTGGATTGCTCTGCCTGGCATGCAGCAAAACCCTCTCATCAACAAAAGAACCAGCATACCATACCTTTGCCCTGCGGCTCTGTGAGAGCGCTGCAATTTACTATGATAGGGAGTAACACAGGAGTAGCCCAACTTGTATACTGAGGACATAAAAATGTTGATTTTATTTCAGATTATCGCAAATAAATAAATAGGACTGAAATATTGAATTCACCTTGCAACAGAGCAAATTTTAACATGTTATACAGAGTTAGTTAGTATTTTTTATTCTTTGTTAATAATGTGAGTCATATATTACTGGACTGGAGTAGAAAATTGGCCGTATATGCCCAGATGTGAAATATCCACGCTGCTTGTTTTATCTCACATGGAGGAAAACACAGGCCTTGGTGTTCCAGTACAATACCTGCTGACACAGCACTCAGCGGATGTGTGGAAAAGCCTCACAGACGAGCACGTTGGGACGTTTAAAAGCCCAACTGTTGGACACACCTGTGACTCTGTCCACTTGTTCAGTCGCGCTCAATTCTGCTTCAGCAGCACAGATGAAAGAGGGGTATTTGAAAATGTGGACTGATCCCGTTCTAGTGGGTGGGATATAAAGATAATATCACTCTTAACCTGGGAGCCTGAGCTCCAAAGGACAGAGTAGAATAACTCATACTAATTTTGAATTGAGAGGCTCAGGAAATTAAAGTTGCACTGATCTGATACTCCTTACCCTATACCCTGCTTTATTTTTCTTTAAGGTTTTATTTTGAATTATGAGAGTGTGCTTATTTTGAAAACATAATGGACCAACTAGAGATTCATATGAACGACCAGCGAGACTTACAGTTTTAGACAAAAACTTGAAACACTGACATACACCACAATTTGACATATTTCTCTTTAACTTCTGTTTCTCTCGCCCTCTCTCTCTCTCTCTCTCTCTCTCTGTCACATGCGCCTACACACACAAGAGGAAGTGAAAGATGTACCCATTGCATGCCCACATTTATAACCACGTGTGAAACAACAGAAAACACGGAACACGGCTACACAGGGCCACAGGTTTTGGGCCCCCTTCCCCCACCCAGAGAGTGACACGACCTCTGACCAAGGGGACTGAACTTCCGTCTTTCCTCCATCTAAACCTCTGGGTGTCAGGGTGGGGGGTGCTGGCCCTGCCAGGTCCAGTTTGTACTGAGGCATGAGCCCAAGGTGGTGGAGAGAGAGAGGTGACACCAGGGAGGGAGAGTGGGAAATTCAGGGGAAGTTCGGATAGTCAGTTTTGACTTTTGTAAGCACTGGAGGTCCTGGGATATTGATAGATAGAAAGCTGTGACAAAGTGGTTTCACTATTAAATTAGTGTAATTTTTTTTTACATGACATTTCCTAGATTAAGACAATTACAATCACATTTTGATACTTTGTGCTAGTACAACTTACCATTCTGATACATACATATTAGATGAAAAAAAAATGACAAAGAAAAAGGGTAAGACTCACTTTAAGTGCTTTAATTGATGATGCAATCAATAAAAAAAATAGGAAACCTACATTTAATGCTCCAGAGAATCCTTGACTAATAGGATTTATGGCTTAGGGGTTCTGGACACACAACACCTAGAGGGGCGAGGGTCAATATGAATGAAGAGAGCCACCACAGATATAAAGTGGTTAACGAAAATCAACGAAATCTGCAATTACTTGATTTTGTTTGCTCTCAGTTACCGTTACACCACAAACACTAGTGCAATGACATTGGCTGTATAATCAAGTAAAATATAATTCCGAAAACATCCCCCAGATATTTACAGAAACTATCAGATACTGTCTGTTATAAGTAATTGTAGCAGTAGCTCTTGGAGAGATTCTTCCAGCCGGGAAGAAGAGAGCAGTGACGTGTGTGGTTGGTATCAGTGGGATTGAGATAGAAGCTTTCTCCGCTCAGCAGGGTGGTCAGTCCCCTGGCCATGGATATCTGGGGAGAGAATGGGAAGAGAGGAGCATCAGAGGGATCAGCTCAGCTCAGCTCACTGGTCTGCAGGGGAAACACCGAGCATGGGAACCCACCAGGGGGCCGTGACTAGTCCCTGGGGTGGAAATCTGCTGATAAAGCCCAACTCAATGGCAAGGAAGAGAAAGAGACATTACCAGTTAATCAGTTTTACCACAATGTTGGGAAATACTTGTATGCACCAGAAGAATGGCTATTAATACAAATGATGATGGCTTTGAAAAGTTGTCACAAAATGTAAATAAATGTCTCATTTACATTTTTAAAGTAAAGGTTGTATTTGAGGCTAAGCAATGATCAAAGTGATTGATAAGATGTAACTCCAACTACCTTAACCTTACCAGACTGACAATGACAAAGCAGAGCAATCCTGCCTCAGTTGATCAGTCCACTGAGCAAGGTACAGTGTGCATTGCTATCTCTGAAGAATGATCTTCCAGTGATCAATACAGAAATGCTGTGGGCTAGGATGACCATGGTTAAATATTGGCCCAGCATTTCAAAAGTGTTTGCTCAGGCTGCCATCCCTTCTCACAGAGGGACAGCGAGTGAGGCAACTTCTCAACCACGTGGAATTGATGTAGATTCATTAAAAAATCTGATGAAAAATAAATTGCATTGTGTGACCTGTATAATTCATTAGTAGGTGATATTGCTCTGCATTTAACCGAATGCCTCTGTTCCATATTGTTTAAACTACTTTGCTTTTCAATTTCTGTCATACAAGGGTCTCCCAATAATAGCCTTTATTGCCCATACTGTCAGGGAGAAATGTGGAGAAAGCAAAACTTCTGACTGAGCCTCTGTTCTGGCTGTTAGTTATATATTTATATGCATTTATACTTATACCATTCCAACTCATGTCAAAAACTTGAGTTGGACACAACAAAACCAATTCCTTGTAGTGTTCAAAACAATAAGAATCCAGTGCAATATTCTCTAGATCGTGATATATTTCTGTTTATTCTTATATTACTGACTTCAGTGCAATCAATCATATTCCAACAGAGAATGTAAACACTGTAAATTTATATTTTTATTTTTTTATACTTATATACTACTTTCTTTATATACTACTCCACAACAGACCGGTTCCCATAAATTCCTACTTTACATTTTTTTTGCTACAATGCTTTTTGGAATTTCGTCAATAAAAGTGATTTTCGTTCGTTTATTTCAAGTATAGAGTACTTTCAGTTCCAAACCATCATTGATTTCAATTCCTGCCGACCAGTAAGAAGTAAATAGTCTCTACAAGAAAAGAGTACAACGGCGTCCTCTGGTGGCTGGTAAAATGTATTACAACAGGCGCAGTTAATCATACAGTGCACTAGGTGTCGCTGTCACAGATTATACGAATCTCTAAGTACTTCCTTAGTTTGTGTCGTTTATTTTCTGCCTGTCAATGCTGTGTTTACAGCTACACAGCATAGAGCTAGAGAGACAGTAGGTATACCGTCGGGAGAGCTCCTCGGCCTTCCGTTATTCTTTTTTTCATTGTGGAAGGAACAGTTTGTATGATATTTCCGTGGCTGAATCTGTAACCTAGCTGGGTTAGGTTCCGCAGAAGAGCCAGTCTCGGATTGTTTCATTGAAAAATAAGACTTAATCGGTACTAGACGACAGTCATGACAACGGCTACGGTGGTGGACACCGATCCGACGGCGACCGAAGGCGGCGCCGCTTTCTCCGAGGTCCCAAGCACGGGCTGGGATGAGTCTCAGCTCCGAAAGTACCCTTTCACAACCAAGCCCATACCAAGACTGTCTCATACGGATCCCAGAGCTGAGATGCTAATAAACAACGAGGTAAACACGTCGGTTGAAACTTCAGACACCTTGCTCTACCTATCTCTCATGAAGTTTGTTGCTAGATATGACCTGGTGCAGACTTAACTAGCTGTCTGTTTGCTGTGGTCCTCCTGGAACCCCTTCAAGGACCAGTTTCGGGAACCACTGACATTGGGAAACCTGGTCTTGAAATGAACAGGTCAAGTTTGCCTGTCTCAAGGGGCAGTGACCCATACCATTAAACTTGTCAGAGCTGAGTTCATTTCTGCTACATTTCCAGTTTGGAGGGGGCAGGTTACATTACCTGATCACCATTCCAATAAACATACCTCAGAGATGTAATTTAGAAGACTTAATAAGGCAAATCAGTGCAACTTGTAGGTCTCAGTAATAGTGGAAAGCATGCTATTCCAATGTTATAGAGCTTAGTGAAATTAAATTATGGATACTGAAAGTGAAAATAAATGATCTGACAGCAAGAGATAAGAGTCTTTCCCATTTGCCCCACTCCCTCATCTATAATGTCGCATAGATGTGCAGTGCTGCAGAGAATGCATTGGATAAGAGAGTGACAGTATCCAAGATGACTGTGTGGGCATTTTCTGCCTTCGGTGTGACAGCAGCATTGACAGCAACTCAGTTGGATGTAAAAGTTCAGGCAAACACTGCATGAGCCCACAGATTTTGTCTCCCATTCATTGTTAGTGGAATACCTTCAGGCTGTACATTACCATGACATGGTTCTCTGCGGTTTCTAATTTTAGGTTACAGTTGGTCATGTCATAGCTGTAATACTTTCTAGGCCATGAGGATGACTTAAATGAATTCCTGAGTGGTATTGTGCTTTAAGAACAATGAGCTTGGGACAATTAAAAGCTTACATGACTTGCATTAATTATCAAGAACTCGTAAGTGCCGATTGACTCATTCTGTGCCTGTTGACAGTGGGCAACTTGTTTAACATTAACAAAAGGGAGTAATTATGCATGCTATCCCCACCTAAATTACTGGGTATACTTTTTTTTTTTTTACCATGTTCCTTTCAAGGGAAATTACATCCCACTCACCCCCTCCTGAAAGTGTCTGATACAGATAGAGAGAATAATTTCTATGAATGTGTAAATCACAAAAGGCCTAGATACAGCACAAAGAAGTTTAGAAGAAACATGAAAATGAAAGGATGAATTTTATGGGGCTGTGACATCTGTTTTGCTGATTGACTGATGATCAAGATATTAATGGATGTCTTTACAGGGCTCTTGGTGCATTTTCAAGTTAGGAGAAAAATTCACTTGTTTGCCTCGTTTTAATTGTATTTCAGGGAAGGCACATTGGGTTGCCCGCTGGTACTGCACAGACCATATCACTACAACTAATAAACAGGCCATAGGCATAGTTTTTGATAAGGAAACCTATTCTCTGTCTTCCATGTTGAATGCTGCTTTGTCGCTATCAGCTGTTGGTCTAATTCCAGAGTGAGAAGAAGTGGAAGCATACAAAAGCTAATTTTCAGTGTGCTGCTTGGATATAGGCCATGTAGATTGTGTAGCAAATGAGAGATAATCAGAGAACTCTGGCAGAATTTAGCCTTGTTCTTTCATTCAATACCGCTAGTCAAGTAGAGATGTGTTATTTCCCACACCTTTTGAAATAGACTGGCCTCGAAAGACCCATGTCACCTGCCCCACCCAGTGCACATGACTGTGCTGTAGTGCACTAACGTATGCCTGTTTTCTGTACTTTGAGAAATCAGAAAAGAATAGAACAGAACAGTCTTGTCAAACTAAGCCATGCACCACTCTTGAAATTTGGAAGTGGAAAACATTGCTTTTCAAAGTCTAGACGCTTATTCCAAATGTAAAGTGAAGGGTAGCTCAGCCACGATATCAAAGCCAGGAGACTTTTCTGTTTGTTATTTTGAAGCTATATTGTTTCTAAAGACATTTCTTACCCATAATATGACCCCTAATAACTTGCTTGAGCTGCTGTATGGTGAACTTCCATTGAACTTGGGGTGGGGCTTGGGCAAAAACATTTTGCTTTAAAACTTTCCCTGTAGTCTATGGATGAATTAATACATACAGGGACTTTCTGTGGGTCTGTGAGTTTATAGTAACCTTATTGCACTTTTTTCACACGATTTTCGGTGGTATACTTTTTTGACCCAAAGTAGCTGCATGATTTTCTTATGTAGGTATTCTTCTAAAAGTTATCAAAGGGTTGCTGTAGTTACTTAGCTATATATGGCTCCCATGCATTAGAAGTGAGCTTTGTATTTTTTTTTTCTATTAACTTAATGGCGGGTACCCAAACAGTTATGATTCTAGAACTGTCCCGGTTGTCAATCACATAAACGCGAGTGCGGAAACGCTTTAGCTTCGAATGTATGGGCTCGAGCTGATAAAGAATGCTGTTGAAGTGTCCAAATATATGGCTTGTCCATAGACGCCATTCTAGAACACTTGGAAAATCCATTACAGTAGCGTGCTGCTGCGCATTATAGGGTGCCTGCACGTTTCATCAAGCTAAAGACGTTTAATGTCGTTTTTGCTTAATGCTATTTACAATGAAATGCAACACCGATGTCGCGATTGACAATAAATGTACAAATCAAAACAACTGCGGACCTATCGTATGTCTGCGTGACTGGGCTCATTTGTCAACGGCAACAACATCCGAACCCCGAATCCGCAACGTTTTTAAGACACCTATTTAATTAAACGGCGTAGATGTAAGATGTAAAGAGATGTAATTTGCAATATTTAACTATATTCAATACTTCTTAAGGCCTTGATTTGAAATAACAATCTTAACACTGCATTCGACAGTGAAAGTGAAACCGTAGACTCCGTGCAGAGAACGAAGACGGGAACGCGCCCACCGAGCTACGTTCAGTTTGTCACGTAGCACTCGCTGCTTAATGTGTCCAAAGGGACCGTCAATACTGCAGCCCCACCGCTACTGAAGAACCCACACCCACATGTGCGGTTGTGTTTGATGTTTCTTTTTGTTAAAAGCAGTTCTTCTTTTGTTTGCAATAGAAACACAAATAAAAAAGGTTATTTTATATTTTGTGTGAAAAACAGTCACAGAAGCATGTCAATGAGGCTCCCGTTTATGCTTCTGTAAATACTTATTCCCTTAGAAACAGAATGAAATGAAGAGAAAATATCATATCACTGGTTTAAATAAATCTCACTCATTTGAAAAGGAACAATACTAATCTTATAATAAATCTTTATAAGGGAGTCTATACAAATATCATCAAAACATCAACTACAATAGAATTATACCGCAAAAAATCCTATAGCAATATCATATGAGATAAAAAAAAGTACAATAAGAGACTATAAACTTCTTTAGAAGTTTTATAGTGGTTTTTCTTTAGGCCAGGAATTCATTTGACTATGTTTACAAGTGTGGATTAATTTACATTTGATTAACAGTGTCTATTTGTATTAGATTAATTTATTCAAATGCCTTTATCTGTTTCCAGGAACCGGTGGTTTTAACAGACACACATCTTGTGTATCCAGCTCTCAATTGGGACATTGGGTACCTCCAGGAGAACATTGGGAGCGGAGATTTCTCTGTTTACATCGCAGAAAACCACAAATTCCTCTACTATGACGAGAAAAAGATGGCCAACTTTGAGAACTTTGTCCCAAAATCACGACGAATGGAAATGAAATTCTCTGAATTTGTGGATAAAATGCATGAAACAGAGGAAATGGGAGGAGAAGAGAGGTAATTCATATTTGTTAAGGAAATTTCTGTTTGCTTGACCTTTTATTAACCTGACTTGCTCTGAGGCTCAATGAAAACAGTCTATCTTTGAACAATAAACAGGCATGTAACCCAGATGTCAGGGACAAGGTGTGATGCGTGTTTGTGCTGCAGGTGTGCTTGGCAGTGGAGGATGTTTTCTCTCATGAAGTCTAATGCAGCACCGGGCCTGGAGGGAATGACTAAGCATTTACACAAGAGCATCTGGGGAACAGCCTAGCACTGTGACCTGACTTGGCCCGGCCACACACACATGGATCACTTACTGTGATCTAAGTGTGTGAAGGGAGGAGGGTTCACTTGCAGTGAACTTTGACTGAGCCACACTTATAGTGGCCTCTATCTATCTATATACTGTAGATAGAGGCCACTATAAGTGGCCTCTATTTACACTATTCTATTACACTATTTACACTGTCTAGTTCCCTCAGTGTGGTATTCTCCTATGTGGTTTGAAAGCAATGTGGTCTGCTGAGCGATACTGTAAAAAAAAAAAACATATCCTGCAGATACATTTAGAGGGCTTTTGAAAATCATTTGCATTGCAAGTGTTTCGGGTGTCAGTGTGTAAAATAAAGCGCCTGATATCTATGTCTCTGTTGCATGCTATTCTAGGGTATACCTGCAGCAGACCCTGAATGACACAGTAGGGAGGAAGATTGTCGTTGACTTCCTAGGTTTTAACTGGAACTGGATCAACAAGCAGCAAGCCAAGAGGAACTGGGGACAGCTGACATCCAACCTGCTGCTCATAGGCATGGAGGGTAAGGGATCTGTTGTTTTCCACTGAATATGGAATATCTTCTCAGTGTCTGCTCTATGATGTTGGATGACATGGTTTCAGGCTTCATTCTCAAGGATTTATCCAGTCATTATAATTTTAGATGCCTATGCTACCTCTTCTGTTGTCACTCTGCTCACATCTTTTGACAGCCACATCCCAGAGTACACCCCTATTAATCCTCTTTCACCACAGGCAATGTAACACCAGCACATTACGATGAGCAGCAAAACTTCTTTGCACAGATCAAAGGCCACAAGAGATGCATACTCTTCCCTCCAGACCAATTTGAGTGTCTCTATCCATACCCTGTGCATCACCCCTGCGACAGACAGAGCCAGGTAAGCCATGGACATGCAACAGTCCACTTAGGATTTATAAGATGGGCTTTATTTGTGTAATAGATTATTTGTTGTAATTCAGTTCACTTCTGTCACCTTTTTTTTTTTTAATAGTGGGACAGATACACTCAGAGCAAGGCTCTCAGTAACAGAGGGAGCATGCAATCAAAGACATTCCAAAAAAACAAGAACAGCAGGGTGTAGACAGTAAAGAGAGATATCACAAAAATATCCATGTGGTAAAATTGCTTGAAATAAAGACCTAAATTGAAAGCGGAATAGGCTATTCTAATTTTAGAGTTTGTTCCATTTGAAAGGAGCATAAAAGCAAATTAAGACAATGGACTGATTTATGTTTATGTTTTCTAATAGCTATGTCTATTTTTCATTTGTAGGTTGACTTTGATAACCCTGACTATGAGAGGTTTCCCAATTTTACGAATGTAGTCGGCTATGAGGCTGTTGTGGGCCCAGGAGATGTGCTCTACATCCCCATGTATTGGTAAGTGTGTGGTAGTGTCTATGGGAATGAGAAAATATTACATTACATAAAACCATCAGCTTTTTATGTAAAACCTTTCATACAAATCAGCTCCACTACTAAATCAGTTGAAGATCCCACAGGCAGCCAGTCTTTGTCAAGTGAAGCATTTTCATGCTCTCTGCTTTTGAATATAGTATTTGATGTAAAGGAAAAATATACCCTCGCCTCTTAAACTGTTAGATATCATCAATTTGTGTCATTAGATAGTTCATTTATTTTGTGTTTTAATATACTTTTCCCTCAACCTACCTCATTTACTTCCACTCCAGTTAGTGATTTCCTGCATTTCCCAGAATGACATTTGACAAACCCCAGAGAATGGGATTCTCTGTGCTGTATATATGAAGGTGGAGCGAGCAGTAACTTTTGATAACAAAGTGATAGAGGAGAGAGAACAATGCCGTGGCACTGTGCCTAGTTGTTGAAGTTACAACTAAAGCCGTTGAAGAGGCTTTGGCCTCTGATTGATTGGCCCAGAGTTGGGAGACATCTGCTCTGTCAAAAGTAACCAAACACTGCAGTTCTAATTATTTAGGAATTTGTAGTGACTGCTTGGCACTGGTGCGATGACAGCAGTGTAAAACCCAGGCCTGTAGTTTATGGTCCCGACAAGCAGGACAAGCAGGACCCAAAATGCTGCCCTCTGGCCAGAGCCAATTGATTGTCTGCTGTTTCCCACTATGCTTCGCTGCACGGCTTGTTGGTTGGTGAACTGAGCTGGCTGTGTATGTGATGGCTTTCTCTACCATGCCACAGACTGCCTCTTGCTGCAGTCAGTGGAGGGAGAAATGATGCCAAACAGCTGTTTAATGCTGCCTACCTACCCTACTCTCTCCCCAACAATGGCTGCCTGAGCTTACCTGTGCTCTCCATATCACACTCTCTTTGTTCTGCCATCTTTACTTCAACTCACTACTGCCTATTGTCTCTCTTACAGTCTCTTATTTCCATTTACGATATTGAGATTAAGTATTAGGCAGTTCATCTGGTTGCGAGATGGAAATGTTCCTTGACAGTCAGCCAGGACATAAATTAGTTTTTGTGATGTTGGAAAGAATGTGAATTTATGTGTATTTTTGTTTTTTGTTTCCTCAGGTGGCATCATATTGAGTCACTGTTGAACGGTGGAGTGACAATCACTGTAAACTTCTGGTACAAAGTATGCAGCTTTAATACACTAGAACCTCATTCAGTTGAACATTGGTCTTGTCTTTGCCATTGAGTTTACATGTGTTTGTATTTCCTTCATGATCTGTGAACACGTTTTTCTTATAAACCTCAGTATACCGATTCCTTTGCTCAGGGTGCACCCACACCCAAGAGGATAGAGTATCCTCTGCGAGCTCATCAGAAGGTGGCCATCATGAGAAATATTGAGAAGATGCTGGGAGAGGCACTGGGAGACCCACATGAAGTAAAAGCAGTTGCCTTTATATCTTTATTTACTTAGCTCACTAATGAAATACGGACTCTTTCCAATCCTCACTGTGCTGATTGCAGAAGTGGAACTTGAACATCACGCTGCCACTTTACTTTCTAGAACATCAAATCAGATTCCAAAGGTGCACCACATTTAGATCATCTGTTGGGAATGGAGCATGCATGAAATCCCAGTGGCATGCTGGCCCTTCCAGCAACCCAATTACTGGGAATATTTATGGCTTACCTGATTTAGTACAAAGGAAAGTGATATGTGACGCCAATATCAAAGGACACAGAGTGATAGAACTCCAAATCTAGTTCTATTTTATTGCTTTCAGGTTTGTTTTGTCTTATGAGATGATATGTAATTGCTTATCCTAACTAATATCTCCCTCTGTTTACCTGTAGGTTGGACCTTTACTGGACATGATGATCAAGGGGCGATATGACTAGGATTTTACTTAGCCCATCTTGAAAACCAGACTGCTGCTGAAAATGTGTGTGCGTGACAGTGGGGCTGGCGCGTGTGAACTACGCACTATGACTTTGGAGCTACCATTGCATGGCAATAAGCGGCCACCTTGAAAGACGTTGAAACCACTCTGCTTTGATCATCTCTCTGAGTGCAGTTTTCATTGCAAATTCAACAATTACATGAGAAGCATTTGCCTAGGAACTGGCCCTGAATGGATATTGGCCCTGCCTCAAGAGGTGTTTTTTTTTTTTTTTTTGCAGAGGTTTAATTCAGCTTATCTTCAGTAGAGTCTTGTTACATTTGTGTGAACCAGTGTTCTCTCAGCATCATTGCAATCAAAGACCTGGTTTCAAACTGTTCAAAGCACATCAACAGGACTATGTAGCTTCCCTAACCGCTGATTTATGGTCAGGTCATTTTCCCACCCAGTACAAGTGGTTGTGGAGGAGTACCTTTTGGGGCAACTTTTAGCTCAGTTGCCCCAACAGTTTGACCACTAGTGGGTGAGTTTTGGGTTAATGTAAGAATCAGCATCAGGAAACGTTTCTAATCACAGTGTAATAACAACACAGTTGTGGCTTGATTCCTTTCTGTACCTCTTCACCTATACTGTATTCTCCACCTTTAAGCTGAAAGAAAGTCGCTCATTTCGACATTTGAGACCGATTTGTAAAGATGGCAGTTCATTTTGTGTCTATTCATTCATCTGATTGTAAGCTGCATTCTCTATAGGTCTACTAATGACGTGATTTTTGGGAGTGATCAGCAAGAATTCTGTGTTGCAAAGAAGAGTCTTGATGTTTGCACAGTAATAAAACATAGAAGCGTTGATGGAAAAAAGTAATGAAATATGATCAAAAACAAAGAAAAGATGCAATCAATAATCTTTGAGTGTGAAATAAAACACCCCAAGGGGCTTATAAAAATATTTCACCTCAAGGAAAATGTGATTGCTCGTGACTAATTGATTTTAGTTGAGTGATTACTTTATGTTTTATACTGTTGCTTATTTGATCTCTATTCCAAGAACCTTATTGGATGTGCTTTTCTACATACCAATATGTATTGAGGGTGCACTGAAAATGAATTACGCATTGCAATTTTAGTTGCAAAGACAGCTAATTTGAAAATAAAAACATAACCCACTACTATGATTTAGAGAAATTTGATGAGTAATTACTGGGGATGTCTTATCTGTGCTACACACCAGCTAGTGAAAACATTTAAAAAGGGATGAAAGTGGATGAAATCTATACTGAAATGTTACTAGCTCTGACAGACTTAACAGGAGTACAATATACTACACTATAGTGTAACATGATGTATCTGCTCTAGTAGTGCAGTTCGCTGTTGCATTTCAAACTTGGTTTATCATCATCTGGTCGATGGACTATACCACTAAAATACAAACATTTGCTATGTTATACTAAATGCAGCAGGTTTGAGCTGAAATTTGTGCTGCAATGTGTACAAAAATCAATTCCATTTGAAAATTTGTATTTGCACTCATTTATGTTGTGCCCAGATTACAGATGAACAACAAAAAAGCGCTTATTGTTTCATGCTGCCATATTTTGAAGGAGATCGAAATGTGATAGCACCTTGAAAGATGATTGTTATTGTGCCATTTTTAAGTGCTCTTTCAAACAATTTATTTAAAAAATGTACATTAGGACATTAAACAACTTGGATGGGATACAATGATTTCATATATTCTGTATGTGCCATATCAACTATTAAATATATTTGTATTTAGAAAGATGTTTGGGGTTGTGGTGAACAATAAAGAAAGGAACATCCCCATGCTTCATATAACAGTAACATACACCGATCAGACACAACATTAAAACCACTGACAGGTGAAGTGAATAACATTGATTATCTCGTTACAATGGCACCTGTCAAGGGGTGGGATATATTGGGAAGCAAGTGAACAGTCAGTTCTTGAAGTTGATGTGTTGGAAGCAGGAAAAATGGGCAAGCGTAAGGATCTGAGCGACTTTGACAAGGGCCAAATTGTGATGGCTAGACGACTCAGGTCAGAGCATCTCCAAAACGGCAGGTCTTGTGGGGTGTTCCCGGTATGCAGTGGTTAGTACCTACCAAAAGTGGTCCAAGGAAGGACAACCGGTGAACCGGCAACAGGGTCATGGGCGCCCAAGGCTCATTGATGCGTGGGGAGCGAACGGCTAGCCTGTCTGGTCCAATCCCACAGAAGAGCTACTGTATCACAAATTGCTGAAAAAGTTAATGCTGGCTATGATAGGAAGCTCTCAGAACACACAGCACATCACAGCTTGCTGTGTATGGGGCTGCATAGCTGCAGACCGGTCAGAGTGCCCATGCTGACCCTGCCCTGTCCACCGCTGAATGGTTTTAATGTTATGGCTGATCGGTGTATACTGTACATATTCAGGGCAAGTTTTCCAGACGTATACTCAGTTTTAGGGTTCAATCTTCATTTGAGGTCTTTGAATTATCTAATGTGCATATCTATTACAACGTACACATTAAGTTGATGTGTTGAACAGTGCTACTTCTCCTGTAAAGATGTAATCTACCTGATGTAAGTCAGAGGTTTGATCTTCCTCTTCTATTCCTAGGTTACCCTGTTTACTATGTGCCTTGCTCTACCATGGCATGGCACTTAATGTTTCAAGAATTACTTTTTTTTTTTGCATTCATAAAGAGTTCATAAAAACCTGAGCATTGTCTCATTGATGGAAGCCTGTTTTGTTTTGAACATAATGTGCTGTCTTAGTTCCTCTGATTAAAGTTTGAATTTGTTTGCAGAGTTCTGAATGATTGAAATGAATGCTGAAAGATGTGATCATTTCTTATGCATGTAGCTTTGAAGTAAAATATACTTCATGCTTTTGAACTAGTATCATGAGTAGGCAATATGGGTGAATCAATCAAAGAATAGGATACAAATGGTAGTCTACAAAAATTAGTATTTACTATAAATTGTGTCAACAGTTTTTCTCAAAGCGACGTCAAGAGTGTCAAAACTTATTAGTTGGGACTTGAACACAGCTTGAGTAAATGATTCATACCAGTATACTTTACAGTAACGCCATCATATTACTTAGGTAATTAAACATTGCTGCCGGTAATGGCAAGAGTAAGTATCAGTAACAGCACATCTTTTCAACACTTGATTGTGTTACACACACTCAGAAAAAACTAATTCTCTATTTTATACCATCAATCAAAAACAATTTGCAATATTTCACTCCAAATGGGTGAAGACAACACAAAAACAGTAGTATAACTTGGTAAAAAATATACTTAACCAATCTATCCTAATATACAATTAAAACCAGAATTCAATCATAATTCAAATTGTCACAATCAACTAATCACAAGCAAAGCAAATTCAGAGACCATAGATGAGATGAAAGTAACTTAGGGAAGAGTATCCTTATGTAAACACACCCTGTGAGTACCTAAAAGCACTCTTCACAATAAATCCTTGAACAATTTGAAGCTTTGCAAATCTAGACATTTATATCAAAAATAAAGATAGTGCTATTTTTTTTTTTTTTTTACTTTAAATGTCAAATCTAGCCCTCAAGCAGCACTCTGAAGTTGATATTTTTAAAAGGGGACGACCTTAGTCCTCAGTCCAAATTATCATGCCAAACATGTATTTCTGTATGATGAAAAAAATAGAACTTTGAATGAAAACAGTTTCAATGAATGAATTACCTAAAAGGAGTTCATTGTAATGTCTAGAAGAAAGTCTACAGCACCACTAAACGGTCAAAGAAATTATAGCTATTTACAGCAATGAAAATACACTTCTTGATCTCTGTGACTTAATGTTATTAGTGTGCTTGCTTTCAGCAATATAGTAATATAATATAATATAATATAACCATATATATATATACACACACACACAATATACCATATCGTCAGTTTTAGAAAATAAGAACAAAAACTAGAGCAATGGAAAGTATGTGCAATGTCAGACCTGCTGAGATGGCAAAAAGTAGAGCAGTTAAGAGTATACAACATGATCGTTACACAATCGGGAACACAAATTATGACATTCCCACCAAAATATCACACAAAATAGCAATAGCCCCCAAGGGTAAATTAACAGTGACGTAAATAAAACACTGCAATGAGATGTTATTAACTAAGGCAGATAACAGTAAGACATTTGTCAAATAAGCCACTGATATACTAATACTAACAAATACCTTCCTTTGCTTGGCAAATATCTGACAAATTCAGGGCAAACCAAATTAATAAATTAAAAAGAATGTAAACAATAATGTCAATAGCTGCTCTTATTGTACTGGCCAAGTCATCAATGGAATCTGTATTTTCGTGCAGGCTTGAGGCTGACGTACGTCTTTTTCATGTCATCAGTCTCCTCTTTCTTCACAAGCTGATATCGCTCCCCCTTTGTGGTTACCACCTGATTACCATGATACCGAACTAGCTTCTTTGGAGCCTGTGGAATTCAGAACAGAATGCAAAGATTTTATTGTTTGAAATAGATCTGACAAGTAAAACTCTGAAGATGGGAGTATGAACAGGGGCTTACATCTCTGGGGGCGACAGGTCGGTGTGTTTTCTTATCCTCTTCCCTGTCTACTAGCATGTACCTGGGGAATAAAACAGCCATAAATATGGACATTGCTACAAAGCAGTGAAGCTATTTCCTCTCACCGAGGGATATGATTACTCTTGGACTTACTTTTCAAGGATGCTCTCCTTCAGTTTCTGGTCTGCCTGTGAGGACATACTTTTCCCATGGTTTACCTGAGACAACAGGATAGAATGGTTGTTGCCAGTGTGCCTTACACGCCACCAGATCAGACTGCTAACATGTACAACTGGGCAGTGGCTGACACCAGAAACACTGATGGCACTTTCTTAGAGTGTAGCATAGACTCACATTAAGAGGAGAGGGGTTGAGCTGGACATCCCCTTCTATGATAAGGCGCACGGCTTCCTCCATGTCTCCCTTGGCAATAGACAGGGCGCTGCGGGCCTCTGACAGACTGCACTTAGGGAACATCTCCAGCAGGTGCTGTTCCTGGGCCTCCCACTGACACACCGGTACCTGGACAAATATCACATTTATACTCCTAGTTCAATATAAATATCAATATTAACAATATAAAGACTAACAGCCACATGGAGTTTTTCATTAGACATATGTGAAATTATATTAATTAATGATTGTAATGAATTAAAGAATTCTGACATGCTGAAGTGGTCAGAGTTAATACCTTGGCAGTGGCGCCCTCTGTCTGCGTATTAAGGCAGTGCGTCTCTCTCCCTGGTGGAGGTCCAGTAGACAGGGCTGTGAGTTTCAAAGAGATCTCATCTGTCCTTGCCTCAGGCACACCGTTTTCTGTGAACATACAAAGCAACATCAATAAACTGTAGCAGAGACATTAGGCTAACTAAGGCCATAAGATAAGGGATTTTGCAGGTTTATTTTGATGCCCCTTTCAATTTGTACATGGATACGTCTCTCATACCAGGGTGACACTGCTGCAATATGTATAAGACAGTCTTAAAGCGTTACCTGAGCTCCGAGCTTTGGCTAGTTTTGAAGCCAAGCTGAACATCATTTCACAGACTTTGACACTGCAAAATGAAAAGCACAAAAATAAGAATATCAGACAAATGCCAGTGTAATGTGGTGGTCTGATATCATTTATCCGACCAGTAAAATTAGAATGTAGAAAAAGTGCGGTTCTCTCTTTACCTTTCGATTTCAGCAAACCCAGGTATGTAGGCCTCCAGCATCTCAGCAAAGACCTCCACATCAAAGTTCTCCTCCACACTCTCCTGGGAACCAAGATCCTCCAAAACCCCAGTGATATAGGAAAGGAGAACTTCATCTAATGTGCTGCATAGAGTGGTGACATGAGTTAGTGCGAATGCAATCAAGTGAACTAGTCACAGGTGGTTTTATGTAATGATACAAGGCATTGACAATAAAAATATTGAGTTAAGATGACAGACATTTGGCAACAAACTGGGATGGCAAACCTGCATGGCATAAAACATGTATGACTAATCATCCAGTTTGGTTGTAACTCTGCAAACTTGGGACATTGTGTTGTCCATGCAGTAAGTCTTACCTGAGATCGGCATCAGGAATGAATGCTTGAATGAACTCGTGCAGTGCACTGTGGATAATCTTGTGGAGGTCCATAGCGTTCTCCTAACTATGGCAGATGAGGAAAAATAAACTGTAGTTGGGGTTCAGCAGATGGTCAGAGCAGTTCTGTTAGATGGAGTGACTTCAATCCTCAAATAGTCAAACATAACAGTTGTCAGCCACGTAACAAATATGGCAATGCTCCTGGGCAGGACGTTGACTCTTATGAAAATGTTACAGAAGCCTTTCTTATGAAAGCTTGCTGACACTGCAGTAGTTCATACTGCCACAGGTAGCTAAGTGGCTACTACCGACTACTTGTATAGCTATATTAAATTATCATTGATTTTGGTGGATCTCACGAGTCACTTCAAAGAACGTCATTGGAGTTAGTAACGTTATGTAAGATGAGATAAAAGTTTCCTCTGAATGTCATAAGTAACGTTACAGCATCCCAATGTGTCTAATACCATCAAAGAACGTCATTAGCTTCAAGATAGCGTGTGCGAAAGAAATACACAAGACACGCTAGCGTTGACGACACTGCATCACGTTAACCTAACGGTACACTAGCCCAGGTTAACTAACGCCACAGCCAGGCTAGCATTAGCTTCTAGCTAGTGGGAGAGCTGTGTGCGGTCTAATCATGTCATTCAGTCAACTGCATCAATTGGATATGTCGGTTGATTTCTCACCAACATCCACCATTCCTTCTGCGACAAAGTCAACATTCACCTTTATGCTAATCCCCGAAGAGAAATAACGTTAGCTTGTTAGCTACCTGACTAGCGTTAGCTAAGTGGGTTAATGTTGGTCAAAAACGGCTGCTAGCTAGTTAACTAGGTAAGCCAACCTCACTTAGTTAACGTTACTCAATACCATAGCGACCCTTAAATGAGAAAACTTACTGTAACAGAAATTATAGGGACATGAATCTAAATGTTTTTTCCCCAAATGTATTTGGGGGAAGGTTGCATACAGGCTTTCTTCCCTTCGCTTGGTAGCCCGCACAGGTTCAAAACATTGGTAACGTTACGTCATTTCCTTTATTTGTAAACACAACCTTGTGCACTCATCATCAAGTTTTACGAAATTAAATTCAAATTCAGATATCATATGGTTGATTACATAAGTGCTACTTGATCTCATACAGTTCAGCTAATATAACAACAAACAATTGTCGTTATCATTTTTGTTATAGACCTTTCATATTCGCCCCTTCATTGTATCCACTTGTTTGTTTAATTAAAGCGAAAATCTTCCCAAAATAGAATTCACATACTATTCCTAAAATATTGGATAGCCCTCTTCAGTCCACATATAAACATGAACAATTCTTGTCCAAAGCTATAAATAATTTACCTGAAACTACAGGGACCTGGAAAGGTTTTGACAAAATACAGCCAGAAGCTTTGGTTACCTTTTTCTCAACTATAACTTTTAAACTTTCTGCAACACACCTCTGCTGACTCCTTGGCCTCGACCTGAATAGTAAATAGCCTACTCTCACTTGGACATTATCTCATATCTTTTGCCAGATCCATACATAGTTGATGATCGTGGTGTTATCTGAGGCAACATCAATGATGTCATCAGATCCTACTCTCAGTTACCTGTGCCCGTGTTGGTATTATAGCAGATATGTACCTGTAAATCATTAATGCCTATTCAATTGTTTCCTTGCTCCCTTGGCAGTATCTCTTGCCAGCAGTAGTATTTCATCAAGCCTATGCAGGAAATATGGTACACACTACTGATAAAAGAAGTGAGAGCAATTCTTAACTTGGCTGAACTCTGTTTCAACTCTGATGTCATGGCTAGACAGGCGGGGCTGAGGTATCGGGATCACAGTGTCCACTTTGTGATCACAGTGAGACAGTGAGAGGAGTCTCCAATCCATATAATATTATCATATATATAGTGAAGTTCATATGTATATATCTATATATAAGCTAGAATATTCTTTTCACACTAAAAGGGGAATTCTACTCCATTTAAGAGTGCTCTGTCATCCTTGTGGCCTTGGGTAGTCAATTGTGCCAACGCAAATTGCTTTCTCCTGAAACTAGAATGAAGAGCCCATACTTTGATTTGTGATGTACTGATGTACAGTCTCAAGCTGCTCTTTACACAATGAAAGAGAGACTACATATGTGGGCTCATGTAACATTTGTCTAAACTTTTATATCTAAGTGGAAGTTATATCACAATGTCAAAGTTGGTCCTAAATGAGAAGATATACCCTTAAAATCACCCAGGATTCTGTTAACAATCACCTTTCTCATCTTTTCCAATTAGTAGTAAACATTTACTAAAGCTGACAATTGAATAACATTTATTAAAGCTGAAATTCAGTGAAATTCCTCTTTAATGTTGTGATGGAAGTGAAATGAAATCAAATGAAACTGATCTGAAATTCAGTGAAATTTCTGTAGATGTTCCTCCCCTTTACGTGTTTATTTTTTTCATAAGAAGCATTGTAACACTAGGTGGCAGCATTGAGTTACTGGTGACAGCAGGATCTCATCCACTTTCCTGAGGGTGTTTCTGAGAGATGATTTGCTCTTGAGACCTCCCAGTAAAAACAAAGTGATCTGTAGTTATCAGAGCAGATCCAAACATGTTTATATCATCTTTTGATGAATTATTCTTACTATTTATTGTATTTATTCCTATAATTTATCCTACAACCCACCTGAACCGTTTAAACACAAAGTTGAGTGTTTGTAAGTTCAAATGCAATATAACAAGGTACTTCACAACTACTGCTACACAACTTTAAGATTACAGAAACACTGTTATGCTTTCATTTTGGTGAAAAGTGAATAGTACATGGTTGGAGTAGAAAATTATAACCTTTCAATTTTACTTTTAAACTACTTTTTGATCTATGAACTTCACTATCTGGTCAGTCTCACTTTCTTCCAGCTCCTCTTGTTTGCCATTATAAGCATGAGCATAGAGGATCTATTCTCCATCTGATGGCATGAGGTATCCTGATCTTGTGCTTGTCGTGGCTAAGCAGGTTTTGTGTGTATGTGTGTGTGTGTGTGCGTGCGCGCATGTGTGTGTGTGTGTGTGTGTGTGTGTGTGTGTGTGTGTGTGTGCATAAGAGAGACAGAAAGATACATGGTGCACTGGCCATGTTGAAATTATGTGCATAATAATGCACGAGAAATAAGAAATTACAGAATTTATTTCACCAAGAGGAAAAGGAACACATAACACTCAGAATGTGAAATGAAACTGAATTTGAAGATAGAGTCCTAATATTTATAGAATGTTGTGTAAAACCCATACTCTCAGTAACATTCATTGTTATTGTATGTGTATGTGTGTGTGTGTGTGTGTGTGTGTGACAGTACTTAAAAGAGGATAAGGAAACTATATATGCAAATATTTTAAGTCAACAATACAAGTTTAAAATAGATTGTTTTAGAGACAGTGAGAAATCAATAAAATCAGAATGAATCAGCTTTGAGAGACAACAACAAGGCTCTCAAAGCAACAATTTATACTTCTGATAACATTCACATTAATTACCTCACATTATTCTGCCAATGTCTAGAATCAAAGTATTTTTATTCAAAATATGATGGACTTGCACAAATCAGTTAAAAAAAGTCCTAAATTTAATATATAATATGTCTTGTAAGTAGAAAACAAAATCTAAATCTGCGCTAGTTTTATGTTTACATGTTTCCATTCCTATATGCTGGGGTACGATCAAGCATGTCATGCAACAATGTCAAGTCAGGGCACATAATGTGGATATTGTACTGGTGGCACAGATTTCCATTTTCACAGACAAAGGGGATTGGGGGACGGCAGGGGGATGTCTGAGCAAAAAAAATTCTAATTTCACCATTCTCATCAGAGTCACCAAACACTGTGTGAACGATTTACTGCCAAATTAATTACCCTTTACCCAGCTTTAGACAATAATGTTCAGAGCTGTCTGTCGGAACAGTTCTGTAATTATTCTATTAATGTTTGATTTGCAGTTCAGCCAGAGTGACTTCATATTTAGATTTTATTATATTTTCTTAGTGAATGTGTAGTATTGCTCCCACAATAGAAAGGCATAGTATTATTAGATATTTTCAATTGAATTACCTGTGCAGCAAAGATGGAATCAGCACATTATTTGGTCTTAACACAGGAGAAAGAATTTGTTAAAATTTTAAATGCTTTACTTATCAGTTCCAAAGCATTACAAAAGGTACATTTATAGGGTGAAATCATGCACAGTGCAGTTTAATTAATTTAAACTTTTACAATATAAGGTCTCCCTCATGATCATAAGTCAGTTTTAATAAAGTCTAAGACTTTTAAGTAATCATTTCACCTATCTCACCTCATTCATTTGGTTTTGGAGGCCATGTGATTCACAGCATTCTTCTGTAGAAAATTTTAAAAGTATGATATGACCAATAATTATCAAGTAAAGTTGGTATATATTTTTTATTATTGTAAACATTTACTTGAGTGTGATTCACTGAGTTTTTTTTAATCATACCATAGTTTATTTGTTCAATATTTCAGTTTCCACAGTTGCAATCTAAAACTCATTTTACCCAAATTCATTTTTTTAAGAACAAGCACTGTGGATTAGTGACTTAGGGGACTTGGATCATGAGTCAAAGTTGGCTTGTTGTCCGAGGGCAAGGCTGACCTGATCCAGATCCGGGCCACCTGTGTGGGCGAGCCTGCCCTCCCGTCTGCCTCCTGTCCTGTCTCCAGGAAGTGGTCACCAGGCTGCTCTGTGCCCCTCACTCCCTCCCCTTCCATCTCCCTGACCAGCCACAGGGTATGCGAGAGTGCAGGGCCAGACGGGATACGCAGACCCTTAAGCTCACAAAAAAAAATCAATTTTTTCTCAAATTCCTTTGACCAGGTCAAATCAGAGAAAAGAGGAGATCAATCTTGAATCAAGTGAATAAAGTATGATATTAGCATTATAGTAAAAGTCATTTTTACACAAGCTTTGGCTGAATCCTGTGAAATTGACAGCCAATATTCATAGCATCCTTAGAAATACATCCATCCATTTGTAAAGCTGATTATCACGTAAGTTTTTAGGTGTTTCAGTTACAATTTTGCAGAATTTAAGTTTTGTTAGGCATAATAAGCTAAAATAGATGAGTACTACAAGTAGCATAATTCAATAATACAGCTAACCTAGGTTCATCTCAAGTGGGTTGGTCCCCCCTGTGTTTGTGTCTCTGTTCAGCAGTCGATAGGTTAACCTGCCCATGGCATCCATCTTGTGTGGCCCCCCTCACATTACCATTGATCTGGGGGAAATAAAGAGCACACGTGTTATTATATACAGCCCAGAAAAACACCCTCTCACAGTGATGGAGTGAACAGGCCAAATGTATGAAATATTGCCCCTCTGACATATTCTGTCTTCCTGTCAATAGTACAGCCTTTGCCCACAACCTAGATCGATAGGGACTTATCTTTTCATGATAACACATAACGATGTTCCCTTCTTTTCTTTTTCTGATATTGAAGGTCTAATTCCATCCTGCCGCCTTTTTAAATCATCCATGCTGATATGTATATTTGGACCTGTCTAGTATAACTGTTTTCTTGTTTTGCTTCTACTTTCCTAAAACATAAAGCAATAAAATCGGGGTGGACCCAGCAGTTTGAGACATGGCAGTTATAAATTTACATGTTGGTTTTCTGGACGTTTCTCTGAAGCTTTTGGGGGTCTCTCATGTGTGAGACTGCTCAGCGGAGAGAAGACACCCCTCGGTAAAAACATCTGTTGTGGAAATGGCTGTCAGACTCCCTTTTGTGGGCTCTTCTTTGCTCAGAGATTGTCATTTGTTTTGATCATTTATGTGGGTGAAAGAATAATGATGAAAAATCTAGAGAAAGCACCCATGCAGTCGAGCAGTCTACAGTTAGGCAGAATTTTTTAGGGAAAGGAACATTTCTCTGTGATTTAGAGGCATATCATCATATCATATTACTCTCTTGCAAAACCAAAGCATGTGTGGGATTGTAATACAATGCAAATGATATTACAAAGTTAACTTTTTCAGAAATATTCTGCAGTAAACGATTTCAGTAAGCGTACATTCCATGTGCATCAGCTTCATGGACAAGCTGCCTAATATGATAACCAGAAACATTTGAAACCTCATTTAATTGTTCATGATGTAGTGATCTTTATCATATATAGAAAGAAGTCACAGGAAAAAAGACATTTTATTAATTTTATTGTTTGTTATGTGGAAATTATAGACAGATACAGATATAATACTGTAGTTTTCCATTCTGGCAACTTTAGGAAGTTTTGATGAGTGGATGGAGCAGCCCAGGTTAATTTGGACTAAATGCTGTACCCAGGTACGATGTCATCCAGAGGAAACTATTACTTTCCTTGAGAATAATTAATTTGGTGAATGAGTATGCCAAGTATAACTGTCTTGTTGACTGTCTTATTCCCTGAAATATATTTTTTTAAATATGGTCTGCAAAAGCTTGTACTGAGACTTTCTTTCGGAATGGCCCAAGGTATGGTGACGCCATGTTTCTCCACCTACACAGGAAGTGTTTTGAGAGCACCTGTCCAGTAGTGCCGCAAGGCACGTCACCTCTATGTATCTCCAGGTCAACTGCCATTTATCTTAGTCAAACTCCTTCAACTAATTCCTTTTCACTGCCCAACAATATTGTTCAGTCAAAACACAACAGGGATACAACCATTTCACTCCAGGGTATTCCTTAATAAAGGGTGGAATCATTGTAGCAGATTGTATGGATCACCTTCAGACACGTAAAGTCAATTTTTAAATATGTGTGTATATGCTTTTCAATTTGATGGATACCTCACAGAACTGTTGATAGGCAGGGAAATGACTGCATTGGTGTAACATTGGGTCTGATTGAGGTATTTCTCAGAGGCTACACTGTGACAGCTGAATAACATGTCTAGTGTTGGACAATACACCAGATATATGTTGAAGTAACATAAGCGAAGAAAACATAACCATTTAACTTTAAGTATGTCTTCATATAACGACAATAACATCAGTTCTCGCCAGGCATATTTTCTAAAGGTCCCAGGGGTCTGCTCTGAACGCTTGTTTTCAAGTGGTTTGTTTGCAAGAGGGGAATACCTGACAATGTTAGATTTGAGGCATTTTCTCAACTCACACACTGGCAGTGTCCAGACTGTCACTTACTTGCATAGGTGTAGAGAGTAGAAATGGTATTCATGCTGTACACTGGCATTCATACCGTACTGTCTTGTATAGGACCTTTCCAATTCTCACAACAGCTTTACAAATTGTAACTATATCTCACTATATTGCACTAAATCTCATTTGTTCAGTTGGCTCACTTACCAGTAGTGAAATATACTGTGGTAGATTATGCTGTAAAAAGGGGTGTCTCTCTTTACAGAATTACATCAACGATATGTCTGATTTGTTCATCATCATGTGCATATCATCATATCATAAAATGTACACCTTACATGTATTGTATGTACACAAGTATTTTCAGTTTTTTTACCACTAGAGAGGTAATTATATATCATTGTATCTAAATATTCTGTGAGTCTTGTTTTAAATGTAACTATTTAATTAGTCATAACAGATCCCTGCATGAATTAATAGGATCCCTGTTTGTGATCTCTCTTTGATTTCACTGTAGAACAGGTGAGAGTTTCTGCAGAGTGACACCTCATAAACCTGTTCCTGTGTCTTATCTGTCTCCCAGACAATCCCAGGTCCCTGAGCACATTGTCGTCTCCCCTCGGGCCCATTATCAGATCCCCTCTGTAGGCTCCCAGCAGCTGCAGTTATTGTAGAAGACTCTAGCTTTATAGCCCCATGATGTCTGTGACAACACTACGCTTTTATGAGTGAGTACATGTTGTCATTTTCCTTTTTTTTTCTTTTTTCCCCCCCCCCCCCACTGTAAACCTGAACGGAATGAAGTGTAGGTGTCTGACTAACGCAGAACGAGGTGCGCCAAAGTCATTCTTGTTGTCCCCCCACTACTTTTCAATTCACAATATACTTATCACATGAAATTTATCAAGCATTTTATTCTACTTTTAATAAAAACAACATGAAAAATGTAATCATTCCAACCAACCTATTTAAAATGTTTACTGGTTACTATTGGTGTTTATTCAAAAGCACAGAATTATAAATAATATACTCAACACAACATCATACTATTATTACTATTATTATATTTTTTTACACTGAGGGGAAAAAATGGACAAGGCTGAGAAAAAGCATTTTAAAAAGAAGTGCTGAATTTAATGTTGGAGGTTATGTTATTTTCTCATATGTGATTAATAATCTTTTTCCAATCATTTTTCAGCACTGATCGGTCCCTCTCACTATCTGTGGGAAACGTGTTATCTCCCTCTACCATTCATGTATACATTTATTGGATCCCAAGTCTCTGGGATCAATCTTTTGGCCACCAGAGGAGCATAACTAATGGCAACATTAGAATGGCTTTGTGAGAGGGACCGGCCGGATGCGGGTTAACCAAGCAGGAAATAATCTAGGATTTTATATCCTGCATGAATGGCCATAGGATATGCTGAGAATAAATTAATCCCCCCCAAAATTTTGAAGTGAGGTTGTCTTTTGAATGGAACAGTTTCAGAGGGGCAGGTTTGTTTGGCTGATTTTTCCTTTCTCTCTTGAGGAGGGGGGGGGGGTGTTGCTCCCCGCATGCACACACGTGGAATTTCTGGCCAGATAATGACTGTCATCTTAATGCTCAGCCAGGGTCAGACTATCTATTCTGCCTCTGACCGCAGGTCTAGACGGCCTTCCTCTGGAAAGCCTTTTTTTCCTTCCTTTTAAAGGCCCACTTCTATTTTCCTGTTGTGCCCAAACAAGGATTTTATAAAACGGGTGACATCGCCACACAAGCTGTCTGCCGAATCCCCCTTAATTAAAGTGACGTTTAAAGCTTCCCTCAGACACTAATAAACCCCCTCTCCATTAAGATCCTCCTAATTACTGTGTGCAAAGGAAAGGGGGACACACACAGACAGACAGTGTGGAGGTAAGCCTGCTGGCATTTGGCCCCATAAGCTGAGCGCCACACAAAGGAAAATGTCCCCTGGGTTACCCATCCTACCAGAGAAATTCTTTTTTTTAACCTCACTCCCCCTTCCCTGTTTTCCTCTTTATGAATGAAAGTGTATGACATGTGGGTCTGAGAGTGTCCATTCATGGAGCCGGTGGAATGTGTGAATAAGGGCCTTGAATGAGGGAGGAATCACAGTCCCTTGATTAGTCACTAAGCAGTCTTTTGACGTTACCATTGTTTTAATCTGCACGGTGGAAGTGGGAATCCCCGATTAGCGCAAAGATATTTAGCCTAAACTCAGCAATACAGGGATATTCTCACAGTGAACCTAGTGTACCCATGGACCAATTAAAACTTGGAAAGGTTTTTCTAACATGACTTTGTTATGTTGGATGTCAGCATGTGTAATGAAAATAAGGTGTTCACTGATAAACTCATATGGCAATTTAATGGCTGAAATAGATGTAGACAAGAGAATCTCATATTGTCACATCTCACACTCACAAGTATAGAATGTGTGGACAGTCCCTACAGCTTCAATGGCAGAGGCCAGCGCAGAAAGGTTAAATGTGTTTGGTTCATGTCCTGGTCTGCAGATTAATGACATTAACAAAGTTTCCATTAGTCGTGCAAAGGGGGGAGACATGGCCGTCCATGCAGAAAGCCATATGACCGAGGCAGAGATAAGAGAAAATGAAATACGTCTTCATGGAGACAGGAGGGGGCAGGAAGTGCCACTCCAAATTAGCCGCAGGCCCAGTTTGTTGTTACTTCATTAACCCAACAGCCCTGGGAAAAATAAAGAGCAGGGTCACAACCTTTAGCAGTGGGGAGGTCTGAAATTTGCAAAGAGAAGCTCCTCAAACTTTGACTGGACACACTGATGTAATTTACGCAGTGCAGTGCAGTGCAGGTGTTTAAAGGAAAAGTCACTGATTGTCAGCATTGTTACACGCACCCTATACAGGGTCAGTTTGCATTAGTGAACATTAGAATTGGAAAGGTTTCAAAAGTAACATATTATCCATGTCTTATATATTCTGTCTATTTTCAGAAGTTTTGTTATCTAGGGTATAGCAGACCTTTATTATTACTCCATCCAGCAGTTTGTTCAAGTTCTTTGCAATGTCCTGACAGATTGTTGCAAGGGAGATGAACCAATCGGTGAGGTAATCTCTGGGAATCTGACCTTCTCTCCAATCCGATCTTTTGTCTCTTTCAAACATAATCACCTATTTTCAAAAGCATTTGTTAGCTACTTTTTTCAGCTACTGTTTGGGCTCACACTCACAAGTCGTTTAAAATCAAATTACTGTAATCTTGTTACACACAGTTTCTTTACTCCCCAACTCCAGTGAACAAACTTGCTGTCTCCTACCTCCACACTAGAGTGCAGAGTTTCACCCACCCTCTAATCTGACAAAATCCATCGACAAGCTTTGAAAAGGTCTGTGGCAGAGGCCAAGATTATTTTCTGAGGACAGAAGTATTCTTTTTTGCTCAGAACTGAGAACAGAGTAAAGAGACCATATGGGTGTAAAAGTTCACAAAACCAGTTTCACATTCTTTGTCAATGCACCAGCTTTTGGGAAAGCATCTTGAAACAGTATTGAAACAGTCCCTCGCTTCGGGAGAAACATTTCACAATATTAGGGGTCCAATACAATTCACAATGAGAGCTGTTCCCCTTTAGAAATAGTAAAATAAGATATTGTTGGATGGCTTTTAATTTTAGGATTAAAAATAAACCTGCTCTTATGAAATCCTTCATGTAATTGTAGCCATTTAAAAGACAATTTTCCAGAGGAATTTGTTAGAAAGTATCATTATTATTATTGTTAGATGTAGTGCATTGTGTTCTGTTTGTTGCTCTCTTGAACATTTGGTGTACTTCAAAACAGAGTCGAGTGGTATAATGCCGTCCTTGTTGTTTGTAACTTGAGCTGAGCAGTAGCTCTTTATTTGCAGGCGGTGACTTTATTAGAGTCTATGGTTACAGACCCTTGGAAGGAGGGCTATTGTATTCTCACCCCTTCTCTGGCAAACATACCTCTTCTACTCCCTTCCTTTGTATACAGTTCATACAAACAGGCCTGATGGATTCTGGAAAGTGGTAGTGGTAAAATCTGGAGTTATTGGTAGCATTTTGACTTTTCATTGATCAAAAGGAGATGGGGATGGGCACTAAAATCTGCCTGTTCTCTCTCTATCTCTGTCTCACACACACACACACACACACACACTCACACACATACACACATTCTCAGCAACATGGATCAACAGTAGCTGACTCGGCTAGAAACTCTGTGGCACCGGTAGACAGGAGCAAGGTCCAGCGAGTGTCTACTCGGGCTGCAGACACATCTGCCTGCTTGATTTCACCTGGTAACTGAGCATGTAGTATTTACTTCACGGCTGAAATGCAATCAGGGGTTGGTAGCTGGCAAGGAAGCAATGAGCCTGCAATTAGGTACAGTTTTTTTTTCCCCCTCAAGAAGTAAGGAAGATTTGAGTTGAAGAAGTGGGATAGAAAAATGCTTTGTAATACTTTGGCAACTGATTTAAAAAAACAAGTTGATTTTTAAAGATTTATTTTCAGGGTTTTGACTTATTTGTTGTTTGACCTCCATGAGTTCATTTTGTTTCATCCATTCCTTAAAATAATACAAATCAAATATAAAATCAAATCATTTTTTTACAGAAATATTTATTAACTACTAGCAATGGTATTATGACCTTCACCATTAGTTCAACAATATTAAAAAAGTATAGTAAAGTGTGAAACTCACTGGACATTCAGTCATGCTTGTGTAAATGGTATTGCTTTGTGCTGGAGAGAGAATATGACCATGCTATGTAAAACTATGAAACACATGGGAATGGTGACACTCCAATAGACTTAAAAAAATAAGATAAAAACAACCTCAGTTATACCATATGTGGCCATCAATAAAAATATGGAATAGCTGAAGTCAAGTCTTGCCTTATTTTTTAAAGTCTTGTGAAGTGCCACCATTCCCATGTTTTTGATCGATTCCTTTTTTAAGTTAGGTTATAGTTCTTGGCTTAGCACCCATCCAGAAAGTCATACATAGCAGTGTACATGCCAGGCGTATTTCACTGCTTTAAACTGTGTTTTCTTCTCACCCTAAACACTAAAGCATCACAGTAACATTTTAATCTTGTTCTTAAGCAAACCTGTGCCTGTATAAAAAAGACATACAGGATTCCCTTATAATTAACACTGTTAATCAAATGCATCATTAATAAATCTACAATTTCAAATGCATCATTTTTAATTGTTCAAGACTACTAGAGTGTACTGGATCCTGTTGATAAATGCAACAGGGACATTGGTGAGGTTCTCATTGAGTGCTCCTCTGTGCACATATAAACATTTTACGTCCTCGAGACAAGAGTCACCTCTCTAATCTGACTGAAGAAGTGTGTGGAGAGGTCTTTTATCCTACCCTGCTTTAACCGGTTGCTCACAGAAGAGCCATTCACCTCCACTAATGGGGAGTGAGTCTTTCACTGGGGCCTGTTTGCCTCTCAGACCTCTGAAAGAAACTTCGCCAGAAAGGAGACATTAAGAAAACCAGTTAATCTGAGGCAGTCTATCTGTGTCTACCCAGGGAATGGGCCGAGCTCCTTGGTGCCTTCTCAAGAGGCTTCTCTTCACAACAACTGTGCAAGTGCTGGATCAGGACTTTTCTCAGTGGCCTGACGAGGACACAATGGTTAAACAGTTAAGCAGTTATCCTTTTTGGTCAGCGTTTATCGAGCTTGATAGCCTTAGAAAATGCAGTGAATTTTTTAAATCCCCCACACATCATTCTGTTTAGCACAATTCACTGTGTCGCTCATATCCATAATAATAGGCCAAATAATAATATTCTACAATTTGTGACCTGCAGAAACTTTGTATCCCGGGTTTTGCAATTTGGCTTTTCTTTTTTTTTTTTACTGTAATTGACTACTGACAATATCCCCCTGATTAAAATGATTTAAGATGCAGGGAATTAAGTACTAAAATAGCACAAATGCATGACTCTCAAAGTGGAATATTAACCAGTTTTTTGAGATACCAAGTGACAAAATGCTGGATGCCACACAAAACAAATTCTGTGAAGCCAAACAAGGAATGAAACAAATTCTCTTTCTCATGCCTCTATGGTCTTCAGTTCTCACTCTAGCCTATAAAGATAGTGAATTATTGATTTTAGTGCAGTGCTGCCAATATCCATTGGGTAATTCTGAGACTCAGGCAATAAAGCCTTGTTCTCCCTAAAAGGAACCTGAGGACAGAGTCTTACCAGAAAGAACACAGTCCTCTCACAGTCACAACCAAGTCAGTGTTATTTACCTTTGTTTGTAACACTGAGGGCTTTCAACCCCCAGACACCCACTCTTTACTGACTGTTTATGGAGCAATCCTACTGTGGCAGGAGTGCTAGACCAAGGTCATCAGTGGCTGGAAGTGGAGTGCCCTGTCGTTAAAGACAGGACTAATAAACATAAGAGGAGCTTTAGAGAATGGGCCTAATCAGGTAGGTAGCCACAATGGCAGGTGGCTAACTGTGAGACCAGGATGGAGATGTGGGAGATGAGTTTCGGTATGAGGAGGAAAAGACAGATTAGGCATGAGGATAAAGGTAGAGGAGTTAGAATGATGTTATGGGAAACAGCTGTTCGTGAAGTTCAGCAGTGCAATGAGTCATTCTCTCTATCTGGTATGTAGCGGTAAGGCAACAAGATGATCCAGTAGGCAGAATCATAAATGTACAGCAAACACACATACACACATACCCGCACAAACATAGACACACACACACACTGGGTTTCACCGGGTACGACAGATGCCGTATGGACTGTTGTATTCTCAGCAGTAAGGGAGGGCCTGAGGGTCTCCACTGTCTGACAGTACACCAGGGATCAGCTGTGACACAATGACACCAATCCTCCCATGTCACGCACACTGCTGTCCTAACACCACTGTTCATTCTGTGTCTGTGTGTGTTTGTGTGTGTTGTGGCGTGTCATCATGTCACACATACTATAGTAGATTTATTCATGTCACCGATACGGCATCGTCTGGTTTGTCTTTCGTTGAGCTGAGCACATGGCAAAATGTCTGCCACAGTAACATTCAGTCTTTTTCATTGCCCCAAAATTAAAATATTGAAAAAAAAGCATTTTGTGAAAATAATATGTTTGTGCAACTTGCATGCAGATGTACTGTCGCTGGTGGATATCTGTACAGACAGAGGGAGAAGTGGATGGTGTTATAGGTTGTACTGCCCATGTTTGGCCAGCTGAGGCCATGCTTTCCTCAGGGTGAGCAGAGGCTGTCTTCAGCCTCACTGTAGCTCTGGTCCGCTGTCTCCTTGGAACAAGCCGGCATATGTGGGTCATGTAGTAGGAAACAAGTTCCACTTTTGCATAATCATCAAACAACGGCAAATAATATCATGAAGACCAAATACTCTTTTGATAAACAAGGAATTCATCCCAACAAATAGGAAGACTCGGTACGCTGTAGCAAGGAAATAACCTTTAAACTTGTCTACAGCTTCAAATGTGCCTTTAAACCTGTTTACATATTGTTAATATATATACACAACATATATACTATATATATTTCATAATTATATATATTATTTATATTTTATATTTATATATGTTGCGTGATGTTTATAGCCTATATATGTTGAGGGTTACTGTCTCAAGCTGCCTGATACTGAAAGTTGCTGTCTGGTCAAAAGAGCTGTCTTAGCAGTGGTGGTTCATGTGCCATGCTGGTCAGTCTCCTTCCAGGTGCAGACCTCCTCCATTGAAAATCACCATGAGCCTGTCAAATAAGTAAAGCCAGGGAGATGTGTGGCCTGTGAAAGGGATATGCTCACCCTGCTAGTGGGCTCAGAGACGCTCCTTTGTTTCCTAGCATGTCTCACATACTTTCAGAGGCCAGATAAGCCCCAGCACCATGAAACACTGCTTTATGTTTGGCCTCAGTAACGTCCCAGAGAGGGCAGAGTGGGCTCAGAAAAGAGGGCAGTCAGTGAGCAGGTAATATGTCCTCCCTGTCCCACCTTATGCATGTCTCATTAACGGTGCAGATATGTATAAAAACCTAGGTCACGTAGTCAAAGTATTTCACCAGAGTACCTGCTGCAAGGTACTCCGATGGCTAAACACAAACCCCAAATAAATCTTCTTCCCTCTTTGCTCTTGTTCCCTATCCTCTCTGAGGAGAAGGGGTAAACTGGGATGCTGAAAGGGGAGGGGGGTGGGGGGGTCTTGGCTGTTTCCTGAAATCGGATTAGCAGCTACTCTACACTTAGATTGCAGGGACTGGGGCTTTAGTTTAGCCCAGCTCAAGACCACCCAACAGGTAAACAGGTACATTACTGGGGAGCAAAAAGGAAAATGAATGGTGAGGGGATAAAGGATAAAAAATACCCACGAGAGATGGTTACAAAGTGAATGACAGAAATATAAAAGCAGGATTTTGATAGCATATTTTATAGTATGACTCTGGTTAATCTTAAATAATAAAAAAAATGCTTTATTTAAACAATTAATCAAAAATTACAATGAAAAAACAAACAAACAAAAAAGAAGAACAAAATCTCAAACCTCACTTTTGAAATTTATTCTGAACCACCAATTTGTGAACTTCTCCTTGTTGAACCAACTCTCTGGGCGTTCACAAAAGACCTATCTCCACCCCAGCCCTCCCTGCTCACCACGATATCTAAACCTCACACTGTCATACCGCTGCCGCTGCCACTGCATCCCACAGAAAACCTCCTGAAAATTAGTTTTTGGCAACTGGCTCACAAACGCACTCTCCTGTCTGCTGCAAGCCACCAAGGCTTTGTTAGGCAGGCCCGCTCTGAGCCCAGAGCCTTCAAGACCCCCATTATGCAGCAGGACTCAGCGGGGCAGAAAGAGCAGGAGTGTTTTCACCAGTCATGTGGGCACACAGGCATTATACACTCTTCAGTGGCACTGTAGATATTTTGTGAGTCTTACAAACAGAGGGGAGGCCTGCAAGGCTGCAAGAAGAAGTTTTGATAATTGGGAGTTATATAAGTTCCTAAATCCTCACAGGAGGATTCTAAGTTTTTTCCCTCCTTTTCCCCTATTGTGTATTTTGAAAAGCTGTGTGAAGGCCCCTCTGTGAAGGTGACAAATCCTTTGACATAAATCACTGTGTAAAGGTTAAAGGAAAACAGTCAAGTCCTCAGGAAGAAGAGCCTCTAATTGCCTTCTTTGCTCCAGCTTTTTGGAAGAGTGTTTTACAAATTAAACAACAGCTCTTGCTCACTGCAGAGCATGTGTGTGTGTGTGTGCACCGGCTGTTATGTGTGCATGTGCTTGTGTGTGAATGTGTTTGTGTGTGTGTGCACACTTATCGTTGATTGTATATATAAGTTTGTTTCACAACCTCAAAGCGTGCTCCCTAAATGCCTCCATTGATGTTGTCAAGATCCACAGACGAGCATATCACTTGTGGCTGGACAGGAAGAGCTGGAGTTTTTACTAATGAGTGATGGACAAACTCGGGGCTCTCAAACATCACCGCTTCTGTCAGGGGCCCTGAGTGCAGAGCAGGCGGGCTGAGCAGCTCTGATCAGATGTGTTGTGTTTTTTTTCACTGAATCACACTGGGGAACGTGTGTGTTTGAGATGCAGGGATGCATGGTGCTAACCCTCCCCTGAGTAGTAATGCATGAACTGTTAGCAAAACATTGTTGCTGCTGCTATTGCCTTCTATGTTAATAAGATGCGGATGGAGGCGGGGTGGGGTGGGGGGGGGGCACAGATGTAATTCAAGGTTGACATCACAGGTTTCATGATTCACCTACAGGGAGGGATATCATGCATTTGGCAGACCCTAGACAAACTTTCAAAGTCAATAAAAAGACCCTGCAGATATACACACCTGCAGGTAATGATTCACATGCAAGATGACAAGCTCTTCTGAGATTGGAATAAAACATCCTACAGGCAATACAATTAAATATGTTGAAATATGTCAATTTCTTTTGGTAAAATAGATGTAACCAATCATTTATATGACGCTGAACAGATAAAAAAAAACCCAATAAAACAATTCCAGTCCAGCTCGTTTGCCTCTCTATTTCTAATCACCGTGCCTTTTATGCAGCATTTCAAGCCGTCAAGCCGTATTCTTCCCTGTCACTCAGTTATGTGTGTCAGAGAGAGAGGTTCAGGGTGTGTAAATGTATTTATGAATGCATGATTTTGTGAAAGTGTGTACTTGGCTCTTTCCTCTTGCTGTCTAATAACTGGTAACCCCAGCTGTGAGTGTGTGTGTGTGTGTATTTGTGTGCCTGTGTAAAGCTGAGGCTAGCCGGGGCACTGAGGCGTAACTTGGCCCCAGTCAGGCCAGTGCGCAGAGGGCAGAGACCAAAAAGCCTCCAGCAGTGTTCAGTCTCTCCCTCTCTCTCTCTTTCTGTCTCTCTCTCACCTCCCCCCCCCCCTCTCTCTCTCTATCTCAATCTCTCCCTCCTCCACTGGGATTTTGAAATAGGTAGCCTGGAAGATGTAACATGTATTTATTTTGTATACTACACTCAGGGTTCCTTTGCCCTTTTGTACATGCACATGCTGTATATTTTACTGACCGTGCGCTAGCAGAAAAAACAACAACTTTTCAATTGATTTAATAAGATCTATCAATTTCACAATAATGCTATTTAAGCAAGCTTCTAACAACCATGGGATGTATATTCACTTTTTTCCTGCATCTTCTGAGAGTGGTTTGTATATCCTCACGGTATGTCTCCCTCTCTCCCCCCCCCCCTCTCTCCTGCTTCACACAACTACCAGCTGCATGGAGGGAAAAGCCAGCATGAAGCCAGGGCCACTGGTTAAGTATTTTCATGCTGGATTTGAAATCAGATTATATATGGGTCTGCTCAATTGACTTAATGGATTTGAAGAGACTAGATCCTATTAATAAAGGAATAAAAGAGACAGAGGAAGGGAGAAAGGGGGTGACTTTGCCCCTGAGGCTGCGGCCCCACCGGTGGCACTAGTGGGCTAATCTGCCATGCAAATTAAATCCTGCCTCTATACACTGGCCCCTGTAATGTCCTCCATTATACACCTTTTATTTGTTGTGATCTGATATTGTAACAGATATGGTTCAGGCACACCAGACTGGTGGGGGAGTGATTACTGGGGGAGATGGAATTTGTTTCCGTGAAAACATTCGCATCCCTTCTCATCCCTACAAAGTGTTCCCTGCCTTGGAGGAGGGGAGCAATGGGAATATTCCAAGATTGTCTTCGGATTGGGGGCTGACACTCATTCAGTTTCCTCTTTGGATTTTCTTTTCCTCAGGAATCTGGTCCGCAAGAGTTCCAGGCAGGATTATGATGCGGTTGAGACTGAGAGGTTTAATCAGAGAGAGTGGCAGTATTTAGGCTGTAACAGAGCTTACCTCGCCGGTTTCTCTTTTGTCTTAATGAGGTTGTACTTTGGTTCATTCCTTGGATGTCTACCTCTCGCACTCTGTTTCTGTCTGGCTGTCAAAAGCAGCTTTAAAAACACACATATGTCACATATGCTAATCCGATTTGCACTTAATCATGACAGGGATTATACTGTACGTACAGTAGCCACAAAGCTGTGAAACATGTCTTTCAGTGTTTTCCGTCGGCAAAGTTCAACCTCATGTGAGTTCGCCGCAGGTTTGCAGGGCAGACAATTTCAATTAGGAATTAAAGCTAAATGAGCTAGGAGAGAAAATTCCTCACATAAGTAGCTTTTAAAGTGCGTTGTTTAGGCCTTTTCCATAATCACTGCAAATGAGTAGATGAAACACTGGCTCAAGAGTTTGTTTGTGTATCTGGGAAATGAAGGCCAGTTGGTGGGAAAGTCGGCTTTCCCTGGTGTGAGTTGGCTCATTTACTCTTTTATTGAGTCTTTTATTGAGATTTATGCCTACATTAGACATTCATAAAATTAAAAATGCATCAAATATGTAGAAATGACAGCACACATACTCATGCACACATTTATGTCCAGAGTCTAAATGTGCCAGGAACAGTGGAGGGCACAAATGTCTGAGTTTGAGTTGAGTTTCGGCGCTTTTTGATGAATCCCTTATCATTATGATTTCAATTGTCTCAAAAATGCAATCTGTCCCCTCCTCTTCGTCTATATCTTGATTACTGAAGTGGAATTAATAGATGAAGTCAATGAGGAATCATAGCCTTCACCTGGAGTCCTTGTCTATTTAACAGAAAGAGCAGGTGGTCTTAACATTTTGTACGCTCGGTATATAATGGAAACCAGGCTCTCTTCTGTCTATTATCTAAATGACGAATGTAGGAGGAGCGTTGTTTCTGTCCAATCACTACCGAGAAAAATTCACAACTAAAACCAATCCCTGCAATGCTTCAGCCTATTACCAGTGAGATGTTTGACCAATCACCGCAAGAGAAACTGCTTCTTCAGGATAAACATAAACTAAATATGGAATATATCCTATGTCTTTGATATCAATATCCTGCCAAATAAAAATGAATATCCACCTTTCAAACAAAGGTATGCCTGGGAGTGTGGACCTCATTTCAAGCACAATTAACTTGAAATGGAGTGCTGCAAGATCAATAGTCCCCAGTTGATCCAGAGGGAGCTGTCAGTCTATGGAAATGGAACACATATGGTAATATCCCCAGCTTAACAACAACTTAGAGGATTTACTGTTGCTGTTTTCAGACCCACATGAATAACAAACAGTGGGCCACCCCCTGGGAACCATTTTGTTTTATCCTAGCTTCAATTAATCTTTAAGGGGGAGGATACCATTCGGGAGAAATGGCAGGGGGGATATGAAGGGGGCGGTTGTAGATGTGAAAGGTATACTGCTAATTATGAAAATTACAAATAGACTATCCACTCATGCAAATTCAATGATCTGTACACTCTATTGTTCTTTTCTCCTAACTACCTTTTCATCATCAGTTCTCTCGCTCTCTTTTTCTCATGCTCACACACACACAGACACACAAATGCAATGCGTTTGCGCTTTCATTTTCTAATTAGAGCACTTTTGTCTGCGTGAGAGTTGCTATTGACACACACGGAGACATTAGCGGCATTATATGAGTTCTTACACTGATGAGTGTGATGAGTTCTCGGGAGATGCGTATGGATTTTACTCCCTGCTGACTGCACTTCTCTCCTCTTAGCCTCGGGCCAGAAACCTGTGGCATAACAACTTTCTGAGAAGAATTAAGAGCCGGGGTAGCTGGCAAGCGTGCTCGTTATATGCTTCAGTGTGATGTCATTAAGTCAGATTCGTTTAGCGGCGTCAGAGGCGGACGGTCAGCACATATAGACAACGCACTGTCACCTGAGATAGTGCTGGGACTTAGGTCAATTTGAAATTGATTTACCTCAACTCCACGATTGATGAAGTCCGTTCAGGTTAAACTGCAGAGTTCTCGATTGGACACACACTTTGGGGAGTTGGTATTGGAATTGACTTCTGTGTGTCACCCTCGGCTCAAGCCAGGTGGGAAATTGAGTTACAAAGCACAGTATGAGAGGGATGGATGACCTCTGTGGCAGTTATACAGTTTGTGTCTGCCTTTCATAACCCCAGCTCAAGAAAGTCAGTTGACTGAACTGAAAAGAAGACAGAGGTAAATCCATATTACTCTTTCCATACTCTTATAATCTTGAGTCCTCTTGAGAATGAGAGTACTAGAGAGAAGTAACCGTTCAAACCACGACTGAGAAAGCTGCTGCTATGGGCATATGACAAGACGACAAAGGACTGTAAGGATGTAAAACACCTCTCCTGCTCCAGAGGAGGCCACTTTGTGCCACTAGGAGCGAGGGATGGAGGTGGAGAAGGAGAGACGAGAGAGACACAGAGGCAATTCCCTGTCCTGTTTTCCAGGGAGCGTGTTAAACTAAATCTAAATTGCTACTATGATTTTGTCACTTGCCTCTGATGGAAGAGGAGAGATGTTGGTAAAGAAATGAATAAATGGAAAAAACAGCATAGCTCTGGGCCTGTGGCTCTCCCTGACTCCAGCCTTTATCATGTAAATAAGGGGAATGGGAGTGGGTTAGGGGGACAATTCCCCAGCCACCACTTGGGCCAAATGCAACTTTCCTGCGCTTTAGGCCCACAATGAGGAATGTATTTGGAGGCCTCAGTTTTAATTTAACTAGAGTGGCAGCTGAGGGGGCACCAGGGACCCCATCTCATGACTGCTACGATCGCTCGGGTGGAAGGAGGGGAAACCTCAACCTGGTGCTGTACATTTCAATGTGCAAGATCTCTTCCACAGCTCCATTATTTGTGTGTGTGTGCGCGTGTGTTTATTTATGTGCGTCTGTGTGTTTATGTGTTGCAGCACACACGTCTGACTGTTGCGCTTGCTCTTTGGTTTCCCAGGGAGGAAACACGCTTCTTGCTTCACTGTAACATTTGATTCATTACGATCTGAAACAGCACATCAGTTCACTTATTATGTCTTAAAAAATCCTCCCAGTGTCCCAAAGAGTAAGGGGGGAAAATCCACCAAAGAGGCACTGCCTTGAAATTGACAGCTGTTATCGTGCTGGAGTGTGCTGTGCCATCTGGTGCCTTTGCCAGGGAACAGAAAAGGGTTAATATTCTATGATGTGTGGTAGCAGTGGCACACTCTTTTTTTTTGCACAGCCAGAGTGAAATACCGGATGCCAGGAGTCTGTGCAAAAATAAACCCTCAACATTAGCATGGCACCATATCAACCAATGTGGCTAATTTACTGGGTCAAATACGATTGGGATGGTGCCAAAATAACAGCCGTACAAGCAGAATTTCTGACAGTGTGGAGGATCAGCAAAGGGAAGTTACTGCTCTGCTTGACATTATGCAGCTCTGAGCCACAACTCTCTGCAGATAAAGCACACTAATGCTGCAAAATTGCTAATTATTTTAGGTAATTCCACATTTGGGAAATTTGTTTCCTCGTTCAACTTGTGTGTATGTTTGTGTCCCCTGTCCCCGCATTTGTGTGCGAGTATGCGTTTTGTTGTGTTGGAGTCTACACTGCAGCGCTGTCATTATTCATTGACCACAGATGTAAATGGTTCTCAACAATGGGACACGCGTGCTGTGGGTAGTGATCGCCCCTGGAGAGGACAGGGCCTGCTGAAATTAATAGGCCTCCTGTGGCTAAATAAGCAATGGCAAAATAAACCTAAATGTCCCCCAATCGTGTGACAGACAGGGCCCAAGAATCTGAACAGCAGGTAGTTATTATATGAATTGCCGGAGAGGGACATATTGCAGACCCGACATGCCACATCAAAACATCACACTGCACTGGATATGAATCATTATATGTGCATGTGTTGGGTTTCACCAGAAAAAAAAAAATCTCATTTGCCACATAATGTTTTCTGCTATTTGAGAACAAAACATTTAAAGTTTTTTGTGTGTGCCACAGTGGTGTTAAATATCATGTTGTTCTAATTCTTTCACAGTATGAAAAGACTTACTGTGAAAGGCCATACCATGTACTGTTATCCATCATCTAATTACATGACAGTGCTGGTTAAACTTCTTTTCAGGTGAGAAGATTGCCCAAAGCCCTTAATGCTCAAGAAAAAAAAAGTGTAAGAATATGGCCATGAATATGCTCCTTAGCTGGAAGACACACTTCTTTAAGCCATTGGCTCATTTATAATTCTGAGGGCTGGTTCAAAAAACGGTCCAACATTTAAAGCGACTGGCAGGGGGTAAATTAGTGCTCCGAGATGAATTATCATACAATTAAGAGCCCCAGACTGTGCCAAAAAACAAAACACACAATATGGAAGAAAGACCTACTTTTCCCCTAATTCATCAGGGACAGACCAGTATTCTATTCTATTAAAGGAACAGGCCGATGAAACACTTTCCACTTCCTTCATATTTCTGCTTGTTTTGAAGGTCTTTGACACTTGTGAATTTTGTTAATCGATTTGTTGTTGTTTTTTATATGTTGTGTTGCAATACTTTCTGAAATGTCACACTGATTTCCTGTGTGTACAGTAATTCTGAGATAGATGGGCCTCTATTTCATCTCGGAATAGCCATCAAATTCTATGTGGTAAGCTTTCAATGTTTGCTTGTTCTGAATCCTAAAGTAATTCACACATTCATATAACGCATCAGAGTACGGCTTCAGCAGAAAGTATCAGCTTTTCATTCATCTTAATGCGTGCGTGTGTTCCTGATGCTGTTGCTCCCTCTCTCGCTCCCTCTTTCTGGCTTCTCTCTGGTGATAAAGGTGGCAGTAGTGGGGATCTGAGCTCTGTGGAGTGATGGGACTGCTGAGGTGGTCAATAATCTATTACTGCACATGGCCCTCCACAGAGTGACAAATGTCTGTCAGAGAAATGGGCCCAGAGAGGTCAGAGCTGGGCTACTGACCTCAGCCCCCCTTCAGCCACCGCAGACAGATAGATAGGAACACCGAGGAGGAGTAGGCTGACTCAGACTACACTGAAATATACGTTCAGTGTGTTTGTGAGTGTCTGTTTTTGTGTCCTCCCTTCTTTCTCAAAACATCCTGATTCCTATAGGCTAGCTGCATTTCAAAGAACCCTTTCCCTTTGCAGTCAATAAACCTCAACATCCAAGTCATCGCTGCACGGTCCAACAAATCATGAAATCCTGTTCAGTGCCATATAAAATTAGGTTTTAAAATTCATATGGAGTGAACTCATTTTGGAGCAGCTTTATGTAGATATGAATCATCTACCTGTTTACAAACATCATTCCATCACAGGCAAAAGCACAAGTCAGACTCACTCACAGTGAGAAGTCAAGCGCGGTGTAACCATTAATGTAGTAATAAAGTAGTAAACTAATGAATAAAATTAAGTGCAAAAGCAAGCTAGGGGCATCTTGGTGTCTGTTAATGGGCTAGTGTACATTTCACACAAGCCTCTCTCCCAGTGTAAACAAGTAGGGATGCTGTTCAGTCCCACGGCGCCTAGCTATGGATGCAGCATCAACTGTTGCTGCAGTTTAAATTCCTGCAGTCCTGCAATAATCAGGATAACCACATCATTCACCCAATGTATTGTCAAGAAGAATAGATCCACTCTATTATATTGCTACGCTCTGGTAGCTTAGCTGTCTTTCAGTATCATAACATAGTAGCCTGTTTGCCAAAATGTTTCGTTAGCATTGCCCACATTTAATAAATTCCACACCTGTGATGCAAAACTGCTATGCTAGCTCAATCTGGTTGTAAGTAAAATATTTTTGTCACTACAGTTGTAAAAATTACACACATTAGGGAGACTAACAGCGGACGAGAAAGCATCACTCAATGGGAGGTGAGAGAGTTTGGTGTTTCCTCGTAACAAACTATGGAGGGAAAACTCAACAACTCTCAGGCAATGACTAGCAGTGAGGAGCTACTGTAATCCAGAAAATGCATCATTTCAAATGGTGCTTGGCCGATCACACTGTTAAACTAGTTAGACAAAGATTCGCTCTCGTCAGCATCGGCAAAATCTGGGAGAAGGCAAATCAGCCGCATAAATTTGGAAGTGTGCAGTAGGGGAGACAGCCAATCAGATGATCATCTTGCCCTGTTGAATACAGGGAAGGATTGTGGGATTTTAACAAAAATTCCAATACGGTTGTATGAAAATTCATATGTATGTTAAATGTTCCCAATAATAGAACTGTTACTTTTACATTAATTATTTACTACTCAATAAACCAAAGAAAAACAAAACAAACAATCAAACAAACAATAAATATAGATGTACTTATTATCCAAGTATCACAAATCAATTTGATAGTGCGCACAGCTGTAAATGAGTTCAGTATCTGACTGACCGACCTGAATTTGGTCAGTGCTGTGGGAAAAATCAAGTTTTCCAGTATGAGTTGATATACTAAGATAGACAGCAACCACATCATATTAGTCATTTGTCAAAAACAGATGGGTATAGATTGAATCACTATTGTATGGTATCAAGTGGTGGTATACAGTAGCAAAACAGTAATTTATTTATATGACTAAGTTACAGATTATTACTTTAATTCACACTTGATATATATTGTTATATAGTGTTGGAGAAGTGACAGATCTAGGGATTCATATGGAGTGTAGAAGAAATCCTTCCTTGTGCCTTTTGGAGTCACCCTGTGAAGAATCAGTGGTCTTTGTGTATTGGCAGCCCTGCATTCACATAATAATGATAGGAATGGACAAAGACCATTTAAGTGGCAAATCAATAGCAAATTAAATTTTTCAGCAGTGCAAGCCACACTCAGAATCACCTGTAATTAGCCTTGACAGACTCTGGTTGCACTAGTCTCTTGTCTCTCTTGTCACTTGGCTCCCTACACACACTGCCTAGATCTGCTCACATGAAATTAAATTGTAAGATTTCTGTTTTTTAAGTTATCATCAACATCATCTTCATTTCCTGCCTGTGCTCCTTATAGCCTCATTACGGAGAAAGAGTACAAGTATTCAAGACAGTAGCTGAAGTAGGTTAAGCAGAAACACATGGGCCTAGCCTGGCGGTGTGGTAGGGAAAATGGGCTGGGACCTGATTTAGATAAAAACACGATGACCCACAGGCACTCTTATAATGAATAGTGTGTCCTCCAAACCTTTCGTTTTCCCCAGCATACTACATTTGTCATCTTCATATGAATAAACAGGCCTATTTAATCTATGTGTCCTTTCATGAGTTTATGAGATATATACGCTAACAGCGGGATAGGCGTAGCCTACAAACATGCTTGTTTTGTCCTGTTTCCATTGAATGGTTATCACCAGAATCTCCATTGCAAATGCATTGCACTGAGATGTAGCACCAATTCGTCATTCTCTGAATTTATGTAGAAACTTTGACAGTGTTTTGAATTATCTCAAATGTCTACACGTGATCAGTGTGCCAGAATGTTTTTGTTAGATTAACTTGGTAACGGCTTATACTGTACTACTTATTCTTCCAAAGGCCTTGTCAAAAGGTTCACCTGAGGCTGCCAACAGAAGCAAGACGACGGTGAATGTGTTGATGTTGGCCTGTCACTCTCTCACTCCTCACTTCCTTTTTCTGCCGTCTGTGCGCTCTTGATCAAGTGGAAATTAACTGCATCTGAATGACATGCCAAGACCCATATTGGGCCGGGAATCTTCCCTTTTCTAATAGACTTACACCTCATTTGGCCTCTAAAGCCTGTGAAGGCTCCCATGGGATGGCCAGAGGCAAAGGAACACACACACACACACACACACACACACACACACACACACACACACACACATATACACAGACACGCAGACTAAGCCAGAGAGAAAAACATCTATGCCAGAGGGACAGACGTAGATGTAGGAAGTTAGATGTAGAGAGAGAAAAAGAAGATGAAAATGGAGGGAGAGACAGGGAAAGAGAAATCGCATACATTGGCTAGATGTACAAACATATTGAGTGAGTTTGATGAGAGAGTCACAGATCGAGGAGACAGAAATGGACACAGAAACAGACAGAGAGACAATGGGAGATAAAAAAGAAAAAAAAAACTGAATGAGCTTTCGCTGTCTATGTTGGGAAGCAGCGACAAAGCCTGATTAGGCCATTGCTGCACAGTCGGAGAGGGAGGGAGGGCTGAGTGGGAACAATGCAGTCCGTTTCCCCTTCGTAACAACAGACCTTCCTGTCTGACCCCGTAACCTCTGTCACCGGCAATACGTGTCACAGCCACGACGACACCCTGTCAGAACCCCGCCCCCCCAACCTCAAGTCAGTCAGTCCAAACTTGTCACCTGATGAGACCCAAATTATTCACTTTTTGAATGGGGGGTTTGGCTTAGTTAGGGGAGATGTTACATTCCTTGTCTTACTCTTTTTGATCATTGTTTTGCTCTACTTTCATTGTTTCGATTATGTGTGAACCATCAGTGGAATAGGTATAATGTGTTTTTACGCTGATAGAGGTAACTTGTGAATCTCTTCTCTCACACTGGAGCACAGAGCAGATTCAGACTCCCCTGACTGACATGAGCAGTGTATTCCTTGTTTGATATCAGAGTATTTTAAGGTTTGGAGCTTGACTCATTTTTAAATCCAAGTGGGAATAAAGAATGATTGCAAAATCTTACCGCATAGAGCTGACAACGGGGCAGGAAAGCCGTTGTTAGGACGAGGTTTGAAATGTCTGTTCAGCCTCCATGTGCCTGGAATCACAAGTGTTACAAACCAATGGACAAACCAGTGATAAGAACACTAGATTTACACGATGACCCGACATATTCACTATCTCTCCTCGTCTCCCTGCATGGGTCTGTGGTACTAGGTGCAGAAGGTTGCCTTTGAAAAACAATACTCTGAAGTAGGTAAAGGTGGTTTCATTATTCAAAGGAAATGAAGGCATCAAAAGCATGAATCTCCCTGACATCCTAACAAGAATGTGCTGTTAATTGATTTTTGAACCTGAAAATATTCTGGGGATTTGCTTGCACTAAGTTGGGATATTCATGCTCGTTTTGATATAATAGCACCTTTAAACGAGTCATGCCATGAATATGTATCGTTAAGTATGATACATACAAGTATGATGAATTTACACATATTCACAATTGTGTCCATTGGTGTCCTTGCAGGTGCTTGGTTGTCATATGATGTTTACTGACACTGTTCATGCTGTGTTAAACATCAGAAAAACAAAGAAATTGTGATTGTGTTTTCTACTTTTTGGAGCCTGATAACAAGAGAGAGAGAGAGAGAGAGAGAGAGAGAGAGAGAGAGAGAGAGAGGGAGGAAAAGAGCGGTGGGATGGATGTGGAGAAAGAAATGCTTAAAGGGCATTCATGTTTTGTAGTAACCTCCACAGATAATATCCCTGCTCATTTCCCCTTGTTTGTGTCTGTGTAGTTAGATGTGACTTAAGCGGACGGTTGCAGCTCTGTGAAACTACCTGGTTGTTGATGCAATCAGTGATGAGTTTGAAATCTGCTCCTGAATGAAAGTGGCATCCTTCTATCAGGCTGTACGTAACATCGCAGTTAAAACTATTCTCCAGTTAAAGCAGATCTAATTAGCTGTTGCCAATTTTCCCCTCTCGTACCCCTACCATCCTATCGGGTATCAGCTTCTGACAGTGGACTCCATGAATATGAAGAGGACCCTCTGCAAAGCTCATTTTTTTTCTCCGGCTGGTTCGAAGTCATCTTTTGTCTCGTGAAGGGGGCCTATTGTCTACATATTAAGTGAGGTTCTGTAAGGGTTTCAGCAGCATCTTGACTCCCCTAAGCTAAGGAGCAGCTGAGGTTAAGTGGTCTCCTCGCTTATGGCACCCATCTTCTCCTTCACCGTGAAAGCTGGGGACCAGACCGTTGCCATAGATACAGCTTCCACCCCACTCGACTCGCTTTCCATCGAGGTACCCCCCAGACGGCTCATTTGAAATGAACAAGTATAGTATAGTATAGTATAGTATAGTATAGTATAGTAAAAAATGTACATACCTATCAGTAAAATTAGTAACATTTTGGTGACTCACATCTGTTCCCCTATCCGTGTCTCTTTTTTTTTTTTAGCAACAATTGACTAAGAAATGAATACTGAATAGTGAATACTGATTCTGAAAACACTCTCTTTCCTTTCATGCCCACCAAAGTTTAATTGTTATCTGTTAGAACTGATTATGAAAAATGGAAAGTCAGTTTTTGGAACAGTAAAAATAATTTCCAATCACTGTAGATGAATGCATTTCTGTTTGTTTTGTTCAACTTGCAGAACTTTTCTGTGGAGGTGGAAGGATTCCAATAGATAAGCCAGTGATCAGGAAAATAATTTCAAATATTCTTTTCCAATAACACACTCCACAGGCCAAGTTCTTGTGTCTCAGACTACAAAAGACACAAGTCCTGCTCATTGACAATTGATTGCCTATTGAATGGACTGGGAACTACTAAGGGAAGCATGGAGTCACACTATTGGTTTAAATCAGATTCTAAATTGAACTTCTCTGAGTGATGAATTCTAAGTTAGGAAATGTGTGAATAATTCAAAGGCCAATTTAACTCCAAAGCCTGTGTAATATCTGTGTGTAACTATCGAAAACATATAAACTGTAAACTATAAACAATGAAACTGTCTGCTACATCACAAAATGTAAGTCTTATATTTTAAAGTAATTAAAAACGAGCAATTAAATAAGACTGAGGGTGAAATGGGGGGATTAAGAAAAATCAGGAAGGAAACCACTCCATGGTGGTTCAAATCAGTATGTTATTTTTTTCATATTTTGTATAAATTTAACCAATCTGCACAAAACCGCCCGACTTAACTACATATCACTTACAATGACTTTCACCATGACCATTTCACTTTAGAGCCGTTACAAGTTCACATTTTCTCATTTTTGACATAATGCTAGTCGTCTACAACCACTCAACATAGTGTATTCCAAAGAGTTAGCATGGGGCACCAGGCTGAATGAGCTATCAGGTATCCATGGATGATTTTGGTGTCTATATTCTCATCACGGGTGAGGTGACCAATGGGCTAATCTCCCAAAATCTCTCTCCTCAGTTTATTCCTTAAAGAAATAATGGGGTACCTTGCATACCTTCTAATTTTATTCTGCTGGATCATCTTACCAAGCGTATGCACACAATGATAGGGGAGAGAGATCTCTACCATTGAAGTCACATCATGCTGTTCTTCAAGTGGGTGAGACTTCTTATGGGAGTTGTTAGGATGGTATGCAGGTAGGACGAGGTTTGAGAAACAAAGCAAACAAATGATAAGGTTTGTTGGGTCAGAGGAAGCTGATAGAGCACTGAAGAACAAAGGTTTTTATAGCTAAAGGAAATTACCTTAGAGATCACAGTTGACTGCCACTGCAGATATAGTCAGAAGTTAGATGTGCATGCTGTAATTGCAAAGAAAAAAGTCAACAAAAGTAAAATGCATCTGAAAATATATTTTCCATCAGTACGGTAATACTGTTATCACCATGGTAGACAGCTTACAGATCAAGAACTTGAGGGAAAGTGAGTGTCAGTCATTAGACACTTTTATCCAAAGCGACCTGCAATAAGTGCATTCAACGTAGGTAAGCAAGAGAACTACTAGTCACCCATGATGTCATGAATATATGTCTGGCAAGATCTTACTACCAACACTGCATGATGTGTTTATTTGATGCTGAGCATGTGAAAATGTCTGGAAAATATTGATCAACTGTCATTGAGTGTTGCAATAAATGAATGTATTAATCAACTTTACAACAGACGTAGTAGCAGACAGATGATTGGCACTCGATTGCTTTTATGGGTAATGATTGTAAGTCCAAGATAGGCAATCAAAAGTCTATAATTGTACACTCTTCGAACCACAGTGAAAATAATGGTGTTATGTAGCTGGCAGCTATGGTAGATATTACTTTTCATAACTGAACACCAAATAGCATTTTGGCATTCTTATATGACTATTCACTGAATAATTGCAACAACAAACTCACAAGTGAGCATCCTGCTTTTGAACTAGCTTGTAGGAGCTCTTTTATTTGAGGTTGGACGTTTTGCCATAAACATTTTTGTTTAGGCAATTGCAACAGCACATTTCAAAGGACCAATACATTGATGCTATGTAAGACCTACTCTATATAACAGATATGATATATTACTACAGTTAAATAAATTTAGGACACAGTTATAGGAACTATTCATTGCAAGTTTAGCCAACAATTTTTGATGCCTTATCTGCTAATGTTAGCAAAACTCCTTTCACTGCATTGCCTATATATCATCAGAGCTCCATCGAGAGGCCACTGCTGTTCATCAGGTAGAAAATCCCGTAGAGGTGGAGCTGGTGGATCTTGATGCTTTTGGTGTTAGTGACACCTGTAGGTGTGGCCCTCTTACTCACCAATAACACTGGCCTGTGTACCGACCATCCTGGATCAGGCTTTGAGAGCAGGAGAAAGAGGAGATTTGGGATGGGACAACCAGGAGGCCTCACCCGGGACCCCGGACCAGCAGGCTGAGATTAGAGGACATTTGTTCCACAATATTGCTGCCTCCTGGTTTCCTAAGGCTGGTGCGTTTGCACAGAAGGTGCAGGCAGATATTTGGGCAGCGGCCAAAGCCTTTCCTCGCTAGCGGGCCACCTCGCTAGAGCTGCAGGTGCTGAGAGGGACTCCCCACTGCTTCCTAGTGTGGTCTGCAACCCCACGGGCTGATGGAACAAATGCTGGGCTGGGGAAAATAAACTTATCTCATTTGGATGACAACACATAGCCTCCGGTTATCATGTTGTGTTGCACCAATTTTGAGAAACAAGTCGGATGGGGTCAGTGGCTCGTCTTCCATTGTGAAGCAGAGAGAAGAGTTTTGATGCACAAGATAGTAAATTATTCAATGAGTCTGAGAATTTGCTCTCTTTCTATTGATATTCAAACTTTTACTAAAAATCAAGATATTGATAATTCAACTGGATTCGTAAAATGGGATAAAATGAATGATTATACACCGCGGTTTGCAAGCCAGTGTCTTTGGTCAGTGAGTGACTTGGAGTGTTGGAGGTATTCTCTGTGGATGTGCCCTCTTCTTAGAGCCAGAGTCACTGCAGTGGCTCACTGACCTGGCCCTGACCTCTGAGGTGAACCCCATCACACAGAGGTGTTAGGGTGCCACCCAGTGTGATGGATCACCCCTCAGATCCCTCTGATCTCACAATCACAGCCAATCACAGGGACTCTCACTGTTACTATAATGATCGGCAATGATTCGGGCCCAGAGTATTCAGATGATGGATGAAGCCTCATGGAGGGTCCTAAGAGAGGTGAGTGAGGACAGGCTGGAGAGCCAGGACTCAATAGTCTACTGACAGCGTTGGTAGGTCGGGTAGTTGTTCAGAGGCTCACATCTTTATCATAATGATGTGCAGATACTTAACCCTGGAGGACGGGAGGGTCTCTTGGTGCCTGAGCTGTGATGTAGAAGGTGACCCCCCTTAGGGAGACGCCCACACATTGGCTGACCATTTTTGCTGGATGATATGCTAATGTTCATGACCTTAGATTGAGCAGGGTTCATCTACAGCAACGGGAGGGATGATGAACCCTGCAAGACATGTGAGGGACCAGGCTTTTATTTACATGTCTTGAATTTGAGTTTGATTCAAATGCATTATAATAATCTCAAAATAACAAGTATGTTTATCTTGGATATTAGTTGTTATGAGACTATCAAACAGAGGCAAATGTATCCATGGCACATAGCTCAAATTACCTTACTGTAATATATACAACATACGGGATGTAATATATACAGAAGATCAAACTCATACAAATACTAATGTATACAGCATCAGCTCCATTTGTATGAAAAAAGCAGCATTGTTACAGCAATAAAGTGTTTGAAGCTGGGTTCTGTACGGTATCTATATAATACATGCAGTGCCTATGTCTGGCCTTGGATTTGGGTAAGGCTGTCACAAGCTCACATGAGTGCATGCATCACGGAGCAGGGGTACTCATCCAAACCCCACCCAAAAACCCAGTCCCCCGGTGTGGGGAATTACTGGGCCTCTCCCAGCTCCTGGTAACCCCTTCATTATCCACACACCAATGGGTCCGGATCAGATTCAGCCCTTCTGCAGGGGGGAAAGAAATGGAAATGGGGAGGCAGGGGCTGCAGTCCATGCATCTGAACAATGCCTCAATGTTTAAGAAATGGCCTCATGGATGGGAAGTGATAGGGTTCAGTTGTGGTTGTTGTGGAGCAGGCTTCCCTGTTTTGTGTGTAGTTGGGTTTCAGGTCATTTGTGAGAATATTCTTAAATAGTTCTCATGATCTGTGATTTAATGTGCTTGATCGTTAAATGCTTAATTAGTGGCACTGCTTGAACGAGAAAATACATTTTTGATCCCCGTGTCTTTGAACTGTATCGTCTCGATACAGTTGTGCTCAGACCTCTCTCTCTCTCTCTCTCTCTCTGTCTTTCTCTCTCTTTGTCCTCTGTTCATTTTTAAATTAACCTCCTAATGGACCTCATCTGTCCAGAGAGAGCCTATTAACTAAGGCCCCACTCTCATCCAGGGGGCCTGCCAGAGAAGGCTGCAGACCCCACCCGCATGGACCTGTCCCCAACTACCCATCACATGAACATACATGCTAGGAAACAAAAATCAAACATGGAGAAAAGAAGAGGTAACAAAAGGATTTCATTATATATAGTTAATTATCTACTAGCCCTTTCCTAACCAAAGAATTAGAGGGCTTTAATTGCTTTATCACCTGGGCCTTGTGAGCACGGCAACTCAGCAATAAGCCTGATTTGTTTTAAATGAGCTGCCACGGGATGGGGGAATCTTGATGCTCTCTATCTGCCCTACAGCACCTATAAGGTGAGGTGGTGGACTGAAGGGGTGGACAGTGAGGCCGGGGTTCCTGAATAGTAAATTGAATGTCTGTGAATGAATGGAAATCAACAGTGTGAGTCCCCGAAGCGCCCTAACCCCTTGGCTGGTCGAAACAATCTTCAAAAACAGCCGTTAAAGGGCCTCTTTCTGAATGGAGGTTTTAAAACCTCACCGCTGACTCCCTGAGGATGCGGTAGTAGCCTTGGGATTTGAACCTCAATGTTACTGAAGCAATTAGCATATCCCTGTATTAAAGGAGGGAAGCGTGACAGTGTTTTCCAGGATGTCAGTATGTATCATTAAAAGGCATATTTTAATTAGGGACATGTAAGTTCGTTACACTAAATGGATTAACATTGCTTGTCAAGGGTAGAGATATGTTTTACATTTAAGTCCATTGGGGAACAAGGTCTCAATTTAACAAGACATCTTAAGTTGAGATGAGTCTTGTTAGTGGGGATTCAGAAATGGCACTTAGACAGTTTAATATTTTGAGGTGAGATCCTGTATCACTGGGCTTCTGTTTGTGTGTAACTAAGTATAAGTCACTTATTTATATTGCAATAGTCTGTTGGCTTTGATCTGGAAACATGGTTACATTCAGAGAGCAGGTAGTTCATATTTTAAACAGTAAAATTCAACCAAACTGAATTCTACTGAGGTTTACAGTATATTTCCCTGTCACTATGGCACTTGTAAGCATATTCTGGAGTTTATGAGGAGCGATTTAAAAGCGAGAAGCTCGACAGTACACTTTCTGACGATGCAGCGGGTATAGGTTCTGCATGACCGTTTGGATCAAAGAGTGGTTATCTCTCCTATTGAGCTGTTCTAACCTCTGTCTTCTCTCATTATGGGGTGGACAACAAGAATTTCCCTCCATTAATCAGAACCAAATCCCCTGGTCAGCCATCACAGAAACCCTAACAAGCCAGAATGCAAAAGTAGGAAATAAGGAAATAAAAAAAAAAAAGAAAAACAAGACAAACATCCCTGAATGTCATAGATGCCTGAGAATTGATTTCCTCTCTGTTGGTGGGAGAAAATGGGTGAGAAACTACTGCTTAGCCAGAGGTTCTACTAAATTAGATTCACTTTGTGTGTGCAGTCAGCAATCAGTCAGCAAAGTCAACTTGAACTGGTTGTGAAGTAAGCACATATTCATATAAATTGGCTTTTTTTCTGCTGTGAATTAAATAATCCCCTACATCACCACTGTGGATCGCGCTATATACATTTAGACAAGTTGCTTCCATCCATATGAGAATAAGAGAAGAATAATGGCTTGTGTTAGAGAATGTATTTCCAGAGTTTCCATAAGGGTGTCTAGGGATTTCAGAGTAACAGGACAGTTCTTGGGATGTGAACCCTGCAGCTGTGTTTTTACATTTATTGCACACCTGCTGTGGTTACAACACCTCTGCGAGGATTATCTCCAAGAGGATTTGCAGAAGCAACCGCCTAGAGGTGAAAAAGAAATACGTTAGCTGAATTCTTGTTCTGTGCTGTACACATTCACAGATAAGATTGAGTCAGGGTTGTAGCAACGCAGAAATAATCTGGGATATATTCTGTAAAATGCTGCCATTATTTTTAAATACAGGTAGAAATAGAGTGTCTTAAAATCTGATGAAAATCAAAATCTAGGCTCCTCCATCTCCATAACGTGCCATTTGCCATGAGTAAAAGATTATGTTCAGTAGAATATCATCACTCCCCCCTTCTGACTGTCACTTAGCCCTGTCTCAGTATAATGTCCTGCCCTACTTTGCCAGTTCTTGATTAAAATGTTGACTTTTTGCTGGGTAATAACCTGATTAATGTAATTGAATGTAAAAGGGCGTAGCTCAGCAGCACTGCTGATCACTGGAGATGGATTAGGAGAGAAGGCTTTCAAATTGAATACAGTTCTCCCTCCTCAGCCTGTTAATTGTGCCGTTTACCACTACCTGAGTCAGTGACCACTGCTATTTAGTCTCTCTAATGATGATGCACAGTCCGACCCAACCACAGATAATTAAAAAAGCCTTCCCCACACCCACCCCCCATCTCTCTCTGTCTTGAGTTTGGGGTTGCATTGACAAGCCGCGCTAAGGCTAGATATTGAGCTGTCCGCTTGGCAGAGTCTTGGCTGCAGGCCCTTGCAGCCCTCTAAACGCTGTTGTCTTGTGTGTTTTCTAGAAGAAAGTTAGGTATAGATCCTTGGTGTTTGCTTGTGATTGACACCAGAAATGTTCCAGGCTTCATCTACTTCTTCCTGTTGGAGTCTTTCTTCAATTAGATCAAAATGAGTGTTTTCCCCTAGTTTCACTCAAGCTAAAAAGCTTCTTTTCGTGCTATGATTAACTCTAATATGAAAATGAAAGAATTTGTCTTTTTAATAAACTTTGATAAATATTGTTTCCCCAATTCACAAGGATGTCTTTAAGAAACTATGGTTGATTTATTTAATCCTGTTAATACATTGTGAACACTTTGTCTCCAATGGACAAAATCAGTCCGTCAATGAGATTGTTTTTGGACTGGTCAAACCAACAAGAGGACATTTTGCTTTGAGAGGAGGTTCCAGTGCACATATGACGCTTTACCATTTCGCTTACAGCTTCGGGCTAAGTGACATCAGGCCTCATTATTTTCATCACATGCCATGTTTGTAACTTGTAATTGGGTAAATTGTGATGAAATAGCCTGGTGCCCCTTCATTTGAAAGGAGTGGACCGTCTTTTCATGGCAAGTTTCAGAATAGGGTTAATTGGCCCACATTCCACTGGAAGTGTCTCTGTGTGGCTTCATTCTGAACTACAGTGCAGAAGCTAACACACTCCATAAAGCTGAAAATACGTTGGGTCAGAGGCACCACAAGCGGCACACTGGCATGGGTTGTCGGCGGGTGGGACATGTGACATTTTTATTTGGGGAAATGTGCAAAGAAGTACCTCATCATCGAGACCAGGCGGTGAGAGTGGCTATAAACCCATTTCATTTCTGCATGGTGATGGCTTGTTGACCTATTTTTAGCTCCTTCCTCTGATAGAGAACAGTGGTCACTGTATTGAGAAGAAAACAGCCACAGTGGTGGTTATAGTGGGGAAAGTGGCCAATGTTGAATGCCTGACAATTTGCTAGATGGTAGTACTGTATAATCTTTCCAGCCAGCACCACTCTTCTTTGTTAATTTTGTGCAATTTAGTTGTAAACTAATCTAATTCTAATCTAATCTAATTCCAAAATGTATTCACCACTATTGATTTACAATTCATTTATTTATGCAAACTCACAACGTCCTTTGTGGCATATTTATTTTGATCAGCCAAAGAAACAATAGAAAACCTTTCAATATTTCAGTTTTTCAATAAAAATGATGAAAAATTATTGCAGGTGGTACAGTTCAGTGTATTTATTCCTACACAGAATGTAAACTTTTCCCAATTGATCTCTGAATGATCAAATTTAACTTCATCACTCTAAATGTAGGTTGGTCAAACGGGCTATAATGAGGACCATTTTAAGAGGTCTGAGAGGAGGAAAAGAAGCCTCTGAGTTTACACAGCGTCTTGAGCAAGTGCAGAAATAATTAGGGGACAGAAATCTTTGGCTTGTGCAAACTTCCTTCCACCATAGCAGAAAAAAATAATAAAGCGAATGTGTGTGAGACAAAGGCAGGAGACCCCCACGGTGCCTGGGTCTCCGCTTCCTGTCATGAGTATTCCTACGGGGTTTCACATGACAAAACGCAGAAAGTTGTTTTGTCCCCGTGCCTGTCACAATACACCCCCATAACTGGAACTGTGTGCATGTGCGCGTGTGTGTGTGTGTACGTGTGTGCGTGCGGTCGTGTGCGCTCGCGTATGTGTCTGTGTGCGTGCACTCGCATGTGTGTATGTATGTGTACTCTGCTTTTCCGTGCTGGCATGTTGTCTTGCTGTCTTCCCTGTCAGCTCATAGCCTGGCACCTGCTCTCATGTTCCTAATTAGTCTCATTTAATTAATTATATTCTACAGCACATCTCTTCTCTGTTCAGATTCAGTTTCTTTCTGTAGGTTTCTCTCCCTCCCTTCTACTCTTCTGCGCCTTCCGCTTTAAACTGGGAGAATATACGTCTTCTTCTGCGTCGTGAGATCGTGCATTTTACCATGTCCTGTATATTACAGTTGCCACTATGGGAGTCCTTAGAGAAAGCCGAGTGGGTTGCTGTCCTGCTTAAAACATGGTACACCAAGAAGTTACCTTTTTCTCTTAATAAGCTGTCCCATTGGCTGAATCTAACAGTCTTTATCATGGTGAAATACAAAGCATGTGGAACTAACCAAGTGAACTGAACATGTGAAATGGGAAAAATACTTCAGAGTCCTTTAGTTGAGGTGCACCTGGTTATTTGCAACATCTCAAAAATGATGCTGTATGTGCATATTAGTTGATTTAAGAGACACGTGCCAACAACCAGCTGACTCACAGACACCATTTCTTCAGTAAGCTGCAGGAAAACAAGTCAAGTTTCAAGCATGGTGAGTAAACAGAAATCAGGAAAGCACTTTACCTGTGACAGTTGGCCTAAGCACCTCTTTCTTCTCTGTTAGCTTTTCCATTCCATTTGTCAAGTTCAGTTGGGTTGTATGCCAGTGTTGTCTATTAAGTGTATTTGTGCTTAGCACGACAGTAAAAGGGCCTTACGGGAATGAATTGAGAGGAACGAGAAGGAGAGAAAGGAAAAGAGTTTCTGATAGAACCGAGTGTTATGTCTCATCATTTGGCCACAACAGAAAAGTAACTTTGTTTGCACCCTTCATAGTCTTTCAGGAACAAGATATACGTTTGGTGTTACTTAACCTTGAAAATATCGGACACCAACACCAGTCAAAGACCAGCTATTAAATCACCTTTGCATTACAGATGAAACCAAGTGACACTAGCAAGGGGGCATCCAAGGTGCACAGCCCCATCAATGAATTCATCCTGATGACACCCCAGTGGAAACGGAGTTGAATTTCACTTCCTGATGTCAGAGAAGAGTGGCAGCCAGACTGAGGCAGCCTCCCAGCTGCCCCCCATCCCGTGTTTTCCACTAGAGGATCCTGGGCTTAAAGAAAAGATGCTGTTAATAATTCAGAGCCTTGATGAACACCACCCAACACCGCCACAAAAGACAAGATCAAACTTTTGGCAAAGCCAGCGCCGCAGCGGGCCGATAGTGTTTCCCAGTGTAGCTCTGTGTACGTTGACCATATGGACATCATAATCACCCGTGGGATGAATCAGCAGATTCTTGATCTGGAGCCCAAAATCACACGACACCTTAATTAGCTGGTGTTGATATCGCCCTTCACAGCGCTAATTTGTCACCGCCAGCAAAACAGCTTCTGGCAAGCACTGTTCTGTTGAATTTTGTTGACACTGTTACTGAAACTGAGATGGAATGTGAGAGGTGACAAGTATCTGAATTATGTGAATAAAATAGCCCCCTGACAGGTAGTTACTTGGCAAAGCATTTCTTTTGTCAACAAAGATTTCACATGGAGTCCTGATACATGTTCAGCGGTGTGTCAAGGCTGAATTATGAATTTGAATTGATTATATGGCTCATTCAAAATACATAGCCTATACATTATGAATTGGTCATGCTGAAGCAATGGTTGTTATATCCGTGCACGTCTGCGGGATAAAAACATGATTTTGTATTAGCTGTTACCTACAGAGTATATGCAACCATCATTAAAATATGTGTGACTGTGTTTATTCCCAGTGACATGCAGTTCCCAATAAGGTGCAAATAATTGCTGCCCTCCTGAGGAGGCGTAGCCACCATGAAGCACTGAGTTGAAAAGGTCAGATGTGTTTGGCACGCTAGCTCTAAAGTGGTTTATTAGCATCCCAACGACATATTCAGGAGATCGTCTGAGACATAATTACCTGGATAAAGTACAGATGAATACTGTATTTGGGGGAAACGGCAAGGTTGGTTGGATATTGGCTTTGTCTCCATTAACCTGGAGCACGGTGTTAAAGGATCTGTTTGTGGAGAGAAAATGACAGGGAGTCGGGCTGACGGGGCCGGACTGAGACAGTTAAAGGCCCCTCGCTGCATAGGATAATTAATAAATAAAATACCAGGGGAGCCCCTGCCATGCCTTCGTCTATGACAGGGGCTGTCTCCAGTGCGCTAAAGCATTAAATGACCAATTTCTGTCAGACTAACTTCCACCACGCTCTCTCCCTCTGCCTTTCTTTCTCCCTCTCTCTTTTGCGCTCTCCCTCTCTTTCACTTGCCCTCTCGTCTACACTATACTCTCCAACCTATCTCACCCTCTCCCTCTCTCTCTCTCTCTCTCTCCCTCGCTTCCTCGTTTTCCAAAGTGGGTCTACTTTGCTCTCTTTGAGTTTTTCAGCGACTGATGGCTCTAGTTCATTTCTGCTGAATTAATTGGTCCCTGAATGAATTCTGTTGACAGGGCAATTCATCATGTGTTTGGCCTGACAGTGACTGGGTGTTGGGTAGGGGAGGGGGGCGGAGACGTGGGGGAGTGTGCGTGTGGGGGGTGGAGCGACGTGGGGAGCCAGGCAGAGGTGGTGGGGGTTGGTGAGTCTGGCCTCTCACTTTCTTTCTCCCCTCTTCCCCCCCCATCTCTTTTTCTTCCTCCCCATTCCTGCCCTCCCTATTAGAGGCTTAGCAGGCTGGATGGTCTTGTTGCAGAGCCCGATGTTTTACCCAGACAGTCGGGGCTCCGCGCGTCTCAAACAAATCAACCCCCTCAGGCTGGGTTTCTGTCAGACAGAAGATCTCTCCACGTGAAGGGGGCAGTCAGGTCAGTGCTACCCCATTTTACACATTTTGGCCTTTTTGTTTCCCCCCCACTTCCTCCCCAACCTTAAATCCCCCCCCTATGCACACACACACACACACACACACACACACACACACACACACACACCACACACACACCCTTCCTCGCCCCAGAGCTCGTCAGCCCTCTTGGAGAATGACATAATCAGGTAGTGAGGCACATTTAGTGCTTAATTACACAATGTGTCTCACAATGGCCATTCAAAACGATAATTTAGCTCCTGAAGGAAAATTGGTCTGAATTGCCGACTGATCTAACAAGGATGGGAATGGTATTATAGCATATAGTTGGCAGCTGAGAAACCCAGCAGTTCTCCAGTTAAAACTGCTCATTACTCTAATTGTGAACTATCATTCAGTACCGTGTGCACACAGACCAAGCATCGTTTGAGCTTGAGCTTGGAGAAAACCTCTTTAGGCTGTGTTGATTCAATCAATGCTCACTCATTAGAAACATCACAAAGTCATGTTCCTGTCGCCTGGATGGTCTCACCCGCCAACAGTGAAAATAACCTCATAATCGCCACTCTGTCAGCATCAGCATCATCAGAGACCAGGCTTGAACTCTCTGACTCCCGGGCCACACTGAAATAATCTAAGTGTGCGACGATACATTTGCATGACTTATTTTCACAATTTTCACTAACCATCATGACACGTTGCAAACAACTGAGTTGCATCACAGTATGTTAGGTAATGTTTGCTAATTTTCAAAACCTTGTCCTTGGACCAGGATGATGAACACTTATACAAGTTGCTCGGGGACACTTCAGCAGTATTGGGCAGTGTTCAAGATGGACCTGGCACATCAAGCCTATTCAAGACATTTAGATTTATATTAAACATTAATTCTTCTTTATTTATACCATATAAACAACAACTACAGCCACATATAGCTTTACATTGTACCACTTGACCACTGGACACTGTATTGCCTCCTCTTCCCAATGCACATTAGTTTGAATTATTAACAAAGAGTTAACGAAGACAGCATTGTGAGCAATACTGTGCCCGTGCAGCCACTAATTAAAGCTGCTGCTAATGAGGGCTTGTTGATTGACACAGCAGGGTTGGCCTCTCCCCTCGCTAGCATCAACTATGACAGCCACATGATGAGGCTGATGACAGGCTCCCATGCAGGCAGATGACAGGACGTCAGACCGTAGACCACCGCCACTCCTCATCTCAGAACAATACCACACTTGTGTGACACCTCGAGACTCGAGGAGTCTCGTCTATGGTCATCTTCAAATGAATGGATGTTTACATGAAGAGTAATGATTATATATCTGTGTTCTGGCTACCTGGCTGTTTACATTGTAAATGTGGGTGTTGATAGTTTGGGACCATCTATCATCTCATTTCAGAATGAGATTGGATGAATGCCTATTCTGCGTCATAATAAAGTGGAATTAAAAAAAAAAAGTTATATATTTGTGTTACACAATGTGTGTTACACAATGGCTAAAATAATGCTTCAGATTTGTCAGGGATTGTTTCAGACTGTGTCCATCAACCAGCTCTTTACTCATTAGGATTGTTTTATTTTACTGTATATATTATCATTGACAGACGTGAACCATGCCAAGGAGGCCTAGCTGTAGGGCATCACCAAGCCAAGTTGACAATGAGGGTGAAGCGTTTCAGTAAATCTTTCCCGAGGCCCATGGCCCCCGTGGCAGGGCCCCTCTGTATGGGTTTGAGAAGCCCCTAGGATGACAGGTGCTTTTCGTAATGCCTAGCTGATGAGAGCCAATCAGTGAGCCCCATTCTGCTGGTGTGTGTCTCTTCTCCTGTTGTTGTCATCTGGACCGCTAAAGTAAAGATGAGCTTGATTGACAGATGCATCCGGGTTCACAGTTTATTGGTTTCTGCGAGAGAGCCAGATATGCCAATTTAGACAGGGTAGTGACAAAAAAGTTCCCATCTAAATGGAATAATTTTACCACTGGGAATTCTCAGCTGGGAGAAGAGGGAGTGTGTGTGTGTGTGTATGTGTGTTTTTTTATTTCTTTTAACAAGGCCTGAATGACAAACACATAGGACAGTTAGGGGCTGACAGAAATAGCAGCTTTTGATGCTTCACAGGGGATCCATGAAATAAACAATAGGCAGCGGAAGCAGAGAAATTGAATTACAACTGGCTAGGATTGTCTGAGAGTAGAGAGTGTAGCGTGGAGCAGAATGAAACAGATACATCATTAAATATACCCGAGTAGGAGGCTGGGGCAATGCATTCGTGCTTTCCCAACTTTCCTGGTTCTTTGTCTCCCCCTCCTTTCTCCCTCTCTCTCTCTCTCTCTCTCTCTCTCTCCTGCACACACACACACACACACACACCAGGCTGTGCACCCATCATGTATTTCATATTTGGGGCTGTAACCCGTATGAGTGCCTTCTGTAGTCCCGTTCATAAAACCAAACATCAATACACCAGCAGCAGGCGCGCTCCCCGGGAACCTTGAACTCTGAATCATTTTCTTATGGGGTTAATAATGAGAGGACACAAAGTCAACGACTGACATATAAAAGAATTTATTTCTCATGTGCACAAAAAGAATTGGAACAGAACTGAAACAGAACAATGATTGAGGCCACAAGGCTTTCCTTATAGATTTTCATCAGAAATCCTTTTTATGTCCATGACACATCTCCTGTATCATCTTTACAACAGCAGAAGACCCATTCCTTCAAGAGGTGCTCCACTTTCTAAAGCAAAGTCCTCTCCTGAATGAAGGTGGCTTGCACTCTATGCCAGTGTTTCATTTTCAGATATGTTGAGCTACATATAGACAGAAATAGGCAAATCCCAAGTGCAATTTGTAGAGGATAGATTCTCCCAAAGAGTGGGACTGCAGTCTGTGTCTCTGTTATCTGGTGTCCACAGCAATGACAGTGAAGTTGGAAGCAGATCATGTACTTGCTTGTGTGGAATTAAAGTAAACTTATCTCGGACGCCTTATGCTCAAGAGTTGTACTGGTAGCGGGGATGGGGCTGGGGGTGCTGAGAGAGAGAAACAGTGAGGTGGGAGGGAGACGAGATGAGTGAGTGGGAATAAGTATGGATGTGTGTCTATACATGGAGGCACAGATGACTAAATTGGATGAGCATAATGATCACAACATCTACTAATAGCAAACAAGACAATATCTTTGATTGTTGCCAAGGACTTCAGTTTGATCATATCTTCATTTAAGGGAATGAGGAAAAAGATTTTAAATCAAACTAAGTGTATCCAAAAAAAACTTTCATATTGGAGGTTTTAGATACTTTTTGACATGTATGCACTTGTCCGTCATTCATATTGAAGACCTTGGGGATTCCTTATTCTGAGCCCAACAACAAAAAATGATACAGAAAGCCATTTAACTCATTGCATAGTGACATAAAACATCATCTTGACATTATCCTCAAAATAAAAATAAAAAATAAAAAAGACAACCTATGGGATGTTAGCATCTGAAACCTGCTACTTACGTAGCCACAGGTAATACAGTAGTTGTGCCTTTCTTCCAAACACAACAATACATTAAGACACAAATGTAATGTAATTTTTTTCAGTCTGTATATCTACAAAGGGAGCCATTAGTGTGATACTGCAATGGTGTGTGATCTTATTTACAGAGAAGAATTGTCTTCACATTATACACAAATCATTCTACAAAGCAGCATTTGTTGCAATTGATGGAATATTAAGTCATTGAATTTCACCTTTTTCATTACAGTTATTATATGCATCATGTTGTTTGCCTGTTTAAAATCACGACATACATGTTCAGTGTTGACTACTTATTTAAAAGATAATACTGCTTTATTTATGCATACATACACTGTAAATAAAATATTAAATATCAAACTAAGTCTTTGGCAAATGTCGTAAAAAGTACATTCACAAAATATTTCCAGGAGCAAAATGAATGAATTTTTCTTTTCGGTCCCTATGGAGTGTTGAACTTGATCAAGGACGGTGGTAAATACCTATTTGTAAAGGCAATTAATTTCATTGAACAGGCATGAATTTATGTTGAAAAGACAGATTTGTAAGGCAATTTTGAAGCTAATTTACAGTTGGTTTGCTCAACTGTGTACAGCTTGTTCAACTGTGTAGGCATCTAGTGGTATGACTAAATTGCTGAATGTAGTATAACCCAAGAGAATTGAAAGGATTTGTTCATTGAAAGCATCACTTTCACTCTGTTCAAGATGTTCACACGTAAACACGTCTGTCTGTTTTGTGTTTGTACAGCTATGCAACATGAATATTTTTGAATGTTGTAGCTTGGTAAGGTATTTAATTTGAACTTAAATTTATGTGAATGTACCGAATAAATCAAATAAGCTGAGGTTATAGTGCAAAAAAAGAGCGAGGGACGATCATGCATGGACGAGGACATGACAGGAATATGACGGAAATGTGACAGAACACAACTATTCTGAAAAATCTTTGATACTTTTTTTACATTAAAAAATAATGACAGAAAAAAATAATTTAAAGTATTTAAAATTCTGGCAAGACCATTTTAAGATACGGTCACCATGTTTTCAATACTTTGAAAAATGATTTACATTTTTACATCTGATTGTTTGCCACAGGGAGTGTGATGTTGCCATTAGTTTAGGGTCAGTGTTTATCCTATAATGTAGGTGGGACTGGACAATGGGAGCAGAGGAAGTAGTCAAAGCACCAGAATGTAGCCCACCCTGCGGTTGGGACCAGGTTTCAGAAGGCCCTCACAACACTGGTTTACATCGCTGTACCTGCATCATCCTGGTATAAGACCATTCTCGTCTCCCCTGGACTTCTCTTCATAGCAGAAAAATACTGCAGTTTATAATGTAAAGGAATGTGAAGATCCATGAAGAAAACAACAACAACAACAGCAACAAAGAAACAAAAATAAAAACCCACAACATTTTTTTTTCCACATGGTTTCTTCACACTGTTTTTCTTCAGTTTATATTTTATAATATATATATTTATATAATCTCTTAAAGTCATTCTGGAAATGTTCAGGCCTGTGAGATAGTGAGGGCTTGATGGTTGAGGTCTGAATGCCCGAGGGCCCTCCTTGACCCAAAAGCGTGTACGCTGAAGCTGAGCTAGACGCACCGTCGACCTTGCCAATCCTTCCTCCACATTGCGTAACCGGGCTTCCTTAGGATTCCACCTCCCTTCCCTTTGACCTCAGCGTTTCTCAGACGGGGACAATATGGAGGCCGAAGCCCTGGCCCTGCAGTTTGAGCCGGTCTCCATGGTAACTAGTGGCGGTCGTAGGCAGTGGCAGCAGTGGGAGGTGCGGAGCCACGGGATGCGGCACTATAATAATAAGGGGAACCTGAAAGTTAACAGAAGAACGAGCCGTTGGAAACCACGAGGTCAAACATCATTTACGACACATATTCTACACCAGCTCATATTATGTAATGCTCCAGACGCACAGGATATAAGGAGCCTCACGTTTATTTCCTGTATGTTTTTCCAATGTTTGTTATGTAACAAGACAATATCACTTACTTAATAATGCTGGATTGCTGAACCGCCATGCTTCGTTGTAAGTATACTGTGGGTGAGAATAAGGGTGTCCAGAAAAGTCTCCTCCTGGATTGCAAATCAATAAAACACAAATATTAGCAAAGAGACATCAAACTGAAATAACTGACAGCATTGATGTAATATTGGGCTGCAATGAACGCTTTATCACCCAGTTGCCTAAATGAAACATTGTTCCCTTTGGTGCAATTAATTACATTTCTGTGCCACTGAACAAGCTTAAACAACATTGTCACACTACAATGTTTCTGAGGCATTTTTGTCCCGGCTGTTTCTAAGCTTTCCTCCGCGCTCATTTTAGGTGAATTGATTGTTGTATTAATCCTCTGTTAGTCTTCAGGATTTCCTCCATTCTTTCCGTAAGTGAGGACTTCAGTGTGTTTTTCCTGCTTTTAACCGATGATGCTTCGCTTCAAAACTCCCATATGGATTCCCCTCGGACTCTCATTCTCTTTTTGTCCTCACTGTACAGGTCCTGGTGGAAAGGACAGGAGGCTGAGGTGGTGTCAGTGAGCAATGCTGTGGGCCCCACAGGTTTCTTTCTTTTATGAGACTATAAAGACTGGGTTTTATATGAAGCTGCTGAGGAACGGCCTTTGCTTTAACAGTGTTTGGGGCCAGTCACTAAATCTTAGTCGTTCGCCACCAGATGAACAGCCCGTGGATTAAGAAGACCTTTGTGTGTGTGTTCATGTGTGTTTTTGCGGATGTGTGTGGTGGTGGTGGTAGGACTGAGTCAGTATGTCCACAAGCATTCGCCAATGGCATATCATTTATATACAGAATTGTTCATTTTCTTAATTTGATTTGAGATATCAGATTTTATCCCTTCAAATGTTGCCGCGATGCACCCCACGCAAACTCTTTGCTTGTAAATACTGCATGCCTGCTTTGGTTATTGATCAGTGTGATAGGTACGTGTCTCTGAGCGACGAAGGGAATTGTGTTTTCAGTTGTTTGGAGGGTAGATCTACACACACTGGCAGCTATAGCATCCACACGGCTGGTCCTGTAACCCGAGCTCATCCCTGAGAGAGATAGTGATTTAAATATTTACAGGCCCTCCACGCCTCTGTGTTTTGACCCTTAACTGTTTGCTGTGAACCTGAACTGCAGGTTAAGTAGAGGGGAAAGAGATACGCTCTGCAGCCCTGGGTGTCCAGGGAGGCGAGGAGAAGAGCAAGAGCGGTGTTTATCGACGGGGCTGGCGAGAGTGTGCTGTGTGGACACGGTGAGGGTAATGAGCGCTGGGAGCTGGAGTGGAACTGAGAGGAACTGTCCTATCTCACGGCCACTGATTGTGGTGATCGCCTATCGAGCTCGTCTAATGTCCTCGTCCGCAAACGCTAACCACACGCTAACCACACTCTAACAAAGCTATAACAAGCTTGCTTCAATCCTTCGGGTCAGAGGCACTAGCAATGCTTAAAGGTTTGTTCAGTCTCCACGTCAGTAGTGTGTGTGTGTGTGTGCGTGTGTGTGTGTGTGTTTGTCTGCTACAGCCATGAGCACACGGTTTGTACTGTACATGACATCATAGAAAAGCGTATCCCCTACGTTAGCACCTGTTTGGCTCTGAATGACCTCACATTTTTGAAACACGATCGACTGGAAGGGGACTACCAACTGAAGTTAGAGAAAGAGCAAAACTACAATGAATGGCATCATAAAAAGAAGTAATGTCACCCACCAGGAACCATGCCAGCGAGTGTGGAGGTGGGATAGCTGCCCTGTCCTGTAGGAGGGACATGAGGAGGGTAGCCAGGTAAGGTGGTGCTGGCCATGTCTCGACCTGGAAATACAAAGGAGTAAAATAGTTACAAAGATGCTCAAATACATAAAAGCAGAATTAGATTTGCTTTTTTATTCTAAAGGTGGCATTGTGTAGAATAGCATTGCAATACCTATCTATTGGTTTACACAGTATGGTTTAAACAGTATTTTTCACCCATTCCTGTAATGCAAATATATTCCTCTTTGAAAGGGTTAAAGTGAAAGCTCTTTGTAGTTTACACCGTGGGTTTATGATGCATGAAATAAAATTGGGAAACACGCCAAGCATCAAATAATGAAGCAAAGCTTAGGGGGAATCTGATTTCTCTCATGGACACTAAATACCACAATACCTACCATGATATTTCATAAACCTTATACATCAAGGCAGATACCAAAATACCCAATGAGGTGATACGTAGTTACAGAGAATACCATGTGATGCTACTGTCTATCACACTTCACCACACCACTTCAGGTCCAATGCAAGAGCAGTACATAATGAAAAATAGTCCAAAAAGTCTGAGTTTTTTAAAATCTCGAACAAACACATCCTCTATATATCTCAAATGTTATAGCATGTTGTAAGTTGTAAGCAAGTTGTATACTTTATGACTGTGATGGCTTTTATGAAACTACACAATGATTTAAATAATTAACTCTCATCAGAAGCTACAATCGCTGTAACAATGATGTAACAGGGTCCTGAACAGGCCAGGCTATAAAGCTAACAGCAACATCAGGCCATTGAGAGCCAAGCACTCCGCTCTCTGCTCCACATTCAGCTCAGTAATTGACAGTGACGGCATAGGGCCCTGGATGGATCATAGGACCGAGCACTACCGGTCCAAAGCAGGCCCCAGCATCAGCCTAAGTCTCTGCCTCCACCCCCTCCTCCGGCCTCCCAGACCTTGGGCCTGTCACGAGGCTGGAGGGACCTGGAGGCCCACGGCCATTGTTAGTCAGAGGGACAAGCAAAGGGTCAGCGTTGGAGAAAAGCAGGGTGAAAGGGGGAGAGAGTAGTCACTGTTAATGAGGAGCAAGCAGTCAGTTTTGCTCCTGTGTACACAACAGTAGAGCCACAAAGCATGATGGGATTGATGCCTTTGCAACGTGACAGGCAACTGCTTTAATCGGCTCTATATTTGGAAATGACTTCCTCAGTTTGAAAGAATAACAAAGGATAACAAAGGATAGTCTGAAAAGAAAACAGAATAAAATGAACAGACGGAGCTTGCTTCAATGTTGTCTGGTTATGGGGCCTTTGATGGGGCTGTACCTGCTATAAAGGGCTGGCTGGCATACTGGCTGTAGCAGGGGCCGTGGGCATGGGCAGGGTAGCTGGGAGTACAGGCATCTACTGAGAGGCTGGACTGGTGGGGTAAGATGTCAGCTAGAGAAGAGTCCCCAAGAGAAGAGGGGGTGAAGGGAGCAAAGGATGCCTCATGGGGCTCCCGCTTTACACACATGGAAGGCAGGTGGTATGGGTGGGAGTCTGCCAGGTGGAAAAGAGAACAAAACAAAACAAAAAATAATGTAGACATGCAACCCCACGCATGCATGCACTCGCTCACTCAGTCGCTCGCTCTCTCCCTTACTCACTCACTCACTCACTCACTCACTCACTCACTCACTAGCTCACTCACTGGCTCATTCACTCACTCACTCACTAGCTCACTCACTGGCTCACTCACTCACTCACTCACTCACTCACTCACTAGCTCACTCACTGGCTCACTCACTCACTCACTCACTCACTGGCTCACTCACTCGCTCACTCACTCACTCACTCACTCACTGGCTCACTCACTCACTCACTCACTCACTCACTGGCTCACTCACTCGCTCATTTGCTCAGATGTGGTGGGAAGGATGTGTAGCTTTTTAAGTGACCAAACAAAACAATAGGAAAATACTGTAACCCAAATACTGCGTGTAGACATATCAGCAGTACAGACACAGACCAATAAATAGACCAATGAATGAGGCCCTATTAAAAAGTACCTTTAAACCCTTGAGTTGTCTTTCAAAACTGTACTTTTTACTTTAAAGTGGATAAACATTTGTTGGTTTAAGACTAAGTCCTCCAGGGCTCCCGGTGTCCCACGCTTAGTTCTGGGCCACATTACCAACTTTTATTTTCTTTGAATGTGGTATAATTTTAAAGCCAGACATTTCATATTAATTCTAAATAGATAAGCAGCCTTTAGCAGTTGATTTGTTCATTTACATACCTTATAATAATAATCTCATATGCACCCAACAGTAATTCATTCAACTAACTGGAAACATACACTGATGAAACCTTGCAACAACACATCGCGCCTGATCAATCAAGCTCAAATGTGCAAAATATTTCCCCAAGGTTTTGGGAAAATAAACAATATAATCTCACGGCTGCATTCTCAAAACAAAATCACTCCCACAAATAACCAAACAACCAGCTTGCGGATGGTTCAAAACTCTAGACCTTGATCTAATTTGGCTGATGAGTCTTGGCATCTTTCATTTCACCGGCTTTGCCTCTGAAACCTAAGCAATCAATGTGAGCTCTGTCTCTGGCCTCTCCACGTCTGCCTGCAGAGCCTGTTCTGTTCGCTGGGGCCTGTTGGGAGAGATGGCTCTTTCCCGACACCATGATAGCCTCATTAGCTGCTTCCCCCATCATTGTTGTTTTACAACAGGACTGTGTGTCGAGATTCCTCATTAAGATAAGGGCTGCTCTATGGAGGGGGATGCAACCCTGTCAGCCCTATGAACATAATGCCAGGAAATCAGGCAACGTAACTGACCCCTTTCCCATAGAAATCAGTAGTAGGATTCTCTCAGTCGCTTTCTCCTTCTTTCGCTCTGTGACAGCTGTTGTAAATGTGGATTTAGGTACAGTTAATGCAATTACAAGTACTACTTTCATCGCATTGAAGCACATACTGTTCTCATAGAAGGAACCACACAACACATAAAAAGTAAGTGCTAAACCTGTGCCTTATGATCAAACAATTAAGGAGAGTGGTTGCCATGAAGCCCAACTTCAGGATGAGACTTCTGAGGGTGCAGACATGAAAACCAAGCCAGGTCTGTATCTCATTCTGTTATGCTACTTTAGGCTTCTGTTTTCACAGCGCCTGAGCAACCATTGTCAAACAGACAGGGGTTACGACGCAACAACAACCGACGCAAACGCTGCGTTCAAGACCACTGAACTCTGAAACTAATCAGACATGGTGTTGCTTATTGTCCTGGAGACAAGGCAGAGCCCGGGTAAAGGGAGCCTGTCAAATCACAGGCCCTGATGATGGAGATGAAAGATAAACTCAGAGTCCTTGGGGACTCTTCACCCCAGCAAACACATCTCTGAGAGAGTAGAGATGCTATAGAGTTCTCCAACATCTGTCTCTGCTCCACCACTGATACCACATCTACAGATCCCATCAACCATAGAAATGGACCATAAAGAACCTACAACAGTCCTCTAAGTGATGTGTCCAGATATAGCTGCAATAGCCTTCTCACAAGTTAGCAGCCATCCTTGTTTTCATTTTTAAACACACACAGTAAGAAACTTTGGTGCAGAGGCCATTTATTGTTAGAGCTTTTCTTTTCTAAGGGTGCCATTCAATTTACAGTGAACTTTTTAATTTCCATATTCAAAATCACAGCAAGATTAACCTTCCTTCCTGTGCAGGCAGGACAAAGTCATGTGCAGAAAGGTCTACAGAGAATTAGAATGTTAAATTTACCTTGACAGGGACACCTTCATGTTTGCTACAATAACAGCCAGTAAAATCTCTGACCTCAATTTCCTGCATTGTAGAGGTGGTAATTTATCACCACCTACCACCTCCACAAGGAAAAAAAAGAGAACAATCGCCAAAGACTCCATCCAATTATGAGTAAGTAAAGAATGTTTGCAGGGCCAAATGGCTTGAATTCCCCATCCACGGGTTTAAAGTCATTCATTATCAAATGTGTGCTCAAAGGTTAGTGTGCTATTGTGGGGGGTGATATAAACATTAATTTCCGAGCTCAGGGCTGCTGGCGTTCTACTGAGCTGAGACAAGCCGTTTGTCACCAGGCCACACACCAAGCACCGCAGGTTAGGTGGCTGCTTGTTGTTTGCCACCCACCAGAGAATAGCTGGGCCCTGCCAGGTTAGAAAATAGGCTCTGTGCGTGGTATATATTTCAGCTGAAGTTCATCTGAAATAAAGAATCTTTTCCACCATTTCTCACTCATAGAAAGAGAGAGAAATAGATAAATAAAGGGAGGTGGAATAACTGGGATGTTCACATCTGCTAAGAGTTGTAGCGAGGCAGAGGGGTGCCCATTTACACCAGGCCTCCCCACAGGCGCAGGTAAGAGTGATTATCTGGCCCAGCCTGCACGGGGACTACTGAACTCTCATTAGGTGCAACCCTATTTAACTACTGATAAGTGACTATAATATTATTCATTTGTTCTAAATACTAGGCTTGTGTCAGGATTAGAGTCAAGATACACAGGGTCTGCATCATGCGTTACTTGCCCTATCTATAGAAAACTCTGCAGATGCACAAATACTGGCTAGGAGCCAGGCACTGTTTTGGACCAGGAGTAAATCATGGCATGTTGTTTATCCATGGCTACTGTATAAAGCACTGAACAGGCCAGGTTCATAGTCCCTCTTTGGGATACAGACAGACAGTACAACAAGTACAACAGCTTTTATAATGCTTGTGTGCGCTGGAAGCAAAACAGCCAATATCATCAACAGGCTAGATTCACGGTGTCCTTTTTTGGGGAGAATAAGATAATATTCTGCTTTGAAATAAATATTGACAAATTATGTTATTTTTAACTACGATAGTTTCATTACAATGGATTGCCATTTTAGTATATCTAGATATAGTCATATAGTCGATTTCTAGAAGGTGGGTACATCTTACTGAATTCCAATGGTGCGTTTCAATGCCCTGATTTGGCTGCCGCCCTCCTTCCTAGGTAGCCCTTCTCTCTCATACACTTGGATAAACAGAGGACACAAAAGATGGCCGACATTGCTTTCGCTAGCGCCCTTGCAACACGAAACTTAGCTCCCCCCTTTGAGTACTGCATTAATCACTCATCTTTAATAGATTATGCAAATATCAGGACATAAAAATCAACAAGATCAATAACTGTATGCATTTTAATTGGGAGCAGAAAACATTTAAAGAATGAATATAATCTCGTAGCTCCATCCAGTGTGAGAGCATCATTTATTGAGAATTGGATCCCAGCCTAAGTGAGGGAGATAATTTAGCATTTTTTCCTGCCTGGCATACAATCCTATTTACAGGGTTTGTCTAATGGCAGAGAACCATCATGTTATGGACTAACAACCTACAGCCAATCAAACGCTTCTCATGTTGCACGCTGCATACACTGCATACTGCATCATATAAAGTACTAAACGGTGAGTGGATGAATGAAATGAAAAATATAACTTTTGAATTTAATTTGAGGATCATAATTCTAATGTTGACATACATGCGCCAGAAATAGTGTCATATTCCACTTTTGAGAAAAGTTTGGTTAATTCACCTTATTATGCAACGCAAAGGCCCTCCCATGTATCGCTTTAGGAGGCCCCAGACCCCCAGGTGGCTTGGAGGCCACCTGCTATGAGTGTGCTCCCCAGAGCGAGACCGCTTTCATAGGAGGGGCCCAGCATAAAAGACAAAAACACACCTTTCTTCTCCTGAGGCCCAACTTTCTGGGGCAAATCTACCTCCCACATATTCAGGGGAGAAAAAAAGGGGTCTTTCTTTTCCCATAAGACTGCGCTCTGGTCTGCGGCTGGCCTGGGGATCATTTGAGAAGGGCCACTACAGTTTTCAATCATGTTGTCCTCCCTCTTTGCTCTCACACACACACACACACACACACACTAGACCCATTGACTTTGATGGCCACTGCATAATTATGGGAGTTTTATTAAAAGGCCGGCATATTAGTCTCAAGCCAACGTGGCTATCAGTAAACCTAGCCTCTCCTGGGAAAGAGCCTCAGCAGCCACAATGAAACAATATTCCAATTAACCAGGCGGCCATCAACCTCGACAGCAGACCAAAAGAAGTTCTGGTGCAATACAGGGTGAGTTGGTGTGGGTTATATGATACAGATAGTTAATACTACAAGCTATTCAATACACTGCACCTGTCATTACCTGTGGCTTTCCACAGGACTCTCAATGGAGCCTTACTATTGAAAACAGCAACCATTTTATAACATGGAAAAAAATGTGTAATTTCAGCATTTCTTTCACACTGTATCTCTCTCTCTCTTTCCCTCTTTCTCTCTCTCTCTCTCTCTCCCTCTCCCTCTCTCTCTCTCTCCACAGCATGAGGCAGTCAGCCAGCCACTGTGCTATTCCAGCCGCTGTCAATCAACAGGGTATCATAGCCTTTGATGACAACGTCGTGTCGCGGCGAGAACAGCAGCTGTCTCTTATGAGAAGTGCTCCCAGTCAATCTGTTAGCGGGCCAATCCAGGCTAACACAATAGCCAGTTAGGAGCAGCGTGTGAAAGGCCTGTAGGATTTAATGGGCTCAGATGATATATCACCTCGCTCTTTCGCTTAGAAATAAACACACAGAGGCCTTTAAAAGTGGAGCTATTCATTTTGTGATATGAGTTTGATAACCCTGGAAAAGATGTATGCTATAAGGAAGTTTCACTACTGTCAAAATACATCTATCGTTTTAGCAAAATAACCACACAAATGTCAATTATGAGTCAATATCTTAGTTAAGAAGTAATTTGATATTTTAAGAAGATAGGAACTTGCATCAATCATGTGTGGTGTAATAATATGGATGCAAACGTAGAGGTAAATACAGTCATTTCTGTTCACAGCAGTGTGCAGGATTGATCACTGTGCTGCAAATGCCTGTGACTTGCTGCAGCTGTGTGTGTGTGTGTCCTTTTAGGGATGCCGATACTGTCAATCTAGAGCGAGCCAAGCTGTACCTGTCACAACAGAGTAGCTCTGGGAGACACTGGAGGCCAGGTCGGAGCTGGCGCTGGTGGAAAGGCTAGGCTTCACCTCGTCCAGGCCAGCATTCAGGGGTGGGAGTGAGTACTCATTGGCCTGTGGACAAACACACAGAGAAATTCAAACATGTCAGTGGAGGGATACACATTTAAGTAAGTGGGTGACAATGAGTACCATTCCTTCGTCTTGATGAAGTGAGCAATATATATAGTTGATCACATTCTATTGGATTGTTTCATGATCTGGCTAATATGAGATACAAACCCACATCGAGTGCAGGTTCATGAGAAGATTTAACCATTTTAGGAGACAATACATGACATGTGTCTCATGGAAACTCCTGGCGAATCCGAGGAAGCTCTCTGTGATCCTTTGACTGTGTTTCCCTCTGAATATTTCCTGTGCATTCTGTGGATCACCCCCGCCACCCCACCCCACCCCAACCTCACCAGCCCACCAACCCCCCACCCCCTCACGGTGCTTTACCAAGACCTATGATGTATGCATGCATTAGGGCTTGTCTGAGGGGAAGGGAGGAAGGGAGAGAGGGATGAGAGAGGGATTGGGAGAGGAGTGAAAGGACGGGGTGTCAGCTGGCTCTTTGTGCTCCACTGCAGTCATCCCTGTGACCAGTCAAGGGAGAAGACATTCAGGGCTTTGTTACAGGAGAGACATGTGGTCTGGTTTTTAAAGGGGAGTACAACCTCAAAATCAACCTTTGTGTTTCGCCCTCGGAATAAATACAGAAAATGGATTGATATATAGTTTTATTTCTTTCATTTCATTTGAAATTCTTTAAATTCTAACTTTCAATTCTTCCCTTTGCATTTCCATGCAGTTGTGATAAAACTTGAACTGGCCGGTTCATATCTGGCAGCAAATCAAACCACCTTTCGTGATTCCGCTCTCATTTTAAAAAAATGTGATAGTTTTCTGCACAACACTGGTAAACTTCCCTCAAGGAACAACCGCCAACTAGTCTCAACTAGTCTTTAGTTTTTATTCACTTCCATCTCGCTGCTAGCAGATGTGATGAATCCTGCTTGTTAATGAGATGAGACTTCATGACCTGACGCTGTGTTTGAGAGTCTCTGTATGTGTGTGTGTGAGTGTATATGCACACACGTTTGTGTCTGTGTCTGTTTTTATCAGTGTGTGCGTGCATCTGTTTGTCTCAATGGGAGGGGGTCCCAGAGGGGCGAGCTGGTGACCCCAGTCTTGTCTGCCTCTATCCCAGATAAACTCTAATTGTCTGCTTACAACTGTTCCCTGGCACTAGGCAGGATGTTCTTCTCTATTCCGCTGGGCCTCCGCAGCACAAGAGCCATTTTGTCATGCAGATGGGCTGTGGGCAGGGCTGGGCAGGGCTGGGCGGAGGGCGAGTGGCAAGCACAGTGGGCCCTGAATGACCTGACCACATGGCTGCCAGAAGTGTGGGAGGGATGAGGCCTATTCAGCTTGGCCTCTTCAAAATGGCTTTTTAATGCCCTGACGCAGACACCAGACAAGCCCCTAATAGCCTAATATCCCACCTTTTCACCGGTTTAAAAAAAGAGGAGGGGTGGGTGTTGGAAAAGGGGAGAAAAGGAGGTCCATAGAAAGAGTGGAAAGCAGTCTGATTAATATTACATTAAATTAAAACTGATTTTTCTGGACCATTCCGACGCCGTTTTTCTCCCCCCCTCCTCCACCTTCCTCTCGCCTTTTTAATACCTTCTCCTCCACTCTTTGTGATTGCAAGTCATTTCCAATTCGTTTTGGTATTGATCTTGCCGTAGAAATCACTTTGGTAATTAGCTGCATTAGGGCCTGTATAGCGGGCTGAGGGGCTGTCCCTCTGATTTATCACCGCTGTAATTCGCCACGATCGCACAGAGATGAAAATGAACTCAATTAGGCCACAGCAAAGGCTGCGTGGGCACCCACATAGAGTTTCAAGGGAAAAATTAATAGTCTCTTGTTGTTTAACAGTCTAATGAATGTAAATAAAGGTTATCCGCTGTAATAGGTCCATTGCTTTGAGCAAGAAGTTATACAGACATTTTTTTTCACCTGTGTCAGTATGTGTACCAGTTAATTCACTATATGATCTCAGAAATCAATCTAAATGATTCCATTATAGGCGAATATAACTTACAGGCAGGCAAGAAAACTTAGGTAGGATATCAGTGCAAAATTACTCAGGGCTTACAAAGAAGTCCCCGTGTGACCGACCTGTTCCGGTTTGATGTGTTCTGGAGTGGGGAAGACATCAGGGTAAGAAGGGCGCTCAAACACACGGTCCAGAGCCTCCAGTTGCTGCTGGGTGAAGGCGTCCGCTCGCAGGTGCTTCCTTAAACTCTCCACGCTGCCCTGAGAGTCACTGCCTGGGCCTGAGCCGTCAGAGCCATCTAGAGAAAGAGGGAGGACCAGAACATGCTGCATCAGGGTACGGCGTTAGTCCATTTACCTGATATTACTCTAGCAGTCTAGCAACGTTGAGTTAACCACGAGGAGAAAACAAATGCTAAGAACAAAGGGTGTGATGAAGCAAGGAATAGGACAACAAACAGCTCTCTCTTTCTCTCTCTTGCTCTTTCACTGTCTCTCTCTAGCACTTTCTTCCTCTCGCTCTCTTCCCTACACACACACACACACACGCTGAGGCAGCTCTCTGTCTCTCCCACCCCCCCCCTCACGGCCACCATCAGCGCGGTCATCATGTGATAGGTCTATGGTAATTGATGGATTACCTTCAGTGCAAATATATACTTGTAAGGGAGAGAGTGTGTTTCAGAAGGAGAAAGCAGGGCTGGCGATTACATACAGAGCCTCTCATTCTGCCAGCGGGAAATGGAGAGCCATTATTTAACCGTACTATTTCCTCCTGAACATATTGCCCCCCCCCCTTGTCTTTCCTCTCTCTCTCTCTCTCTCTCTCTCTCTCTCTCTCTCTCTCCATCCCCCACAGATTGCCTGTCTTCTGGAAAACAGAATGGAGTAGGGAAGGTACTCTGGGCCGAATGAGGACGGGGCACCGAGGGCAAGCGTATGCATTTCCTCACTCGGTCACACTCTATATAAACAAATGAGCCTCTGCTTCCCTCGTTCTCCTGATCTCCTGACCCTATCAACCTGGCCACGGAGCCCGCCGCCGCCACCGCAGCGCTCTACCTGCTCACTCATCAAGTCCTGAATGCTGCAAAAAAAAACCGCTGCAGCTTAAACCTCCAGCCAGCATCCCAGGAACCTCCACTAGACTGCCTGCACACCCGCCACCCTCCCTTCCTCCCTTCCCAGCCAACAGCGGACAAGGGCTTTAGCTCCCGTACAAATCTGTCATTCTAAATTTGCAGCAGATTATGTTCTCTCCTGGGCGAGCCAGCGGTGATATATGATATGCAAGGCCGCTATTGATTGCCTGATCCGCCAGCAGAGGAGGGAGGCGAAATGAACTTGGAATGAACATCATGCCTCAACTCATTGTGCGTATAATACTCTACTTAATCCCACATTTTTCTGTGCTATGGAATTCAATTGATCAATCATGTTCCACTGATGGTACCATTTCAGGGGCGTTATTGCCATTCTGCTCGGCTGCTTGACCTTTTTTCAATGGCTGAGGCCAGAGGATGAACCCGACTCGCACCAAGAAATAGATCTATGGAGAGAACGGAATAGGGGAATGGAATTGGGAATGAGAGGGTGTATGTGTGTGTGTGGGGGGGGCGTATGTGTGTGTGTGTGTGTGCGTGTGTTTCATTGCTAAAATGTATTGACTTTAGCTATGTGTAACATTTGTGAAGGAATCCGTTTTTCCTCCTACAACGCTCCTGCCGCCTGTGTTTTTCCTACACCATCAACTGAACCCAACTGCATATTTTAGCACAGGCATTTTTTTCGAACCGCTCCCTTGGGGCGCCGTTCACACCGCGGTTGTTGCCGTATGAAACTCCAGTTGTTGTCTTTGGTACAGAAGAAAATGGAGTCATTAATTACCTTGTATCAGCTGGTCTGAGAAAAGAGGCAAGCGCGATCAATAGCAAGTGTTCGTCATTCACTATGGAGGGACATGCTTCCCATACTCAACATCCCTCACACAATCAGGCCTTCTGAACTACAAAAGGACACAGCTTCCCCAACACTGGCTATTCTTTGCTGCACGTTTTCCCCCTAAATAGAAATAATAGCAAATCATTTATAAATTCACAATTATAAATTCACATGTGACATTTATCACCAGTTAGCTGCACTAAACCACATTTGGCCTTTGCCAGTCAGCACGTCGCTAAGTGAAGTGTGAAGCCCTACTGGCAGACCGCATGTGTGTGTGTGTGTGTGTGTGTGTGTCTCATTGACTGGCTTGTTCCATTTTCTCAGTGTTTCTTCAACCCCTTGGGTGTCTCAGTAGGTATGCTCTTATCACTTCCACATCCCTAGGTGACTGTGTCTCTTCGTTTTTAACACCAAAGTGTGAAGAGAGACTGCAGCTCAGTCAGATCAGACAAGATAAAAACAAGACTCTCCCTAATGTTCACACCTCATCCTCAAAGGAATGCACTTTTTTTGGGCAAATAAGCTCTTTAGTCAGCTTCAAAAAATGGATGCAGTTTGACTTCTGTTGTGTCTGGTATTTATATGTTTTCCAACGTTTTAGCACACTGTATGTGGACCATACAGGTTTGCTTTGTACCACCTCAAACCTCAAAGTACAACAGACGTAAAACTCTCTCATTGGAAAGGTGATCAAAGAGCTTAAAAGTTACTGTGTACTCCTTTAGCAAACAAACACTAATGCACTGTTGCCATTTCGACCGTTTTTACACACACACACACACACACACACACACACCTACACACACACACACACACACACAATGTTAACCAATGACATCGTGCTACTGCGAAACAGAAGTACACACTAGCATTAATATCAATAGAAAGTAGCAATAGCGTGACATGCTGCTATGTTTTGCTTGGTGTTGCCGAGGGGGATGTTACGTCCTGTCCTGGCATAGTGGCATTTTATGTCCTTCTTTCATCTCTCTTGTTCCTGTGATAAGATAACTCAGAAGAGAGAGGAAGATGGAGGGGCGGCTTGTTTGAAAGGCAAATTAATTCCTACACACTGCCTGGTTCCCTCCGTAAATCAATGACACGGGGTTCCCTAGATCAGAAGCTGCCAGTCGAGCATTTACTTATTCATCCTGTGCTGATAGGTGAGATGATGCTATCACAAATAGTGTGAATCATTTGTTGATGTTTTTAAAAATGCAGTTGAGCTTGAAAAAAAGAACACAAACAAACTGGTATACCCAGAGGGTGAACACTCCTTCCCTGTAAGCTGGCTATATTTATGAAACCTCTGAAGCGGAAAGGAGAGAGGTGGGTAGGGTGGGGGAGAGAGAGAGAGAGAGAGAGAGAGAGAGAGAGAGGAGAGAGAGACAGCAACACTGCCATGGCTGTTAAGAGCCTGTTATGTTGCGGCGTGTTTAAGAGCTTTATTAATTCGATTTAGCACCGCCAAGCAGTGTACTGACTGTCGGCAGGCATAGTGATGCTTATTTGATATTTGCACTAGCCTCGCCGCTAGCGGTTCGGCTTAGCCCCAGTATCCTGAAGCACGCTAGTTATTTCATTTACTTTAATATAAACTTTCAGATGTGGACATTGAGACAAAGTTTATAAAATGGTAAATTTATAAGACTATTTGGGCACAGTCTATGAGTCTATATTAATGTGATCATCCTCTGCTCTCCTCTGGACCAGCTTGTCGTTTAGCATTGCCACCCTGTAAGTATTTGTGGAAATACGGTTAACATATCCCTCCTTTTTCTTGTCTTTTCTCCCTCCTTCTCGAGCTGAGTAATGCATCGCTCCATTAATTCCCGGCATCAACGCCCGTAATTGACTTTTCTCTGACATTATTCCTCTTCATGTGAGCGAATTACCTCTCCTTATATTTTCGTGACAGATCTCAGTGTATATTGTTTACAACTATGTGTGGTCGCGAGGAGGCGTGTCGCTGAATGCAGATGGTTAACCTGCAAGAATGAGAAAGAGGGGGGGGAATGAGAAGAGGAGAGAAATGTTTGAGAAAAGGAATGTCACTGAGAGAGAGAGAGAAAGAGAGAAAGAGAGCAGAGGAGGAGAAATGCAATGTGAAGCCTTTTGTGTTGTCCTCTACTGTCCAGGCCCTAACAGCTTCTTGTCTCTATGTTACGCTCTGTGGCCCCTCTCAAACCTGGGCTTTTCTCCCTCACACACCCCATCAGGGCCATCATGGTGCTCATGATTCCATTTATTTCTGTCTCGCTCTGGATACGTTTATTTTCTAAAGTGATCCTCTATTGACTCATTGTCATGGACTAGCTTGACTAGCCAACCAGTGTAGCACCAGGCTGAAATCCATACACTAACCGATTTAAACTGCTTCAATGCGACATACTTGTTAAAAGATACATACCAGACAATCTCCAAAAGGCCAAATATCAAATTTGAACAAATCAAAACAGCAACACTATTCATTTTTTTTCTCAAGCTATTGAACAAGGTTGGTGTGTATCTGTCTGCTGCATATGGTCGTTCTATCATGTCATGAATGAACAACCTGCTAGGCCATATTGTCTCTCCCCGCTCACATGCTCATCAACTCCTTCTACACCCATCCCACACCCACGCTACAATCACAAGTTATGACCTTTGCTTTCTGCATCTAATTTATCACTGTAGCTCTCTACCGCCTGTCCTCCCCAGAGCTCCACTGGGTTCCATCCAGGACGTGGTAAGTCAGCTATGAGAGGAACACAGAGTTAGGTCACATCAACCTCCCCGTGTACATCAGCAAGGTCAGGATCAACCTGTCACTGTGCGAGACTTGGAAATACAGGCTTACATGAACCTAGCACTCTAATAAGAAAGTTATTCCTTTGGTTAAAAAAAACAACCAACAACTTACAAATGAAAGCAGGTGTCTTTCACATGGCTCTCTCGTGTAATCATTTGTTCAAAGTGCTGTTAGGCTGAGAAATGACTGGAGTGACCAAACTTTAGAATAGCCCTCTATCACACAAGACTATAATACACTTTACGCAATCCCAAAGTAGTTGTCACCCAGTCCTCTCTGTCTTTTACTTGGCTTCCACTTCCACCATAGGTTTAAATGACTGAGTGGGAGCATGCTGTACAACAGGCTAATTTCCCCACTTTACTATTAATGCATTTGGCAGCAACAACATTCCATTTCCTGTAATGAGATACACAAATAAATCTGGCTATGGATAGATTCAGGGTTGGGTGTGGGTGTGGGTGTGTGTGTGGGGGGGTGTGCTTTGAGGCGCATTCTCCCTGCACTGGTATAATTGGTATCGCTGCTTGCAGACATGCAAACCAATCTCTCTACAGATAGGGCTGAAGCTCTCTCTTTTTTCCCCTTAAGGCTATTTCTTTTGTCTTTTCGATAGCTTGCACATCCAAGATAGAGGGAACGAGGGGGGAGAGGTGTTAATTTGTGAATTAATAGCTTTTCTCTGCAGAATTGCAAATTCTTTTAAATGTCACTATGTTCACTGTGCGAGGAGCATCCGAAGCTACAGTCACAATGAATGCGCACACACACACACACACGCACACATCCACACATACACACATGCACATGTACTCATTTGTGCAGGAGTGTACACATAAACACACACAAATCCTACACCTAACCCTTGCTCAACTCGCGTTGAGCCAGCCAGGACCTCCTTCGCCCCTCCTCCCACCGTACACGCACATTCTCTCGTCCTCCTGCTCCTCTTTCTCTCTCTCCCACTTTCTCATCCCATCCTCCTCTCTCGAAGTCGTCCAGTGTAACATGCTACTTTTAATTTGCAATAACACATGACAAGGACAGATTAATGGCTCTTATGGCACCTGTGTCCCTGAAGCTCGTCTTACGGGGACCCGGTGTACATAACGCGTGTCACACTACATTATCTCTACAGCCCTCCAGTAATGGGGACCTTTTTCTTCCTCAAAGGGCAACCACTGACTTCAGCCACACCAGGAACACACAGCATCTCTCTGCCAGCGGAACAGGAACTATGCAATGCATTTTTGCTCATATTTTCATTGTCAAATTTTCACATTGTATGCACATATACAGATAAAGACATATAATGTTTCAATAGTTAGTAATTAGTGTTTTGGTTAGCTCACAGACATGGAACAAAGTGTACTGAGCCAATTCTAAACAACATGCATTTTGCACCTTACAAAAATGAGGCGGTGATAATATTTTGCGGGTTTGCACCAGGTTTCCCTTGTTTTCTCCTCTGACATGTTAGCACATTAACACTGCTCTCTCATAGGCTGAGCCAGCTCAGGTAGCGTGGGCCTTTTGCACCTGCAACTGAGACCATCCCTTAGCTGTGTCACTACCTCCTAGGTGACTTTGTGTCACATAGCGACGATGCTTAAATAACTCTATAACCTATGAGAAAATTGGAACTACCCTGAATAACCAACCAATAAGGTCTGTAATGGGATACTGACATCACAGGTGAAATTGGGGAGAAATGCCATAAAATGATTCTAATTAAATTGTGAATTAATAATAAACCACACAGGTATGCGGCAACAATCAAAGTCTCATATCTTATCATTGAAAATCCACATGCTATGTCTGCCTGATAACAATATGCTGAATTAGTCACACTGTGCATTATGTACATTATATTGAACTGCATGCTGTTACATGGAAAATATGATTTTCCACAGCCACTTTAGCATAATTTATTTGAATCTCTCTGGAAAATATGTATTGGAAAATCTTCCCCCCCGTCTGTTCCTCATAAGCTCAAAACCCTGGAAGAGCAAAAACAGCAATTGAGAAGAATGTATGGTTATCTGATTGACCAAAACAAAAGAGAAGGTTTTCTAACTTACAATGTCCTATTTTCCTTCCATCCAAGTGGTTGCCAGTCCAGTGAACTAAAGAGACGGAAACATAAAAGAAGCAAGTGGCCTGTTTTGATGAATGCTCTTTAAGATAGTTTTCAACCATATCAACCCATCAGCCACTTCAAAACAGTGCATGTATGCCACAGAATCACACACACATATACACACACACACACACACACACACACACACACACACACACACACACACACACACACACACACACACACACACACACACACACACACACACACACACACACACACACACACACACACACACACACACACACACACACACACACACACACATACCTCAGCCCCCTCCCTGCCTCCACCGGTCTGTTCCTACACCTGTTCAGGCCTTCACCAGGGACATGTTAATTCATAGGCATTAAAAAGCCAATTGTTTGCACAACCGATAATCTATTAGCCCTCAGGCAGTGTGTGTCCACTCACTTGCCTTGCCTAGGAATGAAAAATTCTGGATTGGACCGGATAGGCTTCCACTTAATCTTTTAGCGTATCTAGGTCTATTTACTTGCCAGTCCCATGGCAGCGTATAGTCTAGTATATAATCTTACGGGTATACTTTTATTTTTGAATGCTTTGATATTGCTCAACACCACAGAATATGTGATGAAATGTCAGTCAAACAAGGTATTTTTTTAATTTATTTATTTAGTACAGATTATAAAATGACTGGTAGTTAACTGATAGTATCAAGGGGGGAAATCAAAACGGAGCCTCTTTTTCTGGCTTTCGTTATGTTAGAGAAATGAAAGCATAGAGCACCAGCACTGATGCCTTGCCAAGGGGGATTAGAGTTTTATGACAGCTATATGGGATATCTAGAGTACGTTTGAGCATGGTATAAAATTGAGATGCAGCTCTGTAGGCGTATGGTAAAACGTAGGGCATCAAAAAGCTGATTGAATCACAACACACTCTCAACACTCGCCTCGCCTGATATACAACATAACAAGTCACTGGAGACACCACACAGAAACACACTTGGCTGCAGTGCTGTCATAAATGCCATCTTCCTCACACACAGAAAAGTAGGAGACGAGTGATGGAGAGAATTAAAAAGACGGAAACAAAGGGATCTTGTGTCTCCCTTACCATCATCTCGTTTCCTCTTCTCGCCATTGGTGCGGGGTATACCCAGAATGCCATTGATGGAGTAGGATCCTACGGGATCGTTGGAGGCGCTGGTCACAGGGGGAGAGGCTGTGCTGGGTACTGATGGAGAAAGCTGAGTTAGTGTATGTGTACAGTATGTGTTTATGTATTTCCTGTCTATATGTATCTACATGGACAGCAGCCCTGCCTATCACCTGCCTATGATGAGTTTATCTGAATGTGGTGTGTGTGTGTGATGCTATACGTGCATAGCATCGTTCTCGCTCACCTATGGTGTGACCAGGCGTGGAGAGTGGCGTAACAGATCCGTCAGGCGATGGGTGGAATGGCTGCTGGACTTTGGTGCGGATAATCCTGGCAAAGTGAACAACACACACAGATCAATCAATATTGCTTCCAGAGCATAGAGATTTCACACTGGCGCAGCAGCCCGGGACAGTTAAACATGGCACATCACGTCCACTTATGCCCATGCATGTGTCCTCCATCGTTTGGGGGCGCTTGTATCCCCATATTCAGGTCCTGTCACAAATAACCAATCTCGGGGCATTAGGGGCAATCTCTCTGCTCCTATGTGAGACTGAATAGGGGCTGCCCCCTGAGATTGTGGATTCAATCTAGCTGGATTCTGAGGTTAGAAATATGATAAAGTCCCCATACCGTTAAGATGTGATATGGGGGGAAAGTCTTCATTGCACTTTGGACTGAATGATCTTGCAAACAAAGCATGAAATCACATCAATTCACCTCAATGATCGGCTTCACTGGCTCTACCTGGCCAACTCTAATAATCTCCCTCTCCTGCTCCCTACTCCCTCTTTTCTTTTCTCTCTCTTCCCTTTCTCTCCATCTCTTAAACCTGATCTTTTACTCTTCTCACTTCGTCCTCACCCTCTCTCTCTATCCTCTGTCCAATATGCTCACTATTTTTACTGTCTCCCCTTACAATATCTGTCTTTCACACCCCTCATCTCTCTCTATATATCTTTTTTCATCTTTCTTTTTTTTTCTTCTCCTCTCCAATTCACTGTCTTTATTTCTCTCTGTATTTTTCTATTAGCCTTTATACCTCCTGGTCTCAGTTGCAGTTTTTGGTCTCTTTTTTTTACTTAGACCACTCAGTCTAGCACAGAGGGCTCCTTCAGAGTCATTGAGGATCAGAGTCTATTGATTGGGACTCGGGGATAGAAAAGTTGACGATGAGTGTCACGAGAGAACAGCGAATGCAAATGGTGAGCTATAAATTATATGTGACAGGAAAGCAATAGTGTCTTATTAGCTCAACCTGAGACCACTGCCACATCTGATGTCTTTTAATCTGTGGTGCACTTTGAAAAAAAAGGCCGCTATAACAATAATCTGAAAACTTTGGAGTTGTGTAACAGAATTATGGATGGCATCTTTAAACAAATTAGAGGTTTTAGAGATTATTTTACATCAATACATTTGAGGACTATTGTAATTCTGTAGTAAAAGAGAATGGTACAGCGGGATTTACAGAAGCTCAGCTTTAGCTCTTATTGAACATGATCACATTACATTACATATTATACCATGACTACGAATTATGTTTTGACTGATAGATGGTGAGATCATTGAATGACAGGCAATGTTCTATACCAAGAAAAATCCCACATGGAAGCACAATGTGCTACAAACTGCAGATAAGGCTAATGATGTCTAATACTCTTCACATGCACGTGCAATAACTAGCCATGAGCTATCAATTCTAAATCAGGCAGGTATGGGTTAACATCCTGGGGGGTAAAATGTACATCAGACTCTTTTCATTCCCCTCACTATCTCGTGTGTCCTCTATACTCTCTCCTTCAGGCAGGGCAACAAAGGCTAGCAGCCTCCTCCAGAAAACACACATCAATATTTTATTTGAATTTCTAACATCTCACCACAACAGTTATCTGACCTCATGACTCGAGGGAGCCTCATAAATTCAAGGACTTTGTTTCGAGTCTGTGTTGTTGATATTGAATAAGCAATTTGGGTGGGTGAATTAACGACTTTGGTGTTTGGCTCTTGAAAAAAAAAAATCCCCAAAGAAATATTAAAATGTGGATCAATATGATTGAAAGCCGCTTAGGACCTTATGGGTTTGCCTCTGTCCACTGGGCATGATGCAGCGGGTGGAAACTCCTTTCTGCGGCTACAAAACAAAGTGCAACCTAGTCTCTGTGTAATCTTTAATAATTCATGCAGGAAAAATGTGTTTAAAGCCAGGACATCCTCTTTAGTCAACAGAGCAGAGGTCAGCTGCTAAACCACAGAGACCACCAGGGTCCACTCTCTCTCCCTCTTTCTGTCTTCCTCCTCCCACTTTCCTACCTCACTTTCTTCCTCCTCCATACCTCTCCCAATCCTTCTTTCCAATAAAAAAGCAAAAAATGGAAATAACATTTGAATTACCTTGTTAAAATCTCAGGGGAATATTACTCATGTTTGGCCTATATTTTACTCACAAAACATTTTAGAGGAGGTTGACCAAATCCTCTGTATCCTCTGTGTCACTTAACTTTTTTTCCAATATGGATATATAAGCCTACACTTGTTTGGAATAAATGCGCAGGTGAAGGAAACCCTGATACAGATTGTTAATTTTGTGATTTGTTGTAGACATGCTCTAAGAATTAAAAAATGCAGATCTGTGCTTTGCCACAAGGACTGATGTTAATAATTAACCAACTTTGTCTCAAAGGACGTTATTTCTCCTCACGAGGATGCAGCGCTGCTCCCATACAGCTCAAATCGACGACATATATTATCAGTCACTATTATACATGTTTTATTTCCACTTAAAAAGATATTGCTGCCGCGCAACCCTACACTTTCTTGGTTTTATGAACAACAGATGAAAACAGAGAGTAATGGCAGAGAAACCTGTTGAAACTGTCCTTTTAACGGCAGCCTATTTTTTTTATTTCTCTTTCGTTATTTTTCTTCTTGTTTCTTCTTCATCTCCTGCGTGTAGCTGGATGTGTTATGAACGTAGAGTTGTGATCTCTCTTCAGCTCATTAAAATGTAATGCCGATGACCAGCTCTCTGGAACAGTGCCTCCTAACCAAAGTTCATCACTCGCAGGCACTAGGTAGGCCTATGGGGCTTTTTCACTTGACGCACATCCATTGGGGCTTTTCGCCGTCCTCTGTCTAAAGACACTTTGTCTGGTGCTGTGCCGCTTCATGTGGGAAGGTGAAGGTGTAGGGTGTCTGCTTTAGCTCGTTGAATGGAACAGATACTCTTTTATTAGTCCATTTAGAAACAGATCGACATTTTTCTGGAATTAGAAGTGACGGGACGAACATATTGCTATTATTATTATTTGTGACTTTTATTAATAACATCTTAATTTATTGGCCTAATTAATGCTACTTGGGATGTGTATTTTAAAAAAAGTAATATACAGCAATAAAATAATTTCGGCGCATGTAATCGCAGATTTGTAGTCTACACTGTCCAACTAAAATAAAAGTTAAAATGTGTAATCTACTATATTCATACCACTGTGTTCACCTCTGTGTTGGGTCCCACTATTTGAAAACAGAGCAATTGGTTGGCAATAAAGAACCTGCAGCCTCTGTCGCAGTGTGGTCCACGTATTGAACGACTTTGTTGGGTATTTCCCTCTGCCTCTGGATCTGGTTACGCGGTATTGATCGGTTTTTATCGAGACAGATGTGATTTTTCGTGGCCCCAACCTTAGTTCCCGTGCTGGCTGTGTCCTGGAGGGCTGTATAGGGGATTGAATTGCACTTCTGAGACCACCCCGGATAGGCTCCATTGAAATAGACTGCAGTTCAGCCTTATATAGGCTATGTGAAGATAAAATAAAAACACGTCTCTGGCTATTTCAAGTTATTTTAAAGGCATGCATTACTCCCTACACGCAGGGCAAACGATTATCTTCCATTTTTCCTCTCATTTCTTATTTCAATTCTTATTTCAATTATTGTATTTTTCTACACCCAAAGAATTTTCCACTGATTTGATATGTATCCATACTGTTTTAGAAAGAAACATGTACGCTCTTTTTAGAAAGTAATATGAATGGATGCCCTTTTAAAAAAAAAAAAAGAGATAGCTTACGCACACAAGTTTTTTGGAAAGAAAGAAATATGCCCCATAGTTAATGTGCACCTACCTGTTGATGGATGAAACGCTGGGGACAGTGTCGTTGTCGCAGACGCCTTCAGCCAATAGTCGATCCCTAATCTCCCAAGCGAACATGGTTGGATTCTGGCGTTTATAATCTGCAATTTTATCCACTACTTTCGGAGTTGCAACCTTTGGTTTGGAGCCACCAATGACTCCGGGTTTAATACTGCCGGTTTCGTAGTACCTGTGCGGAGACAGAGTGAGTGGTCTTGAATGGTGAAATATAGCTCCCTTATTAAGTGAACATCCAATCGTCTAATTTTTAGGAAAGGTGGCTTGAACTCATCTGCGTGGAAACAAATCCTCGCCGACCTTCTGCAGTTACATGTGGGACTATCTCGATTAAGAAATGTGTGCAGTGAAATAATCTACTAATATGATGGTGGCTTTAACCTATTGGTTTGGAAGTAGGCGGGTATAGGCCTAATTGAGTGTCAGTTGGAAGGTGAACAGAGCGGATTTTCTCCGCAAACAGTGTAATTAAAATCACACAATAAGCAGTGAGAAGGACAGAACAAAGGGCAGTTTAGGTAATGGCACAGTTTAGACCTTATTTCCAGCCCTCATAAGCTTAGTAGCATGCACGACATGCCACCATGACCTATTGGTAAATGTAGGTGACAAACATTCCGTGTGTGTGAAATAAAATACCTCTGAAATGCCTTCTGATAGCTGAAAAAAATATATTTCAAGAAATTATCTCTCTACATTTGTGCTCCCAAAATAATAGCAAAACATTATAGAGCAAAATAAAATTATGTAGGCCTATTTCCCCGTTTAAAAGAAGCCTATACCCTAACGAAAAATCACTATGAAATTCCTATATGGACTATGTCTGTGGTTCTGATGAGTGAGATAATATCCTTATCCTACTCTATTTTCTTTTATCTCCTATGCTGTCACTGTAATATTCCTATATGGAATTATGTGCCTGTGGTACTCAATATCCAATAGTTTTCAGCGACCTTATCCTATGGCATTTTTATCTCCTATGGTGTCCTATAATATTCATATCGCCCCATATTCCTATAGGATATTATTCATCGTTTGCAATTAATGACAATGCCGTAAACTTTGCTCCATACATTTTTATACGGTTCTTTTTGGCTGAGGGTGTGATGGATAAAAAATCTTTGGACGCAGAATTGCTGTATTCAGGCAAAAAAAAAAATGACTTGCCTATAACCGATGACTGGGGCTAAAATACAGCTCGGTGCGCACATAGGCTACACGGCATAAGATTGATGTTTGACACACACATATAAAAGCTCTGTTGGTTGTGTATCCCCCTTTTACCTGCCGAGGATTTTGCTGACACAGCCGTGACTGACCCGTAGCTGTCTGGAGATGTCGCAGGGCCGGACGCCCTGGTGGGCCAGCTCCACTATCCTCTGCCTCACCACGTCAGGAAGGGGTCTGCCGTTCACAAACACCCCGCCGAGCTGGTTCACACCGCCGTGCCCTACGTGGGATACAACAGCAGCACAGGGGGGACATAACATTACATACATACAGAAGGCATACGGGACAGCTTAAAGGGCAGGCAGGCGGCCATGCACCAACTAACATTTTTTTGAGAAGGCGCGTATGTTTTGTATTTTCCTATAAAGAGCAAGTCACAAATTACTCTTAAAACACACTTACACACACGCGCAAATATAATTTAATTTAACAGTATTTTTTGCTTAAGTAGATTAATACTAAAAAATCTTTAATTATAATTCAACATCTTAATAGTTCTTCATATAATAATAATAATAATAATAATAATGATAATAATAATGATATTGTGCTGGTGTTGTTGTTATTAACATGAGTTAGAAATGATCAGCAACCTGATGCTTTCTTAAAGAACAATTAAAAAAGAAAGACACTCAATAACACTACACTGCCTTAGGAAGTTAAGCATAAAAACAATTCCACTTTGTCTGAACATGGGATTGACCTAGTCAGGCAATATTTTCCTGAGCACCTCTTCCATTGCAGCCTAACACATGTCGCTGATATTATGTTTCAACCTGTTTAATTTTCCTTGCACAATTATTCTAAATAATTTAAAAAGAGCTTTGATAACTCATATTACCAACGCGGATGGTGCGAATGAAGGAGAATAAATAATTTACAGAGAGCCCGGGTCTTCTTTACCCATATCGTGTAGAATAAAAACAATATAGGAATTGCTAAAGTTTTGGGCTATAGTTTTATTTTCCCAGTTCCAAATTGTGCGAGGCTGACGTGAATATAGTGAGGCGTCCTACCCACATTTACACATTTACAGCCATTTACAAACAACCATTCCGAGCGGGTTCTGAGCTCTCCAAAGTAACTCTCATTTCAAAGGTAATAAACGCTTTGTATTCAAATAGAGGTGCTTCAGTGTTTTCTCCCATACACCTAACACTAACTGTAGCTTAGGCCTACTTGCCTAGTTCCCTTTTCAATTAATCTTGGAGTCAATAAAGGTTTACACATCTATTTCAATAAATCCAAATACTATGCTGTTTCCCCATTAAAAGTAAAGCAAGAACTTATTCTGCTATGAATTGTTTTTATTATGCTGTCATATTCTTCTTCATATTATTTTTAAATCATTTGTATTATCCTAAATAGGCTGTATTTTTATACGGACTCAACTGACAAAACTTTGTCAATGGTGCACTTTGTAGAAGACAGAAAATGGACAGCTACTACCGTGTTTAAGCATCAATGTCCGTGTGTATCTTCAGTACAATAATACAACTGACAGACAGTAGCAGACAATAAGGCGTAATGTGTTATTGGTGGACATATGGTATTTTTTCTCAGAAATCTGGCCAAATTAGACCACGTTCATTGCAAGCGACTTCGACCATATTTGTGCAGGAATTAAAGTCGCAACACAGAGATAGTATTGTCATAAAACTAATAATCTATACTCACGGTGCATAGCCGAGAAGGGGTCTGCTTTGCAGTGAATATCCATGGGATAGCAAAGGAAAGAAAGGTAATCGACTGAGGTCGCCGTTTCGCCTCGGTGATGCAGCTTTAACTGCGTAAAAAAAGAAGGATTGATAATAGGAGTAAAGCAGTCCGTGTTAAAAGTGTCCTTCGGCTGTAGCAGAGAGAATAACTTCTTGGGGCAATGCTAAGTTTTCCTCCTGTTTAACTCTAAACTAAAAGTCTACAGAAGGGCTGTCAGGTGCAGAGCATGACCCACGCTTGTCCAGTCGCAGCAACATTGGCTCAAACCGGGTCACTATTTGTCTTTAAAGGACATCATGAGGAAAACAAAATAATAGCTGAGTCCCCACGGGTCCAGTCGTGAATCTGCAGCCGAAAAATCCTGCTCCTCTGACGGTGTGGGGGACCGGCGGGGTCTCTGGTTTAATCAGATAGGGGCGGAGATGACAGGGGCAACATGGACACGCCGAAAGTACAGCTCTCTGTCCCCCTCTCCTCCAGAATGGGCTGTGCCTGAACGAAGCTTAGGGCTGAGAATGAAACCCCTCTCCCTGTGTGTCTGTTTCTAAAAGCTGCAGTCCCACAGATCACCCCCTCCTACCTCCATCCCACAGATCCCCTCGCATAGAGATGGATGACTTGTCAGACAAAGGCAATAGATTCCAACACTTTGTGATTCGCCCACGTAAAAACCTGCAGCTCAAATGAGGAGGTCCCTGCATCCGACAGCCAGGAAGGGGAGGGAGACGAAATGGGAAATGATGAGACTTTGGGGTGAAGAATCAAGGAAATTAAAGGCAGGGGGTAGAAAAGAGGTAAAGCAGTGTCAAGCTATAGTGTATGTTGTTCAAAGCAGGGGTTTCAAACATTTTCATTTCAAGGACTCCGGAATAGACACACATGCGCTACCGTCCCCGACTTGATAATACAATTATCAAAACAAAAACATTTGTTCCAGGATGCCTATATGGGAATTTATTTGTTGATGTTGGTTTACTATTGAATTGTATAACTGTCTATACTGTACATGGAGGGATAATAGTTGTGAGAGAGAAACGAATGATTAAAATTATTATTATACATTCTCTAAATGAGATCATTTCCAGTGAATTAAATTAGAGTGAAATTAAACAATTCCTCGTTTTGCTGGAGAGCCACAGGTTTAAAGTGAAAACCTATCATCTCCAGATTTTCCAGAGCAACTGCAGAGCTCAATAATCTTTATCGGGAAAACGTTGTGATAAGGCTTTTGCAGTAGAGCTAATACAAATCAAACAGACCCTTAATTCATTGTGTGTGCTTCTAACTGATAATCCTGACGGCACGCCACCTATAAATTCCTTCTTCTCTTCCAAAAGAGGCTATCGTAGATTTGTGTTCATAAATAAGTGACACAACAGACTTTCCCCTATAGTCTTATTATTATTATTATTTTTAGATCAGGCCAGTGAATCTGTTCTGGGTCTACTGCAAGGGCATTACTGGGGCCACTAGTAGGTTTTATGTCTTGAAAGTAGTTATCTAAGCATGCTGGATGTGGTCAGACAGGAGTTTTGACATCGTCCTCAGCACGGCGAGCCTGCAGCCCGGAGAGGGAAAGGCTTTCATCTGCCTGTTTGCTCCGCCATTGCTCTGTAGATGGCGCTCAGAGGTTATGCTGCCAACTTTGCTCATGCAGGTTGGTAGGCTAACGTTGCTCAGGTGGGTTGGGTCAAAGGTTGTGGGTTAGTCTACTGTAGTTGAATAAGGCACCGTTAATCTCGTTTCACTCCATCCAAAATCAAGCGAAGAAATTGATCATTTTTGAAAGGAGACTTGCAAATCCTAAATTGGCTCTTGCGCAGATTGCAGCACTATAACCATAACCGTTAACTTCTGAAGGTCAGCAGTACAAAGCATGTGTTGAAAAAAAGTTTACTTTAGCTAATGTAATTTTTTGCAATATAACGATTTCACAATTATTTCAGTTTAAAGTTTCAGGGATGAATACAGTGTGATATAATGTGAAGTGTTTGTGGAAGGAGTGTGCATACCGCAAAGTTACCCAATAATAAATGAAGCCGAAGCATATGCTAGATTTTAAACCCTGTTTGTATTACACAGCTGTTGTCTAAAGCCTGTATTACTGGTTGTCTGAATTTATTTATTTATTTATTTATTTATGTATTTATTTATTTATGTATTTATTGTTGAAAAGGAACAGTTCAATGATAATTAGAAAACAAAGATTTGTCTAAATATTATTATTATTTCCATTATTATTATTACTGTTATTGTTATTCTTCTCATTCTTATTGTTTATTACCAGTAATAATAATAATACATATTAATAATACGGGAGCTATTCAATCAGTTATTCAGGTGTTATTTATACTGTAAAGCTTTGTGAATGTTGGAGTCATAGGAGGCCGTGTTGCGTCCTGCCCTCTGGACAAGTTTGAGGACGATTCTTCTTTTTGTTTCTGCTTTTTTGGGAGGGAGCTTCTGGTACAATATGTAGCACCATGGGCTGTAATTTCACACGTCAGTGCACTTTTGCCCTAAAGCTGCTGCTATTTCCCCCACAACACCCCGATTTGCCCCTCGTATCCCTTCGCAGCGCTATGACGACGTCCCCATGTCACAGCGCTAGAGCAAAACAAATGGCGTGATAATTAAGAAACTGTTAGTCTTGACTTCACCCCTTTCACAATCTGAACCACCATGGCCCTAATGCGATTCTTGTTTTCGATTAAATGTTTACGTTATACAATTACGTCTCGGCAAGGTGGCCACATAAGAACAGGTGATTGAGCTATAGCTTTCAGACATTTAAAACAATTACAAAAAAGTTCCAGCCTTCACACCATGTTTTTTCCCCATTATTTAATATCTTTTTATGTTTTATATATTTTGATATAGATTTTGTTTTACTTCCAGTTTTGCTTCATTTATGTATGAAGAAAGTCATATATGTATATATAAGGTTTATTATATATATATACAGTATATATACATTATAAATAATACTAATATAATATAACAACAACAACAACAATAATAATGGTAGTAGCAACAACAACAACAATAATAATATCAATACTAATCATAATCATAATAATCATAATCATAATGGTAAATTAATAAGGTAGGTATCTTAATGAGGTTGAAGTTTGACTTGAAGTAGGAAGGAGAGAGAGAGAGAGAGAGAGAGCGAGAGAGAGAGAGAGAGAGAGAGAGAGAGGGCAAGTGTACCCACTTATACGAAAGGTGATGAATTTCCAAGGAGGGCAAACCAACCCTTTTTCCTGCTTTTGCGTCTATAGAGTAGGATGCAACCTCATTGGGCCCTGTAAGCTTATACCAGGGGTTTCCAAACATTTTCGTGTAAAGGACCCTCAAACTGATAGACATTAGACCCCGACCTCCAATTGATAAGATTTTATTTCAGATTTTTTTTGTTATTAGATATGATTACAATTATCTTTCTGTCTATACTGTAGGTGGATATGTTACAGTGAGGAATGAATAAAACAGTGAAATCAAAGTGAAATTCTTCATTTTGCTGGGGGGCCTCTTGGAACCCACTCAAGGACCCCTTGAAATCCCCGGACCCCAGTTTGGGAATCACTGCTATACCGTAGCCCACTGCAAACTCTAAGATTGCCAGGTACTGTATAGGTCATGTGAAGTGTGTATGGGTGTGTAAGCAGTAGGCTTAATATGAGATCTCATTTTAATCTTAGCTTGTTGAAATGAAAATAATTATGTTTTCAGTTATTTAAGCCTAAAACGATACAGGCTTAATTTAGCCACATGAAAAATAAGACAGCTATGACAGCGAGGGCGACAAGGTGTCAGTGAAGTTAACAATGGTAAAACTATACTCTTGACCTGCCAGGCGCGGTAGGCCTATTACCTAGAGACAGTTTAAACACTGCATTACGCCACGATACCTATCATTTCGACATCAAACCTGTATGGTTAAGCCTGTCCATTCTTCTCCTGGACCTGGAGTTGTTCCATTAGTCAAATGATCAAAATTATATCAGGGAGTCACTTGCAATATCCCACTATGATTTGGTGTCTCCTGACACCAAAAGCCATATGGGTAGGCTATGCCAAACTGCAGGATATCAGCTGCGTCCTTAGATTGCTTATTCATGTGCTTTATAACGGGAGCAGATGGATATCAATTTGACTCTATTCTCGACACCATCACAGATTGATTTTATACTTGCTTTTAATTTTGCCATAATTAATTAGATCATTACAACTGTTTTCCATTGATCTTCCCATCTAAACCCAAAATCGAGAGGTGAATTAGAATGTGATCTATGTTTTCAATTAAAGACCCGAACATAAGGTGATGTTAATAGACTATTAAGCTCTTATCTATATAATAATAATACTAATAATAATACCAATATTAATAATAACGATACTACTAGTAATAATAATAACAACGACAACAACATCAATAATAATAATAATAATTTCCCTGATCTTCATTTTATGAGATTATAATAACAAAAAAGATGGTGAGCATAAATAGGCTACATGCTTGAATCGCTGCACAATACTGAGTGGATAAAATATAAATGCCACGAAAAACGCACCAGCATGCTGTATTTTGATATTAGAAAAAAAATAAAGATAAGCAGAAGATGCAAAGGTAGCCTCCACACAGCTATAGTCCAAGCCCACACAGTGCAAGTAACACAGCAGCAAACAAACATTGACATTTGTATGAGGCAGAGGGAGAAATCCTTACCTGATCGACCAGCGCTGTGAGGCATGGCTCTCCCTTGTCTAATGGTCCGTCTCCCCGATGCAGCCCAGTAGATCTGTCCGGCCTCCTGCGCTCCCTCCCCGGCTGGGCGTCGTGCTTCTCCCCGCTGGTTGTCAGAATCTTTGACCGATCATCCAAAACTAAACGGTTTAGGCGACAACAAAAAGGGGAAGCAACACTGCTCCAATGAACTAGGAATTGATAAAGGAGAAAAATAGAAATCAAAGAACATAAAGCGTTGCAAGTGTTATATAAAAGGAAGAATAAAATTTGCCTATTGGATGTAAAAAAGGGGACATTTTAGTATGAAGACAGCTGGAGCTTCCAGATTTGAACTCCCAAAATGAGCACTGATGGATATCAATTTTACAAATCAGACTGCATTGCATAGCTCATTCGCACCGGTATGTATTTTTTTTTTTTTTTTTTTTTTATTATAGTCCGCAGTTATTATCCTCCATAGACACTCCTGTAAAGTTGATGCAGAAAAGTTGTTGAGCTGGTTTGTGGTTGTGCAAGTGTGCCAAGGTGATGGAGGCTGTTCACGGGTGCAACTCCGCAGTTTGTCTGAAATGTTATTTATCAAATGTTATTTATGACAGTTTTGATATGTTATTTTGGGGGAGATGTAATATTATAGATAATATTTCAGCCATTAAAATTTAGCAGCGGACGCCAAGAAGTTTAGATGTCCCATGCATCACCTAATAAACACAAGCAATGGCAAGTACGATAATCGATAATCATGATTCATTCAATTCAGTTTAATTTAGCTACAACTATGCCGGTATCCTGTGCAGGTCTATAACTTCTCTAAACGCTGCTGATCCTCTACTTTCGGACGTTGTAAGTATAAGAACATTTAACATTTAGCCTCTCTCTCTCTCTCTCTCTTTCTCTGTCTCTCTCTCTCACTATCTCACACACACACACACACACACACACACACACACACGCACACGCACACGCACACGCACACACACAGACACACACGCACAGACACACGCACAGACACAGACGCACACAATGCAAATATTCAATTTAGTTGTAAATCATTAAGACAAGCAAAACTATTTTAAGCTGTCCGATCAAAAATATTATTATATAAGGTTTGTTTGTGTTATTGTTTCCAATACCTTATATAAATGTAGGTTTAACATCAGGCCTCTGAAAACACAATCTACAACAGATTTGATCTGGCCAATGGCAGCCTGAAAGGCAGGTACATAAACTGCACAGAGGAAACTTTCTCTGTGTGTTTAACAGTGTGAGGGAATACAAAAAAAGTAAGGGGGAGTATAAAACTTAGTAACTGGAACATTAACAGATGAATAACCAGTAAAAATGCAATATTACAATATTCACAAGAACGACAGAGCGTGGTAAAGCTATAAAGTTCAACATTAAAAGATTATAGCTTCTCTATCGGCTATTTAACAAACATTTTGTATTATAACACTCTTTACAGAGCTTGAAGTTCTAAAATGGCAATAAGATTGCCACTGGACCAAGGACCAGTAATGGATATTCAGATGAAAAAAAATGTATTCCTTACTTGAAATGTCATTTAAGTAGCCTACTTTCCAACTCTCAGTAGAAGTGCTGCCTGCCATGAAAAGGATCAGATCGTCATGATATGCGCACATTATTGTCCATTTAAAATAATTTAATGCATCATCTCATACAGAAAACCTTGACTGTTTTTTCACTAATATTTAACTGGAAAACAAATTAATTAACAATTTAAACAAAATTTCAAAACTAAAGTAAATGCTAAAATAAGTAATTTGTAATAGTGTGCTTTTCTTGGACTACAACAGTGAGTTTAGGATTTATGACTTTTTGATTGTTGGGTTGTAAAATATTGGTCAAAGTAATTAATTAATTATCATTAAGCTATATGGGAGCTAATATGAAACATACAAATAATCAGTTATTTTTCCAAAAAGTAGAGCCCAATTTTATTTTGAAAACTTGACTTGAAAACTTGACTTTGTGTGTTTATGTGTGTGTGTGTGTGTGTGTGTGTGTGTGTGAGTGTGTGTGTTACACACATTATTTTTAAGACAGTGTTGTTATAACAGTGTTGTTGTTATTGAGTATTACTAAAAAAAAAAAAATCAATATGCAGTAAGAGCTGACTCTGCCTTAGTAAGCTCTATATTAATGGTCTCAATAAGGTTTCAGCTCCAAGGTGTCTTCCCTCACACACCTATGTGGTCAGGCAACACACTGAGGGTGTGGGGGTACATCCGAATGGGAGGGACCCAAATAGAGAAGCTTAAATGGCCATAAAGCTGTGTGGGCTGTCAGTAATGGAACCTAAGCTCTTCTCAGAGCCACACGCTACATTTACGGGTTATGACCGGAGTCTGCAGGAGAGGCAGATTGAAAATTGCGGGAGAGGAGTGATTTTGGTTGGAACGTGTTGGGGGGAGATCTTATGGCATAGTCCATTAGACTGGTCAACGGTATCTACTCTCTCCAAGATTGCCAGGGGCCTGGAAGGGAGGGAGGGCAGTGGTGAGTGTGTGTGTGTGTGTGTGTGGTGTGTGTGTGTGTGTGTGTGTGTGTGTGTGTGTGCGGGGGGCAGATTAATGATGAGGTATGTATCTGCAAAACCTCTCTTCCTACCTTCTCTCCGAGGATAGCCAAAGTTTTAACCTGCACTCCCACTTCAGCCCCTCATCTTCAAACCCCACCACACCACCACCGCCTCATCCAACCCCTATCCTTTTTAAAAATAGTGTCCCACTTGCTCATGCCCTGAGCATTAAATAAACCTCCCTCCTTCACCCTTCCATCCACACCCTCCCTCCACCTCTCCCTGGCACCACCTCCTCCTCCCCACACTCGGAGGCCACTGTAACTCTGAGCACCAGGCTGTGCCCATCGTTATCATGCTGTACGCCAGCATGAATGTCAGCCGTGTTAAGCCTCTTTCAGGCAAATTTCACAATTTTTATCTTAATGTTACATGTAACAATATATTTTTTAAACTACATTTGAATTGTTAATTATATAGTCTGCATTTTCCTCTGGGGTAAATGGTTGACCAAACTAAGAAAACAACAGAACAATATGTTTCCTGCCTGATGTCTGGATGGTTTGTTGGAAATCTGGGCTGAGCGACAGCCAGTATCATCATCATCAACTCTTGCCAGCTTTTCATATTTAAAGCCAGCAAGGGTTTAATTACCAAATGATGACAGTGTCATATGGTACCATGATGGCACAGAATGAGCATGTGTATAGTGTGTGTGTGTGTGTGTGTGTGTGTGTGTGTGTGTTGCATGCATTTGTCTGTGGCAAATGAGTGTAGGAGAGTGTGCATACCTTTGTGTGTTCATAGTTGCGAGTCCCTTAATGATGGCAGGGAGCTGAAGGGCCTGCACAGGAAGAGAGGAAGTGGGCAGGGGGTGTTGGAAAGCAGACACAGTAAAACATCTGTAATTTGTAATTCACTGGCATTCAATGGCTGCCCATGGATTAAAGATTAAAATCTATTGTCTTGACAGATGGAAGATAGAGAGAGGGAAAGAGAGAGAGAGAGAAAGAGAGAGAGAGAGGGGAGAGGTACGCTCATGCACATCCCATTTCCATTTGTATATGAGCAGCACAGTTTGGCTAATCACGGTGGAAAAATAAGCTGTCTGTTTTTCGCACTCTGGGCAATGCCGCCACGAGCCTTAATTCCAGCTGTGGAGACATTAGCGAGAGAAGGCCTCATTCTGTTTTGATGTGCCCGTGTCAGACTGTGTAGAGTATTTGGTATGCTGTACAGTCTGCGGTTCATATTCCAATGTGAGTAAGGCACTGGGACTCTAGCCGTCAGATTGGACAGTACATACAGAACATAAAACAAAACTCTTTATCTTAAATGCCTACCACACTGGAGTGAAGCGCTGAGGTAATGCAGAGATTTCACTGGGACCCATTCCCACCTGTGTAACATCTACAGGCCGACGCAGAGACCCGTAGGACCGATCAAACCAGCGTGTGTCCACTCAGAGGAATGTGTCTCTCATCAGAGTCCAGATGAGACAGAATGAAGTCAGTGAGGCTGGGATACCAATTCTTTTAGTAAGTGTAATGAATGGCTGTTTTATCTACCCTGCTGTGAGGTAATGAGCTTGTTCTGCTGGACGCTACCTTGGAACTGCCCAGCGGTGGGATAATAGTCCACATCAAGAGGAAGCCCCTCTCTCAAAGCTGAAGCCTCGTGTTTTGCCCTTTGAAAGGAAAAATGTGGGTAAATGTTATTATTAATTACAGTCGAGCTTCACATCAAATCCCAGCAACTGCAAGGTGACCGTCAAGATGTGGGTTGTAACGACGAAGAACTGTTTTTAATTCTAATTTGTCGTGGGATTATTTGAAAAATCGTTCCATTGCATGGAAGGAGCACGGGACATTATATGGCTGAGTTAGAATTTCTTGTTTAGTCTGTGTGGTCTGCATTGAGAAGGTTTGTGTGTGTGTGTGTGTGTGTGTGTGCGTGTGTGTGTATATGTGTGTGTAGGGGGGTAATGGTCTGGTCAGTGGAGTGAAGCAGACCACCTGAGAGTTGTTTTTGGGCATTAGTGTGTGTTCTCTCTCTCTCTCTCTCTCTCTCTCTCTCTGTGTGTGTGTGTGTGTGTGTGTGTGTGTGTGTGTGTGTGATATATGACACTGGCCATCTGAAGGAGGTGCCTTGCTCTCCCTCTCCAGGCTGCATGAAAGGGAGCTGAGAAGCCTGATGAATTAAAGCCTCTCTTCAATAAAACATCAGAGTCTTTCAGTAACACACGCTTGAGATGCCCCAGTAATTGACTTTTGGACTTTAGGATTTACATGAACCCTCCAAAAGCAGCTTACCTGTGCAGCGATGCCCCTTGGGTCCTCCTCCATTCCCTGCTGATGTGCATTTCCATAAACTCTTGCAATCTTTTCACATTTTTTTCTATCTCTGATAAATACAAAACTATCAACTCGAGATAATTTGAGGGATTTGTTGAAGTGTTTGAAATAATTTATCTTGAAAGAAAACTCTTGCCAAAAGCTCTTAATCCATAGATATTTGGCACATTGGTATTCTGATGTAGTGGGCCTACAGATTCCACTCAGTGAATGGCTGTTTGCCCATTTACAGTATTAGCATTGCTCTACAACCACACGTCTTTTAAAAATAAATAAATAAATAAAATAAAAATGAAAAGCCAAAATACTTGCAGTTGTACAGTCAATCCAATTGTTTGAGCATTAATGTTTTACATCAGTTAAAAGTACTTCTACCATCTTAAACTACTTAACTACTTAAATACTTGAATTTAACAGTCTTTAGCTAGATTGAAAAAGAGGGAAACAGAACAGGCCATATAGAAATATCATATGGGACCATAATATAGGACACACACTCATATAGGACAGGTACAGTATATTGAATATCAAAAATTAGCACTTGTGACCATCTGTCAGACCAAACATTATTCATCGTAGTCAGTCAAGGTAGCCAAAGAGGCACAGGTACCTTTTTGTTATTTCACAGCCAGGTCCAGGAAAACCCCAGAAGCTATTAAAGAGGGTAGGACCAGTGTGATATGAGATTTATTGGACCATCCCTCACAAGTGTCAAGTAGCATTCTCTCCTTATATCTTTCACCATATATGAAATGTGAATTCCCGGCAAGTGTATTGTGTTGTCATAACCACAAAACGTGCACTCACGCCGTCCACGAGGAATGGTTCTGCTATCGTGAAGCTAGAATTACAATATGACACGTCAGAGTGCAGTTATAAATGTATGGCTTAGATGGATGGTACTGGACAAAGTTGTGAATTTACTCCTCATCTCACTCAGCGCATAATAAACTCTTTAACAAGACGGGGAAAGTAAGAGTGAAGGAAGATCTATGGGAGGAGCAGAGGAGCTTGGCAGATTTAATTAATTACTGCATATTAAAATGTTTGTTTACAGAAGTGAGCAGCTACAAGAGGTCCGATGTTAATTAATTTAAGGCGTACTTCCCCCCAGCCTCAGCGATGTGTCACAAGCCGCAGAGCTACTCCCTTTGGCAGGAGAGTCTGCGTCTCATTGGATATCCATCAATTGCTGTGAGGTGTGTAAGAAACAAAGATGCATGGTGCACAAATTAGGCCCAATGTTAACATGATTGCATATTAAGATTTCTAATTAGCAGGCAGACGGAAAAGGTGAAGGAGCCGAAGAAGCTAAAGTACGAAGATTTGGAATGTCTCTTTTCTGTTTCACAATTAGGAGTACGTCAGTGTATAAGTAGCCTACATGTCCAAAGTGTTTGTGGACAGATGTAGTTGTTGTAGAAAGTCAGACGGCTTGACTTGTGTGCTGGTGCTGTCTGGTCTCTAGTGGTTCCTTTTCGGACAATGATGTATCTAACTCCCCTCTGAGGTCAGCTGGACTGAGTCCAGAACATCACCTGCAATCAATAGTGTGGGTAAAGCAGGCCCAACTGAACGCATGTGAGGGCAAAGTCTCCACTTAGAAGCCCACTGTGGGAAAAAAGGCCTGCACGGCCCATTGCCTTGCTAAAACCAAACCACAGCCAGGTTAGACGCCTGACACACTGCTATCTTCAGGAGAGAGGGCAAATAAAGAGAGAGAGAGAGAGAGAGCGAGAGAGAGAGAGTTTGAGGAAATAATAGGAAATCTAAGCTGTTGAGGAATATTGGAAACAAAAAATAATAACACCACAAACAATAAACTGCTGCCTTCTTAAAATGTCAGCGTCAGAGATGCACAGTAGTTGGTAACAGTGAGGGTTTGTTCGTTGCAGTGGGCAAGATGAGGATGCATCAAGCACACACACACAGAGAGAGAGAGAGAGAGAGAGAGAGAGAGAGAGATGGAGAGAGGTGTTCATTGAGGTGAAGAATGGCTGTGTTTGTGGGGATGCGTGTAATTATTTCACTTCATAGAGTCATTATTGGCCTTGCTTGCTATACTGTCAGTGGCTAAGAACCTTACATCTACATGCGGAGCACCAGTGTAATGTTCCACTGTGGCAAACTAACATGTGTTTCCCTCAAATTGCTCTCTTACCTCTGATCTCGATTATCAGCCTGGAGTTTCAAACAAGAGATTGACTTTGTAGATTACATCAGCAGTACAGAGAAGGAAGGCACCGCCTCCTCTCGTCTTACCCAAGTAGGCAATTAATAGGCAAATATAGATTCAGAATTTAAAGGCATTATAACGATGATGATACTCAAACTCATGTTGGTTTTAGTCCATGTTTGACATAGAGAGGACAGATGACAAATTGTAGATAAAATATTGAATTTAATTTAGCTAAATGGGTGAAAGTATCAATAACATGTTTATGTTTAAATATGTGTTGTAAAAATTAATCTCATATACTGTCCCATTGTGTACAGTTTAGATTGGTATAATTCAATGGGAGACACGTCCCCATGTTGATCTGGGATCAATTCCTGGAAGAGCTTTGTCTCCTGTGCCTCCCCTGCGTTGTGTCCCTCTTTACTTTCCCACTGTCTAAAATAAAGAATAAAAACACTAAAAGGTGAGTGGACCACCCACTGTCCTACCACTCTCTCTCTCTCTCTCTCTCTCTCTCTCTCTCTCTGTCTCTCTCTCTCACACACACACACACACACACACACATACACACACACACTTACAGACCTATATTTTCCAAAAATGTGACAGAAAAACTAACCCATTTATCCAATATACACTTCTGTTGCTTGTGCCCAAACAGGCATGGTGTATTTTTTATTCTCAACTCTCAGCTGGAGACAGAGCTGAGAGTGCTTCCTCAATCAAGACTTTGGAGCGCCACAGTGCAGACCCCTTTCCTGAAGACACTGATGCCTATAGGACACAGAGGCTGGGGAAAGTGGCAGATGCTCTGTGTGTGTGTGTGTTTGTGTGTTTGTGTGAACGTCTACTGTAAGTGGGATTTGAAGAATTGGCACAGTCATCTGAGCAGCGCTCCGCATCTCTCACAAACAAATGAAGGCCCAGCGCCTCAAAGTGAGATTGATATCTCTTTCTGAACTTCACAGGGAATATTTTGAATATGGAGAAGGGATCCACACTCCCAGGGGATCCAAGGGGCGCCTCCTCTCTCCTCTTTTCCCCACCTCCACACCAACAATAACAGGAAAAATGGCCCTGGTACGTCTTTTGTATTCATCAATATTCACTCATTCATCGTCTGTCCTGGCAGCTGAAATCTCGACTAGCACGGTGCGATGGATGGGCCTGAAATCCACTTTGTTGCAGTGGGGAGGATGTCTGGAATTGAGTTTGGAATTAAAATAGAACAATCCCCAATTTTTCTGGACTGGAGGCAGAGCCATACATTTCACTTAGCGACTGAAAACTTTTCAATTTGTGCAGCGGGTCCTCAACAGAACCCAGCCATTAAATAGGTCAAGGATGGATGTACCCAGGCTACATTGCTCTCTGAGTCAAACAAAGAAAGTTGGGAGCACGTTTGCGAAACATCATTTGTTTTCACAGAGAAGGAAATGCTTGAAACTAGGGGGATACACGCTAAAGCAAACAACGTATTGAATTGATGTATGACTTAGGCTTTTCTAAAACAACAATAAACAGTAGAGTAGAGTGTAGGAGTAGTGGAGACCTGATACAAATTCAACATTCTTAAATAGGAAAGAAGAGAAAGAAGAGAAAAATGGAAAATCTAAGCACCATTACCTTGAGGTTCATCTCTTAGAGTTGAAAAATATCTGGTCAATGTGCAAACACATTCCTGAGTGGGATTTATCATATGAAAAAGTAAATGAAAGTCGCACACTATTCTCTCCTTGCAGGGATTTAATAAAGTGGAATACCACCAATGTTTCAACCCGAAGCCTTCATCAAGGGTGTCATGGGATTTATCATAGCCAAACATAGGAGCGATCACGACCAGACAGTGACCTTGATAGAGCTGGCCATGATCCGACTCAGTGACCTGGTCCTACACGGGTCACGAACTAAGCAAAAGTTTATGACACCAAACCAGTGGAGCTCTGAACATGTCTCTGTCAGCGCCATCTTTGGTAAATGTAATGATATCTGCCATGATCAATACAACATAATGATGAGTTTTTAATCACACACAAGTGAAGCTGATTTGACTGTCATTGTCATTTTCAAGGTGGATGCACATACATAGCATCTGCAAGTTCCTCTCATGGGGTCAGTGTGTCCTCAACAATGATTTAATCTCAGTTCTTTTTATGGTTATGATGCCATTTTTTTATTCACAAGTATTAATATTGTTATGTATTTCTTTTAGAACTTACAAGATGTGATTTTATTAAATAACTATAAGACACAAATCTAATTTGATTTAAGAGCAGTGGTCTCTAAAATGTTATGTTTGTGCTTTGTGACTCTTGTATGTACTTTTATTTCTAGACATATCTGCCCCTCGTCCACCTTTATATCTATGTGAGCACATATACGAGTGAGGCAGATCCCTTTTAATCCCGCCCTTCCAAAGGCACTTCATAATGATCTCCCCCTGAAAGGTAAATCAATTATATAACGACGACAAAAGAACCGTTTTGTCATAAAATGGTAATTAGCTTGGGTCCTGACCTCCCTCTTGGCACCTCGACTCCCCCAGCTGAGGACCGGGGCATGTCCGCAGTCCACACTTAACGACAGGCAGGCGTAACACACTGGCTGAGCATTGTGGGGCCTTTGTCTTCATTCAGGGGGAGATGAAGTTCTTGCCGCCACGTTTATCAATCATGGAGGGGCTCCAGCTGTTCCACAGGCTTCGGCCTGGCTTTAACAGCCGGCCTTACAAATTGTCTGTGAATAGCAAGGAACGGGAACCCCCCCCCCCCCCCCCCAAGCCCCTCCCCCTCCCACCACCACCACCTCGTGTACACACAAACACCATCAGCACAAACACATACACACACAAACACGCATACAAAAACAATACATCATGCACACACACACACACACACACACACACACGAGCACTGTCACAAATACACATAAACACTATCACCGCACGCTCACATACACACACCGGCACGCAAACACACGCAGGCACACGCGCATACACATGCAAACATGCAGCCACCAGCATCACCACATGTACACACAAACACCATTAGCACATGAATGCACACACACACACACACAAACACACATCCACAAAAAGACGAAACCATGCACATACACAGACACACAAACGCACACACATGCGCGCATTATCCCTATCACAAATCCACACAAAACACTTTCGCCACACACACACACACACACACACACACAGATGCATCCAAACACATAGCGCCTCCTTTTGTTGATGTCTTTTCACAAATGTTTCTCTAGAGCCTTTTCGCGGACATGACCGACCCTACCGTCTGCTCTGCGCAATTACAAGATGGATTAACAGCTTTTTCTAACACCATCATCATCACCATGCATGCCTTGGAGGAATCTGAGGGTGCTACATTCCTGGATGAGTATCACATCCAATTACAGCTTAATGAATGATGGAGTGGCATATACCACTCAACAGATCAGGCATACTGAAACCTCTTTGAATTAAATTCCAGTGTAGTTTTGAGGTTGGCTGTCTTTGATTAATTAAATTATGGCAAGCAAATTGGTAATAAAGCAGAACGTGAACGTACAAAATCAGTTTCAGCAGCTACCTTGTCCACTGTCTCTTCATAATCCTGATGATAACCTGAACAGAATCAAATGTTGGTAAAGAATTACTGAATTTGTGGATGAACGATCTGTAGGCTTTCTCTGAAATGAAAAGTTACATGTGTCAAAAATATAGATAGATGAACAAATAAATTAGCTGTTCTCCAAGGTCAAATACTGATTGCATTGTTACTCTCGCACGCCATGGTGTCAAAGCGATCTGCACTCTCGCTTTTTCATCATATTCTGCACAACAACAAAATAGCAAGAAAATGAAGTGAAGGAGACAAAGACAGAGAAAGGGAGGGAGGAAAAGAGGTTGAAGAAAGAGACATGAAGAAAGAGGTAGGGGGAGAGAGAAAGAGAGAGGGATACAAATTGATCGTTTGGTGGCTAGATCAGTCATAGTCATCTTGGGCGGATGGATGAATGTCTTTGATGGCCACTGCAGGTTGAGGCAGGGAGAGTGTCTGAAAACAAGAGAAATTGGTTTGGGCCCTCGGGAGGGGAATCAATGTGTGAGGGGCATGTAAGTGCTGTAGTGCTGTTTTTGAGGTGGGCTATGGGGGTTGTCCAAAGTTTGAGGGGTCTGGAATGTGACAGTTGCATTCTCCTTTGAAATGTCCACGCTTTGTTTGCCTTTTTCACAAGGACAAACTTTCGGGGTTGAAGTTTGATTTTTCATTGCTTAAGAATGTGACCCAAGTTATGGCACAGATCTTTCATAATATTGCAATACATAACTTTGAGATCCGCAGGTAACTTTTCAAATTCTTGATAAAATTGCAGACCTTTTATAAACATCACGTATCGGAGTACGTTGACTTTTTGCCACCATCCTCCTTTGACACCTGCTGTCCCGCAGGCCTGAGGAGGTAAGCAGCTGGCCCAGTCTCCCTATGTCATTTTGTCTTTGTGGGAAATGGTGCTGCTCCAAATGATGTTCCATCAGCTGTTTTGCGTTGGAGAGCTGCAGTTTTTAATCTTTGACCAGAGGTAGTGGGCGAGGAAGTGGCAAGGCAGGTGGTTAGATGCTTGAGGGAGTGTTGCACTAAGAGCGAGAGAGCCAAACTACTATCTATCTATATCTATCTTTGAGAAGCAGACATTTCGCTCTGTGTGAGGCTCCCTGGCAGCACACTGAAAACACAGAATACTTTGTTTTCCATGGTATTGGCTGCCACTATTTCATTCATAGTAACAGTGACATAGTTTTATGAACTGCTTAGTCTCTATTTTCAAGAACCAAAATCACATACTAGTTAATGGGGCCACTGTGCCTTGAATAGTTATATCTCTTGGATTATGATATTTCTGCCAGACAGTCTTTTTGAACAATGATGCGACCAAGTCGACTGTGTTCTGGTAATGAGTCATATGACAACTCCTGGGGTTTCTCCTAACTATCCAGGCAAATGTCAGCAGTCTACCCCCCATTCCCTTTGATGACCTATTAAATATTATGAGGACCCCCTCCTGTGTGCACTGTAGTCTCGCTCATATCAAGATGGTGTTTAATGCCCATGAGACAAACAACAGACAGATTAAAGCTATTACACCCTGCTGCACTCCCACATTCACCCTCTACAAAGTGGAATTGTGATGAGTTGTTTAATAGTTTTTGTGACTTAAAACCAGTTTATGCAGTAAGGCGCACTGTTCAGTTATAATTGATCTATGAGCGTTTATAGCACAGTAATCTAATTCTGTCAAAACAAAACAGACTTAATGACCTTCTCTGCAACAGCTGTATCTCCAAGTGTGTGTCCCTTTTAGACGGAGAGGACTTACTACTCTCCTTCTGATCCCTAGTTGTTATTAATAATGCTACTGAAACCCAATCAACTTCAAATACTGCAGCTTGTCAGAAAGACAATTTATTAAGACAAATGATGATTTTATACTTAACCAAATGACAGATTTCAAATTTTTGAACATGGTCATTTTCTGGCTTGTGAGTCAAGTATAAGGAGCTAATTATATGAAGATCTGAGCAAAAATAACTTCTCATTTTCAAGAATAATGGAAGAGAAGTGTTGTAGATTAATGGCACTATTTATCTTTTTTAAATTTCTGTCTTTCTCTGGTGATGGCAGCGCTCCCCAAGGAAAATATTCATAAAATGAAATTGAAGTCATAACTTAATAGGTTATTACAATTTCTGAATGCATATCACTTCTCCTTTCGCGGCGCTGTAAATTTAAATTGAAGTTTGTGGCGTTCGGAGTCACCGGCAGGAGTTTTTTATGGTGGCACAAGAGAGAGGGGGGACATGCATCTTTGTCAGTGGGGTATTTGCTATTCTAATTTTATGGCAGGCCAGATTATCAGGCAGGAATGTCAGTGTGCGCCGGCAGACTGCTGACAACACCTCAGCCCAGCATATGTGTTTCCATTAGAGAGAGCCAGCGTCCAGGGGTTTGTTCCCTCTATTATTTTCCATTTCTGTCTTTTATCTTGATTTAAACAGAGACTTGCTGCATATTCCTCTCCTGTCATTTCTCGCCCTCCCCAACTCCCCCCCCGCAACCCTCAGACTTAGACTCTCTTGTGCCATAGCCCCCATTTCTGCTCTCTCTCCCCCTCTTTCCCACCCTCCTGACATACCATTGTCTGTGTTCTCTCACTTCTTTCTGTCGATCTCTGTTCCACATGGGGCTGAGGTCTCGACAGAGGCAGAGAAGACAGAGAGATGCGACCTGAATCTCTGGGGGTGGGGGGTTGGGGGTTGGGGGAGTAGAGATGGGATACCTATCTTTAGCCCACTATGCATGTATAGACACATAGTATGAAAGAAGGTGAGATGGATGGAGGAAGAGATTGAACGGGAGGAGGAGAAAGAGAGAGGGGGAGAGTGATGGAAGCAGAAGGGTCCATCATCTCAGCTGGGGAAGGGGGGGTGGTTGCTCCTCAAGGTCAGGGGGCAAATTTATTTATTTCCCTGGAAGTTACAATGAAATTTTACTGAGTACTTTGCTGCAATGATGAGAGAGATCAGTCGCCATAAATTTGTCTTGCCATTTGGTGGCCAGTGATGAACCATTTATTATGCCGCTTTCAAGGACACAGCGTGGTATTTGTATGGTAGTGCTATTCTATGTAATGATATCCATTTCATAGTGCCATATAACACAAATGAGAAAATTAAGAATAAAACTGCTTGGCACAATGCGGGCCTACCTTTATTCAGAGCTATCTAATGGGATATGTACAGTAAATGTCACATGATATTTGTGATGCCCTTGTCCTGGTTTTACAGTAGCAGTTAAAATGTTGATGTTGTCTTGCCTTCACAAGGTACCAAGGGCCCTGGCAAGTGGGCAGCACAGGTGAGACGTATGGACAATGCATCTTTTTTTCAGGGCCATAATTAAATATTGTCATGCAGCACTTTCTCTTTGATACCTTGAAATATTTATTCAACTGACCTAAGAAAGTATTGCTATTGGGCAGCACAACCTTCATACGGTCATAGGTTATGTTTCCTTAGGTTACTTGAGCAGCATTTACCAATAACAGGAGTCTTCACTGCGTATTTTTCCCTGTCCTCTTGCCTCTCATCACACAGCAGACATCTCCAGGGTCCCTCAGAGGGCATGATGAGCTAATGCTCTTTATTGATTGGCCATTTAAAAGTCTCTTGTAGCCTTGGGAGTATGTTAATGCCATGAGGCCCATTCCCTACTGCCCTGTGGTCCCCAGGGCCCTTGTGTATATTCCTCAGTGGGCCGTCATAGGGAGTTCATTAATGGTCAATTACTAATAGCTGATGAGGCTCATTGTGTTACGACGGCACCGTAACTGGGCATCTGTCTCTCCTGCTTTGCAAGCACCACATGCAGGACAGAACAGGAGCTCTTTTTACAGCGGTATCATGATTTTATCACGACCCAATGGCTAGAAATCACATTGCGGAGGGATGTGTTAGTAACGGAATTGTTACTTCAGGGTGTTACTTAAGTTTCAGGGAAAAAGAAACAGCACCCATTATTTAAATGTCTGCTGTTGTCATGTGGATTTAATGTCATTTTTGTGGTGTTATTTGATTTCTTATTTCTAACAATGTGTATGTAGGGAGAGGGACCTACAACAATACCTTGAGGAATTTTTTTCTTCACTTTATTCGATTTCTATTTAGAGATTCTGCATGGTGGAAGCCTTAAAGTATAACATATTGGAGCGCTCACACGATCCTGACCTGTTTATGCGAGGAGATAGGCTGTCAGGCCCCAAGTGAGAAGGGCCCCTGAATGAGGCGAGGCATCCTTTGACTGCCGGGCTGATATTTGTGGATAATAAAAGGAATAAATCAGACAATGGGGCTGAATATTTCATTTGTTATCCATATTCCTTATGGGAAGAATGATACAGAAATGTAAAAACAGCAATTTCGCCCCAGTCCCTGCTGGGATTGTGCCAGAGCAGAAGGGCTGTTTTCATGTCTTAAGATAAAGTGCATCTTTACCAGCCTATTCTCTGTGGTATAAATCTAACAGGCAGCTTATACATTACCTTTTTTAATGCAACATAGTCCCTCCTAAATATGTTATTGTTATCTTTAACTCTTTTTCTCGCAGTTCCTGTCTGTCAGAATTTCTCTCTCTCTCTCTCTCTCTCTCTTTCTCTCTCTCTCTCTCTCTCTCTCTCGCTCTTTCTTTCATGTCCCATATCTACTCTCTGGAGGACAATACACAATCTCTGGGACTTTGGGGTCAGCAGGATAACTTGTGATGACATTATAATGACCTTCACTTTCCGCTCCTTTCTGGTGATAGATCCCTTGAGCTATCTCTCCCTCTGCTGAGAGGCGAAGATTATCTGAATGAAATGGGCCCGTGAAGTGATAACCACAGTGCATTGTAGCCATTCGGGTACTCACAAATGGCAGAATATAAACACAGTAGGGCAGAGGTACTGTGCCCAACTGGCACTGCTCCCAGATTCACTGCAAAACACAGAGAACTTTGGAATGTAGTTGAATGTACCCCGAAGCTGATAAGAAGCTGTAATCAGAGGGTATAATTAAAGCATGGAGAAAGTAAAGGGAGTCATTTCGAAGGCCATGAACTATCATCATAAATTCATGAGCAATGCAACCTCAAATGGGACCTATGCCAACTTAAATCACCAGCACTCCCATCTGCCAGTTTCACAAGTTTAACCTCTTTTCTGGATAACAGTTAACAAATAAGACAAGGGTTGTGTTTTATTTCTTCGACCTTTTAATATTGTTTCCAGGTTCTAAATATTGTTCCGCGTGAATGAATGCATCACAAAACGACAATGGTAACAATGATCCCAACAGTAAACTATTTGTGAGGGGCTCCAGTGCCAAGAAAAAGGCCTATTTGATGGGCTTTTTATGCCAACTCAGCACTCTGTCCCACAGTGCCCCATCCCATCTGTCAGTGGACCCTTTAGTGCCGGGGAACGTGGGGGTGGCAGGGGCTGAAAGCAGGGCAATTGGGATCAGTCTGTGTCCCACAGCCATTATCAGTTTTACCCTGACAACACATCTACTTTTCACTTTCACCCCAGGAATGGGAGGGAGAGAGAACAGGCCTTCACAGAGGCAGTGGCAAGAGCACGAGATGATGGACATGAAAATGAGCTTCTTTTTTCCTCTTCCCTGAGTGGAAGGAAGAAAATGTGGTGTCATATCTTGTCAGAAGTTGGCTCGTGGCTGGGTATATTCATGTTGAAGTACATCCAGCCATCTCTCTCCTTCAGATTCCACTGTTAATAAAGTAGCTTGTAGTGTTGGAAAGTGCTTTGTAATTATCAGAGATGCATACAAATACTTGCTCATCAAATGTATTAAAATGAATTTCAAAATACTGGTGTCAAGACATTTAATATATATGCAATTGTTATTTTAAAAATAAAAAAATACATATATTATTATTATTATTATTATTATTATTATTATTATTATTATTTAGCACTGATTACAAATAAAGGAGTTAACATTTGTGTTACAATTGTGTGTTTCATGCCATTTTTGGCAAAGGCTACTTGTTTATGTGGAATGTGTTTAATTTTTGATATGGCTACATTAGAAAAATGAACTGTGACCATTATGAGTTATAGCTCAGCAAGAATTTGTCGGTCAGCAACGTGCACGAGGCGGCCAAGTTCAATGTCAACCCAAATGAGCACAACATTTTCACAATATATTATCACACTGTAAAAAAAACATATTAAAACTGCTTTGGAAACTGTTTTGAACTGATATCAGAAAGATATTTAGTTCCCAATTTCACAAAAGATGCAGGTAGCAGCTGCAGATTTCCATTCTGGCACTACATTTACTAGTCGCTTTTTGGAATAAATGTCTGAGAAGTTGCTAAATCTAGCGACAAAGTCATCATTTTGGCAACAGTGTCTAAACATGCCAGAGCAGATGAAACCTCCAGCCAGCACCAGGTAGGCACACCTGTTTGCTCATTGTCTCCACCATTCACTGTTTCATCTAATGCTCAGTTGGTTTAAACCTAATGCACAGTACTTGAAATACTACTTGTGGTAATAGTTGCATTTTTTTAGAAATCTGATCTTCTCTAGAAAGTACTGTAATTTGAGTATTTTGAAATCCAAATTCCAGTATCTTGATACAAATTACATCTCATTTTTTTTAACTGCAGCCAAATACAAATTTGAAAAAAACAACAACCCACAAGTTATTAAATATATATTTCAAATACATTAAATTAAAATACTGCCCATATTTGTCCACAGAGACCGCGGTTGAAGCTCCGTACACTGAGGCTCAATGATTTGGGTTTTCAGTGGGCAGAGATGTGGGCAAGGGACCGCTCTTCTGATCATTGATGACCATCAGCCAGCGCAGGCCTCTGGTGATGTGTGGGCCCTTCGAGCTTCGGTAGCCCCACCACACCACACCCTGGGGTGCCACAAATATCAGCATTGTAATTTCACGCCTGTGATTATTATCGCGAGCTCTATCTCAGAGTGGGAATCCTCCACCCATCCTCTTTAGTCCTCCCAGCTGAGCTACTGTTTAACAGCCTCTCCCCTGGACTCGTGCACTGCTCTCAGATACACACAGACGTATACACACATGCATACATTCATGCGCGCTCACGTGTGTGCGCACACCCACACACCCAGACACACACGCGCACACACACACACACACACACACACCACACACACTAACACACACAATATTTTAATGTCTGCCCTCCATGGGCCCGTTTTAGGCTTTTTCATTTCTTCTTCTCCCATCTTCTGTTAATTCGCCACCATCTGCCCCAGCATCTGTTTGAGGAGCCAGAAAAAAACTCTATGCTTTTTCTCTCTCTCTCCTTTTTTTCGCTCCTGGTCTGGTGTCTGCCTTTTTCAATCCCTCACCCTCTTGCCCATTTAAATGCCAGTGGCAGCATCCTCTTCAGTTTTTGTCTGGCCTTCTACTCCACCCCCTTTTCTAACTGGCCCTGATTTAGCATAATCTCCAAAAACCTTGATCCATCACCCCCCATCACCCCCCTACACACACACACACAACCACACACACCACCCTCTCTCTCTTTAACTCTGACTCTCCCTCCCACCATCCACAGGGATGCGACAGAGAGGACAGTCACATCCTTTCCATATCTATTTGCTTTATTTACACAAAGAAAAACATGACTGAATAGTGTGTGTGTTGTTTATCTTTTAGTTTATTTTCTTTTATTTAGTTTTTTATAATTTGATACTCAAGAAAAAAGTGAATCCGTCTCTAATGAAATGAGTGCTGACATGAAGGAAAAGGTAATTATGGAGTATTGATGGCTTCCAGTTGTTAGCTACCAGGATAACAACAGTATTTTCAGGATAACAGGGAAAAGACAATTTTTATGAGTAGGATTATGAGAAGATGCTACCAGCTTCCTGCCATCACTCCAATCCAGCCATCCCTTCTCTATATTTAACTTCTTCCACAGCCTATGCCTACCAGTCTTTTCTTTCCGCCTCCTGCCTGCCCTACCATCTTCCTTCTTTCCTTTGAGGTTTAACCAACAATAGGATTGTCCACTCCACAGCGGGCCCGAGCCACGGGATCCATGCCTGCCAGAGGAGATTACAAGCATTCTTCTGCCAGGCCAGAGTTGTCGTGGAGACCTGCAATGCTAGGACAGCTTTCTGAGGCCGAGATCAGATAGGACACTTTTTTGAATGCGCCTGTGGCTTTTTCTCAGTTATTTTAAATGGTTTGGTCAGGTGATAGTTTGATGGATGCAAATATTGACAACACTCTTTAAAACACACTTAAAACACCCACAAATCTCTCTCTCTCTCTCTCTCTCTCTCTCTCTCTCCCTCTCTCTCTCTCTAATTCTCCCTGCGTCTTCCTTTTATGTTTACATAAAAGTGGCATACAGCTTGGAGTGGCATACAGCCGATCATGATCTCAAGCCCATCGGGACCTGCAGCGTCTATTCACTAACCCCTGTACATAGACTTCAGGGCCTGCCACAGGCTAGAGGTATTAGAGTCATCTAATTAAATACTGGGCTGGATGTCCTCTGCTCCCTGTCTACCCTCAGGCCAACATGGATTGGCCAGCTTTGTGCAATATGCCTAAACATATGGGGCGATGCCTGTAAATCTGAATAGACATGTGATCTCTGACACTACAGCCACTACAGCCACTTCAGATAATTGGGCATTATTATTATTATTATTATTATTATCATTATTATTATTATTATTATTATTATTATTATTATTATAGTAGTAGTAGTAGTAGTAGTAGTAGTAGTAGCAGTAGTATATTATGGCTGTTGTTGTTGTTTTTTTGCTGTTGTTATTATTAGGCATTTCTCTCTGTGGGTGATGATCTCTTTGATCTCTTTCTCTCATTTTTACATTCTCTGTGGGAGCTTTTGTCTGATAAGTTGTCACATTAAGTGCTAACTTTTGGGTGATAGCTGGGCTTTCCGTTCTCTCTCTTTATGGCCAGACCCTCTAATAGCTGTCCTGCGGCAATGCCTGAGGCAATCATGTTAGAAATAAACAGGCTGACACAGTCATTTACTCAAATCGTCCCTACACTATTCACACTATTCACCCTCCCCTGGTGATGATCCTTCGAACAACAATTATTTCAAATGTCAAAGATCCACGCCTTCAGGGCATAGACAAATGAACATTAAAAATCTATTACCAAACACTTACAAATATATGTATGCTTTCTTTAATTTAATAGCAAAAAAACATCACAATAAAGAAAGTCTACATAGCAAATCAATTCTAAGAAGGGTTAAAAAGTTAATATGTTAAGAAGAGATATACTTCCTACATGTTATCAAATGATAGTGTTTTTATGAATTATTGAATTTTGTTCTTTCTTCATTCACAACGATGGAATGTGAGTCAGCTGTGTTGTGGAAGGCACTGAGGTGATGGAGTTTGCCCACAGAGGTTTGTGTTTGTGTTTTATCTCCTTGTTTCCTTTTGTTTCACGTGACTCCATCCGGAGGGCTGGCCTCTGATTTGCTGTCACACTGAGCTGTTCTACATGACCTCTCATAACCTCATCTCATCTCTCCGAGGACTCCCAGAAGCCTTCAGCCGACCCTGCTGATGAGATGAAGATATTTCCACCTCAGCCAACTGAAAGCTCTGGGTGTATTTTGGTCTAGAATAACTGTCCATTGGGTGTTCTGTCACACATGTACCTTTTATATAGGCTGATAATAATTGGATAATAATAATACTCAGAGCTCATTGTGACAAACTTCTTTGATTATGTCTTTTGATAAGAAAGAAAGAAAAAGCAAGAAAGAAAGAAAGGAACAATTGAAAGAATGAAGTTAGAAGAAATATGAGATTGTTCATTCCCTGTCATTTTTGACTATCTCACTTTATCTGTCAATATTGCTTGATCCTCCTGTTTTGCCTACCTGTAAGTGAATTGTGTAAGTCCAGTTAAGACATATAAGGCTAATATAAATGTATTGCTTGCAGTATCAATCTATTCCATGTGATTGCCCCTCATGATGGGCACAAAATCTATCCAGTGATAATGGCATCCATCTCCGCCTTTATATTGCATGTATTTGTTACCTTTGGCCCAGTAGCAATAAATCCAATCTAGTCTCCTGGATGTGGACCACTGACCACTGGGAACTGGTCAAGGAGAGTGGCCACAGTTCATTTCACATCAACGCCCGTAATGATTACAGAGATTAAATGACCCCCCTCCTTCTTCGCAGCTCCTCACATCCCATAAGAATACATATTTAGGCCTAACATGTATTTCGTAGAGTTTCAAGCATCTACAGATTACGTTTTAGCACTTGGAAATCTGCTTTGAAAGAGCCAAGAGTCAAGAGCTCTAAGAAATGCAGAATACAGGATAGCATAACTCAAATATTGTTTCACACTGGGTAGTTATTGTTTTCATTGTGAAAAAAAAGTTTGTTCTGTGTAGAATATGGTGCTCTGTAAGACACTAAAATTGATTGTGAGTTGTGAGCTCTCAGGACTCTCATCAACAGTGATTTCAACCTATCACGACCATCCCCAGGGGAGCTCTGAATGGAGCAGATGGCAGACAAATAGGGTGTAAGGAAAAAATTAAGGATTTTCATCAATTACCTGGGCTAATGTATCAATATAGAGAAAAAAAATCGTATCTGTAATGTTTTTGACAGCACCATCAATATATTAATAACGACAATGCCAGACATCAATCTTCATTTCCAACTTCAAAGGATGCATACTTATTCCTGAACAACGCCTGAACTGAAACTAAAACTTGAATTCTCACTTTCAAGGAGATACAGCAGCACTTAGATTCTCCACCATCTGAAATGCAGCATGCATTTTCATGTATCATACAATAATTTCTGTTGCAGCCCTCATGTTGGGCCTCCAGTACATTCTGTAATAGCAAGCAATGAGCGAGTCATTGTCCTGCATTAGCATGTTACGGTACAGAGAGTTAAATAGCCCAATTTCATCTCTACCCCACATCCTTCTGATGGTATTGGCTCAGATGGGCATGTGTGTTAGGAGGCTGATTGCCAGCTTCATAAAGGATGATAGGAGTGTGTCATGGCTTCATATAGCAGTGTGACATGTTTTTTGGAGCCTAAGGTGGCAGGTTTAAGAAATTATACAAAACTGTCCCTCTATTTTAGCATCTGAACATTGTGCCTGAAACATTTTACACATAGACGGGCTCAACCTTATCTTTAGTTCTAGCAGCAACAGTAGTGACTTTGCGTAATGTGTGATTCATATAACAAAAACTAATCACACATGCTTTAAGATGGCACACTACAATTACATCAAAAGCAAAAACATATAAAAAGATGTGTATAATACAAAAGTTAAACCAAAAATTGTCACTCATAATGTTTGGAACTAACAAAATGGTCACTCAAGCAACCAACCAAAAAGAAACAGTTAAAATCAGACTCTATAAGAAACCCAAAGAAGTACCTACTAAGTTTTATATAGGAACTGAAAGGGGTTTCTACTAGACAGAACCCAGGCGGGGCATCCTGGTGGCTCAGTGGGCTAGGGTGCATTCTGTGTAGCGGCCATGTCCTGGGTTCAGGTTCAGTCTGGGACCTCTGTCACATGTCATCTCCTTCTCTTTCTCCTTATCTGTCCTGTCTCTCTGTCTCAAAAAATGCAACAAATAATCTTACAATAAAAGAATAGACCCCAGGCAAGGAGTAACTAAAAGACTTAACATAAAGATGCCAATAAAATCCATTGTCTTTCGGCTTGTGGAGAAGCTCAAATGTAACATCAACTCTCCAATGAAAGCAGTGGACAAACAGGACTTTAATAACCTTACCTCAGCCAGCAGAGGAGAAGCTATTCTAAATGACTTTTAGACTTTTAGACTTTTAGACTTTTAGACGTTTCGGGGCACCAAAGGAAATCAACCACTAAATGAAGAGGAAAGCAAACAGACAACAGAAGAAGACCAACAGCCATAATTCATCTTTGCAAATCCAAAAGTTGCTTTTCAGATCCTCACTTTCCGCTGTTATGTTGCTTCTGAATCCCAATTAATATATTAGGACTTTTGTAATTAAAACGCTCCTGGTGTAAATGAAATATTCAACAGTTCTCGTGACAGTGATATATTCTGCATTGATCATCCTCAGCGATTTTGACTTGCTAATTAATCAACATTATTTATGATGATAAAAGGAAAAAAAACTTTGTAATGAACAAATTGCTTCTGAAACTGTGATGTACTCAATCAAACAAACAAAGGAGCTGCTCGGTGGCCACCAGTAGAACACAGTGGTTTTACTGGGCAGCTCCCAGGTGCAGATTTGTAGGACTGTATGAACATGAAGCCCAGCATTGCTGGAAAAGAGCACACAAGCTCAGGCAACATTCCCTGGGTAAAGATGAAAACAAAGTTAAAAGTTCACAATTGAGTGCTGTATCTTATCTGCTATATCTATATTGTTTCTTCTACACTTTTCACTCTTGACTCTTAAATTTGATCGTGTTGCAGCACATTGACGGGATAATAAATAGAAACTTTTTGGGTTATTTGGTTGAACCTCCATGTTACTTTGGATTTTTTTTGTTTGGTTTGGCTTCTTATTGTAAAGGCCCATGGTTCTTTAATTATTCCAAACCAACAAGGGCTAATCTCCAATTTTAAGTTGTTCTCCCTGAAATAAAGAAATATGCACACCCACTTCCCAAGGCTTCCTGGCTTAGCCCTGCCCATTGTGGGTTTTTTTACGCAGTTTGTCTCTATTCATTTGCATTTTTATGCAAGGTTAGTCGTGAGGGACTTCTATTACCGCCATGAATACATTAAGGAAACCATTAATCACGTTTGGTGTAATACAGAATGAATCAGTGACACACCTGTCCTGTTCACTGGGGGCCTTGTTACTTATCTCTCACAGTGGGCAGGACAGGGACATGAACTTGAGCAGAGAAGCTGACATATCCAGACCTGCCCTCTCCGAGAGGATGGATCCAGTTTAGTCTGGTTCCATAGAAAACCTGGTATGGTACCCAAATTCTACTGCAGGTGGATGAGGCACAGTGTCTTCTTGATTGCCACGTTAGTATTGGCAATTTGGATATTTAGTTGAAGGCCTATTTATTTATTTATTTTTGGAGTTTTTGGAGCTTTTTTTTCACTGTTAATCCCAAATAAATGCTTGAGATGCGAATGTGAAAAGTTACATAGTTCCTGGTCAAATTGGTCAAATTCCTGGATCAACAATAATTTGTTTCATGCTCACTTGTTTTAAATGATGATTTTGGTTTAATTTTGAGGTTTGAAATTGTCTTAATTAGTTGTGATTGGCTATAACTACAGAATGAATTGCAGTTTCACCAGGTTCTTTAAATACACTCATGTCAGAGAACGTCTCTATTTCTAAATATCATAAGATAAAAGCAGGAATTAGCCTTTAACCAAGCATCAAGGAAATAAGCAAATAAATAGACAGTATAATGCGATAGTTATAATGCTGCTCCTAAAGTTGATGTTCCACCCTACCTTTTCAGTTGGTATGAAAGGGACATTAATCTGACGCACCAGTGGAGCTCTGTCTAATGTGAAAATGGAGTGCTTTTTCTGCTTCTGCAAGGAAGAGGCTTCTATCACACTAATGATAATAAATGGCAACTAATGGGATGACCAAACATAACAAATGGAAAGTTTTAAAGGTACAGGGGGCACATTAAATCTACAATGACAGCCTCAAGTAAGAGCTGTAGTCCTACAAACCAAGTGAAATTGATCAATGTTATGAATAGAGTTTTGGAATATCACTGTTCTTAATAAGACTTTATGGACATTGGACTGTTCAGTTAATTCTGTAACTGTTTTTTCATTGTAATATGTTTCAGTACTCAGTTGTAATATGTTTCAGTTACTTCCAGAGTAATTTATCAGGCCCACTTTGTATAGGACGTCAGCCTAGGACCTTAAACTGGAGAGGAGAACGAGGCTCAGTCCTCTGGCATCACCATATCAAGACTGCTAACTGCACCAAAGTTGAGGTCAGTTTCTGGGGTGAGAAACTGCTTTAGGGAAGAAGAAGACAAAGGTGGAAAATGTGGAGGTGAAGTAGATGGTGATAAGGTGAAAAATATCACACACTGTCACAAATGTCTACATCTGTCACCAGTTTTCTTTTAATTTTGGTTTCTCTTTGCAAGCAATGAAATCCATGAGTGGCCAAACAGCCCTGCAAGTAGATCTATTCTTTCTTTTGACTTTCTCCAAATTTAAGCTTTAACTCATATCTATTCTATTCTTTTAGTGTGTCATTGAACCGGCTTCTTTTAAAAATCCTAAAATAAAATTCAGTTCAACAACACTTGGGTTCCTTCTGACAACAATGATGGATGCTGTTTATATTACATTATCAGCAACTCTTCAATATACTTTATGTAGGCTTGTAGGCTCCTGAATAGGCTTACAGTGCATAGAGCAATTATCTGTTTTGTTTTATTTCATTCAGGGGTATACGACAGCTTCTCTGTAAAGTCTGTTAAACACTGAATTACATTTCTCACAGAGTTTCAGCTCGTTGTGGATTTGGCATTGAGTGGAACTGCATTTGTCTTTATGATTGTGCTCCTTGAGCTGATTTTTTTTCACAATAATCAATATCAAAGTCGCCAATGGCAGCAATGCCCAAGAAAGGGGGAGTAATTGTACAGAGGCAGTCTTTCTCTGCGTCGGCCTTGTCAATGTAACAGTGCTTTTAGAGTTTGGCCCTGAGCATTTAAACACACTCTCAATCACTCCTGAAATCCTAGTAGGCCACACTTGGCTGCTATTGTAACTTAGATATAGTCTCAATTTGTATGTTGTCTCTCGGTAGACATGGGAAAAATAAATGGATTGATCTCCTGTCCCAGTCCAGCAGTTATAGCACATTTGTTTTGAGACAGGATTCATAAAAAATGTCACTGTTCACAAATAAACAAGTATGATCTCAACTTCAGGATTATGTCGTGATCATACCTGTGTGTTGTAGCCCACACAGCTGTTTTGTACTTCTTTATCTAGTATACCATGAAAATACAATATTTACACTAAACTGTGCGGCGATCAGCTGAGATATGGGAGATGTTCTGAATGCTTTGTGAAAATTGTGCTTATCTAGAATAAACCAGGCTCTAAAGAGGATCTAAACAAGCAAGAGAATGGATAAATGGGTAAAAAGAGGGAAATAGGTGGGGAATATGTGGGGATATATACACGCATTAACAGTGGTGAAATCATCCTGCTCTGGGATACTGATAGACTCCATCTCAAATAATTTCAAACTGACTAAAAACAGTGAAAATATAGAATCAGTCTTGCTCACACAGGGCCGTTCAGATGCATCTCTTGCTTTCATAATGCAGTCACTTATTCAGAGTGTGGTCCCTCTGACGCATGGTCCGGTGAAGCAGGAGGGTGTGAGAAGCGTGCAACCCTGTTTGGCCCCTCGGTGACCAGAGAGGAGGTGATAAATGACTACAACACTCATCCCTGTCAGCACTGGGAGGGGGAGAATCAGCCCCCCTACAGTGAGCTACATCATCCTAACAACATTATTCTTTTCATGCGGCTTGTCGATAGAAGCCCTGTGTGATTGGCATGGGGATCCGCTCAGGTTAATTGGAAGCCTGAACTGTGTAACGGCACGGGAAGCTGAGCAGACATTGTCCCCCTTGTAATAACACAGGAGGCCTGTGTGTCTGTGTATCGATTACATCTAAGGTTCATGGCACCCGTATGGGAATGAAATATCAGAGGACAGGTTATGGATGTTGCCATCAATGGCACTGAAGGAACGGAGATGGGCCACTTGTACCAAAGGAAAAAGCCTAAATGAAAAGGTTACACTACTACATTATAATAGCTCCTTTGATCAACATTCCCCTCCCCCCCCCCATCCCAAGCATGACTGATATCGTTCTACGTGAAGCTCAGTAGTAAAGTTTGAAGTTAATGGAATAGATCCGATTTATCATTAGAGATGTATGCAGTTGTTTACTACGGGACAGGTGTATTTGCACTCTTGCCCTAGCTCAGCGGTCACATAATGGTCTAACTCTCTCATTTTGACCCCCCACTCTTTAAACTCCTTTTGATCAAGGGCCCATGGCTAGCATGCGATGAGGGACACACGATACCCCATATGGAAGGTAACCTAACACACAGCTCTCTCCTTGGAAGCATGGCCTGCAATCCTATGGACCAGGCCACCCTAACTTTAAGAAGACAGAGTGACTGACAGCGCTGATATGAGGAGAGGGGGGGGCTTGTTTTATTTGCTGGCCTCTGATAGGTTAAAGAGGTTTTTAAAAGAGATAGAGAGATTCTGTCGTTTGACTCCACCTCTGTTGCATTACTTCACTATGAAACAAATTGAAGTTTCTGAAGTGTTCTTATTTGAATCATATTGTAATTATCATCTCGATCATTCCAGGTGGCACCTTGATTCATGGTTTAGCTGCCAGGGTTTTCAATGATATGATGCCATAACTCAGAGATTTTGCTTATTAATTTAGAAATTAATTACAAACACAAAGTGACATTTTACAAGAAATGTTTAGCATAGCATGAATTATCGCTGCTGTAAATTGGATGCAAGCGATGGAGTGCACAGCCTTGACTTGAGCTCTTTGTGATTAATAAAAGAAGCTTTCTCTTCAGTTTCAAAGCCAGTCATGATGAACGACACAAAGAAATGAAACAAACTCCTCCTCTAACTGAAGGACAGGCTGTTGTTAGGGTGGATGTATATTTTAAAAGATGTATTAGATTAGAAGGAATCAGGACTATCATTTATTGCATTTGTTGTCCCATCAGACAGTTCAATGACTTATAGCCAGTGAAGGACTTAACTTAACATGGAGGTCACACACTTGTTTGGTAGATTGTAATTTATGCCTTTTAATATGACAGGAAAGTCAATGTATGTCAGTAAGTTTTCTTTTCTTTTGCTGATGATGACATTATTGTGTGACATTTTGTCATAGACGAAATGCCTGCATTAGAATCTGCACAGGCAGGCAATGACTTGGACACCCTCACTCTGTTCTGTGGAACACAAACAGGAGGTCCAGCTCCATCTCCTGTGGAGCAGAAGATCTGGATTCTACATGAGTGACTGAGACACAGCATCCTCCATACTGCCTCTCATAGCCCCCTCATAGAGCCCCACAAGGCCCACCACGTGCTGCTCAGCACTGAGGTCCAGATTGTGCCACTGGGCTGGTACTGGACTGGAGGTGGGCGATGGAGCCCCAATCCATCTCCCGCAGGAGCCCAGTGACGGGAGCATCGGTTGCCCACTTCTCGGCTCCGAGCACACTCAGGAAGATGGATTGGTTGGCCAACTCACCGAAGGAGGCAAAGCATGCCGTTAAGAGCCTGTGCATCACTTGGCTGCTCATATGCAAAGTTTGATGAAAGAGGTTTTTCTGGGAGCGATGAATTAGGGCTCCGCTGTGAAATTAGATTTCTGGTGAAAACCTTGTAAGGTTTAGAAGTAACATTGTTTTCTTCGCCTTTCGCCGCCTTCGCCAACGATAATTATGGATAAAAGAAATTATGTTATGAATTCAATGACGAATGATAAAGTTGGATCTCAGATTAGTCGTCAAACATGAAAAAACAATTGCTTCAAGCCGCTTTTAATGGCAGTGTTAGGTCTGAACTTTTATCAACACAAAACTGGTGTAGCATATACAATAAAATAGTTCCTATTAGCAAAGTCTGAATGAAATCATGCATTTCAACACAACAGAAAAGGCAGGAGTTGTTTTTTTTTTTGCAATTCTACAGGGTAAGTGAGTTGAGATGGCTCAGTTAAATAGATGGGATAAGTATGGTATAATTAGTGATAACCTGGCAATTGTCTGTCATTCTAAACGATGCAGTGCTAGGGTTGTGAATGAGGGGGAACAGAACAAACAAACAAATGGAGAGCATATGATATATTTCCCTCTGATGAAATAAATCTTGTGGAAAAATGGTCTCATCTTCACAAACAGTCCAAATTGGCCGGTACTTCAACCTGATACACTAAGGATCTCGCCTCCTCCCCTCTGTGACCCAAACCTAAAACAACCGCATGAACATTGACAAATTTGACAAAGGGATTTTGCTCAAAAAACACAGCCTCTATTTGGTCAGCCAAGCGGCAAATATGTCGGATGATATGGTTTATTAGGCAATCCATTTCTCCACAATAGTGGGGCCATCTGCAAAGGTTAGCGTGCATAAGGTTTGTATGGCAAATTCTATCTAATCTGCCTTCCAAGGGCTGCCGCAAAAACTCAGTGGCACATTTTTCATGTACGTACGATTTGGAATGCAAATAGAATAGCTGATGAAAGAGGTGACCTTCTAAGTGCAGAGCAGTGGGGGCTTCGTGGAATATGCAGAGGCAGAATAGAAGAGAAAAGAATGAGTTACTGCCACTGCCACCTCAGCTGCATTGTAATATACGACTGTGGCTCAGATACAAGTGAACCTGGCCTCAAGAACATCTAGGTTAATCTCTGAGGATGGCACATCATGTACTCAATGGAAGAAAAAAAAAAAATCTGGCTCGCAGAATTATATGACGCCTGCAAAATATCTCCAAAACAATAGTATATGTATAACCATATACAGTAGATATTATTATATTATATATATATATATGATATATACATTTATAGTTTTAAAGTTTATATATATAAAAGGCATAGCATAACTTGCATTGACTATTACCTTGCTTTTATGCTACCATGGTGTATTTAGCGTAATAAATATCAGTATGCATGGTACATTAAGAGTTTGATGCAGCTGATAGATGTCCAAACATCCTCAAAATTAAACTCAGTATGAAAGTTGGAACAAGATATTCCAAGATATAAAGATGAGACTATATGTCAATAGTATAGTGTATGGCCTCCTTTGTCATATGTAGTGTAAAGCTTGAACACATAGACAAATGGGTGAGGTGTACCATGGTCATTCAGCCGTGCATGTCTCATCTGTAGCCAGCTTTGGCAGAGTAGTCATCTTCATTCCCTTTGTCCTTACTGCAGTAGGTAATCTATCAGCCTCGAGACGTGCAGGAGAGTCCGGCTGGCCTACTCACTCTCCCATTTGAATTGAGAACCCAGTCTTCGCTTTACCCATGGTCCCAGTTAGACCAAGCTGCAATTGAGAATGAGTGAGCTGTCCTTGATTCGTATTACTGTCCCAGTATGATTGAGCTTCTTTGGTATCGCCAGAGAATGGAGAGAAAATTGAGCACTTGACTTTGCAGGGTTGAAATCCCACCACTGCATGTATGCATTTTCTCAGGATTTTTCACAGGGACATGCTTGAGGTACATTCTTTATGTTGTGTTCAATGAGACAGAAGCAAAAGGGTGTTTGGTTTGGTATTTGGTGGTAATCACAAACCTATTTGTTGTTTTCAGTTTTGAAGAAACCAATTACAATTGATTGACACCAACATTATTTAAATCACATGAGCAATAACATTAGAAATCCAATAGTTTCATCTTTGATGGGACTTTCTTATCTAGAACTGCAATTTTCCATGCAGTATATGGATTCAAATTATTATACTGTAGAATAATAATGTACTCCTAATTTGAGTGGTTGTAGTACTAAAAGATGTACTACAACTCCAATTGCAGTACACATAATTTGACATCCCATAATATAGCAATCCACAACAAGAGAAGAATAAACACGTGTGTATGCCAGTTTCTCCCTGTTGCCCAGAAAGGTTAAGAAAGTAGGCTATTGCAGCACAGCAGGTAACCTCACGCTGTGTGAGCCAAGAGAGTGGTTTACTGTTGATGATTAAATCAATAGAGATTTGACACAGACTTGTGGGAACATGCCTGTCTTATTTCAGCTAGTTCCTTCCCTCATGGTTGGCTGGGAGGAATTCATCACCTGACTGGTCTCTGTCACCTGATGGAGATGGGCCTTTAGCCCTGGCTTGATAGAGGGAGCCGATTATGATGCATGTCGATCGTTCTAGCAAATATTGACATGGAAACACCGAGAGAACAAGCCCACGGCTCATAGCCCTTTCTTCCCATACTGACTGCACCACTCCCCAACTCTGTACCGCACAGACACTAACACACACCTACACAGACATTAACACACATATACATGTACACACACACACATGCATGCACGCACGCACACACACACACAATAAAGCCCACACACCAATCATCCCAATCGATTGTGTCTCACCAGCCTCCCATAGTAGACCAGTTCCATTTGCTATTAGTGATCTGGAGGGGGGGGGGGGTGATGGGTTACTCATGTTTATTTACTTAAGGTTGGAGGAAGAGGCCATTTCCCCTGCCACGGTGCGCTAATACCGCCTCTTAACCAGATCGCTTCCTCCTGTCCTCCTACATCTACACACACTCATGCATACTCCCTCTGCACCTGTCCCGAGAAACCCAGAGGGGTAATGATGAAAACAAACATTGTTTGCCGTGAGAAGAAAGCAATGGGGGTCTACAAGGACTGCGAAGACAGTGGAGACAGACCAGGGGAGTGAGAATGAAAAGAGGGGATGGAGGAGGTGTGGAGGAAAGGGGGAGGGGGACTAATGACAGGTGTGTCTGTAAATTCTTCATCCTGTATAGGCTGGTAGGAAAAGCGCTTGGCAGGGCACTCAACCGTGACTTTACAACTAATCCTGTTTGTAAGTTATTATTTATCTTCAGCAAAGTTTGTCAAACTCAGGCTTTGATTTCTCCCCCTGAGTTCCCTCTCGTGGCCCGCTCCCGCACATGCTCCCCACATAATTTATGACTGCCTCTGGTCCTGATGACAGATTATTAAAAGTAGAATTAGTTTTTTGCTGGGGATTTTTCCTGTGGGAATTGGGAAGGCAGGGCTCTCAGAGGAAGGTCTCTGACGAGGTCTCCATTACTAATAGAGGCGGATTTTTTTCCTTCCCTGTGTGATGGCGGAGTGAGAAGACTAATGATTTGAATTTACTGTGGCAGCCGTCACGTGGTCTGCAAGCCAGCATCAGAGGAGAGGAGAGGTTAAGTTCTTCCCTGTGGAGAGGTTTATTGGATTGTTTAGCACCAGAAGGATAATGTTTTTGTCATAGACTGCTGGTGCTTCTGCTACTATGCTAGAGGGAGGCCGGTAGCAAATCCTCTGTGTGTGTGTGTGTGTGTGTGTGTGTGTGTGTGAAAATAAGACTGAAAGTTAGAGAAAATGGGACAAGGAAAATGGAGGGATGTAGTTGTGGGAGGTATGGAAAATAAGAGGAGGCAACAGGGAGAGGATAATACTTATTATTATAAAACGGTTGCAGTAGTTAATAGGTGTGGACAGGATGTTGGGCAATGAGCTTGCCTGCACCCAGCAGACACACAAGCCGATACAAACACCACTCCTCTCTCTTTCTCTGAACTCTCCCATCCTCCTCTATCAGCAACTCTTCCTTTCACTGCACCAATTCTATACTTTTCCTCCTTCTCTGCTGACACACAAAGAGGATGTAGGCTTTCCCTTCTCCCCTGTTCACCTGATGGCCGTTTGGAGCCTGTTCCCCCAGCGTGTGTCTGCAGCCTGGGAAGCAGAGGGGAGTCTCAGCACAGCTGAGAGGCTCGGCTTAATCTTATGCATCATTAAGCACTCAGCGGCACGCCGCAGCTCCTCATATACATCATCCACGCTTAATAAACATAATGATGACATAAGATGTAATTCCAGATGAATTTTCATTTTATAGGGAAATGGAGAATTCCTGTAGAAAGGAGGGGAAAAAGAAAAGAAGAACGAAAGAGGGAGAGAAAAAGTAAATTATCTGGGAAGCACAGAATAAATGATGTTTTTTCTCTACAAGATGGATTGTGGGGTTCTGGGGGCACTTGAAGTGGGAAAGGAGTGTTGGATGGAGGGAGATTGGGGGTGGGTAAGGTGAGGGGGCAGAGGTTTGCAGTGGTGGTGGCCTGAGAATGGAGGGGTGGCAAGGGGGATAAGGGGTTCGGGGGGAGAGAAAAATGTTGGTCATTCCAAGTGTTTTAATCGCAGGGCTTGATGGACAGGCTGAGAGGACCTGAGGTGCGGCCATCCATCATAGCCAGGCTAGAATGGTAGAGCAAGGGGTAGAGTTTCAGAGGGGGCTTTCAGACTGCGGGGGGAAATGGGATTCTGATGAAAGTGTGAGGGGAAGGCGGCTGTACACACAGTAAAGGCCAATGAGGGCCAATGAGATTAGAACTGGTCTTCTATGTTGGAAATGGGAGTAGAGCAGAGGAAGAGGATATTTGAGGGGCCATCTTAATATCGCTGCTGTCGTATAAGAGTCCGTCCACTCTAGTTTTGGTGATTTTCATGTTTTTACTTGGATTTAAGGTTTCCATTCCCCTTTATGGGTTGAGCAAGTTTCATGACCCCAAGGCCATGAAATCCCTTCAATCCATTTGTTTTGGCATGTTTTTTGTTTATGTGTTTGCTGAGCATCATATGAGTCACAGCAGTAGTTTATGGTGACGGTGGGGTGCCTGTCATGTTGAACATGAGCTGTGGTCACCAGGGACCCTGACACAATCCCTCTGATGCACTTTTCCTGAACTCAGCCCTAACCCAGACATATCCGCCTACAGACACCATACCACAACCCAGACACCCATCCAACAAACTAACCAGCCGGCCAGGCTGAAAAAAATAGAAGAGAGGACATGATGAATAGTGAAATAGTTTTTTTTTAAATGATCATGTCTCCTACATTCCAATGGAAATATAGTGTATGACCCTACTCCTCCTTATCAGTGACTTCTGGCACAGGTGAGGTAAAACCTTTGAAAACCGATCTACAAATCAAAGTGTAATTATGACTGTTTTGAGGGGGTAGAACGCACGAATAAAAGGGCTGCCCAAAGATTTACTATTAAATATTTGATGTTATTTTGCCTTCCCCTTTTTTCCAGTTTTTACTGACACTTTGGAAATGAGAAACTATTTAGCTCTTGCCAGTGAAGCCAGTTTTGTCAAGGGAATGCTGCATCCCATGCATGCTTCCAGCTGGACCTCTTCCCAGACTGCCATGCCTGGTTAATGTGGCCATTCTGCGCCTTCAGAATGAGAATTCATGGTTTATATTAAACAAACAAACACACAAACAAGCAAACAATGACACGGACTGACCTTGCATGAACTGAGAGTACTATAATTAGTCCTCCAAACCGGTTAGGCTTTAATGTATACAAACTGGTTATGGACATTTAACATTACGCCCACTTACTTTAGAAGATGAATCTCATTTTGAGACATATGCTCTTCAGGTATTGCAGATCTGCTGGACGTATGACTGGCCGCGGGTTTGGCTATGCAGTCTTCTCTTAAGTGATATTGTTGGAGATATTAATGGAGCCTCCCACCCTCTCCTCTGGTGGCCTGCGCTGCACAGAGGCATTTCTGGATTCAAACCTCAGCATGTTCAAGGCCAGTGGAGCATGCCCAGCAGTATGCCAAGGTGAGATGGCTGCCAAGGGTCCCAGTAAAAGGAACTCCATCCTCTGCTCTACCCTGTTATGCCCAACACAAAATGATGCAACGTAATACAATGCCATATAAAACAACACAACGCGCAGAAAAAAGCAGAGAGCAGCCAAGCAAAATGGAATACAACACCTTGTAACACAACAGGGGAGAGCATAACGTCACAGAACAAAACACAACACAATGCATAAAAGCAATCAGCTCTACACAATGCAACACAACAATTACGTATCATTAACTATCAGTGAAGAGTCCCTTTCATTCACAGCATTTCAGCCTTTGAAAGACTAACAATGTACACATCAGTGATTAGCCTTGGCTATAGCAGGCGGCCATTTCATCTGTCACTTTCTCTGTCCTATGGTTTCTATACACTTCTCCCACCCGTTGTCTGTCTGTGTATAGCTCACAGATAATGTCTTCATCAGTGATGTACTCACAGTGCTCTGTTTGCGTTGAGTTACAGGCCAGACTCCCTTTCCCTCTCGCGCAGCCCAGGCCGCTCCTGGCACCAAGCGCAGATTACATCTTGTTTCCCAAACTACTAAAAGTGTCAGAGGCTGTCTGGCATTGCTTTTATATAGTGTTATTAATGGCAGTGAGCACCCACCGCCCTAGCCTTTGTGTATGTGTGCTTGTGTGCATGTGTCTAATTAAAGGATCACTGCTTACAGAAGCAGAGAATGGATTTGCAAGATAGGAAATAATAATTGCAAATATTATCATTATTACTTTCACGGCTTATAGAGAAATGACATGAGGTTGGAAGTCCGTATTCGAAATGCACATTGTGAATTCACTCAATGGTTCGTAATGAGTTGCTGTTAAAACCATGAGGGCCGGCCTTTACTGTTATATAACCTCTGATCAATGCCTTTTAATACATCACTGCATCTGAATAAAAGTAAGCTTGTGAATTATCTCTGTGGAACATTGCACTCACTACTTAACTATTGAGGCACTAAGATTAGATCAATACATTAAATTCTCCATCTAACAGGCTATTCATAGGAGAATCAGTGATAGAAAACCTCTTTAAAGCTTTGTTTCCATCCACCTGTGAATGTTAGAGGACTACACCGGCTTTTTGGGAAATTGGCCCGTTGGACTACACCGACTTTTTGGGAAATTGGCCCGTTGGTCAATTTATCCTTGATGTGATGAGAGGACTGGCAGAAAAAAACACCAACTCTGGATTACTAAAAGGTCTATCTTCTTACGTTAGATAATGCTAGCTGCCTGCAGGCACTTAATGTACTGTATGCTAATGTGTTTCGTGTATAGTGTTAGCATACAGTGTTAGCAACACCAGAGAGACAAGAGATGATGTTGGTGGTACTCCTATCGTAACATGTGTCAAGAAATAAAATGGGAATTAAGTGTTTTTCCATCAGCTGGTTTGGAGTGAATAAATAGGCTCCCTGGACATGGAACTACATAAAAAGCTAATATTACATGCTGTCTGAAGATTAAAACAAAAGGCAGCACTTGACAATTTTTCTTATGCGTGAACTAATGGCCATACAATCACAATGGGTGCCTTATACATGGGAGCAGCAGTGAATAGTCCTTGGCCACAACATTTCAGAATGTCCAAAGCCACTTTTGAACTATCATGTGAAGGGATTGAACCAAATATCTGGCCTTTTCAAGCCTTATTAGTTATTCAGCAAATGTGTTTCCATGTCTACTGATTGCATGAATTCTTCATTGACAAGGAACTTTTTACGCCTCAAACAAGCGCAAAGACGTTTTTGCAATATTGAAAAGTTTATGAAGTCTTATTGAAATGTGTCATTTTCATTCAGACTTTCTAATGAATTCATCACACACAAAAATCCTTGAATGGAAACCCATGTTATGACACCATAGCTTTCTTGTCATTCATCAACCATTACATATGGGACAATTTGCTGGCCACTTATTAATCCAGGTCCTAGCCTTTGGTGACGCCTAGTTTATTGAAAAGTTGCAATGAATGAATTTGAAATCAGTCTTGTTTAGGGTCTGGGAACTTAGACCCATTGTATAGCCAAGCCTTTTCTCAGACAGCTGTGGCTTGGCTTGCTCTCAGCTCCCCCTGTCTTAACCTGAAGAATTATGTGCTCAGATAATTAGCTCTTATAGGTACACTCTCCATTTCTCCACTCCACTGGGCACATCATCTTCCTCGCCTCTTTATTGTTTGGTTTGCTTTGTCAGATCGATGTCTTGCTACTGCGTAACCAGCACTCATATCTCAGGCTGCATAAATCACAACAAGGTTTCTGTCGCTCGGGAGAGTGGTGTGGCTTTGTTACACACATACACAAAACCCATGTCCACACACACACACACTCACAAACACACACACACACACACACACACGTATAAAAGGGGGTGGACCACTTTATGTTCCACGCACAACACACTCACCTCTCTCCTTGCTACTCCTGCCCTTTCCTTTCCTTTCCTTTATTTTCCTTTCCTTTCCTTTCCTTTCCTTTCCTTTCCTTTCCTTCACACTGCTTTCCTTCCCCTACTCCTTTCTCTCCTCTCTCCTCACTCCTATCCTTCTTTTCTCCCTGCATCCCCTGCACTGCTGAGTGACCACTGAAGAGGAACCCATCAGATTATCCTCTACCCGGTAGCTGAGGGTAGGGTGGGTGTTGCAGGATCGAGGGAGGGTAGGAGTCTGTATCACGGCTTCTGATTGCAGCGCCACCCTTGTAATGAATTCTAAAAATGCAAATGGCCCTCCCCATGTAAAAGTTGACATTGTCTCCTGTGATCAATTTTATGCTGAGGTAAGAGACAATTTAGATGCGAATTACAAGCAGGCTCTTTGTCACTCCTCAGTTCCATTTACATCCTTAATTAGCTGATTCCCCCGCTTCCATTAGAGAGAGAGAGAGAGAGAGAGAGAGAGAGAGAGAGACAGAAAAACAACAAGGAGACAGGGAGTCAAAGAGATAAAGACAGGGACAATGACATAGACAGAGAAAGAGACATAAAGTACAAAGCTCTTCAGCAGACACAAAGACACACATACACTGTGTAAATATTGTATACACACACACACACACACACACACACACACACACACGTTCATCCAGCTTCACACAAAGGTACATAAGCCTTGATTATGGTGCAGGAAATGAGCCAGAAACACCATCCCATGCGTTAGGACCTCAGGGTTGATCAGCATCCCTGGGTCTATGTCTCTGTTAATGTCATCCTTAACAGCAAACTAAACACTGGAGGTTTGTAGACATTAGCCATGCCTGCTAAAATACTCATTTACCAAGCCTCCTCATCACGCGAAGCTCCCCTGCTTTGAATGACAGGCCTAAACATGCCATTCTATTAGGAGGCTTATTCAATAGAGCAATGTTCAGTCATTCGTGTCCCTCCCAAGTGCAAGGCTTGTCTTCGAGACCCCACAAAGAATATGCTCAATGTGAGGTCATATATTACAGTTTACAATGTGTGCTTAGTCTCCATGACAGTAGACAGTCACTCAAAGCATCACATCAAGGCCCGGATTGGCAGACACGTCGGTTTCTAATGATGTAAGCCGATGCTCGGTGTGAATATTCATGTCTGGTCCAAAGGGTGATAATGTTCTGATTTCATGCTACAGAGTATGCCTTGCTGTCTGATTTTGTTATGCTCTCTCTCTTTAATGTATACATTTGAACAGTGGGAAGTAATAGAGCATGTAGCAGCTTTACAATGCAAGGGATCTGTGGGTGGCCAACTCATTCTGCCAGCTGACTGTCCCTAAATATGGTCTGCCAAATATAGATGGGGTACGTGTGAATAAAGTGACAGAGCACTTATGTGTAGTTCAGTCGTGGATTTATCGCAAAGGGCTTGTGAAGAGTATTGCGTCGCGTGTACACCCTAATACCTAAGGGTGTACCTAATAATGTTTAGTAAAGATTGATATATCCATAGCACACATTTTGTTTCAGCCTGATTGTCTTCTTTTTTTGTTTAACTGCATCACCACTTGAAAAGGGTTTCCCGCAAAGCAAATTACCATAACTGGGGAAGAAAACCTCGTTGGCGGATGCACATTCAGAAACTCAAGGCCTGCTCCCTTGCCAAATTTTTAGTCAGAGGTCATTAGTTTTGTCTGGAATGTGTCGCGTCCCGCTGCAAAGGGGTAAATGAAAAGCAACTTGTTTGCTATTTACTGTATACACAATTGATCAGTGGAACAATGACACAATTGACCGCCCACTTGACCTCACCTCATAGCCGCAGCGAATCAGAGGGCTCTCATTTTTTTAGTCCCATATCTAAGTGGTTGATGAATGTCGCCTTCTCTCTAATAGGGCTGTGGATGGGAATGTTTGGGGAAAAAAAGGACTTTGTTTATGCTGGTGGCTCATTGTGCGTGGCTCTCTAATTGATTCGGATGACCAGTGCGTCAAAATAATACATTTCATTCATTGTTTCTAATAGATTGTCTCCTTCCCATCAAGGAGTGTTGGAAGTCTTCTTTTGTGTTATTTTGTAAGCTTACGGTTGACAGCATAGCATTTCCTTCTTTCAATGTTGTTTTCGTTTTCTTTCCTTGGGTACCAGTCACATTAAGGCACAGAAAAACACACATCTGACTTTCACACCAGGAAACACTGGCGTTACACGCATCAATCATGTGAAATATTTCCTCACGTGTTGCTTTAATGTACCATTTTAAATACAAAATCCACGGTTCGTGCTACCGCCTGCCTCTCAAAGTGTAGGTATATGTTCTTCATCCACTGTATCCATGTGTATGAACAGAGAAGCATGGCAGTCATGAGAGAGGATGCATTGTCTGTCTTTCGCTGTCATTAGGGGGTGTCTGGAGGATGATGTGGAAGCAGTATGGGGTCTGGAGGAAGTATTTATGACCCTGTAGGAAACTCGTTGGGCTGCGGCGATCGCAGGGAGATAATGGGAGGGAATGGGATGCAGCGAGGTGTTCTGACGGCACCAACCAGACAAGAGAACAGCCAGGATAAATCAATGTTGGTCATTTTCTCTCCCCCACTATCACCCCCTACCTCACCCCACCCCCCCAAGTCATTTACACATTCCATCATTAATGTAACCCCAACAATTCTGAATGAAACAACAGATTTGTGTGAAAATGGAAAAGGGAATTTTATGTACATTTGAGTAAAGCTAAATGTTTTTACTTGAACAGTTTGACGTAAAATGGCAGTGTAGGAATGCTAATTTGATTTAATTCTGACACCGCCGCTTGAATGACTTTTCTGGTGACATTGGGAGGCATACAAACAAGACTTCACCTCATTAAACAGGAACAAACTGAGGGGAAATTACACTTAGTTATGGAAATGGATTTTGAGCATGCAAAGCATTACTTGCACTGACTTTAAGCTGAAATATGAAAAACAGTGCTGTGTAGCTTAGCTGGGATGCCAATCCCATTAAAGGGAGTGAGGATCAAGGTACAATCTAACCTCTGATGATCAAAAGAGACAACTCATTAGAGAAGTATATTGACCTTAAAGAGGACTTAATTTAATAAAGGACTACCTCCAAAGGTAGGAGTGTATTTATGGTTGCTCAACTGCAATGCGCACCATATTACACGCACAGCTAAAATAGACAGATGAAACTATTGCAGTGACTCATGAGTTTAAGAGCCCTACTATTTAGTCAGGTGAGTCGCAAGAGATGCCTTTATACTAAATACTCTTAGAGGATATAAAAAGTGTCTATTTCTGTGGGACAAAGTAAAGTTGCTTGAAAAACCAACAAAAAAAAAACCAATTTATTGAGTTTACAAACATAGGATCTAACTTAAAATACTGATGTACTGGTTCAAATGGACTGAATGACTTCAACCAGACATTCTTTATAAACAAGGTCCATTTGAACATGATAACTTATCAATGTTGTACATTTTATATTGTACAAATGGTTTAAATGATGCAATTTCAGGTAAACGGCAAAATCCAAATTCCTCCCTCACCTCTAAAGGAATATTTTGGCTATTTTCATCCTCCAGCTTGTTTTGTTTTTCAAGGTACTTAAAGGTGACATTGAACAGGACGTGTGTTTATCTATTGTCTACACGCTAATCTGTTTGCATTACCGCTTGTATTTCAATGGTCCCATTATGTATTAGAAAAGCAATTAACAGTTCATTAAACTTCGAAGGTGTTAATACAAGTCATAAGACTAAGCCATCTGTCGGATTCTCTCCCAAGCCCGATTTTGATACCATCCACTAAACAACGTTTCCAACCAATTAAGGTTAGACTTGGTAATTTACCTTTGAAAATAGGACATCTTCTGCTGGTTGTCTAATAATAGGGATACATATGGTGAGTGTTTGGAGTCTGATAATGAGAGAGCTGGCCTCCTTAATTTGTCTTATAAATATTAGGGAGGGAGGCAGATTGCGGCCTCAGGACTTAACATATGTCTGCACTCAACTTCCATACCATGCTTTAAATCTGACTAAAGACAGAAAAGATAGAGAATGCGATATCCGGAACAATACAAGTCTGCGGTATAATCCCCAGCCTAATATTACATTAAAAAGTCAGGCATTGTATCAACAGCTTGAATGATGGACCCACCTACTCATTTGCTATTTGTTGACTACAAAATCTTGCACTTCGTCTCATCCGTGAACACAACAAATGAACGGGGTGAACATGATTCAATTCATCATGTTTCTTGAGGATTTAGTGAGATTTGCTCTCATTAGTGGCTCATCTGTCAGGGAGTCACTCTGATCCTGGAGAGAAAAAACTGCTTCTCCTCACTTAATTGGGAGCCACACACGCAGTGAAAGAGATGCAGCCGCTATGTCAACCTTTTACATCCCAAATTCATCTTCCAAAATCAATCCGTCAACATCCTAATTGGCCCTCACTTTATGATTGCTGTGTTGGCTCACTCTGGGAGGATCTAAAGCTAAATGGAGTCATAAGCTCAACAGATAAAATGTTGAAATATGTGATGCTTAGCAATCATCCGTTTATATAAATCTTAAACTGTAAGATAGGGATTAGATGAATGTGTCTGGGGATGTTCAAAGAGGGGGAGACTGCTTCTGAGCCTTTCAGAGTATGAAAGTTCAGCATCGTATTGAGATCCTATGTGGTTTGGTAAATTAGAAATGGTGGATTATTAAGTAATAGTTTGACAGTTTGCCCACTAAATGCTCCAAAGAATGAAGCATCTGTATCACTGACACATAAAGTAATGTAAAAGCAAGAGAAAAACAATGTAAAACAGGCAGCATTCAGCATAGCCCGAGTGGGTATTGACATATTATCCATTGAGCTGGCAACAGAATGGCTCTCATTAGTCTCCTGTGAGTTGGTAATGGCAGATCACCTCTTAGGGCCACAGAATTGACAGGCTGTGGTCCCCCTCAACAGATATCTAAGAGCTCTTTATTGGCTTCCCCTCCAAACACCCTCCAACTAATGCAGCCCGATGGCCTGATTAACCTTGTTGATGCCTTGCGAAGCTGGAAAGGTATAACACAAAGTCCATTCACTCATTAGCAGCGCAAAAGAATTCAATTCTGCATGTTCTGAGGTTTAGAAAGATTTATTATTATTTTCATCTTTTTGCTAATAGTGCTGTCAAAAAATGTCACATTGAATAAATTGTATTATGTGGGTTCATGTGGAGCTTGTGGCATTAGTACGTTTTGGTGGAACGTTATCGCCTGAAATTCTTCATTCTAGAAAAAATACAGATTCAGCCAATCCAACATTTTCAATACATCTAAATCATGGGGGACAGGACAGCTATTGAATGCACCATTTTGTTTTTTGCCGGGAGAAAAGTTTTCTTTCTCCTCCTTAATGAACAGGTGTCTACATAACACAGCCCACCCCACAGATGGCAGTGTAATTAGCAGTCATTATGGTGGTCTTCAAGAAGACCAAGATCTGTGCGGCCGCACAGAGTGCCTAACCTCTTCACCCCCTGACAGGGCCCATGGGGGGCCACTGACACGTGTTGTTCTCCTGGAGAAGCCAAAGGTGGAGGTCCCCTTTCACGAGGTGTCATCCTGATGAGCTGGAAACCCTAAGACGTGTGTTAAAGGATCACAATGTCAAGGGCCTCCCTCTGGTCACAATACCATAGGAACAATGGGCAGCAAAGTCTAGTGACTTGAACAAATGACATTTCTATTGTTTCAAAAAATTCTTTATGAATTTGGTTGTATAAAGAGATTAATTAATGATGTTTTATTGTTTCCAGGTAGTGTCCTCAAATTATTGCATTTCACTGCATGTCATCAAATGGTAGCAAAATGTATATTTATAACATCACATAATATACCATACGTATAATTCACACAGCAAAAACTTGAAAAAAATGATTACATTTTCCCTATAGTGTTGTGCGGTGAACACCAGACATATGCTTGTGTGACCTCACGTCGATCTGCCCTTTAAAACAACACAGCTTCCTCCTGCTGTACCATAGGTGGCTACGGATGTGGTTGCGGGGTCATTCCCTGTTCATGTCACTGTTCATGCCCGACTACCCTTCCGTTGTCGGGCCACTGGTGGGGGTGAGCAGGGGTTGCTGTCAGGGTGGGGGGTGCCAATAGGCTTGTAATTTCCCCTCACTTAGAAATGAATTCCATCTAATCTCATTCCACCATGTCAAATAGCAGTGCGACACGCTGTTTTATACTGTAACATTTGGTTATACTGAAGCAGCTGACTGCCTCTCGCTCCAGCCCGACACCCTCTGGATATTAAAACTCTGTGTAATATTTCAGTGGGATCGGATGTGGCTTAAACACAGTGCATTAGCTTGGCCCTGATAAATACTTCCACTAAGTTTGCAGTGTCTTACATTTCTTATCCAATAAACTTGGCTGGCACAGTCTATGGCTCTTTTACAGGCAGTCATGATTTACTATGATCTCCCCACATTAAGAATCAAGGCTGAATCTGCAGAAGGGGAAAATGACCCCTGGCTGTTTTTTAACCGTAAGACTCTCTCTCTCTCTCTCTCTCTCTCTCTCTCTCTCTCTCTCTATAGGCAAGGTGTTTAGTAATCTGTCATCATAATAAACTCCATTTCTTAGATGAATGGTTGTTTTGAACACAGAAAATATTGTAATAGTGATATGATTATCACATGTGGATGATGTCGATATCGTCTTTGGAAGATAACTTCAAGGTTTGGTAGCTTTGCAATGTATTTAATAGAAATGTAAGTAAAATAAAGAAAGTCATGGATGTAGTTGATTTGATAGACAAAAACTCTTGCATCAAAGTATTTGGAGTTAGGGCATGTTTTTTTTTCCCTCTAACCTTGAATGCATCTTGTTTTTCCAGGCCCATGCAACTCCTTCATTGTAACAGAATGAAGTAGCTCCTGGGAGGAGTTGAGATCCTGAGGTTGTTTGCAGGGGTAATGCATTATTCTGTTAAAGTAATGATCAGGCAGCATTAGAGGAATGTGAGATGTTCAGCTCCATTGCTACCTTCCCATCAGTGAGTCATTATTACAATATCGCTGCTCTTAAGAGGCGGACTGACTGGCTGACCAACTTTGAAATACACATTGAACCGCTTGCACCCCTGCACAAAATGGCCGATTGGCTCATTGCTTTCAATGATAAAATGAAGGAACTGACAGCAAGGAAAACATTGACACCTGCTGACGCAAAGCTGTTTGTCAACTGGAGTAACTGGAGACAATTCTGACAGAAAACTTTTAAAGGAATTGTTCAGTCATAAGAATATGTGTGTAGGCCATGTTTAAAATGCTAAAAAATAGCATTTGGCTTAGCTTTTGTTTGAACTAGAAATTTGTTTTAACTAGAAAACAATGGCCTGCTAAGATACTGTACATGAGTGAGTCCATATTCAGATGTACATTTACATTCTAGATGTCAATTGGATGGATAAAATAAAAAGCACTTTAAATTTAGAAACATGCATGCATTCATAATTGAAATAATGAGAGCTTTAACCTACACTATAATCAGTATAAAAGAAAAGAAAACTCAAAAGTTATAATGTTTTGTGGATTTCAATAACCATTCCTTATTTTGATCCTGCTGGGAGGGCCATTAAGAGAATGCTGCTCAACCAAAGTTAATCTACAAATGATTCTTAAATGTATAATTTACTGATGGTTGTGTGACCCCCCATGGAGAATGTGGTGACAGCTATTTAAGGACAGGGCTCATTTATAAACAGTTTGTGTCCATCATAACAATTTTTGACATGGCCAATGCCTAGAGTGCAATTTTCACAGTTATGATTACATGCTATTGATGACCAAGGATTGTAATTAAACATAAAAAAAACAATTTGTGCATTTAGAATTAATAGATTTCATAGAGCATCAAAACACTTGCAAAGTGGACAGCCACTTAGAAATTCATTTGTCCCATGTTAAGCTCATTTCCAGGAGATGAGGAAATGGAGAGTGTTTTTTCCCTTTCCGATAGGATTTAGGAAGCATGTAAGTGAGGTTTCCTTTGTTATTTACACCAGGGCCTGGGCCCCTAAGTTTATCCTGGCTCATATGGAGCAGGCTTAAGAGCCAATGGATCCCTGGAACAATGGCTCTTAGGGGAAACAAAATGACTCCTGTGTTTCATCTGTTGTTATGGTAAAAAGCGGTAGCTCTAAATGACCACTTCTATGCATATGTGGATTGGTGTTTGCCTTTGCTCTGGGAGGGAGCCAGTGGCTGATCCTTCTGTTCTCCATATGGCAGCATTGTGGTGAAAATGCTGGACAATTGTCCCTCCCAGGGAGAAGCCCCCGGGTCTCGCTGCTGGAAGAGAAACTGTTGGTTTCACTTTTTATTAAAACCCCCATAGGCAAGCAGACGGCCTGCAGGCACACACAGGCAGCCCTGCTCTTACACACATTCATGCAAATACACACAATATTTAACAAGCTGTACTGTAGAAGGAGCCAGAAATTATTGGTATCAAGAGGGGCAGTGGGGTTGTGAAGGGGGAAGACATTTTGAAAGAGAATAAGATGTTTGCAATCCATAGTGAATGGATCAGTGAGAGCTATTAAATATAGATGGGAACGCTGTTAGAAAATATTCCAATTTCTTGCTAGGTATTGCTTTAGCATCTCTATATCCAGCTAATCCAGTAAAGGAGAGATTTAAGTTAAATTCAATCAGTTCATAAGCCCACTGATATGAACCTTTCCTTTCCTCCCATGCACAGAAAATCAACAAAAAAAAACCCATCTCATCATCAACGCATCTCTGTCTTCATGTGATAAATCACTTTGTTTCATTTGCTCAATAGTTTATAAAAATGAATAATACAAACTGTACAACTACAAGTGATTGAGGCCCCTGATGGCAATACCCACAGGCTTTATTAGCTCACTTGACTAATTCGGAATGAATTTTAAAAAGTTCATTACTATATGTAAATGCACGGCCACGACGAAATCTGCTGGATCTGCAGATATGCTGATGATCCAGCGACAGACAGTGCAGCCCATGTTGTTTTATTTTAATGAACAATGCTGTCCCCGCAGACTGATAATGTGATTACCCATTCCTCCTCAGCAGTTGGGTTGTCTCTGCTTGCCGAAGTTGTCGTGTCCCCCCAGTCAGGCAGCTCTGTTTGCATGGCTGTCACATCGGCCACCCTTAATGGAGAAATTAATTACCACTGGTGTCATCTCTCACGACATAGGAGTCAATTTGATCATGTTAACTAAATGAAAGGACCACTTGATATACCCGTCCTTTGTAATCATACTTTAATGGAGAGGATTAAAATGCATTTAGGCTATTTAACAGTATTCATTAGATACAACTGCCATTATGTTATGTGAACTATTAATTGATTAAGGGTGTCATATTCTCACTCTGTAACCTTGATAAAAGTTTTGGAATTGAGATGTTGAACACCAAATTAAATATCATGATAGAATATATGGCAGACTTAAAACTAAAATGCAGTTAACAAAATACATAAACTAATATCTTTTTTATGTATTTTTTGTCTGTGTGTGTGTGTGGGGGAAAATTTTACTCTATAAAATTGACTTGACAATATTACACTAGGTGAAATGTGGCAATACGTTTTGTAGATTTGCAGAAGTCCTTAAGTTTCTTGTTCATGCTTCATTATAACTTACTGCTGACTTGCCTTTTAAAGGGAATCCCCTGCCTCTTGAAAACACAGATACACACTCATGCAGGCACACACACACACACACACACACACACACACACACACACACACACGCTCCAGAGCTGTCAAAGGACTTCTTTGTTCACTTCATCATTCATTTCTTTTTGTACCAAAGTTCACTCCTAAGTCTACCCTGGACTCTCTTTATTAGAGCCATCTGAATGTTGCTTTGTCGCTCCTCGCAGGTTCTTCATAGAGCTCAGACGAAGCTTAACTAATCACTCATAAATGTTGCTGAGTGGACAGCCACCACACACAGCAAAACAAATCACTTGCCACGAACACCCTAAGTGGCCTCAAGGTCAGAGCAGAGCCAGAATTTAGATTTTTAAGCATTTCGGGGAGAAAATGGCTATTCTATTTTTTTCGCTTTAAAACACACACACACATAAACACAGGCAGATGTATGCCTAAACACACATGCTAGCTTGCAGTATGTGTGCTGCATGCACACTTCTGAAGACTCCCCTCTGTCTGTTTCTCGCTCTCTTCAAAACGGTCCTCTCCTCTACTGTGCAGGTTTGTGAATTGTTAAACAGTAACAAAGCTGTTTTGCGCCCAGCAGATAAAAGACCTGTGTACCAGCGAGGTCGGCCACTCCATAAATATGTTGGCTCTTCTTATTACAAGCTGTGTCCATGACAAAGGACAAACAGCTGGAGAAAGAAATGCTACATGGCAGAAATGGACAAGAGCCATTTTCAGCCTGGCTGGTCAGACACCAGCCCCAGAGCTGTCCCTGCAAAGGCTGTTTACTTGACCCACAGGAGAGAGAGAGAGTTGACACAGTAAGCCCCAAGCGCTCTCACTCTCTCTCTCTCTCTCCCTTTCTCTTTCACACACATTTTCATTCTCTCTCTCTCTCTCTCTCTCTCTCTCTCTCTCTCTCTCTCTCTCTCTGTCTCTCGCTCTCTCTCTCTCTCCGATGACAAAGATAAAGTCTTGGAACAATATCCCCAATGCTGAGGAAGGGTCATCAATTACCCTATGATACTCTTCATTACCTTCCACCTGTTTCATCCACCACCTCCTCTCGATGCACTGCCTGGTTGCACAATGCTAGTCATATCATGAAAGAAAGTTTAAAAGAACGTACAGTGGCATGTTTAGATATGCAACTGGAGATTATTGTTTTAATAAAATCTCTGATTGTGAGAATAAAATGCCTGTTTGCACGAACACCTGAAAAATAAACGTTTGTTTTGGTGAGAGATAGATCAGACCAATCACACAATTATTATGCAATGCACGAGATGATAATGACAAAGCACTGGAGACTGGAACACATTATTATTTTTGATGAACTACAATCTTACACTCCAAGTTCTTTTTCTGGTTGTTTTTCATCTTCCTCTGTGATTTCTGGTATTAGGCTGTTCTCAAAATTAGATAATTTCTGGTAGTTATGAACCTTAATAAAGAGGATTCATTTCTGAAAGCAAAGAAATTAAATCAGTCAGTATGTGCATTGTAACAATGATACATGTGGTGGATGTTAGTGGATGTTATTCAACCAGACCGCCTTGAAACCACGTCACAGCTATCTTGAGGATCAGAGATGAATTAAAATAAACTACAAAAAGCAGCATCAGACTGCCACAGAAGTATTGCAATTTTAAGTATTCTTTTTCACAGCTTGCCTTCACAGCTATCTTTGTTTTACAACTATGTTAATTAATACTGAGGGAAATATCATGTATGGCCAGTTCATTAACCCACTGCTTTCATTTTCCATACTTTCATTACCTAAATCTGGAGGATCAGCATGAATGAAAGTTGTATTTTTCCCCTTTCCTATTCTTTTTAAATACATACTTAGCCTTATGGGATTTTTAATTAAGCCTTAGTACCAACAGACCTCTTCAACATAAAAATCATCTACCAGTACCGAAGAGATGCATCTTGGATTTTAATGATGTGATTTTAAATGACTATAATTAAAGACAGATATACAATATGAAAGTGTTTTTTTGGCCCAACAGTTAGTGCTGATGACTCGGTAAGATTTTTGTTCAGGCACCTTGACAGCTCCCTGTACAAGGGAGGACCCCTGCTGGAGGCATCTTTTGTCTGGGTGAGTATTCTTTTGCCAGATTATTTATTCATGCAAACTATGAGATTTCTTATCGGGGGTGGCCCTCTGTGCTTGTTCTCTGTCAGGCTGCGTATGGTGCTGAGGAGATGGTTTATTTGTTTGTTCAGTTGATTTGGCCGCACTGCTTTTCATTTTGTTTCCATGATGCTCATCAGAGCAGTGCTCTTCAGGGATTTGAGCTGCTCCTGCTCTGAGGTCGCAAATATACTGAGATGTTTACTAACTTTTAAAATTCTTATAAATGCTAACTCATTGTTCAGTTTGATCTTTGTAAACATCAAAGAGTTTGGTTTCATTTCATAAATAAACTTGCTCATTCAATAGATAGAAATTAATCTCTTTATATCAGATACACAGTAATTCAGAATTACATGCAATAATATTCATCAATACATGAATCTAATGATAAAGAGTATCACTCCTACAGCCCAGTGCAGTAGAATGAGCTGTATTATCTGAGATAGACTGTCAATTCAAAGATGTCCTCCCTCTTGTACCAATATCCAAGCAAGTTTGACAACTTTATTAAAAGAGCAGAACTGTTATATTTATATTTTTATTTAACATTTTTTATATATAGCTTTATATTTAAATGCATTAAATTACTTTACATGAACTCTGATGATGGCTTATACTTATGCTTCTCCTTCTTCTACTGTGCATGTCACTGGTATCTCTTTCAAAAGGGCTCATACAAAATGAATTAAGGGGTATGTTTGAAGGAAACCTAATTCCCAGGGGAGGAGGATTTGTCGAGGTGTATTTAAGAAGCATAGCTTGTAATTTATCAGCTTCTATTTTTTTGTAATTAAATACCACCTGAATATTTAACACCATTGTGTGGGTCTGAAGCAAAATGAGTGCAATGTCATTTGGACTATCAAGTGACTATTGTCTCACAAAATGAGATATTAACTGAATTGAAAACCATCCCCAGTCGCATTCGATAATTTATTTGCATAATTAGGTCTTAATTTTAATTCACTATGCAAATATATGCCCCTTTTAAATTGCATTTAAATGTGAACTGGATCCACTGTCAGGCCTAATGTGAATGTATTTAATTTCATTATCTGGAAAGCATGAGAAATTGTTCAGGGCTAAATGGTAGAACAGGAACAGTAGTGATGATTTAACAATAGTTGAAATAAAATACTATAATATTTTACAACATTTTGGTCATGTTGAAGAGAAACGGTTCCCTCCTACAAGACTCTTGTTTTCACAGCGTCCCAGCACAAGTTTGTGTTGAAACCAGGGAGAATTATACAGTATCTATTTCTATTTGGATGTCCCTTCCATTCTAGGGAGTGTTATCTCTTGTTTCACTTTTTAAAAAAGGAGTTGTGCTTTGAAGGCATGTATTGCCATCTATTATTCCGTATAATCAAATGGGGGCAGGGACAGGGCAACTGAGAGAGACTGAGCCTCCGGTCCAGTCCAATGGTGGCCTTTGTGGACGGAGGGAATACAAACTCCAAGACAGGACAAAGTCAGAGGAAATTGACCTGCTTGATCCTTTCCCTGAGAGGGAGGCGGTTCTCCTCCTTTCATCTTTTCCCAAGGGCCCAGATCTTTGGGCTACACTTAACAAACAAAATACTGTCTGGGCCTAACTCAGGGTTGTGGTTGTCTTCGAAGCTGGGAGATGCTGATACCCAGGGTGGCTGTGGGCTGGTAAGGAGGAGGGGGGGGTAACCTGAGACAGTCAGGCCTCTGGGGCAGGGAAGTAGCCAAAAGGGACAAATTAGCTTTAGACAATAGGGGACCTTTTCCACCAGGGGGATAATTAAACGTTTCTTCATCAAAGCTGAGACAGTTTGCAAGCTGCTAATTTTGTAATTCTATCATGTTTGCCCCTGAGATATGCTTTCTGTATTTTGTCCACCCCCCACACCCCTCAACCCCCTTCCTCAATGCATTGCCATTGCCATTAATTTAGATTCTGTTTGATTACTCAGTTGGGGGTGTTAATTATACAGAGTTAGCCCTGGTCTAATTGAGCTCAGTGGAAACAGAGGGTCCATTGGAGTGCCAACATGTATGCTCCATGCATACCACACAAAGAGCTTTGTTTTCCATTCTTACTCAACATGAGAACCACTCAACAGCAGATGCTTGTTGTGATGTCACAGACCCTTTTACAATTGTTGCAGGTCATGTTCATAAGATAACTGTTATGTGTCTGTCATTTCTGACCAAGTACTGTAGATAAGACTAAGGACCTACTTTACCTTAAGCAAGCTAAAGTATGGAGGCTACATTATCAAGTAACATGAACAAAAAATGTCAAAAGTTATATACTGCTTCTGTAAGACTGAAACTGGCTTTGCTTGTGTGTGTGTGTGTGTGTGTGTGTATGTGTGTGTTTATGTTGTGTAGTACATGCCCGAATGGGGGCAATGCATAATGTGCATGCTTCTGAATGTGTGTATGGGTAAAAGACATTGTGTGACAGGTCTTTTTCCCTGGCCACTGAGCTGTGGACCACAGGGTTTGTTGTGTGCGTTGGATCACAAGGAGGAAGCTGAATGATGTTGCCCCAGCTCTCTGAAGGAGGGCTATGCTTGGCTGGCTCCAGAACAGCCTTAACAGGATATCACAGAAGAAACTGTGGCTTTTGTCCAGCTCTCCTTTAAAAAAAAGCTGTGTCAAAGGGGCTTGGGAGGGTGTTTCTTTTTCAACAGATGCTAAAACAGTGTGTAGTGGCTCTCTGGAAGCCCATATCTACAATGGTGCCTATCTAACCCTGTGACATCATCAAAGAGCATGCTGTGTGGGGCTGCCAGGCTGGAGTGTAGAATTCATGCCATTACAACACCAGCAACATGTCTCTTAGGGCATCACTGAACACCGTTGAACACCAATGCTTTTACCCCAGCTGGAGGATTTTCATGAAAAGAAAAACCTGTACGACATACTGCCACAACAAGGTAAACCCAGGAGTGAAGGAATTTTTATTCACTGACAGAATGACAGTAGACAGTAGATGTTATGTTTCTCCTTCCCCTATCAAAACTCCTGGGTAAAAATAAGTGTGTGTTTTGATGGCCAGGCGAGATCCTCCGGTAGCCCGTTGAGTTGGAGTGAAGGATTAGGTTAAGATTATCAGTTGCTCTCTCAATCTTTTCTCTGTGACACAAATGTATAGTACACTTTTTTAATTCACCCAGAATGCACACAGCAACGGATGTGTGTGTGTGTGTGTGAGTGTGAGTGTGTGTGTTAACAATATGCTTGCATTAGCATTGGGATAAAGCGTTGCAGAGTCAGACAGTGTTTGTCAGGGTATAGCCATGCTGAGAGCAGCCCATCTCTCTGAAAGCCTTAGCCTGGGGGCTGTAGACAGACTCCTGGGACCGGCCAGCACTCAAGGGCCTATTTGATCAACAGAATGTGTTATTCTATCACAGCAAGCCTGTCACAGCAGCAATCATTCAAACACCCATTCATTTCTGGAATTCTGAATGCTCACACCACCGAGGCCCATTTATTTGTTTAGTCTGGAGAGGAGTTGTCTCTTTGACTCACATGCATTGAAGTTAATATTACTCAGGAAGACATTCATGTGTTCTTGGGTTAGTTATTTAAGACATCTATCCGTGGCTTCTTTCGGGAAGCCTCAATGTAAGACTGAGCCCCTCTCTCCCTGAAAAATAGAAATAAAAATGATAATGATAAGATACCTACCTCCAATCATTGCCATTGGGACTAGAGCAATACTCGCATTAGCGCATTATTTTTTACTATATATTTTATTCTTTTATTTATTATGTTGGTTGTATTTTATGTCATGTGTTTTATGTTCTGTTTTTTGAACCTTGGTCCTGTGAGGAACAACATTTTGTTCGGCTGTATGTGCTACATGTATGGCTGAAATGTCAATAAACTTAACTTGACTTGACTTGACTTGATAGTGATAATTTAAGATGTTGACATATACTGTAATTAAATCTGCTGTCATCAGGGTTAAGGAGTAACAGATACATGTAAAAGGATTACTATTATCTGATTACCAAAATGGTAATTGTATTGAATTATATTTATTATAAAAACACAGTAAGTGGATTACAGGTACTTGTAAATATGTTCACTTGATGGATTACTGTTTGAAAAGGAAAAGCCATATTATATACTTTAATCATTTTGAAATAAAAGATCTATTTCACAGAAAAGATTTCAACCTGTTGATGCTATAATGGTTTATTTACTTCCAAACTCATGGAATTAACTGTGTATTTGAAATATAGACACAAATTAATCCAAATCCAGTGGGATAAAGTAATCAATAATCTGTGACAGATTACGTTTGAGAGATAACCTTCTCAACCCTGGCTTTATCACAGTACCAATACCTACTACACTTTGACCAACCTTTCTTTTTTGGATGCAAGAAAAGTGAAATTAGCAGCTTGGTGGGCCTCCTGTTAGTTGCTGCAGTAAATTGAAATCTACCTCCATCCCTCTGTATGAATGTATTTCTAATTGAAAGTGATATCTGAGTGAGTGTCGTTGGTCAGAGCCTGTGAAGAGTGGTGGTACAATAGACCTGTCAGGGTTGATGGATCTCCAACACAGCTGGGATGTGGGTCCCCAGATCGAAGCCAATAAGAACAGGGCTGGTATGTAAAAACAGGCTCAGAGCTGTCCGTCCACAACTCACACCGTAACATGCATACACGTACATGAAAACCCGTATGCACACAGACGCACACCCGATCAATAACATATTCTTCTCAGGGAGAGCAGGGTGTGCTGAAGTACATAACTGGGATAAGAGTGAGTGATATTGGAGTGGAGCGGAGGGGGTTGTGAAGATAGGTTCTCATAATCAGGATTTTGTGTTGGGCCATTGGAGATTTCTTTTTTTTTAGTTTATGTTGTTTTGTTTTTATTTAGTCTGAGTATAATCAATGAGCGAACTCGTCTGGGCTCGGCTGGCTGATGATAGCCAGTCATTACAGATTAGCCTCGGTGAGTAATGGGAGCCCCACAGAGCAGCGTAATGCGATTCAATAACTGCACTTGTGGGAAGGTTGGTGGTGATGACGTTGGTGGTGGTGGTGGTGGTGGTGGTGGGGGGGGCAAAATTAGCACCTACCTACCTGGTCAATAACCAGCTATCCTGACATTCCCCAACAAAGAGCCACACTAACACCCGGATGGCTGTGTTATCTCTGGTTATCTCTTAGATAATAAAAGGGATTAGGATGTGTGTAGATAATGTTTCTTTTTATTCCATAACTTCATACACTAATCCCATCACCTGCCGTGGTGTACTCTGAATATTTCAGTGTAATCTCTGGCTTACTTTACAGTTGTACTACTTGAAGAACAAAACAAAGCACCCCTCCGATGCCAATTAATTAGGAGGATATGAATATTTCAGTGCCGTGTGATACAATGGTGGCTGCACAGAGATAGAATTCACAACAGCTCCTAATGGAATATTAATAATGTAGTGACGTTATGTGTTTTTTTTTCTCAGCTTTCAGTGAGCGTGTACACATGGACAGGGTTCATGCACTGGTCACACTCCTTAGTAATGACTCCTTAAATTTTTTTGTCTGTATCAGTGGCCCTTGGCAAATTCTCTCATTATTATAACTGGAAATAAGGCTCAGTATTATTTAGAATTATAATGTTTTGCCTTGTTTCTGTTGTATTGTTGTAACTGGTCCAATAACTCCATTCATGTTTTCAAATTAATAAAAATAAGTACTGTGACCCATTTGTTGTGCACTCCTGCTTCTGACCACCCACGCTAAATGTTAACAAAGGCACTGATGAGATGGTAAGAGATATAAAATCACATTACCCGCCCCTTATGAAAATGGCATTAACATTGTGTTTATGGGATGTGTATTGGCCTAAATACAGGGTCTGCAGGGCTGCCCCGCACTTTTCCCTGTATGCTCTAATTCACTTCAGAATCAAATCAAATCATTGTTACAAAGCTCACCAGCCTCATCAGCTCTGTGCGTCCTTTACCTACCGTCTGCAGGAGGCTCTAAAGTGAAACCAGACATTGACAATTAATCACTGTTAGCTCTTTTTATTTTTCATACAAATTACATGACTAAATGCTGATATTAGGGAGGGCGTCAGAGGGGCAACGTGAGAATCCGGCCATTAAATAGCAACGTCTGGCGTGCGTGTCTAAGAAGTTTAATTATGACAATATTTCCACAACATTTTGCAAATCATTCCCTAATGTAGCGGTGTTTCCTTTTCTTAATACTGACTACGATTTGCAAGAAGTTGTTAACAGATACCACAAGGGAAATTGTTCAAGGTGTTTGGGACACAAATAGCATTTCTGTGCCAATGAAACACTTCAAAGCTGTTGTTTTACATTTATTCATTTAATTATTCCTCACTTCCATGCCAAACTCATAATTATTTTCACATTAACACCTGCTGCATTTCCCGTGTGTTTTTTATCAGTTTAATCCTCTTCATTAGCTGTGTTTCCCTTGGCTATGTACTGGTGTTTATTACACCAGGAAGTCAGCTTCATATACTATAAATTGTAAACCAAGGATACAAGGATAAACCTGTGCTTCTGATATGGAATAGCTTCAGATTTTGTTTCCTTGCTTTTCCTCTCTGGCAACGATTGCACTGGCAGGGCTTATGTTATTCATGGGCATACTCATTTCCTGCAGCAGCAGCAGCACGGTTCGATAGTGAAGCTGTAAAACAGTTTCAGCTAGCCATAAACACATTTGATGAAAACAAATTAGTAGCGAGAAATATAACTGACGGAAAACATAACAGCCGGCAATGGAATCACATTAGAGGGGACGCTGGATGCCGCCGCAAATAAATGTACATTTAATAAATGGATAAATACAACACATAAAGCCCTATGTTGCCAAAACTCATTCATCATTTGAATGTGTCCCTCTTTTTCCATTAAATCCCATATTAAAACACCTTGAAAATAAATGTGTGGCTTTAACAACTTGACAGTGTACCACTGAAGTAACCTGTTGACACCTGAAGCATTGCTTAAGGGAACTTAACGCCTTTCAGATGAAATCACTAATGGCAATAATCTTTTGACAACATGAGATGAAAGTCTCTCTGATTTGTCGCTGTGACGCAGTACTATTCTTGTTAATGAATTTTTAATATCCTTAATGACAGGAGAGGAACGATGTAATTAAAAGAGCAAGTTAGGAAAAACGCTGACTCCAACTCTTTATGGGGACCGTTTTAATGTTAGTTTAATTGGAACTAACACATTATCTTAATGAACAGATTGCCTTCAAGGAGACCATTTCCCCTCCCCTATAGCATGCTCAAACTAGCCAATATGCATATAAAGAAATTCCTATTTCCATCTATGAAATGTTGAAGGCCTTTGAAGAGGGGATACACAGAAACTCTGTTTTTAATCAGTTTCACAGTTTCCCTGTAGCATTGTTTAATTTTGTGAAGACATATTTTCACAAGAGCTCTGTGACAAGGCAGAGAGAAAGTGTGAGGCTCGGGGGGAGGTGGGAGGGGGGGGGGGGGGCAGTTGCTGCAGAAGCTTTGTGGCATGAAATACATGCATAAAGTCAAACGTGGCCAACCAGCAAACAAATTGACCACTCTTGCAACCTTGACACCGCTGACACCTGGACACCTATCACCGCTATATCCGTTTTTTTACTTTCTGTGATGCTGAGAGGAAAACATGGGGAGGTGGGATTGAGGAGAGGGTGTTTTTACGCTGGGAAGCTTTGGGCAGTTGAGTTTAATTTGGGATTTACAAGTGACATTGTGCCCCCATGGCTGTCTTCTTACTGGGCCGGGTTTATGGAGTGAGACAGTGGGGTCTTTTCCTTGTGATTAGGAGGCCTGCGACCGGCCATGCACAAAGTATTATAGCCCACAGCATTATGTATCAGAGTTTACAGACCCCCTCCATCTCCCCAGACCCCTTCATCAGCAACCAATCAAACCCCCACCTTCACTCACACCTAAGGAAGGTCAAGGCTCTCAAACAAGTCAATATCAAATGAAGATGTGTAATGTCTCTTGTAGGTACAGGGAAATGAAACACAAAAAAAATGAAATTTTGACAGAAAATGGGGGAGCAGAAAAAATGGGCCACAAAAACAGATTAATATTATTAAATTATTTTCGGGTTTTCCAACTAAGGGGGAAAAGTGGAGTATGAACTGTGAACAGCCACATGACGACCCGGAGGCTTATCTCACGGAGGCTGTTTGGCTTAAGCCCTGGCATTAATACACTGATAGCCTACGGAATAGCCAAGCATAAAATGAATGTGAAAGGATGAAGAAACAACAAGAAAAGGCAGGAAGAAAGAGGATGAAAGTGGTTAGGCCTCCAGCTTAACAGACCAGAAATATAGAACTACCAGCAGCATTACAGGGAGGCCCTTATTGATATGAGTGTTATTTCTGGGACATGCTTTTGTCACTGCTTTACAGACAAAACCGAGGAAGACTAATAGAAATAACTTTTTTAAAAGTTCTTCAGCGGTCAGAAAAGCTAAAAATGTACAAATACCGAAAGGCAACAAGACATTCACCAACAAGACAGAATAATAGGTACACTATTGATAATTGAATTTGAACAAACATAGAAATCCAGAAGAAGGGATTGAAAAACAAATCCTCCACACAGCCTTTGTAACTGAGCGCAGTGTAGAAGCTTTTATCCCTTTATTTTATTGATTAAAAAAATCCCAGAGGCACTAAAACACAGAGTCAATGATTAATGTCCCTCTCAGAAAAAGAAATTATATGGAATAAATTAAACTACTGCGGCAGCAAATTGAAAAATAAGAATGTAAATGAGCTCTGAATACTTAATATCATAGAGAAAAATAGGCAATGAGGCCCAAAAATGATGAGGGATTGGCACAGAAACATGACATTAGCTCTAATGGCAAAGAGTAGATTTTCTCTACTGTCAAAATTTAACTGTCGCATCTGATTTTCTGCCAGGTAAATGAATAATGGGGGACAATGTGTGGCAATTGAAAGAGCTAACCTTGTTCACAAGGTGACAGACATGGACTCATTGTGGCCTATCAGGGTTCCAAGTGTGAAATAAGAGAATAGAGAAATAATATCACTTCTGAAATACAATTATGAGGACTAAGTCGTGATATTTATCAATCATATTATTTCAGTGCATAGGATTTTAAATTTCAGAAAGAAAGTTTTTTAAGTAGGTGGAGCATGAGGTGGAGCGCAGCAATTTCTTTCATTGACACAGATGACTAGAGTAAACGACGGCGGTATCCACTCAGCTCATGTATACAGTAATATTTGTCCTGGAATGGAAGAGAGATAAGAAATACCCGGTCCGTTGTAGCAATGTCTTTTCCTCCCAGTGCTGTACCCACATGGGAACAAACAAGCTCTTAGACAGTAGTTGAAATGCAGTTTTTGGGTGATATCCTGCCCCCACCCCCACCCACCACCCCCTCCCACGCTATAGTTATCCTCCAGAAGAGAGGAAAGGTGTGTACTGCATCAACCAAGGTTCTCTCAGTTGGAACCTTTAATTATAACTTCACAGTATCAGTTACAGCAACCTTGCACAGATGCTAAAACCCTCAGAGGCTTGGCTACTCTACCTTACTTAATCTGAGAGGGAAGCACTGAGACAGTACTGTACCATCAGCCAATTCAATCAGGAGCCAGGACGGAGCCACATCCTGCATCAGTGTCCAATCACAGCCCAAAACACAACAAGTCACATGATCTAGCTACTTAGCATCCTTCATCAACTCTTGTTTTCTTGTTTTTATTTTTTTGCATCCAATATTGTTATTTGCCTGTTCCTCCCAACCTCTCTCGTGCTCTCTCTTTCCAGAGGATATAGTGAGGTCTGTGCGTGCAGAGCTAAAGACGCTATAAAAATTGCTGAGGTATAAAATCGAAAGTGCTCAAGCTGTCTGCGAGTGGAATTGCTGGCTGGCTCAGGCCTGTTGGAAGTGGTGAAGGATCCCTGGCCAAGACCCGCCAATGTTGTAAATCAGAGAAAGTTCGAGCTTGTTTGTTTACATATTACAGGCTTTACAGTGGCCCTACTACAGCACACCAGGAGCTGTGCTTGGCCCAGGCTATTGTATGGCTCATAAAACTAAAGAATATAATGATTGTGTGCAGCTAGAATCTGGGCACACCCACTCCTGTACTTGCTCACCAGTGATACTGTTTTTGTCCAGACGAGAGAACACTGTCATTATGTTACAAAAACAAACACTTGGGGAAAAAATGACAAGCATATTGGCGTTCTTTCTACTTCACATTTCATGTGGGAAAATGCGTTTCAGTCAGCAGATCATCATCAGGGTCTGTTTTTGAACAGGTTTGTTCCAAAAAGAGACATTCACCATTTGAAAACATGATAGATACTCAGAAAATGATTGATAGTAACATTAACAAAGTCTTTGGTTGACAAAATGATAAAGCTTTTACATGTTGGATGTTGAAAGATGAACTTCAGTTAATGCATTTTTATTTTCAAGACTTTTGATATTCAGGGTTTTTTTTTTTTCAAAATGGTATAAAGCATTTTGGAACAGCATTTTTAAACTTGCATTTTTAAAAGAACAAGTAGCAAAAATGAGTGTCTTGTACATTATGTTGAAAGAACAAATGAGTACAAACCTGTACATACTTACAGTATACGTTACAGTATGTTTAAAATAAATAATAAAAGACAATCCTGTGACTTGAAACCAAATCGTTCTCAGTATTTTAGGAGTTACATCAACTCAGAAACACTTCTCCGAAACAGATAGGGCAAGGGTGAACGTTACAGTTATTCCTTCCTGTGTATAATCTCTGGTTGGTGCACTGTGCTGGTGCCCTAGCGTACAGTAAATTTAAAAAACATCCACTCAGGTGTTACAATGTCTTTCCAGGTGTACTGTGAGCCAAATCAGGTATCCTTAGGAGATCAAGCTTGCGTGCTATCTTATCAGCCCTTACAGTGGTATACATACAGTGGAAGTACACACAGCTGCTCATGCACACCCCGCTTACAGGAGATCAAATGCAGGTCAGAATCTCTAACTCACTCTTGTTTGTAATCCATATGAGTGCCTGTGTACGTACATGTACAACTCTATGTGTGTGTGTGTGTGTGTGTGTGTGTGGGTGTGTGTGTGTGTGTGTGTGTGTGGGAGAGCAAGACAGAGAGAGAGCGGGACAGAGAGGAAGAGAGCTCAAGCATTTTTGTGTGTGAACGTGTGTGTCAACAGCAGTGGTCTGGTTGTTTTGTGACAGTCATAGGCAGAGCACAGGAAATGCACCACGATGTGGCCAGTCACAGTTGAATCTCTTCACTGATAAGCATAGATTTTTTTTTTTCCGAGCATGTACTGGATTCTTAAGAGGTCCAACTCTTCAACATGCCGTATTGCATTTACTTGGGTTGGATCAGAGAAGTCCCCTGCAAAATGTCATAATTTTCCTATATTTTACAAGTTCATATGTATGGACAGAGAATAAAATGTGAAATTACACATGGTGTGGAGGTTGTTGTTGTTTTCATGTATGTTTTGTATCTTTCTTTTTAAAAAGAGAACGTGTGTTAGCACTGACCCTGAGCACTGACTACACACACATACACGCACGTGGATGCTCACACACACAGGCACACACACATTCACACAAAGAAGAAAAAAAATGAAGGATGGAGGAAGGTGACAGGTAAACAAATTCAGTGTCATATTCTTCTGCTGTCTTCACTGTGCCACTTGGCATTTTAATGGAAAGGAATCTGATGTAACATATAGTGGTAACTACAGCAGCAGCCTCGTACCAGAGGGGAAAACTTAACTCCTCAGACCTATGCATTAAACATATTGTAGAATAGAGTGTAACATTTATCACTGTCATTCCTAGAGAGTTTGTGTAAATTTAAATGCGCTCAAGCGTGCTGATTCCCCCCTCCACAATGTATGCGTACAATGCCACCCCAAAGCCCATTTTCCTGAAATCCTTCTCATTGTTCTGCACGACCATACCACCAAACAGCTATTCATCTTTGGGGAATATGCTGTACAGAAATGTCTTTGTATGTGGACCTTTTTCTGTTGCAATGTTCCATGTTTCATATTACAGAATCTGTCTACCTATTTTTCATGGTATAATAAAAACCCTTAAATGAAGGAAAATATATCCGCTAAGATTGTGTATTTCACAGTAACACACATTTGTAGGGCGATTTCAGCAATATACAATAGAAGAAAAGCTTTTTCTTTTATAGAGGTTATGTGTGATGATTTGTAGTTTTGTCATTTTAGAGGACAATTTAGTTTGCCATAATTTATTAGAGTTGCTGAAGGTTTTCGGTGTTTCGTTCTGACCTAAAGAAAAGAGTGTCGACCAGAGTAGGGCCTGAAGACAATTAAATGAGAATTTGTGGATTATTCATGGGAAGTACTTTTCCAGAATTGTGAGCTGGGGTGAAATGAAACAATAATGTCTTTAAGTGTGGAATATATTGGAAGAGTAGGGCATGGCAATACCAACTGACACTTTGAACATTAAAATAAATTACCTAACCTTTACAACTTGCAGTGCCAAAAACAGGAAAAATGACAGATAATGGGTTATTATTCACTGAGAGATCCTATACATAATAATGATGTCATCAATAATGGCCATGATACCACAGCTCCTGCGGCTTTTAAAAAACATTTAAGGGAATTACTTTTTTTGAATCATCAGTCCAAGTCCAGGCCTCAGCCACTCAACTGGAAAAAAAGGACAGAGTCTTACAGAGAGAGAGAGAGAGAGAGAGGGAGAGAAAGCTGTAAGAGAGAGAATACGGGGAACCGAGAGAGGAAGAAAGAAAAATGTGCCACATTATGTTTCTGGAAGCCTGTTACCAAACGGCACTCATGAGTCAATTTGCCAAATAATGCAAGCAGAACTTGACTGAGGGGGCACATCAGTACCTTTAACGTGTAAGGTTGTCAGTGGCCGGCAGACTACCGATATATCTCATCTGACAAATAATAGAATTATCCTGCAAGGATATACAGTCAGTGGTGGTCTTTTACCTTTGGCTGGGTTGTTGTGACCCCTCCTAAAGTAGAGGTCATAATGATGGGAGCCAAAAAGTTAAGCTTGTAAAACACACACACACACACACACACACACACACTCACAAATATACACATGATGTTTCAATGCTTGTCACAATTCACTCTTGTCCTTTGTAATGAGCCCAACTCCTTTGCACACAAAGAGCAGGAGGCTCAACAAAGGACTAAACAGCTGCTTAATTCCAGCCTCCTTCTATGTGTGTATGTGTGCGTGCACGTGCACACACAAGTGGACAGGATTTGCACGCATTTACTTCTTTGCAAAATAAATGCGGTTTCTATGCAATTTGGTCTTTGTGTTGGTGCGTGAATGCATGCATGCATGTGTGTGCATACATGTGGGTGTCTCTGAGTGTGCCTGTAGTGTGATATCGATGCCCGCTTATGAGGGTTTCTTCATACATGAGCAGGTGTGTTTTTGTGTGGCTATATGGCATCCCATCATTAATCTACATCAGGGCTCATCAGAGAGGAAAGAATGATCAAGCAAATGAAATATCTGGGCGTAGAGAGGTGACCAGTGAAAGATAGTCACTTGCTCTGTTGTCCCCATAAGAGTATGACAGTAGGACCCACATGTTCCTCAATACATTGTTTTATTTTTTCTCAATGTATAGTTGCACTTTTGTGTGGCTCATATATTTGTGTTTTTAGTGCGCTGAAAGATTGTACACTTCTTATATGTTGCAATATTAAAATACAAGATTTTCATAATTTTGTTGTTACTTTCCACTGCCAACTCCTGATTGATAGCCTCAAACTGACCATAAATTTTAGAACACATTATAGCATATTGTGCATTTCAGTAAGGGTCATTTTCAGAAAGCCGTTTATTCTGCCACTGCAGAAAATCTTGAATAAATTTAATTGTCTGCATCCACCATCAGAAATGACTTTATGCATTTTGCTTCATAATTAAGAGCTTTCACATCCATAAACTTAAATCACTGTGCACAGCTGTTGAGGTGTAATTAAAGCATTAAATATGTGAACGATCAACTCCCACTAAACAAGATGACACCAACACTCCCGGCGCAGAACTTAGAGGTGAACCGAGAGCTGCCTGGGTTTATCCTAGAACTGAAACTGAGGCTCCCGGAGTGTTTCTCTCTTCTTCTGTTTTCTCACTCTCAGATGTCATTCCCATAAATCTGACTGGGTCGCCTCGGCACAAGCAGCTGAACTGATGCTAACACCATTAGCTGATGATTTAATGATACTATAGATGAGGACAGCCATCCTCTCTCTATCATTCTCTCTTTTTTCATCCCCGCCTGCTGGCTAAGGATACAGTGGATCTGTGTGTTTTTGAGGACGAGGGTGGTGGCGCTCGTATCTCATCTACCTCCATTACACCAAGGTCACTCCGTTGCTTTTCTTAATGTGATCAGGGAAAGTGTCACTTTTGCAGTTCTGTGGCAGTAAATAAGAACTGGCTCTAATTTGAATGTAGTGTACCAGAGGCCCTTTATGGGTTGTTAATTTAGTGTTTAAATACATTTAACAGTTGAGAGAGAGTACTGATTAGGCCAGCTCTCCAAGTGAAGACTATTTTTTCCCTCCACTATTTTCAATGCCTTGCTATACATTATTGCTATTATGCAATTGATTAATGCCGTGATCATTTTAATTAAGAGGAACTTCAAAGGCAAAGTGGAAAATACTAAAATGATTTTCTCCTTTAATTTAAATTTTTTTAAACAAATGAAGGGTTTCACTTCAAAACACTACATATCCATTTTCTTTTACCTGAAATTCATCAGGCAATATATCTCTATTTTGCATGTATAGATCTTACAATTAACTGCCATAGCAACGCATAATGTGTTTTACTTTCATACCACCAATGATTTTGTAAGACTACTTTTTTCAAATGTGGATATCTCATTTTTAAACAAAACTCTTCAAATGGCCAACATGATATAATATAGAACTAAAACTAAAGGCATCTTTAACAGTGACAAATCTAATGTGTCAATTAATGTACAGGTAAACTGACATGTGGCTTCATTTGTTCAGCCATGCCCAAAGGACAGCCTATGATTGCATGGACCTCACCATGAGCCTGGCAGCAACCACTGATAAAGTCCTTGGGTTTTCATTGTCTGTTATTATTTTTCTTTAACTCAACACTTTCACCCACTTCCTCCACCAACCGAGAGCAGACGGTAACCATGAAAGCCAATAAGGCCGACCCAGCCACCTCCACACTACAGATTTCTCCTGACACCTAACGCCAGTTATGAAATTGGGGGATAAGTTAATGTGTCACAGTAGCATTGATTTTTCATTTGCTTCCCGCTGCCCCGAGTCCCAGAGCTAGCCCAGTCCTTTCCTCCATGCTTCAGGATGGATTACTGTGGCCCCAGTAGAAACAGAGCACCGTGGGGTGACAAGGGAGCCAATGTGGTTGTTCATGAGAGGTGCCACACCTGATTACAGGTGACACCATGCCACAGTCATCTGCTCTGTCAGGATAGCATCAAATATTCAAGATCACTTCCTTGTCCATCACAGTTTTAACTTACTGTATATCTGAATAGGCCCATTAACATTGAGATTTTTTAAATATTTCACAACATTCAATTATTTCATTACATGAAACACATACTGTATGAACTTTAGTATTTATATTTATTTATATAATGTTGCATTTTTTCTAGAAAATTTAAGTATCATGTATATTACATATCAAAACTATAGATAAATGAAAATAAAGATAACTTGTATTTCTATCACATATTTAAGTACAACACTAATGGTGTATGGAACAAAAGCGTCTTCTATAGCTGGGATAAAATGAGTGCTGCAAGAAATCTGTGCCGGGTCCCTACAAAAGGAAAAATACGCTCACGTAACAACAACACGGTGCTCAATGAGCTATGTCCTCAGTTCCATATGAGATTGGTTAATACAAAAGCTTGCTGGTGAAAAACATTGTCCTGCTCGCAGTGACAAAGACAAAGTGCCTCTGTTTGGCGTACGCGAGTCAAAGGGACAGGTGACGACAGGGAGGGAGACCAGGGAGGGAATTTGAATTTCACATCTAGGAGGAGGCAGCACGTCATTAAAAACCCTAATTTCAGTGTCAGGTAGACTTACAGGTGATCCATCATCTTGTCAGAAGAATTTTATTTTATTTTCAAAGGAGTTCAAAGCAGCCTTTCCAGACTTTTCACTTCCGTTTCAATTATATTTAAACACAATTAATAGAAAAGTCTAGTTCTATATGTGTGATCGGGAGGATATTTACATACCTGCTCACTCAAGTAGATCTAAGGGGGAAAAATTCTTAACACAACTAAATACTAAACATTTTGCACAAATGGGAAGGCAAATCAAGCACATTCTCAATCAGCAGAGTGTAATATAACTATATTAGAAATAACTGATGATAGTTAATGCCAGGTTATTGTTCCAATTTTGCAGTTTGCACAGGTGGCTGCTACACTGCTCTCCATATACCACCAGCAAACTGCATATCAGCACCCATGAATGCCATTTATTGGTACATTTCTAAATGTTAACGCCTGTCAACTCCAATCTTTCCAAAAGAGCCTCTTGCGCTCGGGAAATAAAAAGCATCGGAGGGGACCTGAGAGGAGGACACACGTTAACCCAGATAGGCTGTGACAAAACACCATTACCTTCTCCTGTTCACACAGCAATGTACAGGACAGCTAATGGTCCCTTGTCCCTGAGAGAAATCCATCTAAATGAGAGATACTGATGCTGTGGTCTCACACTGTGGGTTCTTTGAACAAGCGCTGCAGCCTTAAGATTTTTATGTTTCTGTAATGAACGGGCTAGGCTATAAATCTGCACTGAAATTTATTGAATTTATAACTACTGTTTATTGTCTTGATAGCTGAGCTGCTATTTAGAGTTTCTTTATATTTGAAACTATCTATCCTGCACATGCTCCAGGTGTACAGTACATGTATGATCTCCTTTGATGAGGGAAATGCATGCTGTACTGTAGGTTATTGTCAAATCCTCAAATCCCAACCACCCTCCAGTCTGTAGATGGTAAATGGTAATAGACCTCAGATGGATGTGACACCAGCAGTCCAACCACAGTGTGATCCTGGTAGTGTTGTAACATGGATATATAACCACCGCCGTCCTTACATCAGGCTCCCTAAATGGACAAAAATGCCAGGGCAGCAAAAAATAGTGAACAAACCCAAAGCTTCATTAGCAGAGCCCTCCCAGCATGCTTTGCGATGACAAATGATTGACTTGGAACAATATCTAAGGCGATCAGGATAAAGTACCAGCCATTTCAAGGCTCAGCAAAATTCTAATTCTAATTAGACCTTGCACCACATTCCAAATAAAAATGGGTCCCTAGGTGGTTTACCCTATCAGGTGTCTCTCCCAGACCACTGAAACAAAACGAATAAAGAAAATGATTAAAGCGATAACAAAGGCATAAAATTCAAATTATAGCAGCATCACATCTGGGATCTGTATGTCACTGCACTACCATTTCTGCTCTCTCTCTCTCTCTCTCTCTCTCTCTCTGACTCTCACTAGCCCGTACACACACAAACACACACACAAAAACACGCTCACACACTTACCCACACACAGCATTCCATTCTTTCTGCATGAGGGCAATCAAAGAACAGAAGAGAGACGGAGAGCAGGGGAGAGAGTGAAAAAGAAGGGAAATTAAAAGGTAGAGAGCGAGAACGCAAATAGGCTCTCAGCTTTAAGGTTATTAATGACTCCTCAAAAATGTGCGACTTTTCCAATCTCTCTGAGAAGCGCTTGAAGGAGCCTGCAGATGAAGCTGACCTTCACAATGTTCTTTGGTCTTTAGTTAAGAAATTCACTCACCATTATGGCATCATTAGGGAAACAAGGATAAAATTACTCCATGGTTAATGACCTATAGGATCCCCACCAAAATTTGTTTCAGATCTAATAAAACTGCGCTTAACACACTTGAATGAATTATGAGGACTGCTACGCAGGGTATTAAAATGTGGGGAAATAGATTTTCTGAAGCTAGGAGGACTGGACTTTTCAAATCAGATAGTAGAATGGAATTTTCTGGGCAATAAATTCTACCATGTCTCAATTTCATTTTTTTTTTCTACCAGAATTTTTCAGGCTATGATGGAATCTGTGAGTGGGATGGCCTCTAAAAATTCATTGCCAATTGCCGTCTCCTCCTCCATCCCCTTAAGGTAGATAGATTGATGGATGAATGGCTAAATGGGCAAATAAGTGGAGAAAAGTATAACCGAATGAAAACTCAATGTATGATGGAAATAAATGATTAGATACACATATAGATACTTAAATATCCCAGAAGGCACAGCAAAGAAGTGAAGGCTCGATAACTGGAAAGTACCTTTAAAAACACGACCTATCAAAATCTGTAGTTTTGATGCTGATCATCTCATGTGTTTACATTTTCTTTGGCTCGCTGCCAGGTTTAGTGTATGCCAAACTGGTAATTAACATAATGTAGGGCCACTTCAGAGGACACACAAAAGTCATTAGGGAGTACAATATAAAGCTGCAGGCTATTGGGCCTCTACCATACATAGCTTGTACACGTGCATCCACACACACACACACAGCCGTGAAAGTTTGGATATAACACACAATAAAAACTATCATGAAGTAACATATTTCTGCCAAAAGGGGGGAAAAAATGCCATTTTAAAGGCAGCATTGGTTTAGCATGGGTTGGTTGCAGCCCCTGAGAGGGGGTTTGTGAGCTAATGGCATTTGCTCTCTTTAAACTTTAATCTTTCCTATTAATTCCCTGCAACTGGAGAATGTGCGAGAGTTAATGTTCCATGAACGTGTTTCTCACTCTGCAATCTCTTCAAGCTAATTACCTTCAGGTGCTAAATGGGGGGAAATTGCAATCCATTTGGAAAGGAGAAATTTCCCCTCCCCTTTGCCTATGTAACACTGTGGGTGCAGTTAAAAAGAAAGAAAATCAAACATAAGAAGCCAGGTCTGGAGTACATTTAATCAGAAATAGACAGCTCCGCGTCCAGCCCTGATTGGCTCTCCCGTTCCGAGGTAGCTTTGGGACAGTAAATTGCTTCCTGTATTTTCCCGCCTCACTGGTTATTTTGCAGGTCACTTGGAGGTCAGCAGGTGCAGCGGTGGACAAAACCCTGAACAGATGTTTGATTGACATGGATCACACAGATTGGCTATCAAAGTCTTGTGATGAGAAAGGAGAGGTACACTGGGTGGCCATTTTGAAGGGTAAACACCAAGGAGATATCGACGAAGACGCACTCTAAAAATATGCATTATGAGCAAATTAAAGTGCATAATGTCAACACAACAGATTCACGCTTGCTTGTACGGAACATTAAATCTTTAGGAATGACGTGGTACTCGTCAATGACACAATCAAGTTCCTAGTATACAAGTGGTTCCCAAGTCAATCATTAATCAGTAACGCAGTATGAACAGGATCATTTCAGACAAATAGCTTTGATAAGTTCCACCTTCAAGGGCTACCCTGTGGAGGAGGGCTATGTGAAGAGGAAGTAGAGAGATAGGGTCAGGGTGGGTGAACAGTGGGGGTTCCTCACTCTCCTCAGAGAAGTTTGGAGCGTGGAGGGTCACTTTGTCCCCTGTTTGATCTTTGTCTTCAGATGACACAGCAGGAAATTAAAGATGAAAGGGGTTCTGACTACTGTCTAATAATCACAGAGGCAGAATGCCCTCCAATGCTGCCCCATATCCGCTCTATATATGTGGGATGGTGGGTGATCCTCTTCCTCCTTTATTCAAATGCCAGTTTGGGCAGCACACACAGACCTCTATTGGATTAGCTAAGCCCTTTTGTAAACAGTGTAATCAAAAGAGCAGGCTCATCACACAACGTCAACCTGTTATTAATACAGCTTTATTTGTTTTTCATAAAAAGTGACAAAATTAACATTAAAGTAAAAAATGCATGTGAACATTTACTGTTTCAAAATGTTTTGGAAAAGCTTTTTACTCCTTGCAGACGTCTTTTTTCACAATTAGAGCAATATATGCAAAATACATTATCACAATAATGAGTCGTCAATGGTATTTTTCATCGTCATTACAGACAGTAGAGCAAGCTGTGTTTAATTCATCATTGAATACATTTAATGAGCATAGTTTGTAAGAGATAATATGATTTGTAACAAAGAAGTCTGATTCTAATTTATCTTACTACTTCTAATAATTCAAACAAAACAGAATCCCCGGTATGATGTACAATGAAAAAAAAGGAGCAACTCACATTTTTTCCCGGCCATATTTCTTGCGGGTAATAATAAATGAATTAGTAGTGGGGAGTACTACAAACACTCCATATCTTAGACAAACACTCGTAGTGACGGCCCTAAGCTCCCACTGTGTTGAGGAATCTCCTACCAACAGCACTCCCTCCCATTTATCTCGGTGGCTGAGAGCGGGAAAAGAGCACAGGCTGGGAGGCTGGGAGAACATCAAAAGACGAGCATCGCAGATAACTGCAGCTCTGTTATTCTAGAGCCTCATGAAAAACACCTCCATGCTGGTAACTAAAACCCAAGAAGCAAGATAGCTTGCTGGATTGCACTCTGTGTGGCCTTTTGCTTGATCATTTCATGTTGCTTGCTCGAAGGCATAAACCCAGATACTGCTGATGGTGTTTTTGTTCGTTTTTTTTACATTTTGTTTTCTGAACCACTGTTACTGTAATACATTTTTTCTATCTTCCTAAAATGCCAAAGCTATTTTGTTAAATCATTTAAGGTGTTATGGTCGTCGAATGGCTCAGCCAAGTAGCATCCCTGCGTAGTACTGAAAGGTTATTTTCTTCATGAACACTTGAGGGTCCACTGATCCCTTGCAAGTGTCTGTTGGAAAATGCATTGACATTTTATATGAATGGAAAAACCCTCCTCAATTGACTCCCTTTCATTGCTCTTCAGGTTTCAGGTCATTATACCCGCAATAGAGGGACCACTCAACCTAGTTTGGTATTACCTTTGAGAAAAACCTTATGCTACTTCACTTCCTCCATTCAAAAATTTGCTTTCCAAGTGGAAGGTCTAAACTCTTGACCTGATGATTGTTTTGAGCATGTGTACATGTTTATCCTGTTTAAGCATCATTGGTCATTTTTATAGCTTTTTAGTAAAGATGCATCATTCATATAAATACATTAATTACAATACATTTTGCAAAATGTCACTTAATGGAGAACAGTTTCCTAAAGTTTAAGATTCATATATATAAGGATAATATCTGGAACCAGAGGCAAGTTACTTCAAAGTAAACTTTCAAGGTGGGCTTTGTCAAACATCTATGTGTATAAATATTTACGTGTGTATACATACACACACATGCATACACATCTGTCTCAATTTGGCAGAGGTGGAAAAGAAAGTGGAAGCAAAGTTTCTCTGATCAAGCCGTGTTCAGATACAGTCATAAGCACCAATCTCTAGTGACACGTCCATTCAATGCAAATGCTACACCTGCCATGAGTTGTAAAAGCTTTTGCAATTTCAGTGAAAACAGGGTTCACATCATTTGGAAAGGTAGACTTGCCATTTCACGCACCAGTATCCAAGCTATCCGTAAAGACCTGGAGACATTCCTCGTCAGGATTAGAATTTTACAATCACCAGGAAAACGACCTCATCCGAAAATGTTCACCCTTTCCCCCTCTATTCTTACTTTGTCCCACAAAATGTTCACTTTTACTACCCACATTTTCACGCTAATCTCTCATGTTTTATCCACAATATATGCTATAACAGAAATGTTGAGCTTACCAGTTTACATTACATTGTTTTCAGTCCTATAAATGCCACTATGAATCCTGAATAGATAATTGCCAATCAAAGCAGTAAAATTAAGTATAATAATAAAATTCAGGTCCTTGTCAGTGTTGAAGAGACCTGTGATATTGAGATGGTCAAAGACTGTATGGATGGTAGCTGGCCAGGCTTCCCAGGCCAGTCAGGCTGAGTCGGCTTAGACTGATAACGTAGGTAATGGTGTTTCTGGAAGAGTGGGGCCAGATGAAACACCCCACATGGACAGATACCACAGGCATACTGGCCTCTTCTGTCGGAAAATTTCATTTTTTCCAGCAGGAAGCCATGAATGCTGAGGCTGAATCCAAATCCGGTTTTCCGCACTTTATCAGCGTGTGGCCCACCAAGTGGGGAGATGGTGGGGGAAGTGGAGGGCTGGGGGGGTGATCCACTCAGCCGAGACCCTCCACTTTAATCCAATTTACAGCCTCCCCCAGCAAAAGATAATTACAACCCTTAAACCAGCTAGGAGAGGGGTAGGAAGAAAAGGCCTCACTCACCCAAACTGTGCCTCTGGCCCCTGAAGTCTCCACCTAGAGAAAGAGAAGAGAGGGGGGGCTCTGTTAGCAGAACTCAAGCAAAGGCATTGTGACAAACTAAGAATGTGTGTAGCTAATGAGGCAAAGTGATTTTTTTTTTCAGCAAATGGATGCCCGCTGGGGAGTGTTAGAATGCACCCCAGGACTTGTTTGCTCATTGATGTTCAGCACAGATGTAGGGGAGGTGTATTTTAGGTTGTGATTTCAATAAGGGTGTGTGTACCTCATGAATCAACGCACATCTGAAGAAATGAATGTAGAGCTGTCTGAAATCTGTGGTCAGCATTTTGTATTATTAGTGTTTTATTAAATGTGCAGTTTGCTCAGAATTTAAAACACCATTGATGATTTGTGTATTTTTGATATTGCCCTTAGTGTATTTTTCTGCAAAATGTAGTGAATGTTTGCAATAAATAGATACATTTTTGAAGGAAAAAACATTTGCCTGCTATAATCATTGCAGTCACTGGATGTTCTAAAATGATGCTTAAACTGGGCCATTCTTTTTTGGACTGCATCTTTTTCAGAGGTCTTTGAAGTGAAAGTGAAGGAATGGGGTTAACTTTTGCAAAAGAATGTGAAGAAATAATAATGAAGGGGCTCACAGGGGAGCGGAAACGCTGGCCAGTCCTAATTAATAGAAGGAGAGACACTCCCAAAGTCTCCCATTCACAAGCTCACAATGGAGTTCTCCACCAAGCAGAACCTGGAATGGAATATGGGAGGAGTGAATGGAGACGGGGTAAAAAACCTCAAGCCCTCATTCTTTGCACCCGTCTTTCTTATTGTATTTCTATTTTATAGCGTTCACCCCAGGCATATAGTCCTATAGTCTATGTTCCATTCAGTGAAACTGTGTTCAGAGAATCCCACTGGTCAGTTTTGTAAATATGGGTGCTGGCAGCGCATATAAAAGGATGGCAGGATGGCACATTTCCAGGATCAAACGTAGGCCTCTCCTTCTAAGATGCTCCTTCGAATATTATTCAAACTCCCATTGCTGCATTCTCTCTCTCTATCTCTCTCTCTCTCTCTCTCTCTCTCTCTCTCTCTCTCTTTTAGGTGCATAGGAATAGCTGGAGTCAAGGGCATTGGTGCAGTCTGGAAGGTGGGGGGGGCACTTATTTTGCCACAAGTCAAGTCAAGAGAGGAGGGGTTTGTGAGGGGCAACAGGAGAAGTGTGGACCCACCTGCCACTGATTATCCTCCCAGTTAGAGGGTTTAGTCTTGACCTCTGAACTTCAGAGCCGCCCCACACCACTAATCTGTTAATTAACCGAGAAATACCCTGGAAAAACTTTGAACAGCCTTTGTCTGTGTGTGTGTGTGTGTGTGTGTGTGTGTGGGTTTGATTGTGTGAGTGTGCATGCACGTGAGTGTGTGGAAGAGACAACAAGAAGGAGCAACAGCAAGAGAGAGGGAGAGGGAGACAGACAGACAGAGAGAGAGAGAGAGAGAGAGAGAGAGATCAGTGGACAATGGTAACAGGGTGGCATGTGGTTTCTCTGCATATAACTGGTGCATAGTCTCCGCTGCAGCATCGGTAGCTAAGTAGGACACTTCAGCCATGGCTTTACATGGTTAGCACTCCCCTTTGTTGCCAGCGTATTCATGTACTTTTGTCGGTTGCTAGAACGCCCTGTGACAGAAGGGCCCACTATCTGTCCAGCACATTACCTTTGACCCCTACTGGATTGAAGACCCCAACTTCTAAGGTGAGGCTATGACACAATAAAAAAAGTCGCCCTCGTGTTGCACCAAGGCAATAATTATATCTCAGTTCATGTCAGATTTATTGCATTTACATAATAAAGTGATAGGAATTAAATCTGAATTAACCTTTGTCTCATTTTACTTTATTTAGAATATGTTGTTTCCCTATTGTGGCCCGGTAAAATAATTGAATCACAGCCAATCTACAGTATAATGCCTCCATAACACTAATGTAATAAAAAGTATTTTTCTAGTTTGATGAGACTCACACCTGATAGTCTTCCTGTAAACAAACAAAAAATCTCTTAGGTTGCTTTGACTGGTGAGGCAGTTGATAAGTGGGGCAACAAAGTCAATTAGTTCTGTGTTTATTAGTATGTGACAGGTGCTGGGTCATGCAGATTAACTCACAACCCTTGGAGGGATAGGACAACAATAATGGCGAAACATGTTCGTCCGACCAGAAAGTAAAGGTAGCAATAGGAACACAGCAAAGCCTGCTCAATTAATTATGTGGATTAATGAAGTTCTGCTTGATTACATGTTGATGGCATTAAAACGCCTATTTTTTTCCCCCCAATGTGACATAATGGACAATCTTACATAAATAATGGAATCCTCCATGATTAAGGAAACTAACATGTTAAGTGTTATAAAACGGCCCTCTTCTTGAACTCTAAATCGATTAATTAAGGCTATTGGCCTTGATTAGCCAATCATAGGTTTCATCCAGGTTTGACCTCTAACCTTCAACCTTCTCTGACTGGGAGGATATTGATTCAGGAGAATGGTTTATTTTCAGCTACTGAAACAACATTAGCTTTAAAAGAGTAGCTGACAGAGTGTCTTTTTATTCACCCCAGAGAGCTATTGTAGCTATTGTTTTTTACTTTTTAGATTGAATGCATGCTTGAAACATCAAATCGCACCCTTTTAGAAAGCTATTATATTCAATATTTGTCAAACTGAAATGGAGAATCAATAATACTCACTGTTCTCTGGAAGGTAGTGACAAAAAAAAAAAAATACAATCACCCATTTTGTAACCTGTCTGCACTGGTAATCTATATTGTTTTCTTAAAAATCCATAGGCTACCATACATTTCCTGTTAATTAATTGGTTAATTTTTTAATAGAATAATCAAAATGTTTCCAATACTTTTGTTTTATTGAAATACATGATTAATTTGATTTCACTTGCATTGCTTCATAATAAAACTGTTGCACCCTGTTGTGTTTATTGCACTCATTTCACACAGTAGAAAATCTTTCTTCTTTTGTGATAAACTCCACATGTCATTGGGCAAATGCAATTACAACATAATTGATGTTTATATGAATAAGCAATGTATCAACAGAATGCTCACCATCCTTACTTCACACGTATCGATCAATGGTTCACATCATCCTGACCCGGAGCTGCTCAACAGTCAGTGAAGCAAAGCGATGTGGTCAAAATGAGCTATGGTATGGTTAAACTATGGTCAACCTCAGGACGTCCTCTTCATGGCAACACTTTCATCCAATTAATAACCGGCCCTGGCCTGGTGTTCGCTACTCACCTCAGTGACTTCACACTCTCAGGGTCACAGCAGACTGGGGCTTGTTCACAAAGCTGCTATTGCTGTTGGTTGCTCAGACATTAGTTGAACAGTGGTCTCAGGGAGAAGTGGATCAAATAGTGTTTGGTTGAGGATGGAAGGATAATCTATTTACGTCAAAAAGGAAATATTATATGAAGCCTTATTGTGTTTATTTTCATTTTTCTAGTGGAATTTTATTTGTTTTCATTTACACTCAGTTTAAATTAATCAGTATTCTCACTGATTTGTTGCTCATTGCTATTTTCAAATGTTTAGACAGAATTTACTATAATTTTGTAAAACATTTAAAATGAATAGCAGTGAGTCTGTAGTGATAACTATGTGTCCATGTGTTGCTAAATGTCTACTATCTTTGTCATCACCATGGGGCCAACTCCAAACAACTTTAGACTTTGTTAATGTTTAAACAACCAAAGTCATGACTCAGACTCAGGACAGTAACTAGGATCGGCCCTCCAAATATCATTTTCGGTTAGATCATTTACCAAGACAGGAGAACACGTTTAGTTCCTTATTTTATTTTATATTTTTAGATTAAATCCTCTGGGTGAATAAAAATATTAGTTCAACAGCACATTTTCATCCAAGGATTCATGTGAACAAAAATCCCACTGGCAGGATTCGAAACACCACTGATGTGTCAACATATCAAATAACCGCTGTGAAATGCCATGGCTGTATTCGTTCCTTGTTTTGGTGCTTGTTGAACAAGGCTGCGTGGGATTGCTCTGCCTCACCCTGTGGTCTGTCCTCTAGGGTGCAAGGAATCTGAGTCACTCACTGCACATCAGGCTTCCCCCCGGGGGCCCTGGCACTAGCAGAGGCAGGTTAACAAACTGTAAAGGCTTCAACTGAGCAGCACACAAACTGTTTTCTCTCGACAAAGGGGTTGGCTCCAACAAATGTCATAAGCCTTTAATGAGATAGCTGATCTCGGTAGTAAAAGAAGAAAAGAAAAAATGCTTCCCCTCTCTCCAGTCAGTGGCTATTAGAGTCAGTGAGACTAAAAAGGGGAAGCTTCCCCATTTTCTTAGAAGCTCTCGGAGGCTGGCCAACATGACAATGCTGGTCAATTAATTGGTGAAAAAGTGAAAATCCAATTAATGTGTATCAAGCTGGCAGTTTTGCATGATGATGGCTCATTAGGAGCCTGAGCTGCGGGTGGAGGAGTAGATGGGTGGAGGGGCTTAAACCCCACTCATTAAAGCTCTGTCTTTCTCAGTGGGGTTTTAGGGACATGGGGATGGATTATTTATGCAACAGGTTCTAAACAAAACCTCAATGTTACGCTCATTTAATGGATTTGATGGTGCTGAAATCTTAAATGGCCTGGACAGATGTCTCTTTGGTTCTCGGACCAACCTACTTTCTCTGTGTCTGTCTACACACATACTGTATGCATGGGCATACAGTACACTCACTCTCTCTCTCTCACACACACACACACACACACACACACAATGAGTTCAAATATATCAACAAAATGCACCCTGCAAAGTGCAGTCTGACCTGAAGCTGGTCAGTATAGTTCCATGCTTGAAGATTGACTCATAGTGCACCAACCTTACAAACGCAAAAACAACTCAGATTACTCTGGTACATAACCTTAGTAAGAAAAAATCATAATTGTTCTATTATATTATCTTTACATACAAGGGATGCTATAAAAAATTGTTAAAAGTGGTGAGAACTCTATCAATAGATGAGAAAAGGAGGTGGTGTTGCTCTCTTGGCTACGTCTGGACTCCACCACACAGTGACAAAATAAAGAATGTGCTTCCATACTCTTGCAGCCAGACCCTGTTTGTCTAGCCTCTGCCTCTATGTGTAAGATTAATACTCTTGCCACACTCTCATAGAATAATGTCACTTTAATCTTGTTTGAGGCGAAATTCGAAGTGGAGTGTGTCTACTTGTTTCCTGAGATTACTTCATCTTTCTTTCGGCAGCGGTGTGTGACTCTGCCGCCTGCTGTCCCCTGGCATTGGATGTCCCATTACCCTTCACACGCCGCAACTTTCTGCTGTTTGCACAGCACTGGCCACAGGACCCAACAGGAGGCTAGTATACTACTGATGGGTTTAGCTTTTCTTTACTACTACCATGCTCGTTTTAGCTGTATGTAGCCTACTAGTGGAGTGTTGCTAGCGGCTGAGGCATTGTGAACGCAGCTTGTTTCAAATGTTTCGCTCCACAACTGTATGTTGTATTGCTCTTTGTTGTAATAGAAAGTAACCCTCATTTGCAGTGTAGTGAGTGTTAGTTACTTTGAAATTACTCAGCATTTATATTTATATCAGTATTTAAGAGCTAATGCACTGTCTTTCCAAAGGATTATACCTAAACTAGTAACGCAGTTGTTTGAACACACTATAAATATTATACTTACTCAAATGATTTGAAAAGCCTATCCAAGGAAAATTACTAATAGCAATACAGTGTTATTAATTATTAATAAATAGGAAATGTGTTTATAATTTATATATATATATATATACACACTTTTTTTTTTAAATGTACTGTACATTGTTCTGTTTTTTGTCTCAGGTTTCACGGTTGAAAATTCCTCCATTGTTCCATATTTAGGTTCCTAGCCCACACTCTGTAAGGTAATTTGTATTTTCAAACTCAGTCAATAATTTACTATAAGTGTTTTCATACTTGTTTTTCCACTGTGTTGACCTATCATCTCTGTCTGAGTGAATGGGCTGCAGTGCATCAGCTTTGAGTCTCTAATGAGGCTTGATCCAAACACCATAATACAAATTATATATTTCTGTACATAACTTGTGTGCGCGCGCACACATACACACACACAAGAAAAAAAAGTCACGAGCACAAAAACTCTTTCGGAGTCCAGCCCGACAGCTTTTATTTGTATATGTCTTGTTGTCTAAAAAGCATTTTGTGATAAATCTATTTGTTAAAAGCAGGATAGTAAAATACTCAACTTGACTAATAAAGGTCCAAATTGCTTCAATTAAATGTATGTACAGTATAATATTCATATCACTGTATATGAATTCTAATTCATGTTTGCAAGTGACCAGTGCAGTTTTGCTAAGTGCAAGAAGTTTATTTTTCTTTGCTCATGGATGTCTGAGGGAGTGAAACATACTTTGTATGGCTAGCCTTGTGCTGTTTAGGAGAAGCAGTGTGTTTTTTCCCTCACTTCCTAATAATCTATTCTGTTCAGCCAGCCGAATACATTGACAAATGTTTCCAGCATTAGGTATTTACCCGGTGAAAGGTAATAGATGCAAAGGTTTAAAAATGCCTGCTGCAAGAAATAGCAAGCACAGTGGCAAAAATATCACTATAGGAGACATTCTTCAGTTCTTCACAACAGGAAAACAGTCTATTTGCAATATCCAACATATTGGTCATAGAGAAGACTTTGCAAGATATTTGTTTTGTCCCCCGTTCATCCCTAATCCCTAACTTCCATAAACAACCATAAACACTCTGCTAACTAACGACACTGTGCATTGTTTAACCTAAAGGTAGAATGGACAGTCTCTTTGAATGTAGGCTGATTTTTTTGGTCACATATTTTTGTAAGATTGTCCTAAGAGTGATGAATATATATGGGAATTTTTGAGTCACCAGTTCTGTTTGTCTGGCCAGACGGCGTACTCGTCTGTTAGAAGTTGCTGTGAAGTTCTGCATGGATTCACTGACTCAGCTCCTCTGTTGGAGACACAAGCTCACTAGCTCTGGTAGGATCCACATAGTAAACACACTTACAAAACACACACACATACACTCACGCTGACCGGGGGGGGGATAGGGGTTAAGCCTGTTGCTTTGTCTAATCTGTTGATTATCTCTTGGGTAGTTTGTTGTAATTTTTTACAACTCTTTCTTTCTGATTGATATGGGTGCTGGCTTGGGTTCCTGGGGGCTAATGAAAGCTGTGACAGTGCATTAATGAGGCTGCTTATTTCAACTCTACTCCACTTCCTCCCGTTGCCTCCCTTCCCTCACCTATATGCCCCCCTCCACATTTCCCTTTGCCTCTGTGCATTATGCTGTTAACATTATACACACTTTTTTGCTCCCTTATCTCCTACTTTTATCCCTCTCACTCTTGGTTTTCTTTTATTTACTGGCTGGTGTTACATTATTTAACATCAAATGATGATGCTAATATGAGGTAACAGAGATTAGCAAACATCAAAATGTTGTTGTGACATTGAAAAAAGCCACTGAAGTAAAACTGTAGCAAAGATGCAGGACATTTTTCTGTGTTTTACTCTGTTGTGCCCTTACACGTTTTCATGCAAGAAGTACAGTATCAATGTATTATTATCCAAGAAGGAAAGTACAGGATTATTGTCTATGCCTCTCTCTAAACAGATCCATACATCGGTCAACAATAAGACAAAATACTCCCCATCATATCTTTTCACAATAAACCACAGAGTAATTTTAAGTCTAGGGACAGTGGAAATATATAATCAAAATAAATGTGAGTGGCTGAATTGGAATAATGATTCAGGATTTAAAGGAGCAAAGCGCAATTACAGAAAGAGTTAAGAATCAGAAGTATCTGCTGGTGTTGTGCACTCTTACTCTTTTTTCCTAGCCTACTGGGATTAATGGATAACTCCAGTGAGAGACGCCTCTGTTCTTAGGCAAGACAAAATGACCACAGGCAGCCAAAGAATTTGGCGGTCAGTAACTGTAGCTGTTTCCCATACATATATTATTATAGCAATAGCAGCAGTGCTGATTGAATTTCTGACCTTTTGTTGAAATGGGAAAGGGGGGGTGGGGGGTATTTCAATTTTTGTTGTGTCATTCATGTCTTAAAATAACTACAGGGATGAAAGATCATGACTTGATTCAATTATAGTGATGTGTAAAGGCTAAAGATTACTGTATTCTACATGGAACCTCAGTCGTACAAATCTGAGATAAATATTGATGCTGTTTTCAGACACTTTGAATGGATTGAAATAGATTAAGCTTTTTTTGGAGCCTATTTGGAGCCGTCATTGAGTCTGAATTATCCTCACTTGAATTATCCTCTCCGTTCACTGTTACCAAATTGAAACAACATGAATATTTCATCCACAAAGAAGTGCAACACATGGCTCAATGAACATTCATCCACAAATGATAATACATTTTGATAAATTGTGATATAACTCCTCTGTCATCTGTACTACATCTAGTAAAAGAATATTCTCAAGATGACAAACCTGATATTAGACTCTTCATACCACTGCATTCATCCGACAATCTACAAACTAGAAGCCACCAAACTAGAAAAGTTTGGTGGTGGAACCTGGCCGGCTCTGCCAATCAATCGCAAAGTTCACATTAAAAACTGCTGACAGCTGTGGGAGAGAGTTCCCACTTTCATCTAGCGCTGTCTGGCCCTCCAGCTAACCTCGCCGTCACCCTCTCCCTTCGCAGACCTGCTCTCTTTATTAAACTGTGTCGCATCCCACAGCCCGACCCAGGGAACTGCCCAGCCACGTTTTTCACTTATCACCAAACTTTTGGCTCATTTCAATTTTTTTTTTTATGAAGAACACTTCACTTGATAGCCTTGAACTGAGGGCCCTCCACTCCTGCAGAGGAGCCCACCCAGCAGCTTTGCCTCACCATATCAGCCTGTTTGCTGAAAGAAGGGAAAAGAGCTCTGTGCGTGTGCGTGCGTGTGCGTGCGTGTGTGTGCGTGTGCGTGTGTGCGTGTGTGCATGTGTGTGTGTGTGTGTGTGTGTGTGTGTGAAGGAGAGAGAGAAAAAGAGTTTCCTTTTGTCACACTGTCACTGTAATAAGTACTAATCAACAAATAAAGGATAAAACAGAGAATAGATGTATACTTTTTAAAACGATATCGGTTGGTATAGCTGTTGAACTCTGGTCCTTTGTTCCTTACTGTAGTGTTCATGGTCCTGGAAGTGAGAGGGTCCCAGCTGAGAATCAGTGCCCAAAGACTGGTTAGTGCAGGCCTCTGCTGCCCCTTAGAGGTGGGAGAAAACTGGAGGATTAGTAGCCTCAGTAAGGGAAGGAGGGTATTTCAGATTGGCGCATTGTGCCTAGAAATACTGTTGTGAACAACATGTATCGTTAAGACTGAATATTGCTGAAAATATGAAATATTGAGTGATTTTGTAACAATGATAAACGCTTTTTCGCTTTGAATGGACGTTACTGTGTAGTTCCTGAGGTTTTATGTTTTACCATAGCTCACAACATTGGAGCCAGGTGTTTGGTGTGTGTGAGGCAGGTCTAATCCCATTAGTGCTGCTGATCCTGGGCCCCAGGATCTGTTGTGTCTCTATCAGGCCCACTTTGTGTTCTGTCTGTTGTACTCCAGTCTGATTGCTTAGTACCACGAGTAAACAATTTCATTTTTAGGTTGTCAAAATGACTAAAGTGAAAGTTCCTCACGTTCATTCATACACCTATTTTATTTGTTGAATTTGTGTTAACTCCAAACTGAATTATTGTTTTATGTAGGCCATCTCAGGAAGTATCTGAGTCTTGTGCAATTTCTCAAACAGCCTGCAGACCAGGTTACTGTTGTCAGTCTTTGTTGGATTATGTACAGCCAATACTGCCCCCTGGATATCAGAACAAGGCACGATGGCAGACTTTGTTTTCTGTTTTTGTCACCTTCCTGATAGTGATTTCTTTTTTTTTTTTTTTTTTTTTTTTTTTAAATATACCAGGAATCTGAATTGTGTTATGTTCACCTTGAAAGTCTGTGTCAATAGTATTAAAGTTTTCCTAAAATATGTTCCTTAATTTCTTAATTGAATCTAAGACATTGTAACTCACCCAGCCTTCCCATCCTGTGAAAGACGATAACATGGCTTTTTTTTTTTTTTTTTGCTCTGTTTAGGAAAAGATGGTGGCCAAATGGAAGGCCAAAAGGAAGTGCATGCAATGTCACTATATCCTAAGGTGTTAAGTTCCTTTTTGTGAGTATTTGTACATGCACTTAACCTTCAATCCACTGCCACAGCCCCCTTGGGCTTGTTACCTAAGAAATATGTCTCTTCTTTTCTCTCCTTGGTGAGGTTCCTCTGGAACTTGTCAAAGAGACAATATAGAAGGAAGTAAGAGATAGAGTTGCCTGGCTCTCTTTCTGTGCAGTGTTTATTTGCTGTGTCAAGGATTGAGAGATTACACTGTTTCTACCCGGTAAGGGAGGAATCTGGTCAAGCATTTCCTCAGGCTAAAAACGTCACTTGAAGAGGCAAAGGAGGATTATTGACACCTGCATTAAGAATGAAAATCCTGACTTAGGCCCATTTGCTGGGAGTAAGCAGTCATCATCAATCATTTATTTTGAGCGTGGAGAGAGGCCATTTACACTGTAGAGGTTTTATTTTGGACTGAGGATACCAGAAACCCTGAAGAGTTTGGCCTGTGTTAAATGGCCTTTCAGTGTCACTGCTGTGATAGTTATCAACACACTGAGGTCATTTCAAGTGTTTATGGGAATTAAAGCATCAGCTATTGAATACCTGACAGTGAAATTCTCTAACATTTTGCCTTCACTATATTTAATGTATTGAGTATTGCAGATTTGTATTGTTTTATTTCAAATATATTTAAATAAATACAATTTAGACTTGTTTAAATGTATTTATTTATTAATCAATGTCCCTCATGACATACTAATAACAGCTACATGTTAATATAATAATATGTAATATGTAATAATAATGCTAATGGTTTTTCCTGATATTGTAAGCTGGTCTCATTCACTTTTCATTAATTGTTTAAATTAATTTAATTATGGCTAGAAGTAAAATATGTGTTGTGCACAAATTATTGCCACATTTATACCTGTGATACATTTTCAGATACACTGTATATTGTCAATACTAAATTCAAACAGGCATTTCAACATTTACTTTTTGTTACCTGTCCCTTGTAAACACTCTACAGAAGCTCCGTCATCAGCACTCAGCAGCAGCGGGGCTGGTAACACTAACCCACATCTGCTGTCAGTGCTGTGTGATTGATCACCAGGAGATAAACATCTGATCGGCCAGAGAACAGGACAGACATTGAGGAAGAGATGACTTGTCACACACCAGCATACACAAACCTCTGTGAAACATCTGTCAAAATACCACAATAACAGAGAACTGCACCTCTGTGACTAACATGGGAACCCACAGACGGCTGTCAACTGTTTTAGATATTGGTTGACGACCAGAAGGTAAAATCCTTTCGCATTACTTAACTTGAAAGTGGAATTCAAGGAGTGAGAAGTTGAGAAACAAGTGGCACCATACTGATCATATAGAAAGTGTGATGTTCTCTTTAAAAAGTCCAGAATAAGATAAATTATCAAATGGTAAAGATAAACCAGGATCCCGTGGGATTGCAGGGGTTACCGCTTCCTGCCCTGAGGCACACCAAACAACAGAAGAGGGTGAAGTATACCCTGTTGTTCCTTTGGCAGCCAAAAAGGATCTCCTGTCCTGATAGTCAGAGATAGTAGCTCTACTGTCACAAATAGGACAGGCAATGAAGGAAGAAATGTGGGTGTATTTACAAAAAGTCAATCCCCATGGGTCACGAGAAGCTCTCTCACCTGGCTAGGCCCTGTGAATATGTTTTTCATGCCATTAGCCGCAGGCCTCATGCAATGCCATACTTAAGAACAGGAAAGAGAGGAAAAGAAAATGAATGAGAAATGAATGGTCAGTCTGACAAAAGGAGGCCAGCCTTGCGACGACAGGAAGAAAAGCATTAGCGCCCTTTATGTGCATGCCGGCGGATTTCCGCATGCTACACTGTCAGTGTGTTTTCCCCTTAATTAAAACAGTCACAAGTTTCATTGAGCGGTGAATCAAAGGGTGGCCACACCATAAAGCAGACTCAACTCTGTAACCCTGGGTGTGAGTGTGTGCGTAGCGTGTAGGTGTATGTGTGTGTGTGTGTGTGTGTGTGTGTGTGTGTGTGTGTGTGTGTGTGTGTGTGTGTGTGTGTGTGTGTGTGAGAGGACTTTGGGAATCAGACTCACACACAGGGATCGGGATGAAGGGGATTTGAGCTGCACCCATTCCCATGGTCAGTCACTCAGAATTGGTCATTACTGCCTTGTCTGGAGATGAAAACACAGTGATTAAGAATTACTTGGATGGAAACAAGGCCGTTTCTAAACTGCTTCCGCCTAACACACTTTCCTCAAATACAGAAGGAATGTCACTGTTTTCCTTCACAGTTCTTCACTCAATCATAATCATTGGTGACAATTAGCCAAAAGTAATCTACACATGCTGTCTATCGGAGTGATGTTGGATGAATATCACTGTAATCATCCAAGGTAGGTAGGGGTCCTTCAAGCAGGACATTTCAAACCACTCCCGCTTTCTTATTTTACCAAAACAAATTGTGATGTTAACCAGCCCTATAGTGAACAGGAGCAGGCTTCTCCAGTGACCAACCTCACCGTCACTCAGCAGAGCTACACAGAGGGACAATAGAAGACAAGGGAAGGGAAAACGCTTGCTCCACTTTGGCCGCTGTATGGGATCCCCTCTCTGTGGCTTTGTCGTGCTTGGACTGTGGCTCAGGAGAGGACCCGATCCCTAACAGTCTAATGACCCAACACTTTCCACACCATTTCATTCCCTTGAGGGAACAGGGGCAAGCCTGCGCCTACTATCATACACTCATCAATTATAAATCAGCCAAAGGTCAGATAATTAAAAATGCAACATTATTTTTTCACTCCCACCAGAAGACAAGCCCTCTGTGTTTTGTTGGAGCAGGGTGGGATTCCCCTCTCGTGTTCTCCCCAGGGGACAGTCAAAGGGAACGGCGGGCATGAATTATGCACAAAGGATAAATAATGGTAGAAATTACTAATCATAGCTCAGGCAACTTGAGACGGCTGGCCCAGCAGAGGGGTGCAGGGAGTTCGACTGGAGATAAGGTAACACTGATGTTATTAGAGTCTTTTATTGGGGCGCGTTGTCCGCTGCCCTTGCTGGGGTACACCCATCACGAAGGAATGAGGCATACTGGAGGCATTACAAGAGGAAAGAGTGACATCATTGTTTTGTCACTTCAGTATATGCAGTTGCAGTGTAGAGCTGTGGGCAATGCTACAGGGTATTGCCAAGAGAAGATCATTAAACTTCTGCTAACACCGTATACAGTGTAGACTAACACTGATATGATTTCATAGCTATGCATGAATCCTTATCATTGTTTCCCAAAACATGTAAACCTGGAGCTGCAAACGATGGATAAAAGCCACCGTTTTGTATCCAGCTTAATAAAAGTTTAATGAGGGTGGCGTTGGCAGCAGCGATGATGGATTGTATTGTCTGACACTGACAAAGCTGACATTCCCAGAGCGAGTTCCTTCTTTAATCCCCGACTCTGGCACTTCAGATAGACCTTTCCTATTGGGACCTGATGGCTGGAAGACATTCAGCTGCAGTCAGTGTAACATACCTGGCTGACTGTGAAGTTCACTGGGAGATTAAGGATTGAATAGAGCAGCTTACTATTACTTAGTGGAGAGCACAATATCATATGATATCAATTTCTCTTGAGGATGCTGATATCAATTTTGCAATATCAGTTACCTGTTCTTTACACTCTAACACATGTGGGTTTATGATACTTCTCCTTTGTCAGTGACATTTCTTGATATCTGACAGAACAAATTAAACCGTAGACTGACAGAAGGTTGGACATGGACTACTTAGCATGACTGCTGACAATTAAAACCCATTTTGGCAATGTGTAGATTCAACACAGCTGGTTCAGCTCTGGTTCAGTACTGTACATGACATTCTTCCCTCAACAAAAAGCACAGCACTCAAACACTTTTTTTGATGGCACTTAAAAATATGAAGTTCCTCAACTTAATCCAAAAAGTAAGCAATCCTACATGGGACAGAGAAAGCAAAACTGAACTTGATTGTTGGGGGAAATAGATACATACAGAGAGAAGGTCAAAAATATTCAGCAAAAACATTTTCTGGTGCAATAAAATCTGGAACTTTACAAAGTTGGGTAAGTACTATGTGCTCCTAAAATGAAGTATTTGCACCAAGTGTCAAATTGCATAGGAAAAGCATGTCTTTTTTTGCCACCAACTTATTTAATATCAATATCAGAGTGCAACTGATATATAACTATGAAAAATCGACATTGGTGCTGACCCTTAATAAATAATAAATAAAGAGGGGATCTCGTTGTTCCTGTTGATGAATGTCATGCGTTTTATTAACCTGTAACACCCATGGATGCCATTAGTACACAGAAGCGATTATGTGTGAGTCAAGTAAGTCATGCAAACACACACAGCACACAAAATACGCAAACACATTCAGTTACAGATAGCAACCATTCAAATGCCTGTCCAAATCTCCAACTGTAAGAAGCTGAGGTGGAATGAAGGGTGTTTTATCAGGAAGAACAAATAAAACTTATTCAAGGTATTCTGCAATACGATTCATATCAAAGTGTTCTCTGTAATGGTTCCATTTAATGGTTGTGAATAAACACCACCATAGTGGTAGGATGGTAGTGAAGCTGTAGGGTTTGTTGTCACTCCTCTCTCTGTCACAGTGATGGAGTGTCTGTCTGACAGGTGCTGTGATTTTGCTGACCCCATTGTATTCAAACAACACAGGCTCCTCACACAGGAAGAGCAGCGGAAACAATGGTGCAGGTGAGTATGGAAGCAGTTTGCCCTCAAGGGCTGCCCACCTGAGGGTTTAAAGAGGTGTGTGTGTGTGTGTGTGTGTGTGTGTGTGTGTGTGTGTGTGTGTGCTTTCATTTCGATGTGATTTATGTGCTTTTGGAACATTGGTGTACAGTGTGTCTTTCCTAGTTGTATTGCCTCACCACTAGAGGGTGTCCACCTTATGGACACGAGTGAACTTATGGACCTGTGAACCTGTGAACCCTAATAGTGTACCGGTGGATTGGAGATTCCCTACCTGTGCTTCTCACATTCCCTGTACTTATAAAGAAACATAATAATATGTTTCATATTAAGATGTCTTAAGCCTCTCTCTTTTTCTTGCTACATTCACGTCCCATGAGAATTCTAACACCGTGCATCTTCTTTGTCGACGGTGCAGGTGTTATACCATGATCCTCATGAGGGATTGCTCTGTACCATCCTGGATTATCAAGTAGGGGAACATGTGTTAAGGTCAGCAGTGCCTGCCTGTCATTATTTGCGGATTAGTGCTGGCCTGCGCTCCCTTTGATGTGGACATCTTTCACACTTCCGTCTTATTGAGCTCTAGGGAGCAGTGAAGGGAACAGAAACCGACAATGGACTGAAGTGGAAGAGGCAGGAGTCATTTTCAGCTTTGTCTTGAGCTGCAGGAAAACTTCCTGTAATGAGGTAGGTAAAACATCATGGCAATTATCACTGCATATGTGAGCAATCACCTGAAAGGTGCTTACCACACATAAAAATGCACAAATCACTCCCCCCCCCCCCCCTCACACACACACACACACACACACACAGAAGAGAGAGAGAAGTTACACTCCCTTGGTGATCATGTGGGTTGTACTGCCCTCTGCAGGAATCAGTAAATAGTAGGTATGAAAAGCAGCAGTATACAGAACTACTCCAGACATTTTTTTTGAACAGTATAATATAACCTCAAATTATCATAACTAGAGATAACTAATAACCACAGTATGCAACTGGCTAGTTTTAAACCTTCTATCTTTGGGGTTGAGTCTGTTTTTGGGTATTCCACCGAGCCAGTCTTCATGGCATGGCCAGCGCATGGCTGAGTGAGCCACCTTGGAGCGGCTAACACAAGGCCTCTTTCACGCAGAGCAACTCCAGAGGCATATGAGGGCACTCTGTGTTCCACCCCAACCGCAGGATTTATTTACCTTCCAAAGAGGGGCGGCCAGTAAGAGGAGAGGGAGTGTGCAAAGAGAAAGGTAGGGGTGCAGAGGGCATAAAGGTGGGGGCAGTCTGCAGGGTGGGGAGGTGGGGAGATGAGGGAATTTGTATGGTGAGGTGCCCTGAGATAGACAGAGGACATCAGTGTTCCTGTCAATAAATCTCACATTGTATCATCTAAAACACCCAGGGATACCATTGGTATACAGAGGCAATTACACAGACAAAGTCATGCAGACATGCACTGACATAAAATACAAAAATATGTTCAGTCTCAGATAGCCATGAATCAATTTGTTGATCTTTCCAAAAGCAACAACGGTGTGTCCAAATCTCCTAGTGTAAGAAGCTGAGGTGGGATAGATGTTTTAGAGAGAGGAGGGATAGGGTAGGGGGCCAGAGAAGGCAGATAAGGGGGGTGGTTTCCTGTTTCCCTGGCCCTCTCCCTTCCCTTCCACAGCATACAGCAGAGTCATTCAATCTGTGTGCATGCACGCACATATGTGCATCTGTTGGTACAGTAGTTTGAAGTTTGAAGTTGAAGGCACAATATAAGCATGTACCTATTCAACCTTTCAAATCTTTGTTTGCAACAAACTCTGAGTCATTTTTGTTTTTGTATTAGAATTAGAAAGAGCTTGGTTTGATGTATTTAAGTATTTGAAGCAAATGATTTTCTTTCAACATATTTGAAAAATCCTTTTGAGAAAACGAGAGAAGTATACTGCATTACAATCATTTAATAATTATTTATATAATTATTTAAAATATTAAGTTAAATAAGTGAAATAAGTGAAATAAGTTAAAAGTTATTTCAAAGAATCAAATCCCAATATTCATGATTTACTTTTCAAATTTACTAATACTACTCCAGTGGCAAAGAAGTAGCGCGTAGAAATGTTTGTCGATGTGTGGGCTCCACCCATTGGCCAGGTGGAGTCATGACCTCACAGTGATCAAGCACACCTTTATTTGGCAATTGAACTGATGTGTAATGTCGTCGTTCATGTTTATCCACTTGACATGTTTGTAACTCTAAAAATTACAAGCATACAGTTAAAATGTGTCTTTGGGCCTGTCAGTGGCAACATTTAAAATTTCCATTCCATTTCCATTCCATTCTTTATATATATTGCCATGGAAACATCTGCAGCTTTTCACTCAGTATGTTGTTACGGGGATATCAAGCATCAGGGAAATGATCTGGCAGCAAATCGCCCTGACCAGCAGCTGCAAACCGCTTTCCTTCTGCTGGGGCGTGAAACAAGAGAGAAAGAATGCAAACTTGAATGGACTCCCTGTTTCGGCCTATTTTCTATGTTCTGGTTATTCCCACTCAGCCTTTTGGGGATCCCTAGCAACAGAATGCATTGGAAAATGGATAATGCAACAGACTAAACAGTCCCACATAAATCCTCATTTTCTCCATGCCTCCCCAAGCCTTTCAGGCCTTGAAAAACGTATACATCTACGGGCCTTGGATGTCTGAATGTATTGCTTTAGTACAAAGTGATAAAAAGGAAGAAGCATATTTGTGAAATCTTCCAATGGAGGAGAAATGCTGTAATGTGTAACGTGTGCTGGTATATATTCAGACATTAGACTGAAGGGAAATGCCAAGAGGAACAAACAGGAAGTCATAATTGCCCCTACTCTCTCTTGGTAGTGATCTGCACCCACAGATAGGACATGCTGCCAATGTGGTTGGTTTATAGTGGAAATCTAGCAAAGCATTCACACCAAAGTTCAAATCTAACATGCATTTTCATCCATCTTCCAAGGAATTTTATAAAAGCAAGTAAATAAAATAAAAAATAAATAAAAAACATCACACATACCCACAACAGATCACTTTAGAGATGAAAATACAAATGCACACACAAACACAAAATATACAAATTCAGTTCATAACATAATGAGAATACCATAAACACAAGTGCCTGTGTTGTTAAAACATTTCCTCTACATCCTCCCGTTCCATTTCCTCCCCCAGGGCAGTCGATAGTAGAGGTTTAATACTGTTAACTCTTTAGTTATTCTGATCTGCTGCTGCAAAACCTGGAGGAGTTGATTTTACCAGTTATCTCAGCAGAATATATCATCTGCTATGGGCTCACCTGGCCACATCTTCAAACCAAATCAAAGTAAACAAGTTTGGACAAGAGAATATTTTATTCAGTTTGTCAAGCAACCTTTCCAGCCACAGCATTACTGATATACTAAAAGGAGTGTAGTCATACATTTTAAAATCATGTATGTAGTCATACATTTTAAAATCAAGATGATTTTCTTAAGTAAAGTGTTAGATCAAGAATGTTACATGTAACATGAGGAACAATTTATGGTTCTATTTAGCATGATTGGACTGCTGAAAAACACAATCAAGTGCATAGTGAAGCAGCATTTACAGGTTGAATTTACAAGTGGGTCGCCAAATAGTGATGGCTCCATAAACAACTATTTTGCCCACAAACAACCTTTTGAATAATCTTTTGAAAACCTAACACATGTGCTACATCTCTAGCTGCTGAATACCTAGAATCTGTCTTTAGCCCAGATGTGACTGACAGAGAAAAATAAAGTTGGTAGATGAAAGTGAGAGTAAAAGAGTGACAGTGAGTCATAAAAGTGAGTTTCAACTTGACGCACCCATAAAACCATCATCACTGTGCTTCTATGTGGACCCCTCCATGACCAACAGTTTGTCCTTTAACTTAATTTACTGACATTCTTTCCCCCTGTAACCCACAGTGGGTTAGGTTACTCGCTAATACAGCCTGCCACTATGGGTATCTAAATTTGTTCATGCAGACATTACGCCCGTTGTGTTCCAATTCCACTTGCTATTTCACCATATCCTTTTTAGCTTAAATGCTTTAATAGTGAGTCTTGTCAGCTTTCCAATTCTAATGTATTCTTATTATTTATGTCGTCAACATGAAGGCAGTAAAAGCCCACTGTATGCACCTATGATGCATATCCCATTCCATGAGCAGCACGGCAGTTTCAGCAGTGCCTCAGTCAAGCTGAACATAATGCTGCCATTGAATCAGATGCACAGTGCTTACCTTTATATACCATCAAGAGTGAGAGTATGGCTGTGAACCTTTTTCTGGTCTCAGGGGTCAATGGCGCTTTACAGGAGCTTTAAAGCAACAGTACCTACATTTCATTTGAATGTTACAGTGAGACCAAACTTGATTTAATATAACATCTTGAATATTTTTAATATTTGACCTTATTTGACCTCTTTTGTATGGTACATTGGGATGGCACAAGTGAATTACATTTCAAATGAATTTCTATATATGGCATCTGGTTGAAGACATCAAGATCATATTTTGGTACAGCATACTATTAGAAAGATTTGAGATATGGAATATAATTATTGAGATACCATAAAATACAATTTCACATTCACCTCACCTGAGTCAAATGTAAAGCCCTATTAAAGTAGATCACGTCTAAACTAAACAGATTCTCTGTGCATTCTACCAAAGGCCTAGTCTAGTGCATATCTACAAAAAATACAAAAGCGTTTAGCACTAACCTCATAAACCATATGAACTGAAACATACTATCTCCCTTCCTTCTTGTATCTGTGTTTCTATCTCTCTCACTCTCTAGCTCTCTCTCGTGTACACACACACACACACACACACACACACACACACACACACACACACACACACACATCAATTTCACTGTCAAGGTACAGTTAAGCCCTGAAATTTGAATCTAAACATGATCTACTATCAATAAAATATTATATGCTATAATAATGTAATAATCTCTTACAAGCCATCTATGCTTATTTCATTCATATGAAATATAAACTGTGACATATAAGCTTGAATATTAGCCTCTCCAGCAAACACAATTATACTTTTTTCAAGTGACATGTTCATTATTAAAGTAATAATAATAATAAACGTTTTATATAAATAAATGTCCATTCTGTTACTCTCAATGCCCAACTGATCTTGTACAATAGTGATTCAACCTATACCCAGTTCATGAAAGCTTATGAGCGGGTAGGTCTTTCCCGGGAGAAATCCTCTGGCGCACAGGAAGTGATATGTTTTACGTTTACAGAAGCAGCAACAGCAGTTTGTTTAGAATAAACAGAAGAACTGAGTAGTTAGCATGAGCAGTGTTAGCCACCATGGCTTAACAGACAAAGAAAAAAGCACAACCTACATAAACTCAAACTTCATCAAAGGAAAATCCAAGGAAAATTAAATAGATTAATTGGCAAGGCAAGTATGCTAAAAAGGAAAGTGTCTCTGAGCCAAAACTAGAGTGAACATCATTGCCGTTGCAAGATGAAAAGAACTCCAAGATGAGGAGGGACTGAGGAGGGACTGAGGAGCGATGCAAATGTGGCTATTTTTCTACTACTGAGTAGAAAGTTGCAAGTTAGCCAAGTTTTGAAAAACTTATTATTAAAAAACGTTTCACAGTTAATATAATGGCAAACTCTTTAGCTCGGTTTTGTCAGTTTGGCGGCAGCTCGGTTTAGCGATAGCTCGGTTAGCTGGTTAAAAGTACTAACGTAGGTATATTGCTAACGTTACTGTAAGCAGTCGCTGTTGTTTGTCGATATTATTGGTTGAGTATTTGCTTGCGGCAATTGAGTTAAATAATGTTGTAATAATGTAATTAAGCAGTTATCACACGTTTCATATATTTATATAGTGTAGATATTACCGTCTCAGTTGACACGGTTGCTCTCACACCAGTTGAAATGCTGTTGTTCTGTTATTTGTAGTCGCTTCACAGCTCATGCTTGTTTGTTTGGGTTGTGAGAGCTGCTGTCAGTCCGTTGACATCACAGTGCTGGTGACACTGTTGCACAGTGATCACTGGGAAATGCAGTGCAAAATCCCTAGGCAATGACCGCTTATGACCAAAGGTGTCGCCAAAATCAATTAAAACAAGAATCTCACTGATTATCACTTTAAAATGTTCAAATGCATGATTTAGCGCAAAGGTTATCCCTTATGATTCCTTGAGGCACATAACTGGTAAGTATGGATAATGTTATATGGCCCAAACGCCCAGTCACCAGTAAAGCAGTCTGTTTTTGTCTCTTGGCACTAGTCGTTATCATTATTTATCATTAGTTTTGGTCTGTGCAATGCCACAGCAATGGCACCTCCTGGACACAATCCATCACCTGGAGTATTTTTTTCAACGCTCACAGCTACATGTTTGATACTACTACTATGAGGAGCGAAACGGTTTCTCCTCAAACAAGCAGATGGACTTATTGAGCAGTGTCTTTTCATCATCCACAAACCTATACCCAAAAAGCTTCATGGTGGGTCCACACACCTTCTGCACTACCTGAGCCAGTTTAAAGGGTAAGCTAAACCTCCACTTCTCTACCTGCTCTGAGGAGTTCTTCTGGGTGGAGAAAAACCCGCCAGCTTCCTGTGTGGTTTGGGTGTTACTCAGAATCCACTCCCTGGCTTGGGGACTGAATGGTATCCCTGTGAACTTGTACATCTGCTCTGCCTTCTGCATGGGGTAACGGGCTACATCCTCATATCGCACCAACATGTAGCGTCTCCTCAACCAGTCAGGCCGGCCCAGCCCCACCTCTGCAGCCATCCTAATATGGTCACAGTTTCCTTTCAGCCTCCTCATCTCGTCGTCATCTTCAGGCACCTGGCCGTCCTGCGCCCAAGCCTTGTACTTGTAGGAGAAAGCCACCATGCGGGACGCTAAGATGGCCCGTGGATCTCTGACCAGTTGGATCACCCTCACATCCAGGCGAGGGTCCTCTACCATGGGACGTAGCATGTCCAGTTGATGCACACGAACAGCTTTAATGACGCGGTGTCCCTTGGAGAGGCAGTATTCAGATGCAAGGGTGAAGTTGAGTGGCCCACAACGGCGTGTCTTACAGTGGTACCTGGGCAAAGAGTGAGATAGGTTTTACATAATTATCTTGCCATAACAACAATTTTAGTTCCTTTTAAGATTCAAACAACAATATTAACTTCATGAAGTAAAGAGTATATCCAGAGAATTTACCACACCTCTCAAAAACCGATTTGACCACAGGACTGCAGACAGATTCTGCACAGAGTGATGAACTAGATTCTCTGCGGAACAGAGCTGGGGTGACGTGGTCCTGAGGTGGTGGAGAGATGAATTTCTCAAGAGGAGAGAAATCACACAGGAAGAGCGCCTGGAGTACGTCCCTGTAGTTTGCCCCCAACACTGTCACGTTAGTGCCACCTGGGGCCATGGTCAGCGTGCGCTCGACGTGCCACAAAGGCTCAAACAGGTAGAACATGTTCTCGCCGTACTGGTTGAAAAACTCCCCCACAAATGAGGAGCCTGTTCTTGTGGCGGTCAAGAGCAATACGTGCTTATGGCCACCATTGTAGTTGTAGGTGTCTATATTGTCTACTTCTTCCTCCTCTTGGTCCTCAGAGAGATTGTAATTCGATTTCATGTCAGTGAGTCTGGAGAGCAGCAGTTTGAGCATGGTCAGGGAGCCATTTTGCGTCGTGTTGTTATAATCCAATGGGGTTTGTGGAGTCTGCTGGGGTGTCTGTCTCTGGATCAGTTTATCAGAGACCCTGATAAGATACAAAGGCTTGGTTAGCTAAAATTGATTTAATACAGATAATACACTCCTGAGTCATGTCTTATATTTTTAGTATTTAGATCTTATACAGAGCCACTTACCATGAGTTAAAGCTATAGGTTCTTACTCAAGGACACCTTGACAGGACACATGACTGTTGCTGGGAACAAACCTGACACCTGGGACGGTAACTCTAGCCACTAGACTACCCTACCACCTAAACTCTTAGGGGGTAGTTCACAAGGCTTTTTAGCATCTTTCTTTTTTATTTAGACAGTGGGAAAGTAGCTAGACAGACAGAGTAGGGGACACATAGGACACAGGCAAGGAATCTCTTATGGGATTCAGTCCTAGGCACCATAAACATGGCAGAAAGAGGCACACTGCTGTGGTGTCTGTCTCTGGATCAGTTTATCAGAGACCCTGATAAGATACAAAGGCTTGGTTAGCTAAAATTTATTTAATACAGATAATACACTCCTGAGTCATGTCTTATATTTTTAGTATTTAGATCTTATACAGAGCCACTTACCATGAATTAGAGCTATAGGTTCTTACTCAAGGACACCTTGACAGGACACATGACCGTTGCTGGGAACAAACCTGACACCTGGGACGGTAACTCTAGCCACTAGACTACCCTGCCACCTAAACTCTTAGGGGGTAGTTCACAAAGCTTTTTAGCATCTTTCTTTTTTATTTAGACAGTGGGAAAGTAGCTAGACAGACAGAGTAGGGGACACATAGGACACAGGCAAGGAATCTCTTATGGGATTCAGTCCTAGGCACCATTAACATGGAAAAAGAGGCACACAAGGTCTACAGCATTGGAAAACACACACTCAAAATAAAATAAAATACCATAAGACTATAGTAATTGCAAAACAAATAAAGAATTACAGCAAATAGCGTATTTAAAACAGCAAGTTAGACACATTTAAAGGCCAGGGAGTAAAAATAAGTGCTCAGTCTATTTTTAAACGCTTCAGTAGATTCAGCAGATCTAATGCTTTGGGGAAGGTTATTCTACAGTAGCGGAGCTGACACGCAAAAGCTCTATCACGTCATCATTTGTTTAAGGTGAGACCGTGGAACAGCCAGGAGGGTTCTAGCAACATTGCAGGGGTAATATGATCCCTCTTTTCAGATCTAAACAGGTGCCTAGCTGCAGCATTTTGGACCAGTTGTAGACGGGAAATGGAAGTTTGGCTAATACAGTGAGTTGCAGTAATCAAGACGGGAGGAAATGAATACATGAATAACTTTATAACTCCCTAGTATAGTTTCTTTTTTTAGACAGACAGGAGGAAAGCTGAGAGGGACATACAGCAGGGGAGACACAGGAGACACAATTCTGGCAAGTTTGATCCCAGGCAAGCAGGGGCACATGTGGATCAAAAGACGCCTGAACATAGTGGTTATTTCCCCAAGAGGTATCACTCCATCCAAACGATTCTCTTGCAATTCTCATTCTCTTACTTGGATAAGATGTTGCTCTCCTTTTCAATGATGACCAGGGCCACAATACAGATGAAGGCTATCGCATACTTGGTCTTCATTCTTAAGTCTTTGGTCTGTGACGGGACGTCTAGACAGTCTTTATGTCTTGCAGAAGCCTGCTCACTCAGTTCTCTGGTCATAGCTTGCCACGCGGTGGATGAAGCCTCATTCTGGAATAAGGAAAGTAGTTGATGAGAAAAGTGTGAAGCAGAAAGGCTGGAAAATAAAACCTGAATATAGTAAAAAAGTATGTGATTCCTGGTAATAATGCTAAAAGTACTCCTAGCTTGGTTCTGTACAAAGCTACTACTTGCTACTATGCATCATGCTTCAGTTTTAATACTGTGGACACTGTTACATATTGCCATATGGCTGAAGTCATGAGAACCCTTTCATGGATATATGAGGGTAAAGATTAAGCTGAGTGGGAGGACAGTGAAAATGAGAGGTGATGATACTCTACATGAAATCATCACACAAGGGAATATGACTCATTTGAATTAGGCTCAAGACATTAGACGTCATCAGAGGAACTGGTGAGAAATAGAAGAAATAAAATAAACTTACTACCTGATCTCAACTAATAAGGTTTGATGTCAAAACACCCTGAGGGTCAAAACATAATTGCATTCATCTGAAAGTTCAGCAATGTGAAAGTATACATTCCTTCCAAGAGGAAAGAGAGACAGCGACAGAGAGAGAGCGAGAGAGGGGGCGACTGTGTAAATGTAAACAGAGATGTGTTTCAGTGCCAGCAGTGGAACATTTCCACATGGCACTGAGTCAAAATGCCCAACGTGTGATTTTGAACAGTTTGAATTAAAAAGTGAAGAGTGATTTGCGCTGTACATGAGTATGTGTACTGTTGTTAAATTTCACCTTAGTACAACCCCATTTACAAATGAGAAAGAAAGTATAATCTCTAAGGACAAAAGGTGTGAAGTATAACTTGCAGCACAAGCAGCAACGCTGATTCCCAAGTGTATTGGTTGTTAAACAGGATGTGCATAGGGCACAGGGCAGGTCTGAGCTTGGTTGGGTCAAAACAATGTCTTCTGCCTTGCCATGATAGATAAGTTTCCACCCTTTCGGAGTACTGGGTTCTCTGCGAAGGACAAAGGTTATAAGGGTTTACCTGAGTTCAAGACTGTATGTATTAGCTGGCCAAAGAAATGTTTTGTCTTACCACTAGTATGCCATATTGCACTTCTCTATGACTCTAGAACAATTGTGCTTCTCTGATATTGGGTTTTCTTGTCAATTGAAATTAAATGTAACCCAATACAACACAATATTTCTGGATTATCCTTTCTCTGTTTGAAGGTTGTTTTTCACTTCACCGAAAATGAAATGTAGACTATGCAAAACATCCCTAACATTTGGACCTGTCAAGAGAGTGAATCATTTCTACAAAGCATATCATTAAGGGAAAAGAAACCGTTTTCAAGCGGTTGTGGAGTGATTGTGTGCTCTGTAAGTAAATATCACCCAATTATCTGAGCTTAATACGCCATAGCCGTCAAACTGTCAGGCTGAAGCACTTGAGCTGAGTGCTTTTACATATTCAAGAGTCACTGAAGCATTTGGCAAATCTGACTATCTGCTCAAGCAGAAACACACATCACTCTGTTTATCATCTCACTACAAATTACATTAATGGCTGCCTTCAAAGCCTTGAAGCAGCGTCTCATGGAGATGCTGCAGGCTAAACCCCCAATGAAAGTCTTGCTGTTCATCCACGGGTGCAAGTGTAAACAATTAACTGTTCTGGGCAAATATTGAAAACCATTATGATTTATCTAGGTCTCATCTGTGACATTCATGTGGATTTCATTTATTTTAGCAAAAAAAACATACTAATGCAATTTGGAGATAAACAAAAAACTAGTGTGTGTGTGTGTGTGCGTGTGTGCGTGCATGTGCGTGTGTGTGTGAATCTAATAATATGCTAGTCATTTTAGGGAATGGGGGGATGGGGATGATAATCGGAGCGTCTCCTTTGCCACCGTCCCCACCACTACACATGACTGAACCAAAATGAATGCAGCCTAATGAATGCTTCTACACACCATAAATCTGCGGTGCACTAAGAAGATGAGGCTTTCACACTTTCAGCTTTCTCTGGAAAAAAAAAAGGTTATGTGAGCAACTCAAATCTATCGGAGGAAGCATTATTGATTAGTGGACTAAGACACGACACACACACATACCTCACATTGCGAAATCATCGATTATTATGGTTGATAACTGGCATCATATGAGGAAACCTGCCGTTTAGGACATCGACAATATGGGGAATTACAATTTAACGTCATCCTATGATGATAGCTTTATAGCGCGCGCTGAATCGCAGGATGTTGTGACATGCTCTATTGTGTACCAACTCTGAATGGGCTTTTACGCTTTGAAACAAACATAGGTATCCTGCCAGATAATGAGAAGAAAACACCGAGACGACCAAGATGCGATGAGCGATACGAACCTTTAGCTGGTCTCTCGTAGCATCTTGCTGCAGTTGCTTGCTGCATTGTCCTGAGCACGGAGGCTACACACTGCCTCATTGTATCCACGGTTCGCCTCTTCTGCCAAATGAATGAAAAGCAGCCGTAAAATCAGCACGACGGCACCGGACGTCTTGGAGAAACATCTACATTAACAGAGCAGCACGGATGTCCATCGAAAATAAGTTGAAATCAAACACCAATTATAATAACGTTTGATTTTGAGTCGAGATCGAGTCAAAAGCGTTTATGTAAACATTAATGTCGTATAGGTTAGTATAGGAGTTGGCGATGTATCTGAGCCCCCGGTAGAAGAACCTTGCCTGAGGATGATATTGGTTTATTTGATTCAAAACTTCAGTCCAACTTTGGTATGTTCGACTCCAGCGCACAGAGCGAGTTGACTGTGGCTACGCTTCACATCACCGCGTTCCCTGCGTGGGACATCCTGTGTAGGCGAGGTCACGTGGTCTGGACCTCAATTACCTTTTTGGATAATGACCCCTCTGTTGGACAATGTGCCTCCAGAATTAATTCAGGGATTTAGCCCATCCTACATACTTTGTAATTTGTGGCGTAATCCCTTTCTAGAAAATTCCCAATATCACTTGACAAGCTGCCATGCTGTTTAACATTGTGCTCTGTGCACTTTGCCTGTTATGTTTGAGTCAAAACTGTAGTACTCCAGTCTGGTCTTGGTGTTGAGTCTGGTCTTGAGTCTTGGTCTCCTGCCTGTTTTGATTCAGACCCGTCTTGGCCTTAGTCACCATTAGATGTTGATTCAACATTTCCTGCCAATATAAAACATTATAAAATGGGGAATTTCATTGATGTCTGGTTTATTTTTTCCCCAGAACTACAGACAATTTAAGGGATGTAAAAGTCCTCAAAGTTGTATGTGTTGATAAGTCAATTCATATGCATTGATTAGTTGGATGTTAACGGGTAGTGGATTTGCAGATAGATCAACATCTCGGTTCATAATTAAGTTTTGAATTGTGCTCTGTTTATTGCCTATTGTGTTTTTTTAGGAATAAGAATGGATTTGGTCTCAACCTTCTTTGGACCCGGTCTTGACTTGAACTCGATTGGACCTGTTCTTCTACTCCACTAAGGTGGTCTTGACTACAGCCCTTGTTAGAGTACATTGTTATGTACTCTATGTACTATGTACTACTTTATGTACTATGTATGTTATAAACCACTAGAATGAATAGCCTGTAGCCAGAAAAGAAACCTTACAACCAAGGCTATTCTCATTCATCAGAGCCATTGACAGAAACAAAACACTATTGTGATGCTTTTGGTGTTAATATGCATTGTGAACTTTTGAACACATTTTAATGTCATCTCAGGAAGATTAAAAGGTTCAGGCCCATCACTACCACTATCCACCCAAACACCATCTAGGCCAAGCAGTGGCCCTAATTAGACCCTGAAGAACAGTTATGACCTGCACCGCATTGTACATGAACCCCAGACATTGTTTAGGGTGCTTTAATATTTATTTGATTATTAGATTACAACTCCAAGAACGAGCACTCGGCCTCGACATCAGTCTTACATTTGCTGTAACTCTTTGTACTGATGAACCTTGAAATACCTTGGAGCACTATAATCATACCTCATAATCATACCTTATTTTATCATGCACATAGTTCTAACAACTTAATCCCACATACACCTGGGGTATACCAAATTATCTGTGTAAATATTCCCGTTCTTCTGTGTATTCCTATGTGTTCTTCTTTGTGTATATCTGTGTGTATATTGTCTGACAACTAGTGTAATTATATTGATGAATTAATACAATTATGATACATGTAAATGGCCAGTAAATTAGCAAGTGTGGAAGAATTTGTATCATCCTATGACCTAATTACTCTCTTCTAGCAATAGCTTGTTTCCTGCTTCCCAATGTACCCTTAGTTTCTAATTAGTGATACCTAAAGGAGCTGTTTGAATGCCTTGTGTGACTTAGGCCATGTGTGATCATGTGTATAGGTTTTATTGCTTCATGTATGTCCTGTATGAATATGTGGATTGTGTTTAGACCCATCTCGTGTCCTTCTCATTGCTTCCTGCGAAACCCTTTTCACACAAGTTCACATTGTCCAGACTAAACTATTAGAATGACCTTGTAGATGTTTAGAAACTACCCTCCTTGTTTCTCTTAGCTTTATAATCTCTGTTCAGAGGCTTCTCTGGCACAGATCTGCATACCATACCGTGTGTACATCTCTCCTGAATTCAGTACTTTGTGTTAATAAATATACTCAAGTAATTCATGACTCAAAGACTTTTTATCAATATCTGAATTTATTCGACAAACTGGCATCACGAACAGGATCTAAATACAGACTACTAACGGGGTAGGTACATAATTGTTATTATGACTTCCCACGTGAGTGTGTCTTGACGAGATCCATCGACAAACTCTTTCCTTTCAGTTATGTGAGCCTTCCTCCTCTCGAAGGAGGAGGGGGAGGGCATGTCATCTCCCTCCGACTCCTCCTCCGAAGCCGAGAGAGAGTCCCTACTCTCCTCTTTGCTGTCATATGCACCACCCATTGCCCCTCCTCCTGCCTCTCCTCCCCCTGCCTGTGGATGAACATCTGCACATCTGGATTGTTTCTCTTATGTCTTATCGCAGGTGCTATGGCCAATGTTTCTACCCAGTTATCTTCAGGCTCAGGCAGAGGGGGATAACATTTTTCTATCTCCTTTTGCTTTCCTATCAGCCTTTCTACCTTGGGAAACATTCTGACCCCCCCCCCCCCCCCCCCCCCCCCCCGTCATTTGCATGTACTTGTGTTGTAAAAAAACAGTTCATTTCTAAACCACCACGTCGCAGCATTTCACATAGTTTGGGAACCGTTAAGCCAGATTGTTTTTTAGCCAAAGCATAAAGCAGAGTTCAGGCCTGTGAGGACGCGGAGGCAAGGTCATCCAACGCCAAACAGGCTACAGCCTTATCTGTCAGGCCTACAGCTGCAATGACTTGGGGTATTGTACAGAATGAGCAGTTGTAGGCGATAGGCAATAGGGAGGCCAAGAGGAAGAACACGATCAGTTTTACCAACTCACAGTGCATTTTTCTCCAGGGGGGACTATACCAAAAAAAAAAAAAACATGTACTAAGGTATGATCAGTGTATTTAAATAAATGAAAAGGCCTTTATTTGTATTTGCTGAGCTGAATGAACATTTGTTGTAATGAAACGTGCTTAAGGTAAGTTAAGGTACTTCAATTAGTGCAAATTATTCATAATAATTATCTTTTATACTATAATATGTAATGGTGAATGGTAATGGTGATCCCTTTTCCGGACTGTCTGCCCTATTTGGTACCTGGGGAGTGTCCTTTGCGAAATTTATGGTAGGACTAGTGGTTCTCCTCCTAGTTTGCGTGTGCACATCAGCGGTGATTAAATCTTGCATCACTAAAGCGACAAACAATCTCGCTATGTACCAAGCAAGTGCCCCTGAGCCTGCCAAATTTCAGATTTCAGTAGACTGGACACCATATCCACCGATGGTATCAAAGGGGGGAACTGTGGAAGAATTTGTATCATCCTATGACCTAATTACTCTCTTCTAGCGTTAGCTTGTTTCCTGCTTCCCAATGTACCCTTAGTTTCTAATTAGTGATACCTAAAGGAGCTGTTTGAATGCCTTGTGTGACTTAAGCCATGTGTGATCATGTGTATAGGTTTTATTGCTTCATGTATGTCCTGTATGAATATGTGGATTGTGTTTAGACCCATCTCATGTCCTTCTCATTGCTTCCTGGGAAACCCTTTTCACACAAGTTCACATTGTCCAGACTAAACTATTAGAATGACCTTGTAGATGTTTAGAAACTACCCTCCTTGTTTCTCTTAGCTTTATAATCTCTGTTCAGAGGCTTCTCCAGCACAGATCTGCATACCATACCGTGTGTACATCTCTCCTGAATTCAGTACTTTGTGTTAATAAATATACTCAAGTAATTCATGACTTTTTATCAATATCTGAAATTATTTGACAGCAAGCAAACAGAAATTAAATTGAAAGTGATTCTGACTGTGATTGTGATTGGATTTCTACTCTTAAGTGTCCAAGTGTACTACCATTTTTTACCACTTGGAGGAAGCAGTGTCACAGACTGCATGGTGTAGCTCCTGTATGTATGAGAGAGAGCCCTTATGTAGGAGAACACTCAGGTTTAGTTGAAGTACTGATGGCCAACATACATCAGTATCATTTCATATCCACTGTAAAATAAATAAATAAAAAAAGAAGACACAATTTATATACACAATAATCTTTTTTGGCTATTTCAAGTCAACCAGCATTTTTTAATGAAACTAACTTGCCGTAAATGTACTACAGCATTGGCTTCCAGTTTCAGACATAGCATGCAACATCAACATTGAATTTTTCTGTTTTAGTTTTTAGTATTTACCCACTTACAATATTTTGTTCAGGTGGAATTAAAGTGGACACCAATTTCATCAATGGTTGTTATAATTAGCCTAAATAAGACAATGCATGTCATGAAATATCCAAATAAGTCAATTGCTGTATGAAAGTTGTTTTTTAAGCCATCACAATGTTTTTTAGTATCATCCTCTCAACCTTTTTTTTTTTTTTTTTACAGTTTAATGTATGTCCCTTACTGAGGGCCCATATAATGTTAGAAGTGGTGATTGTGCTTTTTATTAACAAAGAACTAGGAGAGGTTAATTAAGCAACTCAGTCACTTTTATATCAACTACAAAATAACTGCACTTTGATTTGGTCTCATCAAGCTTATTTTACATTAGTTCATTTGTCTTTCCTGTTCCAGGCATCAGTCCCATCTTATTTCAATAATGTCACACTCTGTCATGTAGGTTATTGAGGTTCATACGTAGTTACCATGCATACTCCCAGTGAGGGAGCCACTCAGGGTGCTGTTTAAATCTCAGTGAAGCCTTTTTATCTGAACACCTGAAACGATAGTTGTTACTTTCACCTGCTGGTAACAGTCATTGCAACAGACGATATTTCATGCAGACTAAAATGTTCTTCCGGCTCTTGCAAATTGTCTTTTCTTTTTACTTTTACATTATTAGAACAACTAAAAAAAACTTTCAATGTATTTCTCTACTATTTAGATTTTTGCATTATATCTACAGACGGGCAAATATTTATTGTGATTGTGTATTGTACCAATTTAGTGAGTACTGTAACTGTCACGTCATGCATCAGATGTGAGGTCCTACATGTCCTTGTAATGTGTTTGTCAATAAGTATTGCATCTGATTTTTGCATCATTCATGGCTCTGACCATTAACACTGCTTTAGCACTATCTGCTCTCAGGGGGTTTTATGAAATGAAAAGGCCGTATTTAAACAACCTATACTGGACATGGTGAGATTAAAAGAGTGACCTAGTTTTGGAGTGGACCACGACTAAAAGCAAACCTCTGCCCTTGGCAAACTGCACCAGAGATTATCAATAATAATCCAAAATGGTAAAGCTGAATTGGATATCTTGAGCACAAGTGTTCCAAACAGACAGAACATTCCTGCACCAACACAAGCAGGTTGACATTATTTAAAGTTTTCGTGTCTATTTTTGACACGATAAATTATCTCACATTATTCCAAGTAAGCTCTGAAATTGCTTATTCACAAATGTAAAGATCAGACCATAAGGTAACTGAGCAATGCAGTATTTTGGTTTTACCATTATCACAAAAACGTATTTGCACTGATGATAAATTGCACAGTTTAAAGCATATCATCAAGTGGCATGATTTCTTAAGGTGGTTTCTTATTTGTTTTTATACAGTTCCACTGAAGTGAAATGTTCAGTACTCGGAGATGATGAATGATCTTATAGGACATACTTTGGGTTCTTGTAATCCAAAATGTTCTTGATGTCTTGGTGAAAAACAACATTCATTTGACATTTTTCTGCACCCTCACGTTTCAGAAACATGGACAGGACAAGAGCCAAACTAATTTTATTTGCAACCCCCTCTGTCAACATTGCTTGTTGATAGACAGCCAAAATCGTGCTCTAACTACTTCAGCTACATGTAAAATATAATCATGTACCACAAATGTGAATGTTGCAGAGGAAAATATTTTCCCATATAACCATTCCATGTGTTTTTAGAATACATAATGAAACTATAATATTTTTTAAATACTTTTACTATTATTTTATTATGACTAACTGATCACATATGGTGAAATAGTTGTTTATGTTACACTTAAGTCTCACTACAGGATGTTGCGTATACCTTTCCTTCTTGCACTCAAGGAAGAGGATCTTAATCCACTTTTATGACAGTAAGCTTTATTTAGCTTTAGTGTCTGTGATCCATCCTCTGTTTTATCATCATTCTTCATGGCTTTATGATTGGCACTCATTACTTAAAATGGTCTTTTGGTCTTCCTGGAATTTTGTTTTCACATAAATCCCTTAGGAAGTAGGACCATGGCAGTGGTGGCCCATCTGGTCAAGGCCAGACATGATATGAAATATTCCACAGTCGTGTAAGTGTCTTTTTAGGCTGATAAGAATATTTTAGGAAACAAATGAAAAACACTGAGCCATTGTGTATTGATATTCATAATCCACATCACACGATGCACTTGCAGCGGCAAACTAAAGCATTCAGCATCTCCCAGAAAATTTCCTACGGGCAACCTAATGGCAACCTAATGGCTCTGTCCCCAAGAGGGACAAAGAGGTCAGCCCATGCTGCTGTGATGGAACGCACAGGATTACAAACTAAGAAGATGACCAGAGATGAGCAGTGAGCCTTTATCCTTATGATATTTCACAGTACAAAGACATGTGTTGACAACGATTTGCAGGTTTTATTTTTTAAAACAAATTTCACTACCAGGTGATAGATAAAGAAAAACATCAAGGTAAACCCTTTTATGAATCAAAATGGTATTGCACACGATATCCAACATGGCCTCTAGTCTGCCAGGACCCGTGGCTGCTCATTGCAATATTGTGTCTGCTAATTGCGCTGCACGTCTATGTCTGATTGACCCTGTGTTTCCGACAGACAGGCCCTGTGCATTACAAGATGAGGAGGGATTAGAGCACAGTGGGTTAATCTGTAGGCCCGCCATCTGCCAGCACCATGAAAATTAAACCTGAAACCACGGTCTTGACCACGACCACACAGAGGTAATCCGACAGGTGATCTTTTTCAGTGACTGTATATTGTGGCCACATTATGAAATATCCTCATATTGTTCATCAGAAGGGGTAAAAATCAGAGATGTTCTTTTGAAAGATTGCATTTTCAACTCTCACATCTGAAATCTCTCCCTGTATATGAAGGGAATTTGACTCCTGGCAAATGCCCCTGTGCTTAAATCATACAATGATATTCCATATTTTGGATTTCATGTGTATTGCTTTGCTTCACCTCATCACTGTGCACCGACAGTTTGAAGATAGCACAACAATTGGTTCACCATAGCAACCATTGAGGTCAGAAAGGAGATTTCATTTCAGTATGTGAAAATGCACTATAAAAGGTTTATTCATGTGTGTAAATCCTCTTGCACGCAACATGTGTTGTTAGAGACTTACAGCATCAACCAGTTGTCTTGCAGCTTAATGTTTTTGTTTGTATACATACAGCAGCCTACAGTTTATTTTTATTCAGTTTTATTTTATTATTTTTTTAATTATTATTTCATTTTCAATTATAAGATATGCCATTTATAATGTTTTTCTTACCAAGCACAGGTTCCATAACCCTGACTAACGCATCGTGTGCTAAAATGTTGGTTTTACGTCCCACAAATCTAATGGGAGAATGCAAGTGCCTATCATTTTCTATATGCTTGCAGATCACAGTAGATTGTTTCAAAATGGGTGCTGTTGTTGTTGTAGTGAGACATATGCCACACAGTAAAATCAGAGACAATCTTGGTTGTCAGAATAAAGAGGATCACTGGGTAATTGGAGACAATTTGAGTGGTATTCGGCCACTCAAACTGTCTGGATTAATGAGCAGAAAAGGGGAATATAACTAACTAACTAGTAAAAGCAAAGAAAAAACAAACTGATGAGTTGATGGTTGCAGAAAGATGATCTTTGTCAGAAGAAACAGGATCATTGGATAATTACTATATAACACCTGCTTGTAAGAGTGCCACAGGGGGCCAAATAAGATTATCAAACAAGAAGATTAGCAAGATTTGTGGTCCCAGAAAGCTATTCTCAACATACACAGTTTTGGTTAACGTGTGTGAAACAAACTAACAAACACCACAACGTGACTTCTGATGTGTTAAACATGTCATCTTGACATGTCTGTCAGCATCATTAATCCACCCTATTGCAGTTAACACTGTTTTTGATATTCAGCCACTCCAACTGTGTGGACTAATGAGGAGAAAATAAAGATGCAACATATCATCTGTGTATAAACCATGGAGTCAACAATCATATGAAAAGATTCAGCCAACTCCTTGCACTCCCTTGAGAGTACAGCTGTTGTCATACAAAATGCAATTCACAAGAAATAGCTTTTCTGGGTTTACATGACACCAATCCACACATTCACGTTATGATTCTCATCACAACATCCAAACAGGAAGTAATCTCATCAGATCGCTCACTGTCTTCCTTTACATCGTCCTCTGTGTTGTGATTAATCTATTAATTGAATAAGTAGTGGGGTTTTCCGTGTGGCCTATTGCAACAGATGCTGGTGGCGTGCATAGCAGATAGTATGCACTATGGGCAAAAGACTGACCAGACGTATAAGTATGGATTCTGCCACATTTTAATCCCACCAAAGTGTCCAATAAAGAGTTTGACACAGCATTTAATGTGTAATTGTTTTTATTCAACAGGCAGATCACAACAATTTCAGTATTTTGTTGCTACAAATTCAATATGGCCCATACCCTAACATAAGCAAAACATTACAGTAGTAGATTATGATTATGCTGCACCTAATCAACCTACCTAATCAATTAGTGGTTTAAAAATGTGCAAATGTAAACAGCTTGATTGCAAGCATCTGAACTGAATATCTAACCATGGAAGCGCAGTATTTGTTGAAAACTTGCATCTGACTGTAGAATGTAATTGAGACACAAACAAATGAGGTAGATTTAATTTAATTTGAGATTTATAAAGTCACAAGATTTTGACACGTTTGCTTTCTTACCTCCACAGATATCTCATGCATCTCCTCCATGGTTGAAAATAATTTTAGACATTATTTATTAGGCAATTACACATATATTTAACTATTAATTGTTGTAAATGAAAGGTAAAAATGGATGAATCTATGAATGATATACCTATCCATCTTCAGCAAGGCTGCCCAGTACCTACCAGATTCTTTGCCCTGTAGATGCAGAGCCAACTCCTGTGGCTTGGAGGAAGTGGCCCAGTCGGACTGAGGGGGCCCAAGTCTTTTTAAGGCTAAGATGTGTCATTGGATTAGCATGTGAGCTTCTGCCTCAGCCTTCCCCTAGCTGTCCACAAACACCTTGAGAAGGGCGTCTCATGCACGGGACTCTCCACTGAGTCCTCTTCATGGTGCGATTTCATTACTTTGTTCTTTAGAATGAAGAATGTAAAGATACAATTGTCATTGCTTTTCGTTTTAGCGCACGTCTGCTTTGGTAAGTCACTTCTTAATTCTCTGCTTACATAATTGGCTCTTGTTGCTGTGATTGGATTGTAAGGCTAAATGCTGTTCAGTGACATTTGGTTGTCTGATTGTCTGCAATTCCTTCTGTGTGTGGCATATTGAGCTTATTTTGACTTTTGTTCTGTTTTCAATTCATGCATGTTCTTGCTTCACCTGCTTACTTGCTCATATAGTTGCATGTGAGTTTACATCTTGTTTGACTATTACATTGATCTTTTTTGATTCTTGATGTTGGTTTAATGGGCCTTCATAATTTTATGGTAAAAGATTATGTCATAGCTGTGATATACCACAGTAGCTGAGTGATTGTGATATTACAGAGAGAAATGGCATTATTTCTGCCACTAGAGATCTCCGGCCTATGTATAGAATTGATATTTTAGGTCGTTGACGTAACCCACCTGTAATCCCAGTCAAAGGGATAGAGTAAGCAGGACGCGTTAGCGCAGTATAGCCAGCTTTGTTTGTGTAACCCCTGTGGTCAGTATTTTTACATTAAATTAGTGGTATTGTATATTAACAAATAACTACATGTTGGGGGCAATAGGTGGTGATGTTAATTTTGGCTTGATGTGTCTCTCCTTAGCGCAAGCAGACTTTGCCCCCTATTTCTTTGACAATGGCCCCTACAGCCACAACGGGAACCTGGCACTATTCAGCCTCTCAGAGGACACGGCTGTCGGTGAGATCAACCTCGGTCATACAGGACATTTAGTTTCAACTGCTAATAGGCTGACATGGGCAACCAATCAACAAAATGACTTGTTTTGGTTGCCAAGATTTGAGAGCACACGATTGTCAAATTGTCTTTGATAGATGAACAGATGTTGTGTGGCATGTACAGGCTCATCAGGAGGTTGAAATCTGGTGATGCCACCTGTTGATGTGAGGGACATTTTGCTGGCTGTGAATAGTGTGCGGTGCAGCTGTCCCTCTACACCTTCAGTCAGTCAGGGTACTAGAGTAGCATCTGTTTATCTCAACCTGAGTCATTCCACAGCAGTTTTCACCAAATATCAGGTTAAGAACATAATTGGTTGGATGCTGGTCCTTTTGGCATTTGGAACCAATGTCATCAAGTGTTTTAGTTGGGAAAATTAGATTTGACATGGGAGATACATATAAAAATGTTAAGACTTTTATAAAGAAATTAGGGTCATCATTTTCCCATGAGTTCTATTTGAAGCTGAACCAGTCTACATGTGAGTTTTAGACTGAATAATGATTGATTTCCTCCTTTAGGTACACAGATCTATTCTCTCAATGGCACAGACCCTGAAGGCCAGGAGGTGAGGTATGGTCTTGACTTTGAGCCGGGGTCCAAAGAATATTTCTGGGTGGACCCCAAATCTGGAAACATCACCTTGGTGGAAAAGCTGGACAGAGAGGTAAACTTCACTTAGGCATCAAAGCACACTGGGGTAGAAAAAGTGGACTGTGCTCTCATCAGTTTTACTAATCCAATTGTTTTTGTTCTTCATTATCCTCACTCTTCCCTGATAACCAATTCAGAAACAAGATTCTATTGAAGTTCTTGTCAGCATCACAGATGGGCGAAGCAAGGTAAGTTCAGTATGTAATTACACTATTCAATTGTAATGAACGTTGATCAAGTTAATATGCAGTTACATTTTGGATTAATTCATTTTAGATATCATGTTTTCTCCTCTTCTCAGGTTGTGGAAAGAGTCACAATATTTGTAATGGATGCAAATGACGAAAGACCAGAATTCCAAAATATGCCTGCAATTGTGGACGTACTGGAAGTAAGTCAACCCATGAACTGCCAAAAAATACATGTGCATATTATTGTTTTGCTGCTGTGCTGTCTTTTGATCAGTGACTTTGTAAACCTAAAATCTTTAAATGGAAGCTCAAGGGGCGGTCTCCCCACAGAGAATGACAAATTTGGATATTTAGGACAATTCATCATGTTTCTTTGTCAAGGAAAACAGAGTAATTGTATGATTGTTCTTTATGTGCTATATACTGTAACGTGGATTATCTTCTGTGTTGCCATTATAGACTACTGTCTCTGGAAGCAGCATCTACAAAGTTGAGGCTGTGGACAGAGACACAGGCTCAGGGGGCTCTGTCACCTACTACCTACAGGTAACAACCGCAGAGGGACCTGCCACCTATGCACCATCATACCCACTCTGCCATAAATAGTCATATGACCACAATGAAGACACTTTTCCATAGGAATTTCCAACAAAAAGTGTCTAGTTGAAAGGTTTATCTGGGTTTGATGGAAAATAATATATAAATGCAATGATAATGAGGTTAGAGTCATTTAGATTTTAGAGTATGTGAATGCACGTGTGTGTTTGTGCATGTGATTGAATATGCTTGTCTGGTTATGAGGCTTGGGATTAAATCACAATTACATTTGTGTGAGGCATCGGAGGCTTAGAGGGCTGCTTTGGCAGGGGGTGGCAGGGAATGTTAGTTTGCACTTTGGGCTATTAGGAACAGAGAACAGCTGGCCTGGAGTGACAGTGATGTGTGACGCAGTGCGCATCTGGACACAGCAGCTTTCACCTGCCTGCCTTGTCCTTGGGCATATGGGCTCTTTACATCCAAACGGATAGAGAGATGGACTTTATACAGGATGTGGCCTAATTCAAGTGGCTGTTGAGTGCACAAGGTTTTATGCAGCCATCTGACCACTTTTCATGATAGCTCACGTGAGTGGTGGTAGTAAATGTGGTTTAGGGGTTAGGGGTTTCATCGATGTGACCTCATCTGTGTTTCTGTTTGAGCTTTTAAAACGGTGCCTTTGTTTTGCCTCTGTTGCAGAATACTCAGTCCGGTTTGTTTGCCATAGACAGGCACAGTGGTGTCCTTCGTATCAAACCTGGAGAAATGTTGGACTATGAGACATCCAAGACACATTTTGTCACTGTAATTGTGAAGGTAATGGTTGTATCACAACTCATTGCATTGTGCTATGCTGTCATGCTGCTCTATAAGTTAACCAACTGTATTTTCATTTTAAATACTTTTCCAAATCAGAAAAAAACTGTGTCTGTATGTGAATTGAAAAAAGTTGATCTTGAAAAAAAGTTAATGAAAAAACATTAAAACAGTCCCCAAAGAGGTGGGCCACAGTCCACGAGAAACTGTGATGCTTCATGGCATATCTTGCTATTATTCTAGTCATATACTGTCTGGAGATTCTATGATCACAGTTTGTAAATCACATTACATTTGTTCCAGGATGGTGGTGGGAATTTTAATGGCCGGGAGCAGTTTTTGTCATCCACTGCTACCCTGACCATCAATGTGATAGATGCACAGGACACTCCGCCATCTTTTATTGGGACGCCGTACTTTGGCTACATTTATGAAGTCTCAGTGCCAGTGAGTATGATGACATCATTCAGTCACATTCCCCTTTGATTGCACCCTGAAGTTACAAGCAGTGGGTATATCATCTGCACATTTCACAATTCTTTTGTAATAAATTTGCCACTGACTTTATTGTGAAAATTAGGAGAATGATTCATACTGGAGTTGGTTCCTAGGTGAATAACCTAATGCAAAGTGCAGTTTATAGTTTTATGACATTTAATTGGACGGAGGCTGCAGAATCCTTGCATGCCTACTGGCTGTCCTCTTTGCTGGGTAAAAGCCCTGCTTTAGTGGATCGCCCTAAATGTCACTTTGGATTTTTTTGAAACAGCATGACACAGTCTAAATGTTTTCATGAGAAGATCTGATTAAGCACAGTGTGATGTTGCATGTGTGGAACATTAAGCCCTAGAATGACAGTATTTCATGTACATATTATTATCACATGCATATATTTTTATATAGGCTGCAGTCATATGTTCCCTTGTTGTTCATGACAAGGAAAAGCAGTAATACTTTTAAGTACAGTACACAAAATTTGCACCACTTGGTTACCCTGGTTACCCTACAATTTATTATCAATCATGTTTCACCAAATATATTAATTTGTTTAACAGCACAAATCTATCTGATAAATAATCTATTCCCAGGGATCTGAAATATTCACTGTTGTTGCCAAAGACGGTGATGTGGGGAACCCAAATCCAATCAGTTACTCATTTGACAGTGGTAAGCATCTCACCTTCCTAGCAGACTTTCCAAGTATTGCTGGTTTATTACAACAATATCTAGTCATTTTGATGGCAGTGTATTGTTTACATAGTTGCATAAAATGCTAATAAAATAAAGTTAAAGAAATAAAGCAAATGAAGAATTTAACTGTCTTTCCGCAGGTGATGATGGTGTTTTTGGCATCAATAAAACAAGTGGTTGTATCAGCTTGCTGACTCACCCCATGTATCTTAAGAGAGAGATATTCAACATTAAAGTCAAGGTAAAATTCATTCAGCCATTTTGTTAGGGCCAACTGCCAAATCAAATGCAACATTTAATCAAATGCCCGAATGTTTCTATTTTGCTAAAATTGGTAGAGAAAACATTGAACACGTTTTATGACTGCTGACTACATAAATCACACATGTGGAATGACCTGCATCTTTATTACCCTGTGTGTCCAGGCTTCAGAGGTAGGCCTTGACAGCAACATCGTGGACTATGGGTTGACCACAGTGGTGATCTGGGTGGTTGACCTGAACAATAATCGGCCCACTTTCTATGGGCAGAAGGGCCCACAGAACATATTTGAGCTGACCATGTACGAGCATCCTCCAGAGGGGGAGATACTCAGGGGGCTGAAGATCACCGTCAATGATTCCGATCAGGTGGAGTAATTTACTAATCCTCAATATTTTCCCATACATTGACGCATTCACTGATTACTGATTGAGAAGACATCAACTCTTAACATTTGTATTGTTGCCTTTGAAAGCTACCTCAATTACCCAGAGAGAAAAGAACACTGTTTGCTATTATATAAATGTTATTTGCATGATGTTACGCTACTTTTCTGATCAAAAGTGTCTGGCTTGCTGTCTGTGAAATGACATTAAACCCACTGCCATTATAACAAGTCCATTTTGAAATTAGATACATCTGAATGTAAGCCAACACAAATAAAAAGGTCCATCCTAACCATGCCATTTGTCAGCTTATGCAAGTCCCTTTGTGTTTCCAGTTCCTCCCATGACTCTAGTCCAAATGGCTGATGTTCACCTGAAAACATAACCTCTGATAATACTGTTACAAAATCAGGGCGTCTGTTTTCCTGTTCTGTTTTCCCAGAACAGGAATATCATGTTCCATTAAGAATAATATTGATGGACCAGATACCCTATTGATTTATTTCATATTGATGATGAAAAGATACACAGCTTGATGTAAAAAGATGCATGCTTTTACATTGATTGAATGGACAATACTGTGGTTGGTTTGCGGTGGCTTTGTAATAAATGCAGATTACTATAAATAGGTTCATGCATGTATATCACAACCCTACCATGTTCTGTAGAGAGACAATTTCAGGGAAACAATTTGAGCATGTAAGGTTTATTGTAGTGTGTAATAGTGTATTGTAATAGTGTGTGTTGTGTACTTACAGGGTGCTAATGCTAAATTCAATCTGAGACTGATTGGACCAGGAAGGATGCTGCGAGTCGTCCCTCAGACAGTACTCAATGAGGCCCAGGTCACAATCCTAGTAGAGGACTCTGCTGCTATGGACTATGAGAAACATCACTTTCTCACATACAAGGTTAACCCATTTTATCTTTCTCATTTGGTTTCCCTTCAAAAGAACTAACTGCACAAGGCACTAGATTAAAATAGGATTAAAAAGACACAAATGCACACATTTCTGCATACATGGCAGTGATATTTAAGGGGATTATAAGTAATGGCATCTATATGAAATTCTGCTTTTCATTTTTTGTTATTACTTTAAATATTTCCTTCCCCCAGCTACTTGCAGTTGAGATTGATACACCAGAGCGATTCAGCGCCACAGCAGACATTGTCATTCATCTCCTGGACACCAATGACAATGCGCCTAAATTCTCCTCAGATTACTACATTGCTCGAATTCCCGAAAATTCACCCGGTGGCTCCAATGTTGTGTCAGTGACGGTGAGTGAGTGTTCATCCTGTCTAAAAATACATGCCATCACCAATGAACGTCATTCACTCTGGGCTAAAGAGGAATACTGATTCTTTTTTTTAAATGTGGAAGAGAGCCATTAATACCCTAAATGTTTTGAGGGGTTGGGATAATATGTGAAAACATGTAGATAAAAGCTAAGCTGCCAGATGGCTATCACTTTCATTTCGTTGTGTAACACCAAATTCCCAGATTTTTCTAATGCTTAGAAGCACATGCAGCTGCAGCACAAAAATATGTGCAAATACCATGCATCATTTTATGAACATGTTTGGTTTTCTTCATGTTCCATTTACCATGTGTAATATCTACATATATAACTATATCTATATCAATATATATATTGATATTGCTATTTCGATAGATAGATAGATAGATAGATAGATAGATAGATAGATAGATAGATAGATAGATAGATAGATAGATAGATAGAGCCTTTGCCTTTGTCAGCAGTTCATCAGCCTTGTGGAGGCTGAAAGCACTGGGGAGCCTCACTAATAAATCCTGCCCTTGCGTGAACACCACAGAGGCTCATCACTGTGATCCAGGCAATTTCAATTAGATGAAAGAACCGCCAACTAGTGACCTTGGATGCATGGAGACAGAAAACATGCATTCCTGCAAAGGCAGTCAGATTATCTGATAATATGATGATGTTCCTGTGACATCAAAATACAAGGTCTTTATAGCTGACCCCTGTAACATTGTGTTCAAATCCAGCATAGATACATTCACTTTACTTATTTCATGGTGGGAGCCAGTCCACCTTGTTGGGCATTCAGAATTGAAAAATCTAGCATCACAATATATCCAAACTGGAAATATTAATTTTAAGGCATTATCGCGCTAACAAACACTACACAGTAGAGAGAACAGCAGTGGAGGTAGAAAGTGAGGCGATGGCACACACAATGTAGGTCCCAAGCCAGACCTGAACTCACGATGCAAGCACTTGGTATGTGTCTTGGCTTGCTGAGCCACATATTCAACCAAATCCCATAGAAAAGAATTACAAATAACCCTCATAAGTGTGTTTCCTATGTTGAACTGAACTACAGACCTCTGCAAGTGTTACAACCAAACTCATAGCATATTTGTCTCTTTTCTGCTTGTCTACAGGCAACAGATCCAGACTCGGGCCTTTGGGGTGAAGTAAAGTACTCCATCTATGGCTCAGGGGCTGACTTGTGAGTACAGTAACATAACTTTGGTTGGCCTTTGCCAGAAGGTGTAGCTAGGTATTATGGGCCAATGCAATTTCATATTTGAACTTGGTTCTGTTTGTTTCATAAATTCACCTAAGCACTGTAGTACCTCAGAGGATTTGTTGGTATTTTCTTTCAATTCCATTTTATTAGATTCCGAGTAGAAATCTAACTTCAAAGAAAAGGGCTCAGTCACTCAGCTCTCTTAGTGATATCAGTGAATGTACCCTCACTCATCATATTATTCAAGCCAGTTTGATTATTTGAAGTTTGAAGTGTTGAGTTATGTGTAGGTGCTGTGATGTATATAAACAGACAGGTGTAAGTCAGTAAGCACATCTTGAATCTCTCTTCTAGGCTCTTTCCCAACAAAGTACTTGGTACCAAGAAATGCTGGAGAATTGGAGGCCTCTGAGTGCAGATTTTGAGCTCTGTAGCAATTGATTTGTGAGGAAATACAGTATGTGGCATCACGTGGTGTCTAGGAGAGTGATTTCTAAAAATACACACAGGAGAGAGATTTGGAATACTTTTAGCTTAGTGCATACTTTTTGGTCAAAACAATCTGTTGTATAACAGGATCACTTGAGGATACTTCAAACCCTCTTTCCTAATTTTAAAAATGCCTCATTGTTTATTTTGTAATGAAGTGCTGTGTAGCTGCATTTCTTGGTTCTGTGTCTGCATATACTAAGCATTTTTCTCATGTGTACTCTTTTTCTAAGCAAACCTCCTTTGATACATTACAGTACATCACTATACACAAGACCATGTAGTCCTGATCTCTGCCTGCTAGTCCTCTGTCTTTGTTAATCCTCTAATGGGATTGGAGGGGGAAATAGACTGTCCTTTGCTTCCAATTACCTTGCAATGTCACAAAGTCACAGTAGGGTACTAGACAAGTCAGTCACTGAAAAAACTAATTCTATTCTTGTTCTCTATGTTATTTTTAGCACTAGAGTGCAACATCACTGTGGTGCAATGATTAGTTGTCTACCTATCATGACTGACCTGGAAAACCACACTGTGTCTTACATTGAGAGCAGGATGGATAAGAGCTACCTTTAAGCTCTAAGTGCAGTTTGGGTGAAAAGTCTTAAACTTGAACAATCAACAACAGATTAATTTCCTGTTATAGCAGGATCTGCCTTTGTTGCCACTTCAGCTGTTACAATAACAACCTTGCCATGGTCTTTCAAGGATTATGCTTTCCTGGAATAATGATCCAATTGGCTCCTACATATAGTAACAATGATAATGAATGATGTGTTGCTTGATCTTATTGCTCTTACATACCATCCGTGTAATTTGACTTGGCATTCATGTCAAATAAAACAAATAAAACCATTAAGGTTTAAATCCCTGCAACGTATTAGAAAATCTATCTGCAAGAAGTAAGCGAGTAGCACTCTCCCCTCCTTCCAGCACCATCAAGGTGCCCTTGAGCCAAGTGCTTAACCCCAATTGCTCCAGTAGAGTTGTTCATTGGTCTGTAGTAGAGCACAGTGACTGCCCCACATATGAATGAGTGTAAAGCAGGGCATTGTTAAATCTCAGTAAGCCTTCTTTGGACAAAATAAAGGTTTAGTCACAATAGTCACAATCAATAAATAAGTGGACCTCTTAAGGGCCATGTGGAAAAACATTGCATGCAGCATGGCATTATATTGTATGGTTATGGTATATTTTGGATTACATTTCTAAAAAGTAACATTTCACTGATGTTGCCTCTATTACAGGTTCCTGATACAGCCTATATCTGGGATCATCTACACCCAGCCATGGGCAAGCCTGGATGCAGAGTTGAGAGCCAAGTATAACTTCTATGTGAAGGCAGAAGACGGAGAGGGAAAGTACAGCCTGGCTGAGGTCTTTGTGACTGTGTTGGACCTGAATGATCACCCACCCGAGTTCAACGAGAACTTCCTAGAGAAGACCATGGTCATCGGAGCACCAGTAAAAATAGAGGTATTTGCTTTTGTGAAAAGTAATGGCTGTGAGTCTCAGATAAAGTTAAACCCAGAATAATTCCACTATTCTTGTTGTTTTGATTAACTGCATCTGCACAGGCCATAGACGATGACGCAGAGGAACCCAACAATGTCATTGAGTACTCCATCATGAAAGCTGACCCAGACAACATCTTTGACATTAACGCTGACACAGGGGAGATCATGCTGAAGTCCTACATCAAGTCACTGGACATCGTTCAGAACATCACCAACCAGAAGGACTGCACCTGGTCATTGGTGGTCCAGGCTCGGGACCGGGGCCAGCCCTCCTTCAGCACCACTGCAGTCCTCAAGATTGACATCACTGAAGCTGTAAGTTGCAACAGAGTAGAAAGGAGCAGTCTGTCAATTAAACCCATAGTGCTTCCTGAAGGAAATAAGTTATTAACAGTTACGAGAAGATAAGATGAGATGAGATGAGATGAGATGAGATAAAATAAGATAAGATAAGATACCTTTTCCAGTATTTGGCATATTTTAGTCATCTGAGATGTATAGAAGTAACAGTAAAAAAGTGAAATCTACAGTCATTGCCATAATTCCTAACTGGGAAAATCATTTAGATTTGTGCAACACATCAACCAAGCAGGGGCTCATTTTACTTGCATGACAAGTCCCCAAAACAGCCTGTAAATCGCTGTATATAAGTTGTTAAAAAGATCTCTAAACAACTTTTGTTTTATGAAAAAAAAAATACAGATGGCATAAAATTGGTGAGAAAGATCCTTCTTTAATGATCCCCATCATTTCTGTGGCGAAAATGAATGAATGAACTAGCCAATATTAATAGGATACAGCAAAGAAAATAGAATATGAATAAGAATAGAACAAATAAACGTAACACAACTGACAATTACAACATAACATAACAACATAAAAATAGGTTTTCTATGAAAAGTATGAAAAATATCTGGATTGTGTATGGTGCAGGGTGTATGTAGGGTGTGCAAAATAACAGCAGTACATACTGAAAGAATAATTAAAAAAATGAAAGAAATTCAAATGAAAATGAGAAGATATATGCAATATATAACAAATGAGACAAATATGATAATATGAAGAAAATATATTTTAGAATTTACAGCATGTGCAAAATGAGCATCATATTCACATTAACAGACCTATGAATGTGAATATGATGCTCATTTTGCACATAAGGCCATAGGTATGTACAGAGAGTGTCTAGGTGTGCAGACATGCATTATAAAAAATGACTCACCTTATAAAATATATTCAATTTACAGATGTAGATAGCATATGTACAATGTGCAATGTGCAGCACTATTTGTAGTCATGTTCATGCTCATTTCCTCCAAATTTCTAATGTTTAGTTATCCTTTTCTATCAATAATTTGCAATACAAGCCCCAAATCTAGTGTGAACATGAATTCAACGTGGAGCTGCATTTCCTTAGTTAGAATCCCAGTAGCAAATGTTCTGCTTAATTGTTTCTTCAGTTTCAATTAGAGTCCGTGTCTACACTATGGTATGTGAGGAGTGTTGAAACATCCCAGCAAGTCATATGCAAAGATGATTACAGCCTTTCTGCAGCACAGTTCTCACCAACACAGCCCAAGATATCAGCTTCAATCAGTTTGCTTAGATAGTAATTTAGCAGCCAGCCAGCCAGCCAGCGAATCTCATACACATGCAATTGTTGTGCTTTCAGATCAAATCCAGATTTTTCTCATACTTCTTGGGCCTAAGGAAACGTCCAGGGGTTGTCTTTGGGATTTGTTTGACCACTGTCACCCTCGCCATTTCACTGACAATCTTCATTTCAACACTAATATACTGGAACTCTGTGAAAAAGTCACGTATCAAACCTCAGGGCAAGATCAGAAAGATTATAAGGAGGCATGTGGCATAAATGAAGCTTGCCTTGAGATCATCAGCACAGCAGCACTGTTGTTTTTACTTGGTTTTTACTCGGTACTAAGAATTTCTGGCATTTTATTTGGATAAGTTGTTGTACGAGGATAAGGTTGTATCTGTAAAAGAGTACAGGAGCACAATTTAGCACAATATATTTGGTTTGATTTTCCAAAATCCAATGAATGGATTCATTCTGGTTTGTAGTTTTTAACATAAATTCATACCATTTCATTCTCAAATGCAATGCTGAATGGTCTCAGCTATGGGTGTCCCGATCAACCCTTCTGATCTTGTCTTGACAAAATGTGAGAAAAAGAGAATAGTTTATTAAAGTATAATTTCAAAAAGTAAAGTATAAAAGTATAAAGCCTGTATCATAGGCAAAAGCTCCCAGAACGATATATACAGTTTCTTCTGACATTATGAGTATACTGTAATATTGGCAGTAACTCATATGTCTCTTTGGCAGCAGTAATGTTTTGCACCTCAAACAATGTCTTTTGGCCAAATGATAATACATGCAGTACCACACACAAGGGACAATAGATACGAGTTAATCATTGTGTCTGACAGTATATGATTTCAGTCCCATGGATGTGACTTCTCCCTGTGCTCTTTTACAGACCCAACTCAGTGGGGGGCCTTTGGCATCATTTTTATTGCAGAGTAGAGACAAGCCTTTGCAGATCCTAGGCATGCTCGCTGGTGTCATTAGTGTCATGGTCATAGTCACAGTCATCATCTCCACTGCAATGTTCATGCGCAACAAAAAGTCCAACCGGATCCTGCCCAATCGCCGTATAAAGAGGAGACCACAGCACCAGCAGAACTGGACCATCAAGAACCCCTTCAAGAAACCAGAGAACCCTGGAGAGAAATTCCGTGTTGCAGAACAAGAACAAGAACCAGAACAGGAGGTCATCGTGGAGAATGTCAACTATAACAACAATATCGGCAATGTTGTCAGACAGTGGCCCCCGCCTCCACCACCTTGTGCCCCCTATCTGCCCCCTCCACCCCCCTCCTACATACCAGGCGACAGGCAGTGGGCGGTACCTACCGTATCAGCAGCAGTGGCAGCCAGGCCTAAAAGGAAACCACAAATGAACAGACGGGACACTGTGAACAAAGCATTCGTTTCAGAGCTCAAAATGAGACTGGAGCAGAAGAGGATGCAGAACCAATACTAAAGCTGTGTGTGTGTGTGTGTGTGTGTGTGTGTGTGTGTGTGTGTGTGTGTGTGTGTGTATGTGTGTTATAATTTACATCAGAACAGCTTACTTTATCACCAATGTGAAACATTAAATTGTCATATCTACAACCATTCAAAATGTGTTTGTGATTCAGTACCAATCAATATGTGTTTGTGGTTCAACTTTCTGTATCACTTTAGAAAGATAAATCCACCATTCAAAACTTTTGTTGATACAGTAGTTGTTTAAACTTCTTCACCCCAGATCCCTTGTAGGGAATGAAGTCATATACAAGATGTCAACAAGCAAGGCTGTTCATTTGGTATCCAACCAAGCTCCTTACAAGAGATTTCATGACGCTTGAACTGACTAAAGAGATCAACCCAAGGGAAGTGGACTAAACTGGTCACCTTATGAAGACCTATAATCCTACTGCCCAGGTGTAAAGCAATGTTTAACTGAAAACAATAGCCATTTCACATTTCTCAATATCCTTCAAAATCATTATAATTAAAAGTGTGAGGTCATATCATTGCATCTCAGGTGGGATATCAGGCGAGTCCAGGAGACTCATATCACTAAACTGTAGACTGTGGAGCGCAATGAAACTTGGAATTAGTCTGACAACAGAGACAGGCCTTCTGCCATAGGTTGTCGCCATCAGCTCAAGGCTTAAGACTGACACTTTGTTAATGAGCCTGTGGATGTACTCCACTGCCCCTTCCTGGAGACAGGGAAGAGGCTGTTAGGGCCACAGCTAAGTAACCAGAGTTTGTTATCAAGAAGGTCTATAAACACAAGTTTGAGATCAGCTACATTCCCCAAATCCCCTAAACATGACATGACTGTAGGGTTACTTTGTTGTTTCCCTCTGGTGATTGCTATGAGATGGCAAGGAAAAGCAACTGGTGGGTTGAGATGCAACATGTGGAAAGCCTATGCCAGAAATTATAAGAACACTGTACAGAACAATGAAATATTGTTAAAGTGAACCAGAGGTTAAATTCACTGAAAGGGGGTCTATTTGTGTCTTATGAGAGATTAATGAAGATAGCCTTACACAGCAGTGCAACATCCAAATGAAATTTCTTGTTTTAAACAAAACATGTTGTTCAAAACACCAAATAGGCTCCATACTGTCCCTTTTCCTCTCCTTAAATGCAGTGTTTATGTGAGCACTACCAATTATGAAGTTACACTGAACCACTCACTGGGTATTTGTGTAGACATCCACCAAACATGCACACTATTCCAAAGTACATAAAACATGAAAATTGCAGATTACCCTCTCTAATCCAAGACCAATTGTTAATTTTTGCACAATATTGCATCGTTGGCTGAAAACCAAAAGTCCATCTGCTCTGATCTAGTTTGGACTGACAAGATGTGACTGGCATGAAACTTTCTGCAACCTCAGCTGGCACATTTCACATGGTTATGATGGCGAATAGTGGACTTTGGGGATTCATTTTTTATTTGGCAAAGCAAAAACTGAGATGCTACTTGCTGCACTGCCAAAATAGTCCTGGATTATTCTTATTTATTTTTTACAACCAACCTATTATATGCGTGATGTGCTGTACTTTCAGATCAATACAGTCTAAAGATTCTTAAGGAGTCAAAGTCAAATTTGCAGTCAAAATCATCACACACGCACACACACAACACTTCAGTGTTACAGGCTTTTAATGCTCTGAAGTGAAATGGTGGAATATGAGGAGCAGCCCAAATGATCAAGCATTATGCCATGTAAGAGGCAGCCAGGATTACTGGGCTGTTTGATAGAGGATTACAGAGTTGCAAATTGCAAAGAGCATTGATGCACCAGAATGAAAGAAAGCTATGCACAGTATCCACAAAATCTGCTTCAGTACATGTTTGACAGTGTGCTTGACACAACGGAGGTTCTAAAAGACACAAATGACCTATTTCTCTGTTATTTCTAAGGAAACATAATGATTTGAAGAATGTTACTCAATGTGGGGTTAACAACTGATATCGAAACATTGCTGTCCATGAGACCTGTAGCTGTTATGTGGCACAGTGTTTAAATAACAGAAGGCTTCATGCAAGATGAGAAAATCCTGTGCGGTCTGTCCTATACCTCAAATGAAGCATTACAGAATTCACAGTCTTGTCATAGTTTAGTGTCCTAGTCATAAACAGTAGATAGGGATTACAAGAAAAACAACATCAGTCCCCCATGAGCAAACCATATAGAAACACATCTGAAAAGGCAACACAGCTGATGTGTCTGCACTCCAGAAAATGCCAGCTGTATAAAACCCTGAACTCAGGTCAACAAAACTGGGACCAGCAGAGATGAATTGATCTCCTTGCGTCACAGGAGACAACACATGGAGATGGAGGAGGGGGCTTGTGTGATTTGACCTTAAAAGGACGGGAGGAGGGGATATTGAAGAGGATGCCAGTGTTTGGGTATTATGTCAAATGAACAATGCCATTGGCCAACGCATATCCGATGTGCCATCTGTCTGAGTTGGTCAGCACAGATCATGTGTGACGCACAGCTGCTGAGTCTCTTGCTCGCAGAAGTGGGAGACAGGAACTGTAACAGACACACACAGTGACGCAACGAGGATTAAACAATCGTTAATGAAACTTTAATGTACACGTATTGAAATGTTGACTTCTCACACTTCCATGATAAATACTCCAATGCCTGTTGTGAAAGGGTAACTTTCCCATGCTGACACTTCTCAATCTGCACAAGTTGCCCTATTTAAGATGTTTGAAGCACTATGCATCAATTTAATTCAACACACACACACACACACACATACAATTACATTTCAAATGGAGGCTAAGGTGAGGCTAAGAAGACAAGTGATGGTAACAGGAAAGCACAAAGTTTTATATTGTGTATTTATATGAATACACTGATAACATTGTGTTCTGTCCTAATGTGCAATTTGACAATCATATTAGAGCATCATACTCTGTTTGTATAAACTTTAGATTAATCTGATGTTTGTGGAAAATTAAATGAAGGCATTGTCTATTGACAAATTACACAATTGCTTCACTGAGTGAATTATTTCAACCATGTTATCACTGATCTACGCCCAGTATCATGTCAAAATGTGTAACCCTAAGTGACAATGGTAAACAAGGTGGACCATAATAATGAATAAATAAAGACTGATTGATAGATAAGTAAATATATAAAGAAATATAACAACATTAAAGTGCTAACAAAGAATTAAGGATGAAGAATAATGAATGAATGAGTTGATAGATCTGAAAAAAAATCCTCATCAGTAAACAAGTTATCTTGAATTCTCATTTAAATCAATTACACAGGCTTCATATAGTAATCAAAATGTGTATGAATAATTGACACTGAAAAATATCAAGATAAATATTCTAACAAATTACAGACTGCAGCACATTCTCTACACTGGTGCAATTTATTGAATTACAATCTTGAAATAATGGTCATCATTCACATCTTTGCAACAAACTCTTCGGCCTAGAACAGAGGAAGAGATAAGATTAAAAGCAAGGCAGACATGTTTTCTTCTAAATATTGTACTTTCAATTTAGGTGATATCAAACCCAGAAACAACAAACTGTCATGCTTTGTGGGGACAGCATCCAGCACCAATCAAGCATCAACCAAGAATCAACCAATCAAGCACTGGATACTTTATCTACACTCATTTAAAAAGGAAAAAAAAAAGATTGATGGTGTGACATGGGTCAGTTTCTTGTTTCAAATTAATATAGTCCAGCTGTGAGTCGGCTGTGGTCAGCCTTGCCCTTATGCAGTCTGTCATCAGACCTTCTCCTCACCTTCCTCTCTTCACTGGAATCTTTATTAACCAGGCCCTCGTCGCTGGCCGCCTGCAGGCTATCGAAGGTGCCTTGCCTCTCCCTTCCTGTCTCTGACGGGCCACCCTCTCTCCGGCGGTTCTTCCAGGAGTCCATGATACCCTCCAGGCAGTTGAACTTTGTGTCAGTAGTACAGGCATACATACCTATAGGCACAGCCAGCACCATGGCTAAAACTATCACTACAATATGAATTAGCTTCTCCCTCTGTTCCATCTCAGTGATGTCACTTCCTGTTACAAAGACGATGCACTGGCCAGGACGTGGTGCCTGGTTCTTAAGGGTGACACAAATCTCATATTTGGTAGCAGGCATCAGATCGGAGACAGAGTAAGAGTTAATTCCGGGGCCAATGTAGATCATCTCCTTCTTAGCAGAGTCTGAGCGGCCAAAGTGGATGGTGAACCAGGTTTCGGACGGGTGGTCCAAGACAGCATACCACTCGATGGTGATACCACGTACTGTCTGTTTGGTGATGCGGATGTCGATGTAGACATTTTCCTCAGCAGTGGCAGCTGGGGCTGGGAAGCCAGGGGAGAGTGACAACTGGGAGCCATCAGGGGAGCGGACATCCAGGAGGATGCTGATAGAGGAGTTTCCAATGAAGTTGACGGCGGTGCAGGTGTAGACACCACGGTCAACCACATGGAGGGAGGGGATCACCAAGTGGGATCTGATGGTGTCTTCATCCACTCTTTGCTGAGATTCTGGGGAGAAAACAAGGATATCCACTGTTTTAGTGGCACCTTTTCAAAATGATTGCTGACTCTGGGGACTGAACTAAAGTCACCGTCACTGTTTTTGAATAAGTAAAACTGTAAAACATTAGAAACATTGGAAAATCAATCTTAACACATTTTCCTATTTGCTCATTTTAGGACGAGGGCCTTTGAATGGAGAACACACACACACACACACACACACACACACACATCCACCGCTCCATGGGTCTCTACATAGGCCTGTGTACATGTGTAATAATGATAATTGTTATTAAGGTATTAGCAGTAATGGAAGGAGGAGGCGCAGCAGTCTAGTAGTATTTTGCTATTATTTCTGTGTTCCCCTGCACATCTATAATAAGGCTGTAAACGTTTATGGACTGGCTGCTTGCAGGCAGAAGTGCCATGATCTACTCTAAGCTTTCCATGTGAAATGTCAAGTCGAATGATGCTGAGGTTTATTTCATTACACAGTAGCCCAACATGTCACATTATCACTATAATCTCTAACATTTCTTAACCAACACTGATGATGATGTGCAGATTGAGAGCATCAGAGATGCACTTGCAGATTGAGAGCATCGGTGGTGATTACATTGCAGTATAGGCCAATATCCAGACTTAGCCCTCCTCTCCTAATTAGCAGGCCTAACAGAGAGGGGGGGTCTGGAACCTGTATGTTTAAGCATCTAATTTAAGATATTACTAATTGTTAGGATAACATGTGTGGACATCAGAGTCACTCTTACCATGAAATCCTCTGATTATCTTCAGACCATATGTCCACCACACGGCGGGGTTGGGCCTGGCCTTGGCCAGGCAGTGGAGGGTAATGTTTCCTCCCAGAGGCATACTGATGTTGGTGGAAGGGCTGGTGACAACAGGCTTCATGCATGCCCTCAGCTCTACCTCATGGAAGAACTTCCCTGCCCTAAAGTCCGGCCCTGAGCAAGTCAAGTAGGAGTTCATCAGTATGATGGGAGGGCTGAGAGACCTGATGAACTCCACAAAGCCCTTTAGGCGACAATCGCAAAGCCAGGCGTTGTCGTGAAGCGCCAGCACGACATTCGGTCCAAACCCGGTCGCCTCCCGGTCGTCTCTGCTCTGTAATTTTTGATAGAGAGGCCAGTTTTGGAAAACCTCTTTCGAAATGACCGTAAGTCGATTGAAGGATAAGTCTAAGTAAGTCAGACCTGGCAAAAATTTTAACGCATGCTCCGGCATGACGTCCAGCTGGTTGTGTTTCAGGTCCAGGATCTTGAGGGCCGGGGTGTCCTCGAACGTTGTCCATGGTACTGACCGCAGCTTGTTACCTTGCAGGCGGAGCTCGGTTAAATTCCCTAAACCCTGCAGACCCTTTGAATTGATCACAGTGATGTCATTGAAGTTCAACCACAAGTTTTCCAAGGCGGGTGTTTTTGAGAATGCCCCCCGTGGTATTTCAGTGAAGTGAGATTTTTCTATTCGTATTTTGGTCATATCATCTGGAAGGTTCTCCGGTATGGCCCCAAACGCGCTCTCCTCCATACATATGAGCGACCTAAGATTGAAGGGAACAGTGCTTAAATGGCATACTCCGGTTACTCTGTAGCCAATTACTTTATAACATATAAAGTCCAATATCGTCCAATATCTGGTTAGATCAACTAATTACAGCTACAGTACCTTGGTACCATTATTTAGGATGGACATGAAGTTCACTATTTCGATTATCCATTTCAATATAGAGAGATTATCCGTGGAAAGAATGAAAGCACTACAATATTCATATAGTCATATATCATGTCATTGGGTCATCCGTCGTCACCCATTGACACAGTAACAACAGCATTTTAAATACCTTTGCCGCGATGTAGGTTACAAAGGTACGTCTTACCTTCCATGACGGTCTGTTATACAGCTGCACCCACGTAAACATTGCGAATAAGTGTGATATGCCTGAATGTACAACACAACTATAACCAGTAAACTACAAAATATGTCCATAGTCCGAGAAAATGCCAAAAGTTATCGGCTACGTTCGTGCTCAAGTCATATCAAGTGTGTCAGACGAGACAAGCCTATTAAGTCTAATCCCTGATGTACTACGTAGGAAACTACGTGGCGTCTAATTCTTAGAAAAGACACACTTGATTAACATTGAGTGTATCTCTGTCACTGGTCACGTGGCAGGACACTAAAAGTGAATAGTTATCTGGAACACCCAGATGCTGAACAGATCCCAGTGTATTAGACAGATCAATTAACAGCAAACCAGCGTGAAAACCAAAGCCAGAGTGCAATTCGTGTCACCCTTTATTTTATGTCAAATCCTGGTTAAATGCAGGCCCAATTTGAAAACTGGTTGATCTCTGTATGGTTAGGTGAAATTGGAGATAAGAACACACAGTACTGCTGGTGCTACAACTGGATAAATATATATAAAAGTTTATTTCCATTAATTCAAATAATAGAATTGGGATGAATAGATCTACATGAATGGGGTAATGATGCTTCTAGGTGGCACAAAACAGGTACATACATATTTGAAGCAATATGTGTCTCATTGCTGGGAATAGAAATAGTTCAACATTTTGCATCATTTCCACCCTATTTACATTGTCATAGTTCAGTCCTTGCTGTACTTCTCTCCAGCTCCAGCTTTTCTCCTTTTGTCAGTCTTGAACCATGCCTATGTGTATATCTTCTCTGAGAACATATGACAGATATATACAGAGGCATAGACACTTTATATATGTGAGTGTACATTGTCCAGAAAATTATTTACAAATCATACACATACATATATGATATAAACAATGTAATGTATCATTGAGTTCCCTTTAGAGCAGATCAGTTTGCAGAGGTTTCTTCACTGGGGCATGTAAATGGTCTGAGATTATTATGAAGATTATTACTTTCCTTCAGCCTTGCATATTTTTCTGTGACAGGCTTAGTGATATAAACATTCTTTTTGGTAAAAAAAAAAAAATAATAATAATAATAATAATAATTAATCTGTTTGAATTATGTCTCAGTGTATAAATTCTGTCTGTGTTATCTTACAGAAACATTTACGACACTCCGGTGAGAACATTCATATTCACTCTATCTGTAAAAAACATTAAATGTTCTACAAATATCTGAAAAATAAACCAAGTGAATATAAATGTCACAAATCCTCTAAACTGATATTTCCATGATTGTGCAGCGTGCAAAAGTCCTTTGATAGAAGTTGGCTCGCTGTCGCGGTGGTGTTGGTGGTGTGATCCAGCGAGGGGGGATAGGTGGGGGAGAATCACATGGCTGGGGTGTGTGTGAGCGTGTGGGAGGGGGACTGACTTCAGGATGTTGCTGAGGGTGAGAATAAGGATAGTGATGAGGATAAGGATGGGGATGGGAGTGAGGATAGGGATGTGAATGAGTGTTACGGTTCTGATAAGGAAGAGGATGCGGGTGAGTGCGAGGGAGGTGGCGTGGAGCAGGAGCTGGAGCTGGAGCATGACGTCAGCAGAAGTACTCATTAGGCTGTCCCTCGATCTTAGCTGTGGCCTCAGAGTCCAGGCTGGAGCGGGCTGACAGCAGTCTGTTGGACTCCTCTGGGTTCAGTCTGGTCAGATACTCGCCCTCCAGCCCTTTGGCCTTTGTGCCGGGTGACAGCGTTTCAAAGGTCACATACGAGTCCTGGATGTCCTTGGACTTCTTTCCCCAGTACTTCTGGATGCGCCTCTTCAGTGCCCCGCAGCACACGATGACAGTGAGCGGGACAGCAATGACACAGGCCACTGTGATCACAATAACATTAATCAGCCTCTGGGTACCAGTGGCACTGGCTGCCTCGTCAGTGGAAAATATGACACACTGCTCCTTCTTGGGGATCAGCCCCCTCACACAAACACAGGCGATGTACTTGGTCCTGGGCACCAGCCCCTCTATGGTTACACGGTTCTGCCCTGCCCCAACATTGATCTTTCTCATGTCCCTCTCTCCGAACACAGCATACAGCACGCTAAATGCTGTGGTGTTCTTGGCTTTAGGGGCTCTCCAGTTCAGAGAGATGGTATTGTCTGTGTCCCCCACCACCTTTACAGAGCGGACCACCCTGTCCGGGTCCTGCTGAAGGGATGAGGTGTTGGCTGCCAGGTTGCTGAGATTGGTCTTCTCCAGATCCAGCAGTCCATATGAGCCGGAGGAGGTGGCCGGCCCTGGGGTGGCTGGGGTGGCTCTGTCAGCCAGGCTATAACTGGCTACTCCAGGCCCAGGACCAGGTGGAGGGCCAGGCTCCAGGGTAGGCGGGGGTGGAGGGGTGGAGGTTGGGACCACATATCTGGCCACCAGCTTCTCCTGGTATGCAGCCTTGCCCATCTGATTGGGTTTCTTTGCTTTGGGTTTCTTGTCACTGCTGGTTTGGTTACCATCTGGTTTTGGTGTGTTGGAGACCATGAGAGAGATGACAGCCTCGGCATTCCCCGCATAGTTAGTGGCCTTGCAGATGTATTTCCCTGAATCACGATATGACACAGCTGGGACACTGAGGATGGACCAGGTGATTCCCTCCTTTGACGTTTCCTGCTGGACTGTGAGGACAAAGGAAAGGAGACAATGGCTGTTACACAATGTTAACAGGCAAAGGGTGCAAGCTAAAAAAAACAGAACATGAAGGGAAAATGAATAAAAAATGAAATGTGAGGTCAGGATCACTGTGAATAGATTGTGGGAAAATAAACTGAGAAATATCCCCATTGATAAATGTGTGTGCATGCAAAATGTAAATAATGTTCACAGGGGTCAGAGTAAAAACATGCATTATAAAATGTTGCATTGAAAATCATCAGTGTTGCATAACTTACTGTTCTGGCCACAGCTGTCAGTCAGACTTACAACCTCACAATCTCCACTGGTAGCTCTCTATTTAATTAACAAGTAGCACCACAGTGCAGACAGAAGCATCTTACCTCGCACAACACAAACACAGAGAGACACTGACCCAGACTGCCAAAGGTATGCTGACTCACTTGTTCCGTTAAGGGCTCTGCCATCCGCCCTGCGCCATTTCAGATCAGGGATGGGGACTCCAATGGTGCCACAGCGCAGCAGCACGTTGTTTCCGACGGCGCTTCGGACGCGCGCCACGGCTGTGTGTATGCGCGGGAGCTGGCAGCGCCGCAACTCGGCGTCGCTGAATAAGACCCCAGACAGACTCTCCGGAGCGGAGCACCGGAGCCGGGTGTCGATGAACGCCACCGAGAGCGTCGGAGACTTCTGGAACTGGACCAGGTCGTACAACCGACAGTCACACACCCACGGGTTATCGTGGAGACCTGAAAGAAAGAGATCGGGGTACAAGTTATATGAGTGGGCTCCAGCTGTGTGCAAATAGACAAGCGTACAGATGGCCGGTGTGGATGTTAGTATGTGATAAATCCCGTAAGAGGATTAACATTTAATTCATAAACTAAATCATGACGACGATGATGGTGATGATGATGATGGCGGTGGTGACAGTGATCAAGGTCCGCCGTCATTCCACCCCCAAAACATAAAAGGGGACAGCATTATGCATGCAGTGGATCTCATATACAATTTTAGCATGTAAAAAAAAAAAAATATATATATATATAAAACATACTACATCATGTAAGTATTAATGCGCTATCGACCACTCATACCAAGCCCAACCGACCATTACCACCCTTACTTGTGTTGCTTAGCAACCACTTTGTTTAGCTGTTCAAGAACTATATTGCTTGGCGAAGACTTGTTCTTCGCGCCACGTCTAAAGACGTCTCTTACCAGTTCTAAAAGCACTGTAAACCACGGCTTCCCCTCGCTTATTGGGTAAATAAACGTTGGATGCAAAGATGCTTTATCCTTACCAAGAATCATTTTGGAGCTCTCGGGCCCCTGCGCAGGTTTTACCGTCAGCCAGGTGGAGAGCACCTCCACCGGCAGGGTCAGCAGGCTGTTGCTGGACAGATCCAGGTAGGTGAGGTTCTTAATGTACGCGGTGGCCTCCCCGGGCAGCGAGGTCAGTTGGTTGTTGTGCAAATCGAGAAGTTTGAGGCTGGGCATGTCCATGAGAGATTCCCACGGAAAGGCGGTGAGGGCATTCCCGTCCAGACGAAGTTCTTCCAGGTTGAAAAGGCCCCGGAAACTGTCCGGGTTCAGGGCGGACAGCGTGTTGAAAGACATCCACAGGAACTCCAGACTGGAGAGGTAATTGAAGGCTTCGCTCGGTATCCGCTGGATGGCCGTCTTCTCAATCCGCAGTTTGGATGTGTCAACGGGGAACCCGACAGGCACAAGAGATATCTCGGGGTCATTGCAGATTACGCTCCTAAAAGGAAGACGTTACAAATGAATTGGTGCTCACTTTGCTTCGCAAATCATCCGTTTAGGACACAATTATACTGTGTAAAAAATATGTATTAGGTAGGGAATTAGGTAGAAATGATTGAATGATGTGTTAAACCCGAAATATGTGTCTAAATTCACAAGTACCAAAACAGTGTGGTAACTAATAATTCTGAGAAAATACTCATTCCCCAATCCTTCCAAACTCACATAAAACGCATAGACGGGGCGGTTGAAAGTGCCTTTGAGAGATAATCCAGCATTAAATAAAATTGGACAGGCATGCACTCCATGAATTATCTTTCGTACACGTGTTCACCTCTATGCAAACACCTGTAATCAGGCGAGGACAAGACTTGTCCATCAAAAAGGAAGGTTATAAATGGTTCAGGAACAGAATAATACACATTAAAACGCGGATTTTGGTATATCATTTGTTTCATAGCAGTGTTTCCACCACTTAATTACCTGGCCTTCGATCCGTCACTCAGGTTGTGGTAAAAACAGCTGCATTGCGACGGGCAGGCGCTCGCCGAGTAGAGAAGCTCACCTGTGGCCAGGCAGAGCCCCAGCAGCAGGACTAGGAACATTTTGGCCCACTTTTACGCACACACAGGTTGCCTACATGCGCCCAGAGAAGTCAAACAGACCTGCTTTTTCTCTCATTTACCGGAATATTATCCGCATGGCTTTGTCCCACCGCTTCGCTGTCCCATAGTGATCAGACTGCTATGAGTCCCGAGATAAAAAGGATAGACAAGGATTAGCGAAAGGACTGGCGTTCTTTTCATTTGGATGCGTATTGCATCCCGGAATCCGATAGGCTGCGAAGAGACGTCCCTATTTATTATCACAGAAAAATACTTCCGAAATGGTCATAATCCACTGTGATGTTTGGCTTTTTTTTCTTTCTCTCAAATGTAGCATGTTCATTTGAGCTCTGTCGTCACTGTTGAGCTGTAGGTGGACGGCACTGTTTTGCCACAAGGTGGCCCCTGTGGCTCCTACTTGGACCGTTGTGCACGTTACAGATGTTCAATTAACATTTTCTGTATGTACTATGTTCTTCATTTAGATTACACAAAATAATATTATCTCAGAAGTCTAAAGTAATGCAGTGTAGTCAGGAAACACAGGAATATAATTATAGAGATAGAGAAAACAAAGCAAAATTAAAATTTTATTGTAAGTCAGGTTGCTAAATGACTGCAATGTAATGTAATGCAATGCAAAATGACTGACAAGAAAACAGCCTTATATGGGAAGGCCTGACACCGAGAAGACATGGCAGCATTAATTTAAATCAACCACAGATCGATTAAAGCAAAAACATAGCCTCAGTTTCCTGTTCAGTCTGTGAGTCCATATATGAGGCATTTCCAGATACTTTTCACTGCATTTTTGGCATTCCAGTCCCATTTCAGTAACACATTATTCAAGAAGAAAAAATACATATTACCAGTAAATATTTAACAGCACATAGTGTAATATGTATAGGTAAATCACCATATCAAAATAAAAGATAAAGACTAAGAAAACAAGGGAACCATTCTATACCGGTTTGATTGCAAGGTTCAGAGGTTCAGAGTGGCCCTTTAGTTGTTGCTCTCAGTAACCTACTTTGACACAAACCCACAGACTTGGGGAAATACCAACAGGGAAACCTATTGTTTTGCAATTAAACACTACGTGTCGAATCTTGGCACATTGCCTTGGATTTACCTTGCATTTCCTCACACTGCAAGTTCAGTGTTACACTTGGCTTGGATTACAAAGTGTTTCGACTCAGGAGGGGTGGCGAAATGACTCGGGCACTAAATGTCTTTTAAAGACTTGGCAGCAGGACTCACCTCCCACTGTATATTTTGACCTAGATTTATAACCTCAAGGCCTTGTTGGAAATGTGATAGCTTCATCAACATAAAGTATGATATTCTGCCCTTCTGCAAACTGATAATGAGAGTACAATAGCACTCAGTTTTTACATCAAGAATCGTTGAGAATCTTTAGATCAAGTCTCTGTCTCCCCTGTGTTTGGGTGTCACACACTGAAAATGGAAAATGTTCTCTTGTCCTCCCTAAGTAGTGCACCCTTTAACCTTTCCTGAACAAACCCTGTCAAAGGTCTGTCGCATTATATGGATTTAGAAGTGCATGGATCTTTACTGAGGCTTTAAATGTGTTGAGCAATCGTGTTCCCATGTGCTGAAAAACATTCCATATCACACTGCAAGTACTTAATCTCATTTGCTGAAGCCAATAATGATGCCTTTACATTAGTAGTATGAACCAGAAGATTGGACTTTATTTGAGGTACAATGTCATTCTTATATTCTCATATAAAGCAGTTACATATATTGGAATAAGTATGTTTACTGTGTGTTTATCATAAAATATATGTAATGATTATACTGGGCTTATGTTCAATAAGAGTTGCCAACATAAAATGTAAATTACTGTGGAGTTTGCTTTGAAAATCAAAAGTATTAATCATGGCATAAAATGTTTCAGCCAAAACAAAGTAATTAGCTAAATGTTACTCAAAACATCCAAATGTAGTTATTACATTAGATTACATTACATTACAGTCATTTAGCAGACGCTTTTATCCAAAGCGACTTACAATAAGTGCATTCAACATAGGTAGGCAAGAAAACTACTAGTCACCAGAAATCGTAAGTGCATTTCCTTCCTAAACAAGCAACTAAGAGCATAACTAGTGCTAAGGTAAGAGTGCAATAAGTTAGCTACCTACTTTTTCTTAAACAAATGAGACAAATAAGAAAATCAAATAAACAAGAGCTAAGATAAATAAGTGAATCAAATAAACAAGAGCTGAGACAAATAAGTGTATCAAATAAACAAGAGCCAATAAACAAGAGCTCAGACAAATAATTGACGACAAATAGGCAAGTGCTAAGAGGAAGGGTCAGGGTAGTGTTTCTTGAAGAGGTGGGTTTTCAGCCTGTGGCGAAAGATGGGCAGCGACTCTGCTGTCCTGACATCAGTGGGGAGTTCATTCCACCACTGTGGGGCCAGACAGAGAAGAGCCGTGACCGTGTAGATCGGTCGCAGGGGCCCTCTGAGCGACGGGGCAACCAGTCGCCTCGAGGCAGCAGAGCGAAGTGGTCGGGTGGGGGTGTAAGGCTTGACCATAGCCTGGAGGTAAGAAGGAGCTGTTCCTTTCACTGCCCTATAGGCTAGCACCAGGGTCTTGAACTGGATGCGAGCCGCTACAGGGAGCCAGTGTAGAGAACGGAGAAGGGTAGTTGTATGGGAGAACTTGGGGCGGTTGAACACCAGACGAGCTGCAGCTTTCTGAACAAGCTCCAGAGGTCTGATGGCAGACGCCGGGGCACCAGCAAGGAGGGAGTTGCAGTAGTCCAGGTGGGAGATGACAAGAGCCTGGATGAGCATCTGCGCTGCCTTGTCAGTGAGGAAGGGGCGAATCCTCCTGATGTTGTAGAGTAGGAATCTGCAGGAGCGTGTCACTGATGCGATGTTTGCCAAGAACGACAGTTGGTCATCCAGGGTCACACCCAGATTCCTCGCAGTCCGAGTTTACGTCACCACAGCATTATCAATGGTGATGGCCAGGTCTCGGTGCGGACAGCCCTTCCCTGGGAGGAACACCAGCTCAGTCTTGTCCAGGTTGAGCTTCAGGTGGTGCATCGACATCCACTCCGAGATGTCTGCCAGGCACGCAGTAATGCCTCGAATGCGTGCCTCCACTTGTGTGTCAGAGGGGGGAAATGACAAGATCAGCTGGATGTCATCGGCATAGCAGTGGTAGGAGAAGTCATGGGAGTGCATAACAGAACCAAGAGATGTTGTGTAGAGGGAAAAAAGAAGACCGGAACCAGAACCTGAACCTTGCGGAATCCCAGTAGTCAGCTTGCGTGGTTCTGACACAGACCCTCTCAGCATCACCTGGTAGGAGCAACCTGTCACGTAGGATGCAAACATGGAGAGTGCACAGCCAGAGACACCCATCCCCTCAAGGGTGGAGAGGAGGATCTGGTGGTTCACCGTGTCAAACACTGCAGACAGGTCCAGGAGTATCACCACAGAGGAGAGAGACTTTGCTCTAGCGACTCTGTCTGGTCTCGGTCAAGTGACCCACCTTGAACCCGGACTGGTGGGGGTCCAAGAGGTTGTTCTGGTGGAGGTACAAGGACAGTTGATTAAAGACAGCACATTCAAGAGTTTTGGATAGTTTTGCAGTGGTTTAAGACTGCATCCACTGATTACTAATTGTCTCCCGGGAGTGCCGGCCCCTCCCAGACAATTAACAAGGCAATTGGCCTAGCTTGGGTGAAACTACTTCACTTGGGGGTGTGACACAAACTGACTGACCAACTAGCAGCTAACAATAGACTATTGATTAAATCACTAGTACTGAAGCAATCTAAGTACAGCTAATAGGAACTTGATAAGCAAGAAAAATATCACGTGTAAATGTGTTTGCAGTGTCATATGATTCTGCACTTTTTATTTTTATTTTATTTTATTTTTTACACATTTTCACTTATATTTCCCATGGTCCTGATCTTATAATCTGGAGACTGGGACAGACTTCAGCCAAACAATGTCACCCTTGTTTCCACTCCAGCCCTATGGTATGAAAAGCTGCAGATGAGGATGTCGCAATTGAAACATGAAGAATCCATTGATGAATGGGAATATAATTCATACCAAATGATGGTTTGATTTAATTTAAGTTACATACTAGTCAATAAATTCAAGGTTTAATTTCTCTACACGCTGTCCTTTTAGACCATATTCCTGGCCTTATCACAGAGATTTCTTTGTCCTGTATCATTTCAGTCAGATCCCAGAGTTGGTTTTGATTCTCTTAAATGAGGTCAGTGTACCACTGAGTGTCTGTAAGAGGTTTTGTTTTATGCTCTGCTGCTTTGTGTCTCCGAAGCTTGCCTCATGACAAGAACAAATACTGGCCACAAATCAAATCCTGGTTAGTTCAGACTTTCATCCACGAGTCAACAGAGTTCCTCCACAGGATTAACAAAGTGAGACAGACCTACAATACCCATGTGGATCCCACATGGGATATTAAATATTTGATACAGAATGCATTGATGCACGTTTTATATCAGATACTGGGATGTAATGATGGTGAATGATTTCTTCATTTATTTTCTGCCTAGAGACCCATATCAGATATTTACTCTTTAAAAGCCTATATCTTAAATACTGTTGCCTATACAAAACAATCAATCATGTAACCTAACAGGCTTCAGAAAAGCAGTGTCAGTGCATGCAGCATTATTCCAACACCTCTGGGTGACAGAGTAGGCTGTAGCTTAGTGAACACCTGTTGTGTCCTTCAAGCGACGCAGGGATGCGGGTTGCATCAAACGTGCCGTGGTTTGACATCACCAGCAGCATCCTTACCGTGGTCGCACGGAGACACAAAGGGCTGTTGTGTAACTAAATAACTAAATGAGGGCTTTAGTGTTGCGGTGGGTAAATAGGCATTAGGGGTCGCGGTTTGTGTTGTTATGTTAATTAAGACATTCTTGCACGGATTGGGGCAAACGAGTGGAGGTCTTTACATAATTTCGTGCGTGCTTCTCACGTGAAATTCCCCTTTAAAAGCGGGATTCCTTGAGTCATATTGAGGCACATCATAAACGAGCGGATAGTGAGAGGTCTGTGATTGCTACACTTTGTTGTTTCAAATCGCCTTCAGGATGGTCTCGTCTTACCCTTTACCAGATGGCTTCTCTGATTTTGATGTGTTCTCCCTGGGATCTTGTCTGCTGGTGGAGGGTGAGTGTTTTCCTTCTGTGCTGGAATTCATCCAAAAAACTACAATGGTTGTAACCTAACCTCTGACTGGACCTGACGCTCCTCGGTCCCTGGTAACTGGCAATTGTGGAGAAGACGGATTTATTTTTTCCTTTTCTTTTTTCTTTATTTCCTTTTAGAAAACGCAACTCGTGCATTTTCATCAGTGACGTTTGGTAGTCTGAAAAAATGAAATGATTGTGTGTGCGGATATTTGAAAACAGCATGTTTCCCCTCATCCTGAAATGTCACGGCGCTGCACGTTGCGCAAGCATCGCGGTGCGCGCTTAATTCCATCCATTACCGCACAGTACACTAATGCGTGATGTGATTAAATTATGTTATCTTCCAAAGGTCTACTTGGGTTCTTCCTAAATGCGGTGACAGTCGTTGCTTTCCTCAAAGTAAGAGAACTGAGGACCCCCAGCAATTTCCTAGTATTCAGCTTGGCACTGGCTGATATGGGCATCTCCACAAACGCCACCATCGCTGCTTTCTCTAGCTTTCTGAGGTGAGTGACGTAACCATTTGTTCCTATTGAATTCCCAGTGGATGCTATATGTTGCCGAATACATGGAATGGCCAAATAATCAGTATAGGCTATCGATCCCCCTTTCGCCAGAGACGGAGCAAATTGATATCTCCATGGAGCTGATCGATAAAGCCAGAAACAAACCAGCGAGGCTATAGTTTGTTGTTGTAAAGGGTGGGAGCCAGGCTATACCCTGATAAAGCCTATGGCACGATGCGCATAGACTGAGGATTTTGAAGCCTTAATCGGGGGATGAGAGATGATGTTCTGGGTTGGTGTTCAGTTCAGAGATTATTATGGTTCACCAGTTTCTCCATCAGTTTGGAGTGATTTTGACCATGGACAACCAAGAGGCCATAAACAGGCCCTGCTATAATGACTACCTCATGATTGGATACTTTTCCTGATTCATAATAAATGAGTGAATGAACTCATTTATGAACACTCACTCTGTCTCCAGGTACTGGCCTTACGGCTCTGATGGATGCCAGACTCACGGTTTCCAGGGCTTTGTGACAGCACTTGCCAGCATCCACTTCATAGCTGCCATTGCATGGGACAGATACCACCAGTACTGCACTAGTAAGTAACATATATAGCAAATAACAAAAACACACCTACACCAATCCCTCTCCCCCATACTTGTGCGTGCACGTCCACACACACAAACACACTACACATACCACATCCACACTCAACAGGTTTTTATTGTTTGTCTTGCTGCTCCTAAGACCTCTTGCTGTCCTAAGAGGCCAGCTGGTCAACAGGTGGCTGTTGTCTTTAACTACGCCAGCTGATGCTATTCACCATTCACCAGTCCATGCTATTCACCATGTTTTTAATGACAGAATATCCCAGTAAAATAATTGTTAGAAAACAAGCACACCCGCTTAAAATGAACTTGGAAATTATTATAAACAGAGAAGCAAATAGTGATAAAACATATCACAGCCAGATAGGAATCCAGAGTTTAAATACAAAAGCTTTTGCCTCGTAGTATTTCAGCACTGAAAAAGGGGAGGAAGAATTGTGACTCAACATCTGAACTGAAATTCTCACATTATTTACATCTTACAAAACTGTTATAAATGTGTTAGAACAAAGTGATTTCACTGCATTTGTCACAACTGCCAATTTAAATATTATTAGTGTTGCTTTGGAGCAAAGTGTGGTGTTAAAATGTGCTTCAGCAGTAACCCAATCGTTAACAGACTGAAAACAAGGTGTGGCCCATACATTCATATATTGACTGCTGGAAGTGTCAAAGATAATCACTGCTATTGCTCAATGCTGCCTTTTTGTCCCTGTGCCTCTCAGGGACGAAACTACAGTGGAGCAGTGCCATCACTCTGGCTGTCTTTGTCTGGCTGTTCACTGCCTTCTGGTCCGCCATGCCCCTCATTGGCTGGGGAGAATATGACTATGAGCCCCTCAGGACCTGCTGTACTCTGGACTACAGCAAGGGAGACAGGTAACACACACATACACACACACCAACACACATACATGCACACAAACAAACAAAGGGCAACACAGAAGAACACAGTATGCACAATACAGTATTCACAACACTGTGTCAAATCAACTTAAGTATAGATTTGTGTCTATTTTTAGTGCTTTAAAATAAATAGCTATCACATATTTCACAATTTTACATCATTACACTTTTATGCCATTCTTCCTCCACAGGAATTATGTTTCCTACCTGATCCCCATGAGCATCTTCAACATGGCCATCCAGGTGTTTGTTGTCATGTCCTCTTACCAGGCCATTGCACAGAAATTCAAGAAGACCGGAAACCCCAGGGTAAGGAAACTATGTGCTTATCATACCACGCTGGATTAGAAGTGGGTGTTTTCAGCAGTAACATGATACAGATATAGATATGGATATAAATAGATATAGACATAGCCTGACGTAGACAGATATAGCTGTAGATGTAGGTATAAAAATAGATACAGATGTAGATATAGATGATTCAATATGAAGACGATTCAACAACCAAGATGCCATACACATTTTATGTTTCTATCAATGCAGAGACAGTGCAGCTATCAGTTTTGGTTCAGTAGCTCCAAACCCCAACATGATCACAGACATAGTACCAAGGCTGAGAGAAGTTACATTTTTTTTCAAAGATCCAAGAAACTGAATCCAGCAATGATACCTATAACATACCTACAAAATCCTTACAAATATACAATCCACTGAGTAAAGAGTCTTTTCTCTTAGAAGCAGTCCAGAGATCAGAGGAGCTCTCCTAATAGCAACATATAGCAACATATATTTCATTCCTTCATCACAGAAACAGTTCAAGCACATCTTCATTGTATGGTCCTCATTCACAGCCACAGAATAGACTGTGAATGAGGGCCATGCAAGGTATGAGATATATAGGTCATAGCCATAGGGAAACGACTGAGTGCTTCAGTTGGGAATGCAGGGCAATGTATCTCTGAATAGTGGGTACAATAGTGAACATCATTAGGGGCAGAATCAAGTTGCCTCACTATATGTTGAAGAAGCCCATTACTCATGGTCATCTGAATTGACCAGAGACACTTTTATTACAAGCACAAAGGCTGTAGAAACACCAGGCTCTCTACTAGAGCAATGCCATAGGTTTCTGTTACATACTGCCCAATATACATTTACACTTGTGAAAAAAGTGGAGAGGACCAAAATTACCCTTACGTGCCCCAAGGTCGAAAAGTGGTGGCGAAAGAAAAACTAACCTGACTTCCCTCACAGATGGAAAGTTGGTTGTGCTTAATGTTCTTCTAGGAAAGAATCACTGGTTATTCAGGCTGATTAAGAGAAGTAATGGTTGGTTTCCATGTTCTATACACATGCTATACAACTTAGAACAATGCCCACTTTGAGTCTTGGATTAGACAAGGCACTAGCCCTTTCTATGAGCTGAAACAATCTTAACACAGATACTGTGTCCCTCCCAAACATTATCCCAGGCTTGTGACTTGCGCCTGATATGTGAGTTAACCTCATGACAGAGTGGATTTTTCTCTCTTCCACTTTTTATGGTCAAATGGTAATAAGCCGTTCTTGTTCTGTTGTTCCCTCTCTACCCCTCACCCGACCACCCCTCCAGTTCAACGCTAGCACTCCTCTTAAGACTATGCTGTTCTGCTGGGGCCCCTATGGAATCCTGGCTTTCTACGCTGCTGTGGAGAACGCCAACCTGGTCTCCCCCAAGCTCAGGATGGTGAGGACAGAAAATATATACTCATATACATAAAAATACACCCCCCACTGGATTTAATGCAAAATGTTTTCTGTTGACAGATGGTTAACGAGCTGACATCTACTTGATAACTGTATTTTACTGTATTTTAGCGAGAATCTGTAATGCTCCTTAAGGTCTTTTAGCACTGACAACCTTCATGCGCTTGCACCTGTTTCTGCAGATGGCTCCTATCCTGGCTAAGACCTCTCCCACCTTCAATGTGTTCCTGTACGCCTTGGGAAATGAGAACTACAGAGGAGGCATCTGGCAGTTCCTCACCGGGGAAAAAATTGATGTGCCTCAAATTGAGAACAAGTCCAAATAAACTAAGCATGCAATAACTACACACGCTGTACTGTCCTGGTGGTTTCTCACAGGTACCTAGATGTTTGTGTTTGTGTTTGAGGATTTTGTGTGGGTGTACATGCATGTGTTGTATCTTATATAGTGGCAGCCATCGTCCCCTGTCAATCATTACTGCAGTTTCCATCACAATTCCTTAAAATAGATTTGGCATACTGTAACACAAAATTCTGAAATGACGAGTGACCAAGTCATTCCTTGTATCTTCTTGCTGCTGAAACGAGAACATTTGAACAAATTGAATTCTAAACAATTTCTCTTGGGGTGGATTACTAGTGCAACAGTAGTTCAATGTAACATGCAGTAAAATATGGGACTTGTACGATGGCTACTTCTGAATGCATATTTGCTATGCATTTGGGATGTATTTCATGTTGACTCCAGTTTAGGATATGCTTTGCTTTGTAATTAAGTTTCATGGTGAAGGCAAAACATATACAATTTTTAAGTGTTTAGTCCATGTTCTTTCAATTGAAGCGTAATATAAATAACTGGTCCACTGGCCAACACCTCTGTTGGCTAGAGGCAGCCATATCATCGCTGTCAGTCATCTGTCATCAGTGTCATCAGTATGTCCCATCATGCTCTGTAAGGTTATGTGTAAGGTCGAGTGAACTCTGTAAAGTTAGTAGAGCAGAACTGCTCTATAATCCTCCAAACAAGAGGGCCATTCATGAATATACAGCCCCAGGAACAAGGTCTTGGAGATTACTAAGTGGCAGTAGAAGATTAATTGGACATGCTTTTCGCCTCCAGGTCTCCATAAAAAATAGAAAACTCTCTGTGACATTTCATTGCCACTGTGCAGCCAAATAAAAAGAAGCTAGAATATTAGTTTTCACTTGCTGGAGTTAAAATTAATACGTTATCATGGTTATCAACACCAATGTTATTATTATTATTATGATGTACCAAAGATTAGGCTTGAAATTGAATAAGCATTTGGCTACTCATTTATGAAAGGAAATCCCTAGGCCCTTCTATTTAATTTACCTCTTTGACTTATGATATTATAATATATATATATATATAATATTCTATTATAATATTTATATTATAATATATTATAATATATATTATAATATTAAATTAATTAAATGTGAATTATACCAACTTGAAACCTGTTCCCTCACAAAATTACCTCAGAAATAGAGTAGTGCAAATAGTTTTCATAGTTGCTCTTTGAATGTTATTGTCTGACCAAGGGGTTAAACAATACACAATAACATATGGTTATCATATAATCAACATACTTACAGTAGGTTTTAAAAACCGAGGAGGCCACTGTTACTGGCATTGTCTTAATGTAGGATCTCATATAGCACAAGATAATGAAGAATGTTCTCAGCATAAAAAATGGAACATCATTACAAGAGTCGTTGACCTAGAATGTAGAGTGGCAACTTTGTATCACATTCTACCATGGGGATACAAACCCAGCTCTGACAATGGTACGACATCATATGCACGTGATTCATGTTATTGCAATGAAAATCCCTCAACAGCACAAACACAGGCCTAGTCACACCCTCACCCCCTTGTAAATAAATAGTAAAAATATAAGGGTAAAGTTACGGAAATCCTTAAAGATCAGATAATGCTGAATAACTGGGATCCCGAAATAAAAAACCCAGATTAAAAATGGTGCAAGTTTAGTTTAAAATGTAATATCCTATGATCTAGTCATCTAATTTGTGTTATTTATCCCTATAAAATCCTGTAAACTCAGCATGTTTCCTCTTATTTTAATATTAATGATTTGTAAAATGAAATTGAAATTCTAGATGTTTAGTAAATTCATTCTTTGTTTGTGGTGTATAGAAACTGATCCTTCACAAATTGCTTGACCATCAAAAATTACATGATATAATGGATGTCAGAAAGAAATATTTTCAAATGCAAAGAACCATTGAGTTGTGTTTAACAAATGAAAGATTAAACGGTATGTCTAAACTCTGTTTGTCTGTGGATGTTTGTTAAAACAGGCTTATTCATAGTCAAAGTCATTGGATCCTGTATGTCTGATGTGAAAGGTAATTCTTCAAAAAATTCCACACTACTTGTGAGCATCAGTTCAAAAGACACTGATGTGTGCCAGCACAATGAAGTGCAGTAAACATTCAAGCAGCAATAGTTCATAATAAAGACAACACCCTATGGTCTTAACGTACAGTACAACACCAACTGGGGGTTGGTGTTGCTAAGCAGATTAATTGATGACAGCCTGTCTTCCCCAGTGGACTGGGCTGTTGCATAATTATGTGGCAACAACACATGTGCAGTGGGCCAACCAGCCCCTGTGTCATCCAGCATCATTCTCATTTATTCCAGCTAATTCAATCATCTGCATGAAAACATTGATTACACTTCAGAGAGAGAGATTTCATGACAATTGCAATAAGGGTGACATTTGTTACAAGCATTCATTCTATACAGATGATTGTAATTTCAATCAATATAAAGCCGTAACCAAAATCATTATGATTTAAACATCAAAGGATGGCGGTTCTGGTTGTACTTCCTGTTCTGCTGAAACCCCCAGACACTGATGGCCATATGGAGCTGTCATCTGGTGGGATGGGTTAGTGTGACCCCACTTCCTCAACCACTGCAGGGCAACATGATCCACTGCCAGCTCTGCTTTCCCTGATCCACAGCATCCTAGACACATTTTATTCTGGTTATTGAAGCATATTATAAGATAAATGCAATATAAACAGTGAGAATATAAGCTCAATTCATCATTTTGGAGTTCTACATCTCAAAGATAGAACAATTTAAATAGTGCCTGACATACTGCCATTTGAAAAACATTTTGGCCTTATAGTAAAGAGCACAGCCAAATGTGGTCTGACATTTTTAAAGGCCTTCACAAACATTTATATAGTTTGGTTTGGTTGCTTGAACATTTAGGCGTTAAGGAACTACGCATCCCTTCCTGTTTGTATGTCAACTTCTTTTGTGCATCATAGCCAGACAGTTTCAAGTGTCAAAATCCTGTGATACAAAGATTATGTAGACAGTTGAAATATACTGTGGGTAAAATAACAACGTATCATAAATGATATCAATGAATCAGTATTTCAAAGTGCAATTAAAAAGACAATATGCTTGAAAAAAAGAGAATTTACTCACAAAAAATACATTCCTGTACCAAATCCTTCTTATGCAAACAATTCATTTTTTTGTTCAATGAAGAGGGGGAAACTATTGTCCCTACATAGACTTCCCTCCAGCCTATAAAGTTCAGTTTTGCCTGATCTTTTCCAGTTTATCTGAAGCCCACTCTTGGTAGAATGAGATGGTGACTGCATTGAGACCCTCGTGATCGAGCTCAGGCCCGGACTCAGCCAGGCACAAAAACGAGGTGAAACATCAGTGTGACGCCTCAGGTCGACCACACTTTCTTTTACTCGATTAGTCTGTCAGATGTGAAGCCGCTTATGTAACCCCCACCCCATGAGACTACACACACACACGCGCATGCGCACACACACACACACACACACACACACACACACACACACACACACACACACACATTGAGTTGAGCAGTTACAGCACAATCAATGATGATGCTGAACACAGCTGCTCTGAGAAATCACACCATTTATACACAATAGTTTATATGAAACAAATGTACAATATTGTATATCAATTGCCATATTTTTACACAACTATTCCACATACTTTGCTTTTATACTTTGCATATGACACACACAAAAAACAGTACATTATTTGTTTTTAAGAAACAGTATTTTTAAAGGATTAGTGTTTCAGTGTAATCTGGATTAAACTGGGGCTGTGCGTCACTGCTCTTTAGAAAGTGCTCTGTTTTAATTCATTAAACCACTGACCAGTATGGGGTGGACACTATTCACACCCTGACGTACACACCTTACACACACCCTCGCACACACACCGAGCACAACAGAATTTCTGTACTGTGAACTATTTTCCTTTCACAGTGCTGCCCAATGATGATGTTACGATCACTGCTGTGCTGTAAACAATGACCACATAATTTTGAGCACATAATATAACAAGAACAGAACAAGAACTAGGATTGCTTAGCCATAAAGGCAACAGGTGACATATGTAACAGTATGCAGGGATGGTGTGTTCCTATTCACCTCTCTTCTCTGATCAGTGATGAAACAGCACTGTGCTTCTATTAAATGAAGTGTATTCACAGACTGGGATGATGTAATCTTTCACTTCCAATCCATTCAACTGCATGGATTATGCATCTCGATTAATCAATTTATAGTTTCACATACAGATGCAGTACCATGTTTTTCCACAAAAGGCTATATTGTATGTTGTATTGAATGGTACCCTGACGTCCATACACTATCGAGTTGAGTTGTTGAGTTTAGATTTAGATACTTTTTGTCTGATGCTGATTGTCTGAACCCTTTAAGGATTGCCATGAAGTTACAAAAACAAACATATATCTCTCCTGATTTCGGTCTCTCTCTTCCAGTCCCCAACTCTGCTATTTTATGAATATTGTTCAGTCCATTTATATTTATCACAGACAGATTTCAATTTATTAAAAAAAAAATCCCTTTATTTTGAAATCATTGAAGTCCACAAGCCTTATTGCTAGTGTTCAGGCTATGTGCGTTTGGCTGCAGTGGCTTGGGATTTTGCATGGCCGTTAGAAATTAATACTTTGGCAAGCACACAAGATTACATGGTGATCTTGAATCTCCTGAGCTTGGTTTCAGATCAGATCAAAGCGGAATCACAGGGAAAACAGCAAAAAATGTTGATCCTCTAACACAGCCAATCCTGTTATGAGGACGGTGCTGACTCCTCCCCCTCCCAAAGCAGCCAAAAGCACACTGAATTAAAAAAAATATCGCTTCCTTGGAAAAGACTGACTCGCAAAACAATTAAGAGAATTGAACTGAACAGAGAGCGAGATATTGTGACTCTACAATTATGATCACTGATGGAACTAATGTGATGTAACATTTCATCCAAAAATAATCTCAGTAAAAAAAAAAATTGTTTAATTAATACAATATACTGCCCTTTAGAGCCCTTCGGGGCTAAGTTCCCATCACTTATAGCCTGAAACTCCTGAAGACCTAACCCAGGATTTCTCTCAGGTCACTGATGAATTCAGTTTGAACAAGGCCTTGTATCCTGTTTTCTTTTAAAATGAGTCAGTTCCAGACTACACTCATTCCATTAATTTCATAAAAATGTCCATCAGCCACCCCGCCTGCATTGTGAGATATTCAAAGTAACTAAGTAATTCAATGGAAATGTATGTGGCTATGAGGACATCTACTGGCCAAAGTAGGACAGAAGACACTCAAAGGACAAACCAATATCATTCTGACCCCTTCCTGTATGAATCAGGACCATGACTCTCATCTAGAAAGTCAAGTACCACATAGAAAACAGAAACCTCTTGGAGCATGAATTATATGTTGTTTCATTTACAGGTAATCCTCGCCACATAACCCTGATTATATTTATAACATATTATCTGGTGAGCAGAATTCACTCTATATGAGAAAATATGAAGAATGAAGAATCTGGTGCGCAGGGTTACCAATTCATTATTCCTCCACTAGATGTCAGTGCTGCGCTGCCTCATATTTCAGATGTAAGCGTTAATCTGCACTGAAAAACCCGTCCATCCTGGCAAGGCATTGTCTCATTCAGTCTTAAACTATATAGAAAACAAATGACTAAATCTGTCAATAGGGCGTACTGGTCCCATCCAGTCTGCGACCTTAGTCATATTTCACCCCCCTCTCTCATGTTTCCAATGCAGTTTCGCCTGTTGGAGAATTTCTGTGTGTCTTGAAACGAGGTACAACCAGGCAGATCACTCCACTATATCAATTGAGTCAAGAAACTCTTGAAACAGGTTAATTAGCATTGGAAGTGAATTTATTTCACTCCACTGGCAGATTTTTTTATTGGCAGTGTAAATGCTGGAAACAACTGCTGAGGCAGTTGCTGCACCGGTAGATGTCAGTGTCAAGCTACAATCAAACTAGCAGCTCATTTGTCTCCTTTAGGGTGAGAGGGAAACACAGAGATACGATTTCTTGAACTTATTAAGCCTCATAGTGGCTAAAGTGCCATGTTCCAGATCATAGTGCAACGAGAAAGTATTCAACGTGATTGTTTAAACTTCTGTGGAATACCTTAATGGGGCTAAATTTGGCCAAAGACATGACCAGACAGTGCCAGTTAGGATGACCCAGTCCATCTAACGATCAGGATGAAAAACTTGTCAGTACTAAAATTTCTCTCATATCTTTTCATTGGTCACTGCTCGTGGGAAATTGTTTACTTGCCCTCCTGTACAGGGAGATCAGAGCTCAGGATTACAGGACAAAGACCCTGGATGCGGGATTCAGTGTCTTGCTCAACGACATTTCAGCACGGTGGAAAGGTCCCGGGTCTTCCAGAGGAAGGACGGGCTTCCTACTCACTACGACACTCTGTTGGCCAAAAACGCCAACTTGTTATTTAGAAACAAATAACATTATGAGGGGCAGCAAATTGAGCGAAATTCGGAAAATTGATATAGGCTATTTAGAGATTTCCTAACCTGCATGTAATTGATTGACTCATGACTAGCAGGTCTTTTCCGCTAGAGTGTGACGCTTATATCAATAATATTTGTCTCAACAAGTAACGCGGAAACAAAGCTGTGAGTGTCCATTGACTTATAAAAGTGTTGCTTCCTGTGCGTAAAAGTACACTAACAACAAATTCCATTATATCAATGACAAATAAATGTATGTTGCAAGACGTTTCAAACATTTGAAATGCAGATCAAATTGCCGGCGTGCATTGAAAATCTGTGTACATTAAAATAAACTAAAACAGGGATTCTACTTGAAGCAACTGACGGGAGTTTGGACTCGGGATCTTGCATTTAATTAGCATTAAAGATAAGCTGGAGAGCAGCGGGGCTGTGCGTCACAGCCTTCGCAGAAGATGGGAGGGGGGACACCTAGGGAGTCAACAAACTGCAGTGTGTATTCCTTCCACGGCCAGCAACACCAGTCCAGCTGATGCGAAATGATGACATAGCGTTACAGGTGACTGAAGGCGGCTGGGAGCGTTTGGGGACGGAAGGGCGCAGCCTGATTTAGGAGACGGACCTAAAACAGCAGAGAGCACTGATGGAGGCAGTACTATGAGCTGCAGGTGAATCCCCAACCTGGGAGAGACTGACTGAGAGTGTTGTCTGGGGCCAGCACGTCACCCGAATGACGGGATATGAGACAATGAAACAACTACGGACGACAGGGATAAAACGAGTCCAAGTCACACGAGTGGAAATGCGCTTGCAATGACGGACGGCGCAAGGGACAGGTAAAGCAGGGGAAAGTTATCCAGCTCATTAGTCGGGCTCCCGGTGCTGAATAAGGGGACAAAATAAAAGACAGAACAAATGTGCCAAGAGTGCTTAATTCTATAGACAAATCATTTGGAGGAAAACGATTTTCTTTATCAAGAAGACTTGAGTGAGAAGGAGAGCAAATCATGGAGCCGGAGGGGACCACAGAGGGACAAGCCACTAATTTGGCACAATCCGCCGCCCTGAAACTGTCCCAGATGGGCGAAAGAACTAAACAACTTGGCACTGCCATCCAAGACCCAGATCGCCAGAGACGGATTATTTTAGTAATAGTCTGTGTAGCACTTTTGTTAGACAATATGCTTTACATGGTCATTGTGCCAATTATACCTGATTATCTGGTAGAGCTGCAGAATGAAGCGGATCATGCCCATACAGCGCACACCAACTCCACTAACAGCACCAATCAAGTAACCAAGGGGAACTTCGACCTACAGATAGGTGTTTTTTTTGCCTCCAAGGCTATCCTTCAGCTTCTGGTTAACCCGCTAAGTGGCACGTTTATAGACAGGGTCGGATATGACATTCCACTTTTCATCGGACTGAATGTCATGTTTCTCTCCACCCTTATATTTGCCTTTGCTGAAAACTACGCGACTCTGTTCCTAGCGCGCAGCATGCAGGGCCTCGGCTCGGCTTTCGCGGACACTTCAGGGATTGCCATGATCGCAGATAAATACACTGAGGAGAAGGAGAGGAGCAGAGCCCTCGGTATTGCCTTGGCTTTCATCTCCTTTGGAAGTCTTGTGGCGCCCCCCTTCGGAGGGGTCCTCTACCAGTTCGCAGGAAGGCGGGTGCCCTTCCTTGTCCTCGCCGCTATCTGTCTCGTTGACGGTATATTGTGTCTAGTCGTGTTGAAACCCTTCTCCAGCCGAGAGAGAGAAAATATGCCCGTGGGCACCCCCATCTACAAATTGATGATTGACCCTTACATAGCAGTGGTGGCGGGCGCTCTGACAACCTGTAACATCCCCCTAGCCTTCCTGGAGCCCACCATTGCCAAGTGGATGGAGGAAAACATGCATGCCAGCAAGTGGGAGATCGGCATGACGTGGTTCCCTGCCTTCTTCCCGCATGTCCTAGGTGTTTATATCACTGTCAAATTAGCAGCCAAATACCCTCATCTCCAGTGGTTTTACGGGGCTATAGGCATGGTGTTTATTGGTGCCAGCTCCTGCACAGTGCCCGCCTGTAAAAACTTCGGGGAGCTAATGATCCCGCTGTGCGGAATCTGTTTTGGCATCGCCTTGGTGGACACGGCGCTCCTGCCCACGCTGGGCTTCCTGGTAGACGTGCGACATGTGTCGGTGTATGGCAGCGTGTACGCTATCGCAGATATCTCTTACTGTGTGGCCTATGCCATGGGGCCCGTGGTGGCTGGACAAATAGTCCATGACCTGGGCTTTGTTCAGCTAAACCTAGGCATGGGCCTCGCCAATGTACTTTACGCACCGGCGCTCCTTCTACTAAAGAACGTGACACAGATGAAGCCGTCTTTCTCCGAGCGAAATATGCTCCTGGAAGATGGTCCAACAGGACTATATGATACTATTAAGATGGAGGAACGAGAGAAGAAGAGGAAGGGGTTGTGCACAACGATCGACGAGAACGGCATTGACACCTTTGCGCAAAGATCATATTCAGAGGAGGAATCCTCGGGAGAATATGCATAAAAGACATTTAATTGAATATAAAAGTATCAAAGTGCCCATATAGAATTACCTGCATCCCCTATGTTATACCCTCCGATCCATTCACATGATCTTACCAGGATTGTGTAACAAAAGGACTAAACACCAATTCACTGCTTCTAGAGATACTTTCTCTGGGCATTGTCATATCAAATAGCCTAAAGCATTTGCAGTAGAGAGACGCTCGCCGGTGTTTATTCATATTAGAGTGAGAGTATCGTGAAAGATTTGTTGAGATAAATGTCAATTCATTATCAGTATTTATCACTGTATCAAAACTGGATTCCATGTCATATTCAGGGATTATGTGTAAATGTATTTTATCAAATGTATGCGTCCTTCAATATAATCTATGTTCATTTTGCCAGAGCCGTGCTGCTAAAATCAATATGCAATATGTCACATGACACTTTTAGAGAGATAAAATAGATGGAATTTGAATTGAAACCTGCGTCTTGTTGTCTGTACTCTATATTCCATTTATTTTGGATGATGTACTTCTGGAATGCATAGCCTAAGTGTATTATATGAATTCGCAACTGTACAGTGTACAGTGTAAGTGTATATTAATGTACATAATTAAATCAAGAGTATGTGAAACTGTCATGTTTGAGGTGACTTACTTATTTCTTATTAAGACATTTTATAAAACGATTTAACGAATTGTAATGGGCCTATTCTATCATTTCCTGATGTGGAGGTAAGGATTCCGTACTGTAACGACATTCCCAGTCAGGACATTAGGAATATTTATAAACCATAATTATTTCCCTTATACATATATATATATTTTTCATTTTAGATTTGACCACGCATTAACTCAATAATCGAATACTGAACTCGTGCATGGATGGCTCTTCCTGATCCTAACTGATGGCTGCCAATAACTGAAACTGGAATACTCATTCATGCAGTCCATTATAGAGAAAGCGATTCGTCGAAAGTAAAGACATTTGGAGAAAAAATAATAATAATTGCATAGATCCTGTGGTTTATGCTGTGTGTAAAAATCAACAGTTTGTCAAAGCATTAATGCCTTTGATGTGGCTTGACCAAAATCGCAAACTTTACACAGTGTTATCAGTGTTATTAAAAATACAAATGTTTAAGACAATAATCAGTCTGATGCGCTGAAACAGAGATGGAAGCAATGTCTGTGCTGAGTAGGCTCAGAACCAAGTGTTGAGAAAATTCCGGTAGCCAAAGGCGAGAGCTGATGCAAACCACATCATAATACTTCTGCACAGAGGTGTGAGCAGGCTTTCAATCGGAGTCTAAATAAGATGGGATGAAGATGTGAAGTGCCAAATAAACTTCTCGGCGAATAGCATGTAGGCTTGTGGGAGGAGCCTTGCTGCCAGGAGGGCTAGGTACCCTCAGCATCTCTCCTGAGCCAGCGGAGGAGTTGTGGTCTTGTCATGCTGGGGATTAAGGGATGCTCAAAATGAGAGTGGAAGAAGAAATGATTTTAGAGATGGATTCCATTCAAGATGAACAAACCTGAACTTCTTGAGCCTCCGGAGGGGTGAGATTGTCTTTCTTCCTGGTAAGTGAAAATTTATTTTTGTTTGATGATTTTGTCTAATTTGGCGCAACTCAGTTATCATTGGTATTATTCATCGACACTACAATGCAAAGTAAACATTAAATTCGCAATACTCCAATACAAATTAGAAATTGATGCCGCATTTTAAAAGCTTTTCAAAGTGCGTATTGACATATTTTCTTTAAAGTTATGACAGTATTAAATAATGAACTTAATTAAGCAATTGACGTTGTACAATTGGCCTAAACATTTCCCACAGGAGTGCAACATATAAAAACAATTGCTTTCGGTAAAAGGGAATTATGACTGTTATTCTCAAAGCGATTTTACTTTTACTTTCCTACAGGGGGCAAAGCCTGATAATAATGTCACGCCTATTTTATTTCTACACACAGGGACTGTTTCGAAGGAATTCCACCCGCTTGACTGCGCTTCTCAACTTCCAGCAGCATGCCAGTTCTGGACCGAGACCCCCCCAAAGAACTGGGGGGTAGTGATGTAAATATCCTGTCACTCTGGTTTATGTGGGACACTTAAGAATCGTTTTCACTAGAAGAGAACTTCTGTTTTACAACCAACTTCAATTAGGAGTGTCAATAAATCATAAATCGAAATGAAACTAATAACTCCTAATTAAGGATGTTGGCTTTTAGAACCCATGTAGCCTACATATGTAGAACTTTTGAATTACACATATGTTACATCATGGCGTTTGAGTAGTGGACTAAGATTTTATAAGAATATTCGATATACTGGATGATTTAGCTCATGTTTTAATGCGATGCTCTTTAACTTTGGCTATGAGTCAGGTTAGTAATTTACAAATAAGTAGTCAATCTCAGAATAGAGTCAAACGATTGAATTAACACCAAACGGCAGTGGTTGATGAATAGATGTTACAGTTCTCAGAGGAAACTCAGATGTTTTAGATGTCAATGTAGTCGCAAAGTTATTATCAGTGTGGATTTAACTTCTGGAGGGATTCTGAACTGCTTGACTCATCTAGAATAGGCTGAGTACATTTTTCTTGCTTATCAAGTTGCTATTAGCTGTACTTAGACTGCACCCCAGAAAACACTACTACACCCACAGCTCTGTCAGATGTGTACTATTTCTCTCACACTCCCAGAGCTGCAAAAGGTGGTGGTACTGGCCTGATAATTTCCCCCAAATGTAAATACTATTTTTTCTGTTTCACAATTCTCTCCATCCTCCTTTGAATTTCATGCTGTCAAAAGTAAAAGTGCAATAAGTTATCTACCTACTTTTTATTTAAACAAATTAAACTCTGTCACTCCTCTCCAGCTCTCTGACCATTACTTCATGTCATGATCTTTCCTCTTCTGTTCTCTCTGCCCTCCCTGCCCCTGAATCATTCTCTCTCCTATCCCCTGATACTGCCACTGATCTTCTTCTCTTTACTCTGTCTCCTTCTTTGGACAATTTCTGTCTCCTCACCTCCAGGCCTGCACGCCCAATTCCACCTGCCCCTTGGTTGTCGGACCTTCTTAACTTCCAATCTCTCCTTTCCACTTTTCCCTCCTCTCTATCTGCTGCTAAAGCTGCTTTCTTCAAACTTATTAAAAATTCTGCTTCCAACCCTAAAAATCTTTCTCTTCCTTCCTACAACCACGCACCAACCACACCTGTCCATCTTCCACCCCTCCCTCTCTACCACCCTCTCCATCTTTTCCCTCCCCACCGCCTGCCCTACCCCATCTTTCTCGCCTCTCCCCAAATGAGGTCCTTGAACTTGTTACATCTAGCCGCCCCACCACATGCTCCCTTGACCCGGTCCCCTCCTTCAGTCTACTGCACCTGAACTCCTTCCCCTTCTGACCCACCTCATCAACACATCTCTGGTGTCTGGATGCTTTCCCTTTGCTTTTAAGACTGCCAGAGTCACCCTCCTTCTGAAGAAACCAACACTTGACCCCTCTGAGGTCAAAAACTTCAATCTACCCTTCCTATCCAAAACTCTTGAACATGCTGTCTTTAACCAACTGTCATTGTACCTCCACCAGAACAACCTCTTGGACCCCCACCAGTCCGGGTTCAAGGTGGGTCACTCGACCGAGATGGCCCTCCTTGCAGTGTCTCAGGCTCTGCACTCTCTCTGTTTGCATCCTACCTAATGGATCACTCCTACCAGGTGACATGGAGAGGGTCTGTGTCGGAACCACGCAGGCTGACTACTGGGGTTCCACAAGGTTCCCGTCTGGGTCCTCTTCTTTTTTTCCCTCTACACAACGTCTCTTGGTTCTCTTATCCACTCCCATGACCTCTCCTGCCATTGTTATGCCAATGACACCCAGCTGATTTCCCCCTCTGACACAATTGGCAGACATCTCGGAGTGGATGTCGATGCACCACCTGAAGCTTAACCTGGACAAGACTGAGCTGGTGTTCCTCCCGGGGAAGGGTTGTCCGCACAGAGACCTGGCCATCACCATCGACAATGCTGTGGTGATGTCAACTCGGACTGCGAGGAATCTGGCTGTGACCCTGGATGACGAACTGTCGTTCTCAGCAAACATTGCATCAGTAACACGCTCCTACAGATTCCTACTCTACAACATCAGGAGGATTCACCCCTTCCTCACTGACGGGACGGCTTAGGTGCTCATCCAGGCTCTTGTCACCTCCCGCTACTGCAACTCCCTCCTTGCTGGTGCCCCGGCGTCTGCCATCAGACCTCTGGAGCTTGTTCTGAAAGCTGCAGTTCGTCTGGTGTTCAACCGCCCCAAGTTCTCCCATACAACTACCCTTCTCCGTTCTCTCCACTGGCTCCCTGTAGCAGCACGCATCCAGTTTAAGACTCAGGTGCTAGCCTATAGGGCAATAAAAGGAACAGCTCCTTCCTACCTCCAGGCTATGGTCAAGCCTTACACCCCCGCCCGACCACTTCACTCTGCTGCCTCGAGGCGACTAGTTGCCCCGTCGCTCAGAGGTCCCCTACGCCCGATCTACACGGTCACGGCTCTTCTCTGTCCTGGCCCCACAGTGGTGGAATGAACTCCCCACTGATGTCAGGACAGCAGAGTCGCTGCCCATCTTTCGCCGCAGGCTGAAAACCCACCTCTTCAAGAAATACTACCCTAACCCTTCCTCTTAGCACTTGCTTATTTGTTTCACTTACTTGTCTTAGCACTTGCTTATATACTTCACTTATTTGCCTCATTTGTTTAAATAAAAAGTAGGTAGATAACTTATTGCACTTTTAGCACTGGTTATGCTCTTAGATGCTTGTTTAGGAAGGAAATGCACTTACAATTTCTAGTGACTAGTAGTTCTTGTGCCTACCTACGTTGAATGCACTTATTGTAAGTCGCTTTGGATAAAAGCGTCTGCTAAATGTAATATTAATTAAGAAAAAAACAGACCGTTTTGTTTAGTTTCTCATCCCAAATTTTGTCCAGGGTCTGCCGAAGCTGCCCATCCCTGCCCTGAAAGACACACTGGACAAGTACCTGAGGTGCATGAAGCACCTGGTCACAGAGGAACAGTTCAAGAAGACCCAAAACACAGTGAGGCAGTTTGGTGCCCCTGGTGGAGTGGGGGAGCTACTACAGAAAAAACTCATGGAGAGGAGGGAGAGCAAGGCAAACTGGGTAAATACATTTAATCCCATATCTGTAATTTCTGTAAAATGGTTAATTTGAAACCTCAAAATAATGTTACAAAAATAATGAAACATTAGTTAAATTATATTCATTGTTAGTATGACGTGGAAACATTTCTGAGACGAGTGCAAGTGATTTTTTTTTAATTCATTCTACATCCTGTTATCCATTGATGAAGGTTGCTGGGCATTATCAAGTTTCCTTTTCCACACTAATATTAGAGTCCTTGAACCAACGCTGTGTAAATATATTCACATTCAAACTGCACTGACAAGTGCCAGTGACATGGCACTGATAGAAGTAGACTTTGTTCAGGGGCACAAATACATGTTTACTATAAAACTAAAACTATATCATAAACATTTTTCACTTCAGACTTTCAACTTTCTAAAACTACACAGTGCAGCTTTAAGACAATCCTTCCATTTCCTAGGTGTATGACTACTGGTTGAATGACATGTACCTGAACAACAGACTCTCACTGCCGGTCAACTCCAGCCCTGCCATGGTCTTCCCACAACAGAACTTCAAGGCTCCCATTGACTCTCTAAGGTACTAGATACTGAACAATATAGAAAGACAAACATGTAATGACAAGTGTCTTTTATGACAACAAGGTACATTGAGACAGGACAAGCCTATCCTCATCTGACGGTTTCAATCGAAATAAAGGGTTTTGTTTTTTTAGGGTTTTTTTCCTTGCTGAACTGAACCAAAGTGTTTACAGAACTGAGTTTTTTTCTTGCCTGGTGACCGTAGCCTAACTATAAATGTTCAGAGAGTGGCTTGTCAATTATACTAGGCCTTTATTGAACACTTCCTTGCTACGTCAGAGTGCTCACACTGACAGATAGGGTCATTACCCAGTACGTCTTGCAGGCTGAGAGGCCAGGGTACTGGTGTCAAGGTTAATAGACACTTAAGGTTGTGGTTTGGGTAACATGCTATTGATCTGGGTATAGGCTGGCTCCCTAACCAGATGATTTACATAAAGCATTTACGCTGTTAACTCGAATACAGCTCCACAGTAAATCAAGAACAAGGCCATATATGGAGAATCAGCACTCTCAGTCTGAGATAGAAGTAGAGAGGGCAAGCATGGGAAGGAGCAACCCAGTACAGTATGTGTGTTTTGTGAAATAAAGCATTTCACAGGGTAAACTGTTTCTTTCCTAGGTTTACTGCCCACCTCATCTCTGGAGTTTTGGAGTACAAGGCTCTTCTTGATGTGTAAGTGAATCGATTATGGGGGCAAGAATGAATCAATCCTAGGTGTTTGTGTTTCTCTTGGGACTCAATCAATCAAACTTCTTATTTTCACCTAGAGTACATGTGCTAGAATAGACCTGACATGTGTGTGTGTGTGTGTGTGTGTGTGTGTGTGTGTGTGTGCGTGTGTGTGTGTGTGTGTGTGTGTGTGTGTGTGTGTAGACGTGCACTGCCTGTGGATTATGCCCGGGGCCAGCTGGCTGGAACTCCTCTGTGCATGGAGCAGTACTATCGACTCTTCACATCCTACCGCCTACCAGGGCCTGAGAGGGACACATTAGTGGCCCAGGAGAGTAGTGTAATGCCAGAACCTGAACACATCATTGTCGCTTGTAAAAAGCAGGTCAGACATGGAGAAAAGCGTTTACGGTGTCATTTCAGTGGAAAACAACAAAAGATGCACAGTTGCCAATCAGTTATTGTCACTTCACTGTGTAATTTAACTCTACAATAGATATAAAATAGAGAATTATGTCACACAGATTGTTTCACTTAATTAGACTGAGAATTAGACTACACATCATGTCCCTGATCATGACTGACTCGTGTCTGATGCTAACTATGTTAACTTAGTGCCAATGAGTGATTAACAACCATAGCCTAATGAGAAGTGCTCTATGTTAAGTTAATTAGCTATAGCATGTGTGACATTTGCATTAGATCAGCCAGCAACCTTCAGCACTGTCACTGTCATTAGAATTCCATAGGAGTTATTGGTACTAGGATAAAACACTAATGGGCCTTAACAAGTCAGCTACAAATTAGCATTTTACCATGGATGGATATATCAGATGAAAAAAATAAATAACATACTCACTTACTACCACTATCAAATCCTTTGATAAGAGATAATGGAGTAGCATTGTCACTGAGGGCTGAAGCCTGTTGAGACTGTAACTCTTATCGAGGGCTATGCAAATAAACCTGACTTAACATTGCTAAAAAAGATTCCAGATACAATTATAGTTGCTTGTAAAGATGCATATAAGAGGCAAGGAGAGGAGATTCCCTGCAGATGAGAGATTTAATTCAGCTCAGATAGAAATGTTGTCAGTAAGTGGTGGAACCAGCAACTTTAGTGTTATTATCCAGCCACTGTCCTCGACCAGGCACATACAATTAGATGTCCCCATGTGTCCATTTTGTTAGGTAACAAATGGTCCTATATCATTGTACATATGGTTCTTTTGCCCACAGCATAAATTCACACCTAATATATAAGTAAGGTGGCAGGATAAGTGGAATGAAACCATTTGTGTCTTATTTAAACCTCTGTCTAGTTTTTTGTGCTGGATGTAGTGATCAACTTCCGCCGACTGAATGAGAGAGATCTGTTGACTCAACTGGAGAAGATTGTCAAGATGGCTGACAGTGAAGAAGAACGGCTCCCTCCCATTGGTCTTCTCACTTCAGATGGACGGACAGAGTGGGCAGAGTCTCGCAGTGTGCTCATGAGAGGTAGGTTTTCAATGGAGGATCTTGAATTTCACAACATTAAAAGCAGTCTTGGCCTGACGGATACCAGTGTTCTCCAGTCTGTATGTCCCAACAGATGGATGGTTTGCTTTACTTATTTTGCTTTAGAGTCTACCAACCGGGACTCTCTGGATATGATCGAGCGGTGTCTGTGCCTGGTCTGTCTGGATGACTCCAGCGGGTCTGATCTGACTGACACCACACGGGCCATGTTGATGCTGCATGGCGGTGGAGTGGCCAAGAATGGAGGCAATCGCTGGTACGACAAACCCATGCAGGTAAATGAGCACAGCTAGCAAGTACATGAACGTTACGGGCCTTACTCTGAAAATGTTTACCTCGCCTCCTTGTTGATCATTGTGTCCTAGAGCTCTGAATTATGTCAGAGAATTATTTAAAGAATATCAAAGCACAGAAGGAAGGCTGGATGGGTGATGGCAAATAATTACTGGAAAATTAGGAACAGGGCCCATAACTGTGAACAAGGTTTCATGCAATGCCAATGCATGTAGTCAGCTAATGCCAGGCCAAATTAAGAATTTTGATTAGAAGAGATTCTGAAGTAGAGTAGAAGGTCCCACTGGATTACAACCCTGAGCCTCTGAGATGTCATTAGCATGAACTTTGATAGAGATTTTTTGATTAAGAATTTAAATTATTTGAATGACATGATTTATAATTTAACTATCCAGAGAGTCAGAGGCTTCCTTTCCATATAATTTCTTCACTTCAGGGTGAAGATGTATCTTTGGCTGCACTTTGGTTCTGCTCCAGGAAATCCTACTGAAAACAGTATGACTGTGTCAGTTTGTTGTAGGATCTGACGGTTGCTGTGGAGTAGCATGTGAACATTCGCCATTTGAAGGAATTGTCCTTGTGCAGTGCACAGAGTATCTACTCAAATACATGTAAGCATTTTCTAAGTAATATAATAAATATAATCTTTTTTTTGGAATGAAAATTATATGATTCTTGTGTCACACCAGGATAGGCAGCCCATCTAAACTAGTCAGGGCTGCAAGTGTCAGTGAGCTGCCTGCACCACGCAGACTCCGCTGGAAATGCACTCCAGAGGTCCACAAACTCCTTGCCTCTTCTGCTGACAAACTACAAAGGTCAGGGTTTGCTATGCTTTGCTGTTTCTAAAATGTGTAAATAAATCAAGTTTCAGCTAACTGCAGAATTTATTCTTATTTGCCCAGGCTGGTGAGAAATCTGGACATGAATGTACACAAATTCTACGATTACGGGAAAGAGTTTATCAAGAAGCAGAAGATGAGTCCAGATGCCTACATCCAGGTTGCCCTTCAGTTAGCCTACTACAGGTGAGACACAGTGCAATGTCACAGGACTGATTCTCATTTGCCACAGAAACCAGGACTCCACAAGCCACAAGGCTCTCTATCTATGCATAACTCCAGGTGTCATGGAAGACTGGTGCCTACCTATGAGAGCGCTTCCATACGTCGTTTTCAGGAAGGTAGAGTGGACAACATCCGCTCAGCCACACCAGAAGCCCTGGAATTTGTCAAAGCAATGGCCGATGGAAAATTGAGCACAAGTGTAAGATTTCCTTTTTTTAAACTACAGGTTTCATCCATGCTAAATCTGTGCTGCTGCAACACTTCTCACAGAGGCCCAAATCCATCCAGTGTAACAAATCCATTTAATCCAGAGTAACAAATCCATTTAGATAATGCAATATGATTGTTTTTTGTTATCTTATAGTGAGTATTAGTGTACTACTCCAGTGTGCATAACTGTACTTACCATATACTGTAAATTGAGGGTTTATATAGCCTAGTATTGATTCTTCTTATTCACTTCTCCAGGATACAGAAAAGATGGAGAAGTTACGAGGTGCCATAACTGCACAGACCAAGTACACTATTCTGGTAACCTGACTTTTTCAAGAGATCGATTTATAATGTTGATATTATGGACACCCATGCTAATCAAAGAAAATGTAATAACATAGTTATGCATTCTCCTTTTCAGGCTATTACAGGGATGGCAATAGACAATCACTTACTAGGACTCCGTGAAATTGCACATGAACTGAAGATAGAGAAGCCAGAGATATTCAAAGATGAAACCTATCTCATCAGCAATCAGTTCATTCTCTCTACAAGTCAGGCATGTCCATCTAATTTCAAAATGTCCATGACAGTATGACTGACCTTATTTATTGATGTAAATCGTCTGCTTTTCCTCAGTGCTAATCCTTCAGTGCTAATCCATAAAATGTGACCCAGTTATTTTAGTGTAAACTTAATTTAGGTTCTGTTAAAATGATCTGTGATCATTGATGATTGTGTACACAATACACAATCATCGTAACAGTCTTGTCTTCAGGCCTTTCCAACTAGAACAGTATTTGAACACACTAATACAAATTTTACTATTTCAGTTAACGTTCTGACACATTCAATCTTCCCCCAGGTCCCTACTACTGTTGACATGTTCTGCTGCTATGGACCCGTGGTTCCAAATGGTTATGGGGCCTGCTACAACCCTCAGTCAGACCACATTATCTTCTGTGTGTCCAGTTTCCGGGAGATCCCACAGACATGCTCTGCAGAATTTGTGAAGGTTCTGGTGCAGGGACTACTGGAGATGAGAGATCTATGCAACAATTGCAACGCTGGCTCCAATCCAACTGGAAAAACAAAGGGCCAGACACTGGAGATGCACACACAGACGGAAACAAATTGGCAAAGCAGAACACAGGAGAGACCAACTGACCTGACCAATAGTCAGCAACCACTGCCACAGATTCTGGTGAAGACAGCAGACCAGACCCAGGTGGAGGCTCAGACCCAGACTTCATTGCAAGGAGAGTCCAGGGCTTTGAAAAATGGAAGTAAGTCATAGGAAACGGTAGATGCCATTGAAAATACTCAGAAGTGTGATGTTCAATCGTGTTGTAAGAATGTTTTCCTCTTGAGTCATTGACAAAAAGTACATTGCACAAACTAGTGAAACAAATTATCTGTAAAATTGTTTTGTGATATATTGTAAAATGCAGTAAGTGTTTTTACAGTGTTGCTGATCTAATCTGCATATTCTAACATATTTGAAAAGTTTGGCAACTAAAGCTATGCCTAACCTAAAAATGTTATCCAGTATAAATCTGTTAGAGGTAATGGAAATGTCCATTGAAATGGCTCTGCAGGTGAGAAGTTAAATTTCAAAAGTTAAATTTGAGTTTTTAAATTAAATACAAAAAACATTCCAGATAAAATACATTATTGAGTGCTGTTTTTGCACAAAATTGAGGTGAATCAGCTAAATAACTAAATGTATTGCTAGCCGGCTATCTGTGTGAGCGGTGAAGTCAGTGGTAAAATTAGTGGTAAAAGTTGTAGCGTGTAAGTAAAAAAGGATGTCAAAGGCAAAGGATGTCTAGTCTTTTAATTATGTTTACGGGTGATTGTCTTATTTTATGTCAACTGACAAATTGCATGCTGCTCTCTGAAGATTTCTACATTGTGAAACTAGAATCTTCAAATTCCATGTGTGTCGTCTTGAGAAATTGCTGTGTCAATTGTACCAGTATGTGGTATTACTAAAAAGCCTATTTAAAAAAGTACACTATTTGATCATATTACTAGACATTCAGTTCATACTGTATTGTATGCCCTATACTGGGAATCATACTGTACTAGTGTGCATATGGGCAATTTAAAAAAAAGAAAGGATACTTCTCAGTTTCTCAAAGAATGTTAACTGTGATCAAAATTGTGTATTTGTACATTTCTGAACAGAAGAAAATATAATATTAATTAAGTTATTATTTTTGTATGGCAACGATGCAGTTACAGTGTGTAAAATGTGTATTTGAAATCAGAAGTGATCACTGTGTGTTTATGGTTATGCTAAAGCTTTAAATATTGTATAAACATATTGTGAAATTACATACAGTACTTAATATCTCCACATCTGTTCATCTACACTGGACCACATTACGCACACTTTCATCAACATGTGAACGTTCTGTAACTGTTGTATGAAGTACATTAAAAGAAAACCAAAATTAAACGAAGACTTTTAGACTATTTCTGTTCATTTTGCTGTAACAGAATAAAGAGAATATCAATGCTGTGTGTTTAAGAAACTCTCCCAAAAAACACCCAGTCACTCTAGATTCATACAGGGTGCTCCCAGAGTGCCTGGGTCGATGTGTCAAGGAAAGTTGAAAGAGACCATTTCAAGAAATGATAGATGGCAGTGACCCACCCCACCTCCTCAATGGTGGGTAAAAGTTGCCAGTTGCATTATGACGTCAGCAACGAACCACCATTCGCTTCCTTGGAAACGAGGCTGTTTGAGCAACAGGTGCGCGAGACCAAAGAAAAAGACGGGCAACCCAAGTGATCACTGAAATGCCTAAAAACGCACAGGTGACCCTGCGTTATGGACCATATGAATCAAGTGGTCTAGTAGATCACAGGACATTCCGTCTGAAGGGTCTCCAGGGTATGTCCTCACTTGTTCATTAGGTGAGCTTAATAACGTGCGACCAGTGTGTTCGGTAATTAATTAGCTACTGTATGCCTTGTTCCTGTCTTATTAAGCTGCATTGGGAGAGCACGGGCATCAATGTGTCTTAGAGGAAACGCGTGAATGGAACATAGTGGAGCTTGTGGTCAATGGCGAGAGTGTCTACACCTGTTATATAAAACAACTAGAGTTTGGTGAGTTTGGTTTCCACAGCTATAAAGGGTAAAACATTCATTGGGTCACGATGTTTAGGCCTCCTACCACTCCATAGTGAGGTCAGGTTTTTGATTGTGATGTCATAATAAATATCTCAATGTGAGAATGCGATGCTTAAATTAATTGTTATTATTGTTATTGTTATTCTTTTTCCCAAGGCGGAGATGGTAAACTGGATCCGCTTGTCAAAGAAGCTGTTATTGCCGTGGAGAATGCTTACTGATGATAATATAGGCCTGCAAGTCTGGCATTAAATCTCAAATGTATGGCAACCACAGAAAGAGCTTTTTCCTACTTTATAGTTAAGTTTTATAGTTGAGCAGCAAAATATTTTTCTGCATTATTGCATTTTATTGTTGCATTACGTCATACACGTGTTACGTTTTTTTCCACACATTGTACCTATTTTCTTTCTATACAGATAGAAATTTTCTTACAACTGGAACTAGTTTTTCATGTCCTGCCTGTGTCCTCCCTTGTATATTGCTCCTTATTTGTCTGTTGTTTTTGTTGTTTATATTCATGTTGTTTTTGATGTATCTTTGCTTTTGACGTGCTTTTATCTTTTAGCCTCTCTCCCCTTTCCCTTCAAGTGTCTCTTGTCTTTGCCAAGCCACCATTGTAAATAAGAATCTGTTCATAATGATTTGCCTGGTAAAATAACGGTTAAATAAATAATAAAAAATGTGCAATAAAACAATATCACCAACGCATTTTATTTAACTAAATCATTTTATTGCTCTATTCAAGTGGAAGTGCAACTGCATCAAGCAGTACCAACACTGACGTGGATATAAGCTTATTATTCCAAGTTGTTATTCTGTACACTCATAATAAGCTAAAGAAACATAACTTTTTTTTTTAAATCACTAAAATATGTAAAATTATGTCTGTGCATGGCTTATGGCTGAATCTCCTAGCTTTAACTGGAACAGGTATAGCTTAACAGGAAGCACAATTTTATGGAGCATTTCTAAACACAGTGATAACTAATACCAACTCTGTAAAGTGCCTGGGGATTTTAATGTGACAACCAAGTGTCAATATTGCTCTCATCCCAAAGCATCCAAGGCTTTGCTGTGTTTATGCCTGTGTGTCCCTCAGCCTCCGAAGAGGATGCCGAGCCTTATGTCCTCGGCAGAGAACATGGCTGCCTGTCTCCCAGCCAGCTGGCTCATGTCTCCTGGTGAAGTGAGGTGTGACAATAACTAGAGACTCTTCCACTGACAGCTAAGATAGACAAGGCAAATACAGGCAATAAACCTACTTAGGGCTCATGTGCGAGACTTCGGTAACAGTCTTCATACCTGTGATATGTGAATTGTAAGTACACCAGTGGGGTGTTATGTGTGCGTCTTGTAGCTTCTGCTATTCACTGACAAACATTAAAAAGACTAAAATATCTATCTCTAACATTCATCATAGAGGCAATGGGGGTATCTACTGTACTAAAGCCACAGAGATTGTCGAATGTAAACGTTACTATGTGTAAAATGATGTTGGCTAATGTAGGGACCAATCTGATTGTCAATGCAAAATTTGGTGGACAGAAATTTGGTGGGCTAAGGAAAAACAGATTTGATTTTGATTATCATTTTCTAGCCATAACTATGAAACTAACAAAGATAGACACTTCACTAAGGGTATGTTTACAGGGTCAAGAAATCAATTTAACTTAAAATTTAGGCGGTAGGAATGGTGTCTTGGGTGTAACAACACGTTGGAGAATTTTTTGGTATTGGTGGAGGTTTGCGCTCTAGGAGTGCCTTCTACTTGTAAAAATCTAAAATCTTGCCACAAATTAAAACTTAATCAAAGGTCCTGTTCAGATACATGGTCGTTGGAGATGGAGCCACTCCCCCACTCTGTGTCTTGTGCATGTTCTGGCTCTCCTGAGGGCCACTAGAAGTTCCTCCCCTGGAAGGCGCTCAGGTCGAAAGCAGTGTCCATGAATCTTTTCAGCTCGTTGAAGTGGGTGGACTTGTTCCCTGTCGCAGGAGCTGCTGCAGGGTCCCGTCCCACATACCTGAATGAAACACAAGAGGTTAGGTTTATTGAGAGGTGCATGCTGTCACCAGTGACAGGACTTCAAATCCTTTACCTAATTGTTTACTTTATATCCCTTGTTACTGTTTGCCTCTATAATAACTCCAGACCATGTGACAAGTGAACAAAAAACCCTTACCAAATGGGTTTCTTATTGGCCACCACAGTGAGGAAACGTGGCCGGACATAGTCGTAGTAACCCATGTTCTTGTGCTCCTCCTGACACCAGACCAGCTCAGCGTTGGCGTATTTCTCCACCTCTGCCCGGACCAGGTCGAAGGGGAATGGAGAGATCTGTAAAAAGAGCAGCAGAACGAGTGGTATATCAACAAGGAAGTGTGTCTGAATTATTCAACCAGATGGCATCACTCCCTCTTCAAACTCCACGGTGCATCACATACTCAGACTGATGAGAGGGATTAAACACCTGTTCAAGTCTGATGATGGCGATGTCATGCTCCAGGTTCTGCTGTTTCCTCTCTTTAGCCAGTTCATAGTAGACTTTGCCAGTGCAGAAAATGACTCTCTTCACCTGGTCTGGGCTTTGACTCACAGGGCCCTCCTCAGGAATCAGCCTCTTGAATTTAGTGCCTGCAGACATTTGATATATATGTTCTCTATAGCTTTACACTAAAATGTATGACTGTCGCATTTCAAAGAGAATAGGGAAAACTTTACCTGTGGCAAGGTCATCAAAACTAGACCTTGCATCAGGGTGCCTCAGCAGAGATTTAGGAGTGAAAATAATCAACTGTGAAAAAAGTAATATGTTTCTGTCAACTACAAACAGCAGGTTGACTCTGTCATCCATATCTTCATTGTGTGCTTTGAAAAAACTCAAGAGATAAAACTTTTTTATCTCTTTTCATGCTAATTTGTTGCCACCATATAGCATGCAGCATTGACATTGGGGAAAACAAAACATTTCTTTAACAATCAAATAAATAAAACCCTTTGCTGCTCACCCAACCAAGTCCATAATTTCAGACTTCTTCATAAAAAAACAAACAATAGTATCCCCTATTGGCCCCCTCTCTAATTTGCTCAGGAAGTGATTTTCTCATGCTCCACAAAGCATTGCATTTATGTGCGACAGGGGATCAGTTAAGACATTCACTGTGGCTGAAAACTGTAAGACACTCAAAAAAGAACAGTGCATACGCAAGAAAAGAAATGGTAAAAAAAAAAACTATAGTTACTTCAACAATTAAATAAAAAGAACATCCAGTACCACATTTGTATTTGTGTTTAGGAAAGACCATCACAGGTTCATAACATTATTTTCCTATTGAAGTTATAATGTTGGCATTGTAGTATTCATTAAGTAACTGAGAAAATCAATAAACAGGTACAATATTTTAAAGACAAAAGTGTTACACCCTACCGGTTTTCTGAACGGCAGGAGAATCTGCCGTCTTAGCACATGACAGTAGTTAGCAGGTGTGGAACAGTTGACCACAATCCAGTTACAGTCATGAAGCTGCTGGACTTCAAAATCTCCATCAAACTCCTTCATGAAAAATGAATTCAAAAGGGAATTATGACAAAAGGCAAAAAGGCATCAATTACACAATTATAGGTATGTTGGTAACAGTGATGGTTGTGGGGTTTCCATGCACCAGTGCAATGGAACATAGACCATTTCGTTCTATCTCTCTGTGTGTCTCTCTCTCTCTCTCTCACACACACACACACACACACACATACACACACACACACACACACACACAAACACACACACGGTAGAGAGAATGTTAATCCTCAGTATGCTCTCACTAATAGTTTGATCAATAGCCTACGTGAAGATGAATCTGGTTGGCTTCTGCTGATACAGCCTGCCGTGGTTCCATCCTCCAATGTTCCTCAGTACCACTTCACCCTCAGGACCTGACTTACTGCTGAATGCTGAACCTTTGGAGGCCGTAATGAAGAGACTTTTCTGCCCAATAGAAATGGGTAATCATGCCATCACTTAAGAGGTCATGAGATCGGAATGGTTAAATTATAGGATACCAACTGCAGTACATTGAGCAATGTATGTGGGTTCAAAGTGGACCCCATTTCTTGAAAATATATGATTAGAGTGCCATGTTTATCAAGATGGAAATATATTAAGCCGCGTTGTAATTGTAAATTGTAAACATACAGGGAAGCGATCCGGGTCATCTTTGCTCATCTGCAGGAAACGCTCAGGTCGAGCTGAAGAATGTTCTGGACCCTGAAGATGGAGAGGAGAGAAGGATAGATAAAAACAACAACAACAATATATTAGACAACTTCAATTGATCACTCAAACTCTAGAGTGTGTGATATTTAATTATCAAATCTTCCATGGTAGTTTATTTACGTAACATTCATAGTGCCATTGTTTGGTTGTTTCTCACCATTCCCTCCATGCCATGGGGCAGCAGCAGGACAATGCCGTTGTTGCGGACCCACTTGGCCTGGCCCGGGCTGATGAACTGGTCAATGATACACTGGGCTGTGTTGTGGAAGTCTCCAAACTGGGCCTCCCAGAGAATCAGAGCATTAGGACTGGCCATGGCAAAGCCCAGCTCAAAACCTGGAGTCACAGTCATCATCAAGAGCTACAAAACTGAGCCACAATTAACAAAGGACTTACAGGAGTCATGCTTTGGCGGAGGGGTTTCAGTCTTACCTAGAACTCCATACTCTGATAAGGAGCTGTTGCAGACTGTGTAGGGGGCCTGGTTGGCCCACAGGTGGTTCATGGGAACACAGAAATGTTTGTCCACCTCTTGGTCATGAAGAACATGATGACGATGACTGCAAAAAGAAAGAGAGAGGAGGGGATGGAAGAGAGACACGGTAAAAAATAATCATTGTTGTGGCGAGTCATCTATTTGTATATGGTATTTTTTGAGCACCTAGAAAATAAATCACTATAACGACAACATCTGTTACTAACAGACCATAACAATGCATCGCATCCATCTAAAATGAACGGATGAAATGGACTCTAAACAAAAACAATAACACAAAATGATTTAAGAAGCTGTGAGGCTTAAATTGTATAGAACGGGGAGGGTGTCTGAGGAGAAAAGTATGGCGTGTACAACTACAGAGGAATACTGCAAGATGCAAAGATTTTCAGGACACCAAGCTGTCTTAAATGATGATGATGCAAAAAAAGAGGTTTACCGAGGCAAGGAGGATTTGTCAAAGGGTCGTCACACAGCAGGAAGTGCATGCACATACACGCACACACACACACACACGCACACACGCACACACACGCACACACACACACACACACACTGCAGCCAGTCTTCCAGCCTGGACAGCCAATCCACGAAGAGCAGTCTACTCACTCCTCATCTTCAGTCAGTACGAGGACAAGGCCCAACAGGAGTTGATGGGAGCAAAGAGCCAAGCGTTAACAAGCTCTGCCAGTCCGCTCGCTCCCAATGTAGGAGTCAGCCATCAGAACCAGCACGATGAGACAATCACTTAAAACCCCTTTAACATCACTCTAATGATGTCTCCACACGCAAACACACACACACACGCGGTACTTGAGGTTATGTAACGGTCAGGCGGAAGGACTGCAGGAAATAACCAAAATGTATCGATTGTTATCTTGCATGTAATGTATTACTGTATACAACTGACTTGAGGTCTGTGAATAGCATCAGCCATTATGAATTATCAACTAATCAGGGCAGATACTGCATAATTGTTTTGTTTGATCCTTGCTCTACATCTGCAGGATATTCATCTCCTCTTCAAGACATGCTTTGATGGAAGAATGAAATTGAGAGCACACATCTCTATCAACAGAGGACCCAAAGACCCTCATAAACCGCGTCCCCCACCCCTACTCTTCTTCACACACACACACGCATGCACGCACAGCCACACATGCACGCACTTCCTCTGCCTGGGGGCCCCATTAGTCAGGGAAAGGGGTGCTTGGTGCAGCACACCCAACCCACCCAAACACAGACGACTGAATCCATTAGTCCGCGCTGTTACGTACATCACAGAAACGCAAGCAGGCTCAGTCAACTGTAACACGCCAATATGCTCAGTTCTTAAAAACAATGAAGGAAAACGAGGGAGTGGGGGAAGAGTAAAAAGTGTAGGCAGGAGAAGAAGGAAGTGAGGGAACTAGGGGGATAGGGGGTTAAAGCACAACGAGAACGAAAGGTAACAGGGGAGACAATGTGGACTCTCGACCCAACAGAGCAAGGTAAATAAACAACACGTGAGACTGTTTGGCTGCTCTCCACCACCCTTGTGCCTGTGAGTTTTTTTGTTTTTAAGATTATCCTGTTGAAAAGGACATTGGAGGGAAGAAATAGAGTTGTAAATGTGAGGCAAAAAGGAGTGTCCCGTAACTCTTACTAGTTAGTGTGATGCATGGGCAGTGTGCTGAGTGCAGCGTTTCAGTGGAGATGGAGAAATGATAGGGGACAGATGAGACAGGCGCAGTGAGAGGGGGAGCTGATTTTGTTCACGTGTCACTCGTTCCCTCCCTACCATGACAACACCATGTGGCCATCACTGTTTCCAGGAGACTTTGCTGACATCATCTGTCTGTTAGATTCCACACACTCGTCACGTCTTTCAGCACCTTAAGAAAAATGTTTCTAACACCTTAACTGGTCGGGCATATAGGTAGGTAGGTAGGTAGGTACTTTATTACCTACCTATATACTGTACCTATATATATTGGCCTTCAGACTCTGAACGAATGAGTCAATCAAACTCCATTTTGATTAAGTGTGTAAGCTCAGCCAGAGCAGTGGAGATGCTGCGACTCAACTCCCAGGCCAGACAAATATATGGATGGTGGTAGCCTAGAGGTCAGAGAAGCAGGCTTGTGGCTGAAAGGAAAAATCTGAATGGGGAAAGTCAATGTGCTTTCAACACCCTCCCTTCTCTCAACAACAACACGTTAGATGCCCTCTAGCAAGACACCTCTCCAGTAGAGGTGCTCAGTGGCCAACAGTAGGAGGTTGTGGCGGTAATGGGAGCTCCTAGGTGTGAGTGTGAAGCAGAAAACAGGCATGCATGCTCAGTCAACCTTTAAAAAATGCATTCAGATAGATCGCTGTAGAAGTGCTGTTGAAGAGCATTGACACAACATCTGTCTGTTGTATTCACAGACACTCACCTGAAGGTCCCTCTCTCTACATCTTGCCCGCTGAGGCGTACATGGATGCCATCTTTGAGAAGGGAGCCAAAGGCCATGTACTCTCCTAGAGCCCAGTCCATCTGATGCTTCTTCACCAGGTCAGCTCGACCACGCAGGATACGAGACACACCTGGGGAACACAGACAGACACACACACACACATACAAACACAAACACACAGTCTCAATGAATGACCACTGTCTTCATAAGCAGAATGGGGATAGGGGAACAAAAATGAAAAGAAGTGATAGCTTGGGTAGAGCACCAGGGAAAGGGGATGTAAAAAGCAATGGGCTGGCTTACTGTATTGTAAATAAAAACCTCTGTGGCAGTCTAAACTGCTTCAGCATGTGCCATGCCAGCTGTGCAGGCCAGACACCTGCTGTTGGGGAAGGATGTGTTTACAGGTGAATTGCTTTTATTGACTTACTGAAGATCATCCCGGTAGAAATATGTCTACGCACAGTAATAAAGCATGGAGCAGCTGTGCCAAGTGGCATTGAGTTTTATGTGGTTTAAGGATCTTAAGTGGCTAATTCAGGGGCTTGCAGTGATACGTGTGTGTTCCTTTGTCACAATGTCCATTCCTAGTGCAGCATGTCAGCATCACTGCCACCATCAGTACCGCCATCACTACTGCTAGCTGTTCTCATTGCTGTGTCCTCCTGCAAAAGGCAACGAGACTCACCAGGGTGGATCTTAAAATCTTCCAGAGGCACTGAGCTGGCTGTCTGGCCAATGTGCCGCAGTACCTCCTCATCCAGTCCTGTGGTGGGACAACTCATGGTCTTGGGCTCTCCCTCAGCTGTAAAGAAATCTACAGAGAGAGACAGCTTCACTCCAGCTGGGCTCAGAAGTGTGTTGACTTATTTCACTACTTGGAACAGATAAACAAAAGTAAACTGTTCACAGACAAGTCAGTCAATCAAGTCAGTCAAAAAGCAGGAGTACGATAATAAACTATTTTAATAAATGGCCGTGCAACAAAGAAATATAAATTGTTTTTACTCGGCCAGGGAGAGTCCAGCCAGTGACGGATGTGTAAGATCCTTTCATCCTTGGAGCTGCCGTATGCCTCTTCACATATCTTGTCATATTTGGCGACTTCTTCCTGCAAACAAATTTGGAATTATGTGTTGGGAACAATGAAACAATGCAACATATTAACTGTGCAGTTGATGTAAGCTAATTGACCAAAACTGTGCGTGTGGCACAGAGAGAGAGAGAGAGAGAGAGAGAGAGAGAGAGAGAGAGAGAGAGAGAGAGAGAGAGAGTGCGAGAGTGAGAGAGATTAAGGGCAGGGGGAAAGTCTCCACCAGCAGTAATGGTTCTGCCTTGGTGTATTACAAATGGGTTTTTGCAAGAGTCCAAATAACAGACCACACAACACAAAACAATGTCCATCAAGTGCCAAGAACCAGTCCACCGTCATGCTTCCTGTACAAAAACGCCGTTCAGAATGGATGTTGCCTTCAAAGTTTCTGTTTTGGATGAAGAGGATGAGTGATTCCACTGAGCAGCACCAGGATGTGAGGACTACTTCAACTTCATTCAGCAGTGCATGTGTGAGGGATTGTGAGGCTAGGTGATGGAACTGAGGCAGTAAATTGAAACTCAACCACAGCAGTGCTGGCACAACAAATTTAGTTGCAGGATGGGGTAATATTTAAGTATGATTTAATGCACTTGGTCCAGCGGATAGTGATACAAAAAAAACTGCATACAGTAGCAGCTATATTTATATATATATTTAACAAGAGCAAACAGCGTTAGATCACAAACCTCACATTCCTGCAGTGTCACTACTCCCTCAGCAATGAGCTTGTCAGAATACTTCTTGAGCACATGCTCCTGGCGACAGATCTGCTTGTACATCAGCGGCTGGGTGAACATGGGCTCGTCCATCTCATTATGGCCAAACCGTCTGTAACACACCTGCACACACACACACACACACACACACACACACACACACACACGCACACACACACACCTTAAAACAAAGTGAATTTACTGTGCATTCCCCTTTAGGCCATCGAGGCTTGCTGATGACTGACCAGGTCAATGACGACATCCTTGTTGAAGGTGTTCCTCCACTCCGCAGCCACCCGGCACACATACACAACAGCTTCGGGGTCATCGGCGTTCACATGGAAGATGGGCGCGTTGACGACCCGAGCCACGTCGGTGGGGTAGGGAGAGGAGCGAGCCACTCGAGGGTCTGAGGTGAAGCCAATCTGAGAGACAGCATACTCCCATGTTGATAATGCACCATTTAGAGTATTTGCTGATATAACCTTTCCCGCCCTCTCCAAACCTTTACCAGACCCTATCCCATCCGCACCCTAATGACTATATCTTAGTTTTTGCTACTGTTCTCTTACTTGTGTAACTATGTTTCTGCAAAATGTGTGCATTATGGTATATGAATCAGATTATGTTACAATGGTCTACTGAATAGTTGAACCCTCCCATACCTGATTGTTGACCACAACATGGATTGTACCATGTGTGGTGTAGGAGGGGAGTTCACTCAGGTGGAAGGTCTCATATACAACCCCTTGCCCGGCAAAAGCAGCATCCCCATGCATCAATATGGACATGACCTGGTAAACCACATTATGTACTCAACAGGATGAAGGGACACAATCCTCAGTCTATGTGAAAATGTGCATTTACATCATGCCATCATGTTTCTAAACACAAATATGCCACCGTCGTACCTTCTTTCCCTGAGTGTCTCCTCTGTAGAACTGCTCAGCTTTGGCCTTGCCTTGCACCACTGGGTCCACTGCCTCCAGGTGGGAGGGGTTTGCCATGAGTGACAGCGTGATGTTCTTTTCTGTCTCACGGTTAATCCTCTCGTGGTACATTCCCAGGTGGTACTTGACATCCCCTGAACCCTAACGATGCAGAAATACAGATGAAAGTAGTTGTAGGGTCTCCAGAATCCATTCCTCTGATAGTTTCCCACACCGTCAGGCCCATACCTCATCAGCAGCCTCTAATTTGGGATCAAACTGGCAGAAGATCTGATCCAGTTCCTTACGAACCACGTTGGCCAAGACATTCAATCGACCCCTAGTGGAAGAGTGTACACTTAGAATTATTTTAGTGCTTAACTACATAAAAATATTTAAATATTTCCTAACTCACTAAGGGCAATGGCTGCAAAATGTCTGCTGTCAAATACAAGAGTGTTTTTATTTCAATTATCAATTTATTTTCAGCATAAACAAGTCAGCAAGTTAAATTATAAAGACAAAAACATATGAACTTATTAAAACATCCATTTCTGATGTGGTACTCAGTGGAAGACAAAGGACAAAACAATGTAACTGTATGGGTAGACTGAACTGACTGGAGCGAGAGAGAGGAGTAATACACAATACCGATGAGGCATCCCCATGATCACACTCTCGATGCCTGCAGCGCTCGACTTGTCAATGATCGTTTTAAGAGCGGGGATGAGCACCTCACAGCCCTCCAGACCAAAACGCTTCTCAGACGACCACTTCCTGGCCAGGAAGTCCTCAAACCTAGACATGAACACAATTCAGATGAAGGGCTGATGGAAGCTTTGTGGAAGCTTCACTCGACTGTAGGTCATTCAATAGACCATTCCACTCCTATTTATTTTTCACTTAGGAGTGATATGTACATGTACAACAACAGAGGCAATCGTGTAATCAGGGATGATTAATCACTACGTGCAGGCTGGAGGTTGTGCATGTAGTATATGAGTGTACATTATTCTCAAATGCAATAAGCCTGGCTGTAGAAAGAACTGTATTAATGTTGGGGCAATTTGATGTCAAATGACACATCAGACATTTTCTAGACTCTAGACTACTGGTCCTGGCAAGAACATTAGATACACAATGTACCACATTACTGTAAAGGATATTTGGAAGAATATTATTAATATTTAGGATACTTGTACTCAAGCATTCAGTAAACTTATTTCAATGGCACTATGAGTGAACAGGAACTGCAAGGCAACTGAGTACTCAACGTCACATCTGTGCTTTAGCTCTCATATCGCCCAGGATCGTTTTGGCTGTGTATTTGCCCAGTTTTAGACCAAGTAGTCAATACTTAGTAGTTATTAAATATTTAAGCAATGTATAAACAGCTTTAAATATCAAACATATGCACCAGAGAAGTCCATATGTACAAGATGCTTTAATCTTTGTAGACGTCTACTAAACTTTCACTTTTTAACCCTATGTAGCCTGATTTTAACCTAGACGTTTAAACCATTTAGACATCTTTTAAACGGCTAATCAATGTAAAATTGCTCAGTGGAAGAAGTAGATCCCCCAGTGACCGCTGAGTTAATCTGACAGAGGAAGGAAAGGAAGTTCAAATTAAAGATAAGAAGCTTATCTAAGCTTCCAAGTTTGCATACTAGAGTTTCGTTTACGGGGTGCGGTGCCCAGATGTGAGCTATGACTAAAAAAAGAGATTGATGTCAACATTAAATGTGCGGCAGTAGATCTTTAGTGAGCGCTGACCGTGTGGATCTGACCAGCCGGGCTAGCAGGGTTCTCTTCTCAGCGTGAGTGAACTGCATGATTCCAGGGGTTTCGAATTTCTGACGGATCCACTGGCACTGCTCCACGTTGTTAATGAACATGAATTCTACCCCGATGTGACCACAGTAGGACGCCTGAAAAACAAGACATAAAAACATACATGTTACACGGGCTTATGACTTCGCCCCATTCTTTACACACATGCAGAGACACAAAGCACCTCTAGTCTGCGTATGATCTCTCGCAGGGGAAGAGTTGTCCCGCCTCCTCCGATGAAGGTGGTGGAGGGCAGCTGGAAGGTCTTATCCAAGTCAGACTCATCAAGACCATAGAAACCTTGAAAAACAATTGAAGTTAGTTTTAGAAGTTGCATTTCAGAGACAGTATGACAGAGCATCAATATCGGTGGCCCCACATACATTTCTGTGCTGACAGAGCCCACCTGAGAGAGCTGGTCAAGCTCAAGATCCCGGGCAACATGAGAGGAGACAGGTGCAAATCACATTACGAACACAGCAAAGATAAAGGGGGCCGAGAATAGACTCATGTAAGATCAGCTGACCAAATATGGGGCCACTGAGACCGTCATTAGCTTTCATTAGGGAGCTATAGGCCTGGTGACCATACATAATGCAACGCTATGTCCTGACACACGACACACTGATCACTGATAGCAGAAACCAGCAGAAACAGAGAAGTCTCTCTCTCTCTGTTGCTCTCTCTCTCTCTCTCTCTCTCCTCCTTAGCAGCTATTACTCTAGCCTTCGATCGGTTACTATGGCCGTCCCGCATCCTCCAATCCTCAGTCCGCTAAATGAAATGGAGAATGACAGCAGCTAGGCCAGAGATTAATGACAGCATTAGGCTGGCCAACCTGTATACAGACTTTGTGCAGAACTGTGATGGGGTCTGGTACAGAGAGGTACTGGACTTATACCCTTGGGGCTACGCAACCCTTTATCATAGAGGGTGTGTGTGTGTAATGTGTGTGCATGTGCGCGTACGTACCTGTGCTGTGTGCGTGCATTCATATCTCTATGTGCATGCATGTATTAACTAGGAATGGAAAACGTACTAGGATACCCTATCAAGTAGAAGAACTGTTACTTTGCTAAGATTTTACTCAAGGAAAAGTATAAAGTAGCTAATTTAAAATGTACTCAGAGTAGAAGTTGCTGACTTCATTTAAAATAAAACAGACATCGTTACATCTTTCCTGTGCAATGCAAATAAGTAAAATTACTGACTTCAGAAAATACTCAAAAAAGTACACAAAAACGCTACTCAATCAGAGTACCGAGAGTAATTGTAATTTGTTTCTTCCACCCTTGGTAATAACCCTCAAAGTGAGACAGAAAAAGTGTTATTGGCTGTCAAAGAGATATAGTAGACAGAAATACAAATGTTTACATGAATAGCCAAATAAACCTTTTGAAGTAAGCCCTGCTAATGAGAATAACATGGCTGTGACCGAAATCTTCAAGAGTATCCTGAGTTAATTAGAAGGAAGGGGTCTCCACAGTGGGGATCTCATCAGCATGTGTACTGCCTGTGAGTTAACAACCCCGTGTGCCTTCAGTCAGAATTATGAAGGAATTATGATTGGGGGATGGAAGTAGGAATCCTGTACCACATAAAATAAGAAAAGCAAAGTCTAATCCTGGAAAGATACACAATGTTTTAGGAATTAATAAAAAAAAACATATTTTCAGGGTATTTGTATTTTTGAAGTTATATAATCCATTTTGAAAGGATTTCATGGAGCCTAGGGTTGTAAAACTTACATTCATAACCTTTACAAGGTTTACATGGTACTATAATTTCACCCTCTGCTCACAATTTAGATTTCAGTTAGCTGTGATATGATATGATTTTATTTGTGATGTGTATCGTGTCTGGGATGAGCACAGACGATGTGAGGCTCACCCAGTTTGTCGATGGTGGTGATCAGGTCAGAGGGAACGAAGGAGTCGAGATCAGCTTCCAGAATTCCCAGAGGGTCTAACTGGGCTACATGGTGACCACGGATCTACACACGGAGATGGATGAGGCGGGGGTCGGGGAAGCAGAGAAGAGGTGAGGGAGGGAGATGGCGTGAGAGGGGGAGGAGGTAATAGAAATAAAGTGACAGGCAGGAGAGAATAAGAAAAAGGGGAAATCAGTGAGGGGTTAACTTTATGGTATGCGGTATGAACAGCTGGAGAATAAGCTGACCCTCAGGAATAGGTCATCCTTACTGAGAAAAGAGTCCCTTGGGAGTGTTAATACACACACAAACACACACACAACACACACACACACACGCGCATTCCCACCAGGTTTGCGACAAGCTGGGAATAAGATGACGCCTTTGCCAAAAGACAGAATTTTATAAATCCCTTGGATAGTTCTTCTAATTAATTTGAGGGCGAGGGGAAATGTTGCCACCTGTTTTGTTTAAGTAGTCTCTTTGATATTTCCATTTTCAAAAAGCAGCCAGGCTAAGTAGGTTACAGTTAATCTTGCAATTTGCATAACCTCATGCAGTGACAAACAAATTGTATATTCCTTTTCATAAGAGGACACACAGTATAAATAGCTCCAATTGCATGTGCTCTGACAAGTCAATTGGATTTTGTCTGGTACAGTTTTCAGAGACACGTTGCAGATACAAATAGTGGCTCTGGGTGGATGACATCATAAATGTACACATACTGACACTGCATTAAGGTTTAAATGGATGGTGCCCATGAAAAACGTGATCATCCTGTTGATTTGTAATTATAAACCACATTACATCATAAGGTCATAAGGCAATAGCTGGTGTGTGTGTGTGCCTGTATGTGCATCACAGCTGGGCCAGGGGAGTGTGGAGTACCTGGTAGGCTCTAATGAGCGTGTGCACAGCCAGGTGGTCCTCCACCACTTTCTGCGCCATGCCTGGTGTGTGGGACATGGCCCGGCCCTGCAGCAGGGTGGAGGGGCGTCTCTCAACCGCCTCGCCAGACGGACCAGAGGCCTGGGCGTTACGGAAGAAGGCGTCCCAAGACTAGGGCACGAAGTAACAGATCCATCAGAGGCAGAAAGGTCTATCAAAACATATGGACCGAGATTATGACTACACCTTATTATTGACTGATATTTTTAAATAGTTTTTGTGGTATTTTTACCTATTCATACTCCTCCATGTGTTATTGTTGAGTGAATGTGTGGCCTGTGTGCATTGAAATGTTTTTCCTTCTATGCTCGTCTGCACAAAGCCTATTTCCAACCATGTCAATCACCCATGTATCAAGACAAGGCATGTGTTGACTGATTTACTGTAGTGTTACCTCATGGACGTTTTTATGATCCTCCAGCCAGACAAAGTACATCTCCTCAACATAGCTGGAGCTACTGACCAACGCTGAGGGAACCGCAGACCCAGAGGAGCAGCTTCTAGTGGGATCAAACAAACGCCTGGCCCCCTGCAGGCCCTAGCAGCCACTGGCGCCCTCCACCCTTCAAGACACCCGCTAACACCCTGAACTGACTCATGGCTGAGAGAGAGAGCAAACAGAGAGAGAAAACTGAAAAAAAACAGAGAAAACAATGAGAACAAAGAAGGGTCAGGATGGATGCATTATAATATTTTATGAAATATTATTATATGAATATTTTACGAAAACATGGGAAACTTTAGTGCGGAAGAAATGCTTGAATGTTTTGACGGTGCACATGATCTCAGTCGCACATGATCTGGAGCGCACTGCACCCAACGAAAACGTTATCCTAATTGCGCACTGAATCGTGGGCGAGATGCTTCACCTGCAGGCGTTTATTTTTCGAAGCGAGCCTCCACAGGACTTCACAAATGCAGCATAGATACAGAATAAAAGCACTGCCTAACAGTGAATACGGTTACGGGATAGCCCGTGCGTCTCTTTCTGCGCCCAATCATCGCAGCTGTAAATAGCGCGTAACCGCGAACCAAAGTAGGTCTACTGCAGAATCTGCCACTACTACTTCACATATAAAGGCTTTCTCACCTTTTCCTGTAATACAAAAGAGTGGTTCCTTAGACTACAGCACCGACATCAATGCCAAAACAGTGCCTATTTGATTCTAGGTCTGTTGCGTTGCACTGCACCGCTAATCCCTCAACGTCAAAATAAATCCTTATAATCCCCCTCTCATAAGAAGAGCGCAGCATCACGGAAAAGGAAAATGGTTCAGATTGTCACCTATGCTCTATTCTCAAGACTTCATTTACCTTACCAAGGAGCACCTCTCTTTTACTTTATTGTCATCGTAGAAGAGGGCAAGTAGGACAGGTTGCACTGAAGGTGACACAGATCCGAGTGCGACCACGACACGACACGCCCCCCCGGTGTCAGGTGGTGCTGCCTCTGCACAGCGCACAGTTTGCTGCACCCATAGGTGCAGATGGGTGCTCAGGTAACAATCAAACACACCGGTCACAGATACACACGAATAATTACCTACAACTAGTGATGTAGTGGCAGTAAAAAAGTGGGTATGATCTCACAAATATACACAAAAAACAAAACCATTATTACATATTTTTCCCTAAAAAGACACAATCCTCACATACCAAAAAAATTATTACATATTTTTCCCTAAAAAGACACAATCCTCACATACCAAAAAAGTTATTACATATTTTTCCCTAAAAAGACACAATCCTCACATACCAAAACTGAGTTATCCACATATTCATGATGTTTAAATGTCGCTTTATGCTTGAGTGGTGTTTTTTTTATAAGGAGCCTTTGGGGATTTAATATTTAAAAAGATGGAAAAGTACATAACAGTTTTGCCAGATGGCACGTCAAATCTTCGATGCTCAACATCTCAGAACTGAACTCTACTGAGATAGAACCAAAGCTCATGCACTGTGACATTGTAAAAGGTGAATAAACTCTTGTGCAAATAAAAGTGTGTAAACTGAGTTTAAGTGGGTTTACCCTCAACTACACTCCTGCCCACAACCAAAGGAACCATTATTTCCAAAGTAAATCTATCTGAAAACATGTTCCCCATTCAAATGTTTCTGAGTAAAAATAAGTAATCCCTAATTAAGGTGTTATTTTGTTTACAGTGTTCAACACCAACCGATGACAAGGACCACTTTTTTGTAATCACATTAAAGTAATCCTGTCAGTTTAAATCTATTAGTCCCCGTGCGCACAAAACTCATCAGGGAAGGTATAATTTTTCAGTCTATGTTACATCATACATATGTCTTTCCCCTCAGTGTTAATTATATAAACCAATTAAACTTTTATAAAGACTGAGCATGAGTCATTTGAGCAAGTGGTTTCAGATTGATGGGCTTCTACCTTGACTGGGTTAAACAATAAGATAATTAGCCCTCCCTCCCACTAGCCTCCTTCCTTCCCCTCCCCAGCCCCACACTCTTACTCATCTAGATTTCCATCATTCATACTTGCTGGCACTGAAGGAAGCAGCAGTATCAATCATAACACAAACACACCATAGTAAAGGGAAAATGGAGTTGGGATGTGTTGCACTACTTGAACAGTGTTTATAGGTCTAAATATCCGTACACAACCACATTAACCACAGCATCACTATGTATTTAATGATTTCTGGCTAAATTGTGTCATGCTTTGTTAAAACGGGGCAGTGTAGTCTCTCCTTTTAACAATACCACCATTTATCTGCATGCTCAACATAGATAACCAAACAAAACAGTTTCCCTCACCAGCTACATTCACTATACTTTGAGTCTCCGACTTTATCCCAGAATAATACTCAGTCTTATTGAGTATTATTTGTCTTTTCCATTATTCTCATTCTCAGAGCAATTCTGTTTGCTGCTAGTCTCTCAGCGACCTGGAGAAGGTAGGGTCAGGCAATTATGAATGGAAATGCCATTTTGTTGTAGTGACTTTGCTGCATGACAGAGATGGAGTGAAGACCGGTTGGTTTCTGGCATTTTATTAATAGTGTTCATCGATGAAGGGACCTGTGCCGCTGGGTAACATTAAGCTTTGTGGTAAATTACATGCTGTTTAGAATAATTACCTCACTGTACAGGCCAAGAAAGAACCAGCTGTTCAACATTACAAGCTTTTCTTGTCTTGGAAGAAATTAAATAAGTGACCATTCTCTCACCACCTTTCATTTTGGTGAGATTTACAGTCGTTAAAATGTTTTTGAAACATGTCAAATCTAGCATGGATTACACCAGAAGAGTCCATGGTTCAACTCTGCTATGGTAATTATTGACTATAGTTTACTCTTCATGTGTAAGTTCATCCTGCAACATTCAGAAGTTAACCATTAGTGCCACTAGGCCACTATGACTAGCCCAAATAAGCCTTTACTTTGATCCAGTTGGCATCAGTAACCCAGATAAAGTTCATGTGACCTTGGCTACCTATAGGATTCATCAGTCAGGTCTGCCAAATCAAAAAGACTTTAGACACAGTTCCACGGCTCATTTCGGCAATCTGGTGCTCAGTACAAAGAGCAGAAAAAGCAGATAATGTGTAATCCACTTACCAAGCCTACACACACAAGTCTATGTCATGAGGTTATTTAGGAACCTTAAATCATCTAATAAAGCAAATGTTGGAGGCAGAATTAAATTTGTCTGAAAGCCTTAGGTACTAACTCACAAAAATCAAACATATTTCAAATTATTAAGTGATGAATATATGGTGGCAAAGCACATGCATCATAAAATAGGAGGAAAAAAACAAACATTCCTTCTCATGATGGCAGAGCTGGCAATAAAAGCTGCATTTATAGATGGTCTATAAATAATTGAACTGAATTGGTGCAAAGAAACATGCTCCGAGGACATCAGAACGGCTTCTTGACATCATCAGGTTATTGTTAAAATTGAAAAGTTTTTGTTAATTGAAATCAGGCTATTCAGTCCATGTCTGATCCCATCTTCTTCACCATCCCATTTATCCTCACAAAACACCAGAGTAGAATAAAAACAAATGTCCTCAATAATGTTGCACTGTACTGATGCTTGGGCAATAGAGCTGCTTCAAGGACGTCCTCCATTTAGCACATCTTAATGACTTAAGCAAAGATACATTTTTAGCAGGGTATATATTTTAATTAGGAAATTATAATAAAAGAGTACAACCTAAAAACCTACAGTACTATGCAATACAATTACAGCATTTAATCCTTTTTTTTATATTCCAACCTCATTATTAAATAGTACCCATATCGTCAATCAAAAATACAGTAAATAATAAAAACAGGACCACATCCCCAAAGCAAATGTCCAGTAGAAATATTAACAAAAATAATACTTTGCGTGCACAATTATTTCTTTATCTGCTCACCCTTTCCATAAAGCAGTAGTGTGCTTGATACGTATTGTGAGCTTTCAGTAATGAATTCATTTGGAGATGAGCAAGTTTCTCAGAATAGAATCAACAGTCTGAAATGAAACAAACCATAAATTACTTGCCTGTGTCTCTTTCATCTTTGTCAATGATTTAGTGACAATTTGATCAAATTTTCAGACTTGTATTAAAACGAGCCGTTAACGGCATTATAGTAACATGTGTGACAAAACTCAAACTCAAGACAACCTAGAGGATAGAAAACAGCAGCATATATCATGTAGAATATTTGAGAAATAAATGTTACCCATGCATAGACTACAGTATGGCATCTCATCTTTCTGCATTCAGGAACCTCATCATTGCCTGGGTACGGTAAATAGAGAAGACAACTCATCCAAAAAGTAGTAAACACAACATAAGACAAGATAACCACGGAGGATCATCATGCCCTAGATATCAATATTGAACGTGTCCAGTCCTCACAACCATGCATATGATGAGTATTTGGCCATATTTGGGTTTGATTTTGAAACAATAACTCGTGTAAAAACAAAATTCTCCACATCACATCTCGTCTAAAGAAAGGACCTAACAGCAACCAGGATTTACTATTGCTATAAATCTCTGTAACATCTCAGCACATTTGGTGACTCACTATGAGGCCCCTATAGTACCACCAGCGAGAAAGGCAAAATTGTGTTTTGGTAGTTTGTGTGTTGGGATCACAAACCTAAAGGGAGTGTGTGAGAGAGAAGGAGTGACCGTAAGCAAGAGATTGAGAGGCAGAGCACACTGAGGTTTTTGAACCTGGAGTCTCTTTTAGAGAGTAGGGTGAGAGGGATAGGTTAGGTTGCTGTGTTAATGACAGTCCGATGTTACGGGGGACATCCCAGAGTCCTTGGTGGAGTCGGCGGCGTCCGCGGTTGTGAGGGAAGAGACCCTCTCATGGATGAAACCGTAGAGACTGACGTCAGGGCGAGTCGTACGGCAGTTCTTACACACCACACTGGAGTATTGGTTCAACAAGCCATACAGCCTCCCTGGGAATGAAGGAGAGAGAGGGGGAGGGAGGGGGAGAGAGAGAGAGAGGATTGAAGAGACAGGGTGTAGGGATCAAGAAAGCAAGGGGGAAATATAGAGGGAGATTTGAATGAGGAATAGACAGAAGGACACAAGGGTTGAACGAGATAGAACAAGAGAGACAGTAAAAGGAGAACAGTAAAAAAAAAAAAAAAGCCTTCAGTCTCATTTATAAATCAAACACACATACACACACACACACAAGCCATGAGCTTTTTCTCTGTAGCTCCACTTTAGGAAATGGATGGCTAGAGGGGAATTTCTCTGAAAGGCTTCAATAAATGTCAGCAGAAGAAAAATGAAAGGAGGGGGAGGGGAGAGGCTGGGGTCAGCTCAGGCAGTAATCCACTCTGCGGCTGACGCTGAATGGATGGGCTGAGGAAAGGAGATGGCCCATAAGGTGGAATAACTAAACATAGAGATGGACAATATTCTGTTATTTATGTGCACTGTCCTTTTAATGAAGCTAGCCAGGACAAACTGCATGTGCTATACAACCCTCAAGAGCCCCATAAAGTGTAAACCCAAGAGCACCGCTGGCTGAAACCATCACCATTACGTAATCTACTGTAGGGTGTAGTGTTAGAGTGGCCAACATTTAAGAGTTTGCTGGGCTTGTGACGTCAGTGTGGCCAACAAGTGTAATTGATACAGCAAAAATAAACGTCAGTGTGTTTGTGTGTGTCGTTCTTACCCACGGTGATTTGTCTCTTGGTGAGGAAAGTGTGCATTTCATGAACGTCTCTCATAAGCTGCGCATCTCCGAAGGTGAAGTAGGCCACGTCTCTCCCAGCCTCTGCTGCAGCCATCAACTGAATCAGTGCTGAAAAAAATAATAAAGAAAAAGCCAGAAAGATATTCAGGCAACAATAATTTACTGTATCCGTATCCTTCATTTCCACAAAAGATCATAAACATGTATTTGACCACTGAAAATACGTGGCGCGGGCTAAGTAACTGGGCATTAAGCTAGATAAGGTATGGCTGCTGGCAGAAAGGAACACGAGTGACAAGGGCAATTTGTATCGGAAAAGTAAATAATCCACCACCGGTAGCTGTACCTCATCAACGGCGCTCAATCTTTTTTAGCCCTTGCAAATGAGGTTTTAAGACTTTTAAATATTTAACAGAATGGATATTGGAGATTGCAGATTAATGAACAGACAAAACAAACCATCACTTGCATGATGTCGGTAATCATTAGGTCAATAGAACAGCCCATGCTTATGTAACCACCACATCTGAAGTCAGCGCCACAACGTAATGTAAAATACAGTTATTGCCTTCTAAAAATACCAGCTATGCTAATTCTAATGCTAAAAGGGGGGGGGGACCCCGGAAGCTAATATCATCTTCAGGGACTTTGTCATTGAGTCCATTGGATCTATTCATAGCCTGGCACAGAGGAAATTAACGCCTTCAGCTCTAACGGAAACTATACACACTAATAACAACCTAACTCCAATCTGAAAACATCCGTTTGCATTCATAATACAAAACATTTATGGGATGTGGGGTTTTTAGTACAGCACAGGCTCCATGAATCCAGGCACAACACAACAGAGCCTTTTTTAGTAACACTATCAACATACTTTTCCATTAATTTAACATCTGTTAGACATGGAAACACAACTGGTCTGACTTTGGCTGTTAGCTACAGAGGTGTGGAGTATTGGAGAGGACAGTAGGGGACCCCTGCCTATGCAGAGGGATGTAATGTAAGCCAGCAGAGACCTGCGTCAGCCTGGATTTATGGAGCCCCTGCCCTATAATCAATCGCCCTTTTAATGGAAAAACATAAACGTGTGTCAGCTGATCAATAAAGGGAGGGAAGGGATACGTCTTAAGTAAATGAGTGAGTGACACCCCTGGAGAGGGACTAATTGAGCAGGGGGGATGAGAGAGACCTGCGTCTGCTACTGTGCTGTACAGCATGTACAATATGAATGCCGAATGTCCTTCAACGTTGGCTTAGAAGGCTGGGACAAAGGGAGGGGCGTGGCTGGGCACAGTACAGAAGAATGGGCGATCTCGTCTGAGCTGTGATCAACCCCCAGCTTGGGAAGATTTCAGAGTAATCATTTTGATTTAAGCGTTATGATGCATCCACCCTACATCCATCAGTAGTATCACTTTAGAGCTCACGTATGAAAGAGTGTTGATTCCTACATAATTGGTGCTATACACAGTCTTTTTCAATTCAATGTTATTTGGAAGAATGTTTGTAATTTAGCCAATGATACCTTTGAGTCGTGTATCTCCACCAAAAGCCCCACAACCCCAGTTGCCGGTGGCTACTGCAGAGAGGTGCTGGTTGTTGCTGTGATGTCGGAAGAATCCGCAGTATGCCTGGGATAAATGCACAGAAAGTAGGAGGAGGGAGGCGGTGAAGGCAGAGACAGTGAAATTATGCTCAATATTTCTCCATGCTTCTGATATACTTCTCTGGTGATAGGAATAAAAATAGTACTAAGACTTCAACAGGCAGGAAAAACCCTATCATTGGTGTTGGTGGAGGTGTTGTGTAGTACAGTAGAAAGAAGCTGTTAGTAGCCTTGAGCTAAATACAATGGTGTTACAGATCACTGAGTCTTTAATTATCAACTCTGGAGCTGGTACCTGACAATATGTCAAAGTTCACCTCCATGAGCTTTGATATTTTAGATTAAAACAACATAATGTCCTCTATGCCCAGCATTATCCTATTGTTACCTGAAATATATATCTTATGACCAACGACTGAGGCTGTATTTTTTTATGTGTATTTCTGTGCCCTTTAAGGAAAATCCTTGAGGGGTAAATTGGCTCCCATAAAAACAATTGATGAGCGTGTATTGCTCAGGCCATTCGTGACAACAGCTAACAGAGCTGCTGCTGGTTAGCTGCCTGTTGTAAATGGCTTCAACTCAATTTATCAAATACTCAATATTTTGGGTGGGGATTCAATACAATGAGGAACAAGATAGCAGACAGATATTCCTCAACATGAAAGACGTGTATGTATATTGAATAAAGTTCTATGATAATAGAGCGCAACAGTGACCGCCCACTTTTTTTACGGCTCTGGTTCCGGAAGTAAATTTCCCATTCATTTACTCCATAGACATTTCAGAAAATCCTTATATAAAGAGTTTTAAGGCTGGAACCAAGCCAACCAGCTAGACGATGAATCGTGACCATAAAACATTTGATTCTGAGCAAAAAAAAGATAGGAAAACGGAAGAAAAGACAAAGGTACAAGACTGTGTACATCATTATTTTATGAAGTGAAGGAACTACTCATCCCATAAACCATTGCGAATGATACTTTTCCAAAAACTTCCAAACTAACGATAGTTTAGCGCGCTTCTTCTTGAATTTAACATTTGTCAATAGTATAGTGTTGATATTGTTGTTGTTTTGTGTGCGTATATATAGTGTTTCATATAGTATAGTGTAAAGTGTTGTCATCGACATGGTACAGTGATTCGTTCCAGCTGCATAGGATAAGCAGCTAGCTTGGTTACGTTAGTAGCTAACGTTAACGTTAGCTGACAAGACGTTCGCAGGTGCGGTAAACATATCCATGGTAACAGCGACGTCGCTGTTACACTTTAGGATTGTGGGTAGTATAGTACTTTGCCATTACATCGCGAATAAAACATGTTTTTCTCAAAACAAGGTTGATATCATACGGACTTGTGGCTTCTACAGGAGCATACACTATCGTTTCACAATCTAATAGCTTGTGGTGAGTCTACATTGGATGGTTGCGACATTATGGCTAATAATCAAAATCCCTATGCAGAATATGAATGGGATTTTCACTTCCGGAACCACACTGTTGAGCTCTATAGAATATCCCCAATATAAATAAAACATAGTCTCATTTCAACAATATGTGGCTGCGTATCCTTCTATTTCAGGAATTCATAATACTGTATTTAAGCCAACGCCATTCTCTAGATCACTGTGCCCACACAGACCGGGACATCTCTCTCACCTTGTTGAGTTCTCTGGTCATCTTCTCAGGGTGGAACTGCTCTAGGAAGTGCCTGAACTTCAGAGCGTCCAGGGCCACAATCTCTGTACACCGTCTCTGCCAGTCATCCCTGGAAATGAAAGAATGAGGGAGAGGTAATGAGAGAGATGGGCTTGACATGGACGCAGAAGGAAAGATCTTTCCTTCTTTCCTCCATCTTTACCGTGCTGGATTGAAATTTTTTGTTTGATTTATTAGAGCAAGAATCCAAAAATATCATATCACTATGTAATAAGAAAAAAGTAAAGAGGCAAATACCTGGGAGTCTCATCTTTGTAGCTGTCCTTCCATTTGTAACTCTCGGCATAGCCTGAATATTTACTATACTGCTCCGTACCTGCAGAACAAGACAGACGAAGCCAAGAAAAACATGAATGTGTATTCAGCAGTCAGAGCACACAGTTGGCCTAAATCTATTTCAGCGCCTTATTTCTTAAAATCAAATTTGGTGCTTTCTATCCTCCCCATGTGAGTACACAGTATCAGCTTGTATTGGATTGTCATAAATAAAGGCCATTGATTAAATAAGTAATCCGCTTTGGGGTTTGAAATGAAAAGCTTTCAGCCATAATAGGAAGAACTGGTTAGAACAGAAGACGTTGACCTTGGCCAACATTTGGAAACAGTTTGCAAAACATTTAATATCCTTCCAGAGGAAAACAAGCTCACAGTCTCACATTCATCGACAGGGTAAAACACCTTTGTTACCAAAGCATTAGTCTTTTCATAAAGTCTATATGTGCTTGGGGTAGGACTTGAAACACTTAATTTATCATTACACTTCACACATACAGTAGTACTCATTGCAGAAAATGATGCCTATTTCAGCCCACCATATACATTATGTATGTGGTGGCTTGTTACACATAGCCTTTGAGCTTCCAGGTACTGGCAAAGATAAGTGTGCTACCAGCACAGTGGGGGACTTTGCTAGTTAAGTTCATAACAACTGCAAAAGCTCAAAACATTTTCAGAGCACTGCTAAATTTCATTCTGAGAAGTAGCTCTTGAAAATAATTAGGAAAATACTAGTGCCAATAGACAGATATTCTACTTTTTCTAACTGAGTTAATTCAATTTCAAGGATAACGAATGCTCCTACTATAAAATGGGGTTGAGGGCTAAGGGTAAATGGTAAAAGATGCCCTCCTGTGCCAAAGCATGACTCAAGTTAATGGCCCCTTTAGCTGGTGCCAGGAGATATGCCAAGCCCAGACAGTACACTTAGGCAACTGAGAATTATGTTTCTATATAAAGCCTTGGCTGAGTAGGCAAAAGGAGCCATTTCTAAAGATAGAGGAACCACACAAGACCGGGCAGCCAAATGAGCCAGAGTACTTAATACAACACCAGAAGGCAGGCTGCCCATATCCCTCTCTCCATCAAGAGAGCTCTTCTTCTCCTTCACCTTGATCCCATTTACCCTGGTGACTGCCCATGATACCATCCAGGCTTACAGGCTGCAATCACTAGATTACATCCTGGCCCTCCGCCTTCTGATCAGAATACGCCCACAGAAAAAAAACTCCTGTGACATACAGGTTCCCGATGCATTGGAAGACGCATATCAGGACACTTTTACAGGGAAGGAAATATAATTAAGTAGAAACAGGGAGGAGAAAAGGGAGAGAGAGCGAGCGAGAGAGAGAGAGAGCGTAGACTTGACTCAAAGCGGAAACGGTGCATGCGTGCAGGGAATATTCTGCAATGTTTTAATGAATCTACGACATAACTGGCCCATTCCATTAGTGGATCAATGACCTTAGTTGGGTAATAAATTCCTCTCTGTCCAAATGTAATAAAGTTAAGTGGAGAGGAGGAGGGGGGAAGGAGGGAGGCAGAGTGGAGGGAGACAGGGAGGGATAGGGAGGACAGGGAGGGTGACAGTGACTAACCACTGAAGGTGACTCTGAAGGGACGTGTTTCAAGACAACATGGCACCATACAAGACAGACATCTCTTGGCTGCGTGTAAAGAACTAGGCTAGCTGAGAGGAAGGCATTGAAGGAAGAAGGAGAAGTGGGTTTTTACATTGACTGAGGGGTTTGGTGGGAAAAGGGCTCTGACTCTTACCTACACTGTCTCTCTCTCTGGCTACTCACCACCACACGGCTCCAGCCTGTAAGCACTGGGCCATGGAGAAGATAGAGGGGGCTACCAGAGTGGCCACCAGACCATGCAAACCCTTAGTCCGTTCATATTTCGCTTGCCCACATGCAATTTGTCTCCACTGCTTGGCGCAGCTTCAAAAAAGTCTGCAGCAACAGAATCAATCAAGTGCAGACATTTGGGAGCAGCAGTTTCTGAGTTTCAGTGTGCAGTTGTAATACCTGCCCTCATGTCAAGAGGATGGATTCATAAACCGGGATAATGATGCCTCTTGTGACGTCAAGAGTCAAAAAGAAAGCCAATGTCACGTCCTAGAGAAATAAAAGTACCAAAACAGGACGAGTGGATGTAAAAGATTTGCTTTGATATGCTTGTTAGAGAGAAAAGAGCGATAAATTGGAAATAAATATGCAGCTGTGATAAATTGAAAGACTAATGAATCAATTCACACTGTTTCCTTCTTTGCGAAGGGTAAGAGCATTTCCACTGGGGAGTCAGGGTGTAGAAGAATGACTGCATTCATACTGCACATATGTATATACAGATTCCTTTTAGTTTATATTGTACATAATAGTCATTCATTTTCCTTCGCCTGCTGTTAATGCAGCAATCTATACCTTTTCATACATTTTTCTATTTAGCATGTTCTAGTGTTGAAATAGTGTTGAATTGCATATTTAAATGGTCCACATTTTGCTGTATCCTATTACTGTTAGCTGCTACTAATAAGAGACAAAACCCCTGTCTCTGACCAACGAAGTCCAGCTGAGAGGCAGGGGGAAATGCTAAGAGGAGACGGGAGGAGGGCAAGAGGGAGCAAGCAAGGAAGGGTCACTTAAACAGGTTGACTCAAGCACAGTGAGACGAGGTTGAAAAATAGAGCAATTCTGCAGGAGAGAAATGAAGGATAACTGGGCAGTCCCAAGTGAATCAATGCAATGGATTTACCTTCAGACTGGATGGAGGGAAGGAAAGAGAAAAAAATGAATGTAGTCTGATAAACACATGGAGTTCAATGAACGGGAGAAAACAAATCGGAGAAGGAAAAAAAAAAAAAGGAGAAATACACCTGAACAGCACTGGACACTAGGAGTATTTCTGAAAAAAGGAAGGATGGCATATAGGAGTGACATTTGCCATTAGGTGACTTTTATCCAAAGAACCTTACAATACCATGAGAGCATTTGTTTTCTGCATGGGTGGCACCAGTGGGAACCGAAACCAACCCTGGCCATATTAGAGCTCTGCTCTACCCTTTGAGTTGCAAAACCTTTAGATCAGTGGTCCTCAAATCTGGGCCTCAGGGTCCAGAGTACTGCTGGTTTTCTATTCTGCCAGGTAGTTTCCATTCTAGCTGTCTAATCTGTCTATACACTTGTGGTGTGAAATTAAAAAATGTAAAATGTAGTTTAAGCCTTTATGTTCTATACTATACATACAGGCCTCATACTTGTTGGCTTGTTGTGACCTTTCTTTCTCACGAAGTACGTCACTTTTAGGACGTGAAATAGAGAGCAGGTGTTTCTTCAAATTGTGTCAGACCACAGAAATGCCTTCAATCTATCCCAAAGATGAAGGGAGGACAGGAGCACAGCAGGGGAGGAGGGAACAGACTAAGTCAAATGAAAGAGAGGCAAAGCATCAGAGACAGAAGTACACAGACGAAATAGAGAATGAGAGAAAGAGTGAGCAATTGAGAGATTGCGGTGAGGGAGGAATTTTCAAGTGGCACAGTAGGAAATGCTAGAGGAAGCATTGTCTGAGAGCTGATGAGCCCAAGGAAGACAAGAGAAAAAGGAGAAGGTAACAGAACATCTTTATTCTTTGGTTTTCTGCATTAGTGTTTTACATTACTGCTCTTAATAGTATTGTTTTGATATATAGAAACTTTTCATTTCATTATTTTTGAAAGCATCTTCGCTTTAAGGTTTATTTTTTACATGCGCCTTAGACCTTTGCACAGTACTGCATGTATTTGTGTGTGTACTACCTGTGATAATGAGGCACTCATTGTATTCCAAGGCTTCTGTGAAGAGTCGAGAGACAATCAGTTCAGGGTTGATGAGAAACCTGATCTCCTCCTGGACCAGTCCTAGTCCTGTTACACCTCCACCTACCAGCCTGTTAGCAAAGTCCACCTGGAATACAAACACACATTCACGCACACACACACAAACACGCACACACGCACACACACACACACACACACCTAAATGAGATTGTGACATTGTAATTAATTGACATTTCATACTTCATTTTTCAGATTTTGTATAGGCCAGAGCAACAACAATAACCAATTGCTCAACAGCAAACAGCAGTAGACTACATTGTACATGTACATTCGACAAGTCTTCTACATTAGTATCTCCACTTACCAGCTTTCATAACTTCAAAACATCCTGGGACTGTTATACCATTGTTGAACTCAATTTTTCCACGGTGTGTAACATAAGATGAGGATCTGCTAAGAGCTTCTGCAAATACTTACAGTGATAGGCTAGTTTAAATTAATAATAATAAGTGTAAATTAATGTATTTCCCTTTGTCCTGCCCTTTCAATAGAGTTGAGGAGAGTTTGCCTAGTGTGTCTAGTGTCTAATTATTTGAACGAATGACTCTATTAGTGTGTCCTATTATCTGCCACCCATTGTGGTTATTTAACACAGATAAACGTCTACAGATCACAACACTGCTTCCTGCTGGGAAATAATCAAATCAGTGCATCGTAACAAAACAACATACTTGAAATCTATCAACACATAACACACAGCTGAAAAGGAGTGGGCAGGCCGCTCACCATTAGTATTTGTTATTCTTTAGTTAACTCAGAACACATCAAACCTGTTTTCTCAACTTTTTATGAAAGGCTAGAGGCTAGAGACAACCTCCCCTGTGCAACAGGTCATAGGATGTGTGCTCCCACCTTCACTGGCAAAATAATCCTAATTGGCCAAATATAAATAATCAATAAACCATCCACGCAGTGTGTTCTAGCCAGGCCTAAACCTAGCCCATTAAATAGCAGTTATGGACTGAGATACATCAATTCTCTATAAACCACAAATTGTGGCTACATTTAACACTTTTTATTCAATGTGGCAAATATTGTGATGTTATGCTGGAGCTTCAGGCCCTGCAAGCTCCCTCCTTGTTTTTGGGGCAGGGATAAGAGGGCAGCCCATTCACTCACAATGCTGCTATTTAAACAGTCTGTCAGGGGGTGAGGGTTGTGCTCACTAGCCCACAGCCATGTCAATCTGTGTGACAGTGTGTGTGTGTGTGTGTATGTGCATGTGTGTGTATGTATGTGCATGTGTGAATGTCTTCTCACCAATCGCTCACCTTCTTCACTCTTTCACCCCTAACCTCACCCCCTCATCCTTCAATCTCACCTCCTGACAGAATGACAGCCCATTGTGGCCTATCAAAACACCAGCACCCAACCAGTGCCGGGCCTGCTGAGGTAGCCATCAATCTGCCAGCAGGACTCTTGGCCCATTGGGTTGCCCCAGTGAGAGACGGCTCATCCCCGTCATCTTTTTCTCTCTGCACGCACACGCCCCTCCCCCATCCTAGGGTCCTTTCCTCCACCCAAGCCCCTCTGAGCTACTCATGTGTACACATCAACTGTCAGCCAGAGGGAAAATGCACCAGCCACTGTGGAAGACCGAGGGGAGCGAGGAGCAGAGGTGAAGCAGACAGACAGGGAGCCGGAAATGTACACAGATATGCACAAACTTATACACACAAATGTGAACTAGAGAAAGCAGACAACCAGGAGGACAAGCAAGGAGACTGTGTATGACTTATGAAAGCTGAGGGGAAGGCACAATGACAGTCAGAAATATACTGTGTTCGGTTATTGTTGTCCGGTTTCTTCGACCACAGTTGCAATTGCACAAATAGATGTAGATGATAGGTAGTGCTTGACATGCCAAATCTAGGGATCCAAGCTAACAATCTTGACATTGAGTTTTAGTCGTCACTGTCACAAAAAGGAAGACCGGGTTTATGGTTTACTGAGGGGCACTGGCAGGTGGACTGACTTTCATAAAGCCAGGTAGACTGACTATAGTTACATCGACAGTGGCTTCCTAGTCCTGCAGGAATACCAAGTAATGATTGAAAAACTCCCACCTGCAGCATCCCGTATCCATCGTCCTCAATTGTCCCCTCACAAGTGATGTGAAGCCGCGTCAGCTGAGTCTGGGAACTAGATAGAATGATTACAAAACTTTCAGTTACTCCTTCACTAAAGCGTAGTTAATACACAACCGATCGTACACTGGATGGTGAACTTGAATGACTGTCAATTTACTTATTTCACTGTTCCATACACTACAGTATGCCTAGTCAAATGTGTACATGATATAACCAAGTCTGCATTTCCCTTGCACATAGTTAATAAAACGGGACCTTCAGGAAAATCTGTTTTGAATTCAGGCTATAACACCAAAAAAATGTAGAACAAGTCAATGGTTTGAATACTTTCCGAAGGCACTGTACATTGGCAACATATGCACATGGTTGGATGAAGGAATGAAAGTCTCAATCATTAAATTCCCACATAAGGAATAGAGTGTAGTACCTTTCCCAGTTCGGAGAGCTACTCAAACTTTGTCTTGTGAATGTAACAAGACCCCTGGGCCCTTCAAAGAAAAAAAATCATGATCAACATAATCATCATCATAAACTGAAAAACACATAGAAAGCACACATTCAAAAAGAGACCATTCAGTAAAACATAATATGGGACAGATTCAATATTTGATACTTACTGGTATGTGTGACTTTCCTGAAGTAACACAGCAGAGTTTTCAGTTTCTCGATCTTTTTTGGTGAAGAACCCTCAAATAATCTGAAGAAGAAAGCAAGAGACATTTTGACTTCACAACAGAGATTCTTGTCACTGACTTACGTAAAATCATGATAATCAACTGAATTGTTGTCTTTAGAGCCTCTGACAAATGGTAATAATGTTTTGCTCAAAATATATATTTTGTTGTTAGACAAAATTGTGTTTTAGTACATTTTGGGGGATGGGAGGAATTCAAGTCATTATCTATAGCTCGATGCACAACCATACTATGTCTCGTCATGAGTGAAGTCAAGCTTTCAAACTGGCATGATGTCCGTCCCATCTCCCTCTATCGGCTATACAATGGCGCTGCCTGAGGACTTGTTTGAGTTCTTGAGAGAGTAAACACAAAAACTACAGGAGAGGAGACGAGGGAAAGAGAGAGTAAGAGAGAGAGAGAGCGAGAGAGAAAAAGAAAGAAAACACTTGGGTGGGCAGCTTAAACCAACCCCATACTGCTACTCTCCCTCCATTAAAAGCAAACTAAGCTGATGTCAAATCACAGTTCAGCATTCATCTTTCCCTCCCACTGCCTTCCACCTACAAAAAGGAAAGAAAGCAAAACAGAGGGGACAAATGAAACGACAAAGGTAATGCACTGAAAGCCCTTCAGCGATAAAAAAATCTAATTTATTGAAGGCAATCCCTTCTTATCGACTAGAGTTTTTCCCACTCTTTCCATCCTTCACTTGCTGCCTCACTCACACTCTCCATCCGTCTCCCCATTCCCTTAGTCAGTGAGGAAAATTTGGCATAATGTACCCTGGAAGAGAACCTGCCTGTAACATGAGTGGAAATCGGGTGAGTTTTTCAGTATGGCCACAAATCACAGACAAGGCAGGCAACTAATTATGAAATATATAGTTCGGCCAGTAAATAAACACAGCAAGATTGTAATTTGAATTGTAATTTTAAGGAAAGTCCTGTTAATAATTTGGTTCTTCTCTACAGTAACCTTACCTACTAAATAATGTGCACTAGGAAAAAAGGTTTCTGACAATTTGAGTGTTAGCAATTATTTTCTTGCAGAGAGCCAGTTCATGAACGAAAAACCAGGATCTCATCTCAATAATGAGCTTTCATTATTGAACAAATGGGTTTTCCTATGTCATTTTCTTCTCAGACAGAGTAAAAACACAAGCAAAAGAGATGACTCTCTGCCTCCCTTCCTCCCCCTCGTAACTATACATCACTTAACAGAGGACAAACCTTGACAGTTCTGCCAAAACAGCAATCAGCAGATTGCTTGCTGCTCTGCTTGTCCAAGACAGAGCGCTACTGTAGCCGATAAGCAAAGTGACGGACACTCCCTCAATTACGGGGAAATGGAGGGCCAGTAACGATCCAGGGCCCATTTTAGCCAGCGCTGGTCGTCTTGTCTCATCTACTCAGAAACACTCAAACTATTTTTTTCTCTTCCTCCTTCCTGCGGTTGGCTGCAGGCAGAAATGCTGATAGAGAAGGCAGGGCCAGCGTCGTGCAACCCAGCGCTGGCATGGGTCTGAAACAGCCAACGCTGCCATCGAAATCAATGCTTACATTATTACACAGGCCTCTCCACTTAGCCTGCCACTGACATTTGATGGGGAGGGAGATATGCGCTGATACGGGCACATTGAGATGACTGATTGTGAGAGCAGGATTAAGGTTCAGGTAAATTAAGGTGGTTGGGAGGGGAAATTCAAACTAAATCAAATGGCACAGATAATGAATATGACAACTGGGATTCATAAAATAATACTGTTGAACCCCCAATGGAGAGCAGATGGCTGATTAGACTAAAAGATAGCAGTTGGGGCCTGTGCGGATTGCAGGAAACATCAAAATGATACAGCGCTAAACCTACCCTTCATGTTCTTTATGTATATAAACACTATGATAGAGTATGACCACACCAACATCTCCAGTTGTGTCAGACTACAGTACACAAAGTTATTACAGAACACTAATGAGAAGTTGGGTGCCTTAGAGAAATTGGGGATAATTTAATTGAGGTGAAAATAAAATAAAATCCTGCCGTAACTCTGTTTACCTCACCAACAAATCCACTTTCTAGCCATTATCAACTCTGGCCAAATCTAGTTAAAAGACATTAGTGTCCAAAATATTCCTATCAAATGCAATTGGGGGTCTGCTGAACACCATCTTACCCAATGTCTTGAGTGGAAATAATGACATAATCAAATCTAGACAAATACAACAGCAATTAAGACATTTCTATCCAAAAGTGAATAAGCTTGACTTAATTAACAAAGAAAATTGTGATAATAACAGACAACCAGAGTGCATTAAATCCAAACGTTCCACTGCTGGCAGTGCACATTACAACAATATAGTGGAGGCTAGCTAAATATAACAATGGGATAGATATCACTGTCATAGATGTAGGCCTGGCTAGATACGTATATCATTCAACTCCCTTCCACACAAAGCGACACCTAAAGATGAAGAGAGGCCACAAAGAGATGGATAGCTGTACACTTTTAAACACTCAGTCTATCAGAACATTCATTTGTTTCAATTAGCCATCCCAGGCTTTCCTCCGCTAGTCTTAACAGGCCACTGGGTTTGAGTAGGCACGCACAGAAAACACCAATGAAACACTCCTACACTGACACTCGCGCCCACACACAGCACAGAACAGAAACATGGAACAACCGGCCCAGAGAGACTCTCTTCCTATTGCCGTCTCATCCTACAGTCTATGAAATACAGGGGTAGTTACGGCATACAGTGTAACGTCACAATTCACACCAAAACAAAGCTAAATATGCTGTGTGACAAAAACCAAATTACAGACCACATGCCATGGCTTTCTTTGAAAGGTCAGATACCACAGCTTTTAATAATCCACTGCATGTCAGCTGAAAAAGATGAGTTATTTGTAGGAATTTCAGTGCTGCACTGGAAACACTTGAATGTTTCTACTGACTAAATGAGCAGACCCTGAGTGAAAATGTAGACTCATCTATTTGGGGTTTTCAAGGCAGTGGTGCCCCCTTATGGAAATATGTTTACTTTCCTCTGAATGCTCAGCTCACTAAAAACAGAACCATCTGATTATGGTATATAGCCAAAAATCATAATTTATATAATAAAAAAAAAAGTATGTAAAAATGTATTAGATGCCTATTGGGGGATTCCAGTAAGTCCAATCGAGCTCCTGTCTGACAGCACAGTGAGCTTTTGCCATTCTTCTCCTTGAAGCTTATGGACTTGGGCTACAGCAATGAAGCTAACTGAGGATCAATATCTGAGTTTGCTAAGGCCTACTTAGTCTCCTGCTAAAGTAATGGGTCACACAGAGGGACTGGCGGCAAATTCCATTTCTGTGACTGAAATACTTACAACTACTGCAGCGCCCTGCCAGTATTACGCTAGCTAAATACCTGTGTGAATTACCTTAGTGAGCTATTGATTATTGTTTTGTGTCCCTCCTGTTTGGAGGACTGGATAGTGTGCCTTTACCTGTAGAAGTTGATCTCAGGGTAATTGGCGTACTCTGACTTGCGGGAGTTGCGTCGGGGGAATGTACAGAAGAAGGCATTGGCCAGCAGACACGCTATCTGCTCCTGAGACAGAGTCAGGGAATGGTTCATCCTTGACTTCAGTAGGGGAATGGGCTGAAGAGGAGAGAGAACAAAAGAGGATGAAATCAAGAAAGAGAGAGCAGAAGGAAGGAGTGGTGACAAGGCAAAGAGAAAAAAGAAAAAAACAGAGGGACAAGAGATCAGGGCAGAAGGAGAAAAGTAGAGACATGAGGAATGAGGTAGAACAAACATACAAGGTTGTGTGCGGGTGGCGTTGAGGGGCTGATGGGGGAAGATAATTAGTTTAGCAATCTATCAAGCAGAAGAGCCAGGGAGACTTCCATTAGGTAAATGGGTGGCAGTAATTAAGGTCCTGGTCTTCTTTCTCTCCCCCAGCCTGGCTCAGTCAGACCCACAGGGCCCATCCATCTCCACTGATTAGAGCTAAAGAGCCTCCCAAGGCTGCCCTGATAGCTGATCAATACCAGCTTTAATAACACACACATAAACATTAGCCTCGCCACTAAACACTGCAGAGCAAAAGGGGAGACAGTTTGTTATATAACCGCAACGAATGGGACACTGCTGAGGTGAGATCTGTACAGGAAGAGTTAAACCCGAGGATCCTTTGACTTTCTGATGGTGGGTTATGTCTCCAATGACGACTAGAGGGATACTCCTCTCTTGAATCAACTTTATTAAATTAAATTGAGAATCTGAAATAGAGAATTGAATTAGAGAAATGCAGACCTCGGCATTCTTGCATGTCCATGATGGATGACAAAAAAAACAAAAATGAAGACAGATGGACATGACATTTAAAAGACCTGTTGTCATGGAAGGGGGGAGGGGGGGTTGGGGGGATAGATGGGGGGGCTTTTTCTAATTCATGAATCTTTTCATTAGCCAAACTTCTAGTGTGGCAGTCAAAATAAATTGAATTTTCATCTTAAAAAGGAACTTTCCCTAGCTTAGAGGAGCACTGAAGGCAGCAGCATAGTGAGTCGCAGAGTGAATTTCTTCAAATCTAAAGACATAACACATCAGACAGATGACTGGACACGAGACAGACCTCTCCTCCCTCGCTCCTCTCTTCTAATGAAGCAGTTCTTGCTACAGAAAAGGGGCATTTATTACCTACCAGCTGTAACTCACGAGTAGATCCTGTACCCCATCCACTGAATAACCCTTCTCCTCTCCTTCCTTCTTATTGCCAATACTAACTTTCTTGTAGCCCTTTCCTGTATGACTTACTCCTGAATCCTCCTTTTTAAACCATCCTCTGACCCCTCCCCTACCTTAATACTGCCAATCACTTGAATGCCTTTAACCCACTACCTATCTCAAGTGCCCATCTTTTCATCTCCTTACAAAACTCAAATAAATTCCCCCCACACATACCTTAAATACACCACTTACCATTGTGCAGAGGCGAGGAGCACCGAGTGCCAACTTCACCATGGCTGGGAGGATGGTCTCAAACAGGTGTTGTGCCTCACAATGCTCAAGATACTGGAGAGGAGAAAAAAAAGAGGAAGAGAAGAGATGCAGCTAAATGTATTGTTAAATGGGACATCTCTGTGGAGCTGGCTGCCTGATTAGGCAGACGATCACTCAGAGCCAGGAGTCAGAGTGCCTGATTAGATCTCTAGTGACATGCTGTAACAGGTACTGTAAAGATTGTTCTCATGTGAACATCAACTATGTTACACTTGAACACGTGAACATCAGATTTTTTGAAACTTCCATGTAAGTTAGAAGACAAAAGTCTGATATGTGCTTAGATTGTCAACCTGTACATTTTGACATGCTGCACACACATTTGTTCCATCCATCCATTTCTTCTTGATAATTTCTTTAGACAAAAAACACAATGGCCCTGAAATAGGTGAGGAGTAGCTGACTGCTTCAAGGATAGCGTAAATGGTCTAATAATTGTGGCTTGAGAGCAAGGCTGTGGGAATAACCCAATACTCCCAATACCCAATAGCAAAGGAAGAGGGCTAATCTTTTCTCATATCCACCAGATGAGAGAGAACAAAGTGTCAGTAAAGGTTATGAGGTTTATTATTGTTCATAGGGTGAACTCCCACTGGTCAGATATCAATAATCCCAGCACTACGCTTCAATTCAGCAGCGAGAGAATAAAACGAAATGCAGCAGAGTCAGTCACGACATAGAACTTGTTGTAGACCAAACTGCCATCAATCTAGGAGTGGGCCTGCCACTGCCGGGGAATTCATACTTCAGCCTACAGCTTACCTCAGCATCCATCTGTGATTCCCTCTAAAATAAACACCCAGTTATCCCATCATAGACCCAGATTTACAACGCAATCACTTATGAGTATATTGGCTCCGAATGTCAGGGTCATCAGTCACTTGCCTTATTCCATCAAGGTTAGCCGGGGAGGTTGCCTGATTAAATGGATCTTCTGGAACAAATGCAAATGACCATTTGTGGAGAGAGAGGCAGGATGGCTTGATTTCAAACAGGAAGTCTTTGGTGGGTAATTTGGCCTGGGGCATTTATATGGCTGCAGAGCAGGCCTGACTAAATGCTGTCAGAAGTAATGACCTGGCAGACATCATAAAGCGCTCCTGTGGGAGTAATAGATGGTAGAGGGTGACGGGGCAGGATGAGGGGAGAGAGACGAGCCCCAGCCTCCTCACAGCTAATGCAACCAGCCACAGGAGTGACACAGATTAGGCTGTACGCACACACTATACCTACTACAGCCATATATCATACCAGACTGATATTAGGGCCAACTGAGGCAGCAGGTGTCAGGAGGACATTCCAGATTTACTGCTGCATAGGCTAATGATCCATAGCGCTCTGATCCTCCATCCGTTCTGGTCTCTACAACCTATTTTCACATTCAGGCAGCTCAACCTACTAAATCTTGATTTCACATTTTAATTTAGAATATTTCATGCTCATATTGAACTGTTGAATTAAAAAAATAAATAAACAAAAAGTTGAATATGTAAAGTACAATTTGAAATGCCTCCTCCAAGGCACAGTGGGCCGCCCCACTCTTCATTTAGCCAAACCCAAGCCATGTGGCACTGTGCCTTGCTCATCTCCTCAGCCAATACATCTACAAGGAAACCAACAGATGAACTCTCTATGCAGCCCAGTACTACTAGATAGGACACCATTTGCATTTCACCAAGTGGGGAGAACAATGATTAGTTATTGTCTGAGGAGATGAGCAAGGCACAGTGCCACATGGCTTGTGATTGGTTAAGTGAAGAGTTAGGCGGCCGCCTTCCAGTCATCTATAATAATTACATTCAATTTCAAGCCATTGCATTAAATTTGAAATTGTGCTTTACAAATAACATTTTTGAATTCATTTATTCAAAATTATAAACAATAAACAATAAATAACAATATGAGCATGACAAATTCAAATTCATACAATTCAAATACAATCTCTGCTGGCATTAATGTCTTAACATAGATCTAGCCAATGTTAGCCAATGTGCTTCAAAAACACACTTAGTATTTAGCGTTAAAGGTGTGTGATGTTAAGGTGAAACACTAACATTTTAACATCACAATATGTGCACGAAAGAGACAAACAAAGCAAGAGATAAAGTGCAAGGGAGAGAGTGAGAAAGATTGAGAGAGAGAGAGTGTGTGTGGTGTCTGGCTGCAATTGAAGGTAATATATTGGAACATCAGCCGTACTCTACTCTGTACTGGGATCCTGCTCAGACTTCTGACATTCATCAGAAAGTGACATTGTGACAGTTTCATTTGGCAGGGGAGAGACACTAAGACAATTTACAGTCAAGCCCTAATTTGGATTTTCCTTTTTTCCCCCCACAGCTATTACACGTGGCGTGTCAATCACCCTAGTGCTGCACCAATGTTGCTCTAGATTTAATTAGGCCTGTTTGGCTGGGAACAGGGGAATGGCAGGTTCAAGCGCACTGCAAACTACAGCAGAATTTGATTAATGACTATTTTGATGAACCTACATAGGAAAATGAGATCAAGATGGCAGCAGAATAAAACACAAGGAAAAAAGATATGACAATAAAAGTATTATAATACTTATAATCAATAATTATAATCAATAGGGTTGCCCACCATTACAGAATGGCTGAGACTCCCACTATTGTTGCTGTTCTCCCAGGCTGCAAAAAAATCAGTCTGTGAGATTCTTCACTATATTTGATTGTGAGTGAAAGAAATATTACTTTGGATTGTGCAAACATGTTGTGGAGTGGCACCTGTCAACTTAAAACACATAAATCATTCATGATCAAGTGCTGTCAGGATGTTTTCAATGTTTTCTCATCCTATGGAGGATAACTAGTATTGTGGATTTACATGCAACTGCATTTGTCTGACTAGATTATTGTTTATGTTCAACAAAACACTGTTTGTTATCATACATTTCAGAAGCTTTTTTGTTTTCAGCATATTTGATATAGATATGTTGGTTTCCCCCAAGGAAATCTTATGAGAGGGCAATCCTTATATATCACACATATACACTGTTGCCCTAGCAAAATTACAGGTCACTACTCAGGCAGGCTATATAACTTGATACATCTGGAAATGATGACGGCTTCAATGGGTCAATGTTTTAAGCTGAATCTATGAAAAAATGAATTGCGCCTAAAACTTAAAATCTACTGCAAAAGAACTGAGGTAGAGCGGAAATGGAACTTTCTCTTGCACACTTCTGAAATTCATTTTCCATAAGAGATTAATGTGAGACATGAAAGTACTTGCTATCAACTACTGACTCTGACAATAATTGCTTCCATGTTAAAAAAATATTAGGTTGCTGTCAATTTATGTCATCAATAGAACTTGTTTCAGGTGAGCATATTCAAACTAAACTAAATTGATTTTAACTTAATACTTGTTGCACATTCTACATGCACATTACCTACATTAAGTGTGTGACCCATCAACATCAGATAATTCACAATACTTGACATTCTCCTTTCAAATACTAATAAATTGGATGACCGCAACCGGACAGTGGCCATTTCACTAACATGTTGAACTTGTTAGAAAATAAACAGTCACAACCAGTAGCTGACAATCTGTACTTTTGCCGGATATTCATCTTTTGATCAGAAATGCAAAGTCTGTGACTATACGGCAAAAAGCACTGTGCTCACATTACAGTCCCAATTTTGCCACTGACTGTACAAACTGTAAAGGTTTGGGCTCCATTTTGACCTTTGGTATTCAAACCTTGATCTGTCCTTCCCCTGTCAGCATTAGTCCTCCCTTGCTAAAAGCCTGAGCAGCAGGGGAATGACGAGAGAGGGGGAAATACATCGCTCAAGGCAATGAGTGGACAGTTGGAGTCGCTGACGCAAAAGACTACGCTCTACTGGAAGGGGGCTGTTCTTCCTTACTCGCCTTACTTAGCATCCTTATAGATTTAATGGCCCCTTTTAATTAAATTGGATTGAGCTGTAAAAGGGCTCAGGCAGCTATTGATCTACTGAGCTCTCTGCCTTACTCTGAGAAATTATTTCAGAGAGGAGAAAAAAAGACCTGGTTGGACAAGAGTTTGCATCTGGTCATGCAATTAGTAAAGAGACGGGATGACGGTCAGGTTGGACTGTGAGTGGACCGTCATCAGCTCTAAACACTTCCATTGGACTGTAAGACCTCCATTAGAATCATCATCTTGTTCTTAACAGCTCTAACCTGGCCATGAACTTACCCTGACAAGAGTTTAGAACAAACCACATGCTGTGACTAAATGCAAGTCACTATATTAGGTTTCTGCCTGAAATTGATTTGCTATCCACTCCAACAGTGGATAGCAAATGTCTCACAGATGGCACCTATGGCACCTACAAGTTTTCAATGAACTGGTGGAAAAGTAAGGGAAGCCATGTCATCAGAGTAAGACTGATGCTTGTAGCTTGGGGAATTGAATAAAATGTTAGAGAGGAAGATAATAAATCAACATACAAACAAACATATAAATTCCACTTGTAAAACTGTTTTTAATATGTAATCTCAAAAAAATGCATGACAGTTAAATATCCATCCCACAGGGGAAGAAGACAGAACTTTCTCTAACTACTGGTAATTAATTACAGTCCCTGACTGTGTAAACAGAAGACAGTGAGTGTTAAAAAGAGAAAGAAGGAAAGGCATTCCCCTGGTTCATCTGCAACAGCTGCTGCCGCCGTGCTCTGTGCCCATCTGTCCTAACTGGATGATACACGTTTGCGGCTGTGAGACTCACAGGTACCAGAAGGGGAGGACTCACACTGGTGGGCTTGCAGCCAAAGAGATAAGAGCACGCTCCCCTCTCCGTGACAACACTACGTTAGCATTAGCTTGGCTCCTCATTAGAGTAAATGACCGAGTTAAAAAGTGAAAAGACCGAGTTAGTCATGGTGAGGTGAACCAGCACTGCCAGCCTCTACAAGGGAAAGCTCAGAGGGACAAACTGTCAACACAGTGATGCACACAACTGGTTACACTTCAGTTAAGAGATGTTTTTTTATATGCCACTTTTTTTAAACTATGAAGGCCTATTATAAACAAAGAAAAATGTTGCACTTGTTTTCTTAGGTTACCCATTCAGAGAACTGGATTCAAATCTCATCTGCTACATTCTCCTGCTGACACAATTAGGTTATTAGAAATATAACTTTATTTAAAAAATTCTAAATATGTTTGACAATAGTTTTTACCATTTCCCTATTAAAGTTTGAAAATAGCTAGGTCTCATTCACCAGACAGTTTATAATTCAGCAGTAACAGAACCTTGATGTCTGGAATATGGACTTTGAGTATTCATTGGAACATCAACAATGGCAATGGCTTTCAAACTCGCTTTTCTGGGGATCCACATTTCCAAAATAATTTATCAGATGATCCAAAATGCACCATCATTTGTGTCCCACTGTTGTGTCCCAACCCAACCTTTTAAAACCAGTTAACTACAGTGTGTGTGTACAGCTTACCTCTGTGCAAAGAAGGTTCAGGGCAGTGAAGTCCCATCTCTTTGCATGGGCTGTGTTGTATCTCAATATTGCATCCTGTATGTGGAGAGTAACAGTTGTTTATTCATAGTGCCGTTTTTTCAAAATACACAACTCTGTTTAGCAAAAGATTAACAGGTTTAATCTGAAAAAAACACACAGGATCAGTGGATCATAGATAGGATCATCACACTTTTTCCCTTTAATGTTTCCTTTACAAGCCATGATTGTTGCAAACTCTGCCACCCTGTGGTTGTTTATGGAATCAGTTTTTGTTTCCGTGAATACTGATCAATAGGATGAACATACTAAAAGCAGATGGACTCTTGTATCAGAGACATGTTTTCATGGCCTGATGAGGTTCTAGGGTGATTCAACTTTATCACTATATCTGGCCAATCCAGCCCAGTTGTCTTACCCTCACATCCAGAGAACTTTTCAACTCTCCATCCAAGGCTGTGTGGATCAGCTCCCACCGACTTTGGACGCCACCTCCATCCTAAACAACACAACAGCTGGGAACTTGCCAATATAACAACTAACCTTACAATGTTGCACTGAACAGCTGAAGAGCATGACTCTGTTATCGACATGTCTAGTATACCTCACACTCCATGGGAAACAGATTCTTCTCAGAGCAGGGCATCTTCACAGACACGTCATCCCAGGCATCCTTGAATTTGGAGGGGTATGGGAGAGGGACATCTCCCTCTCTGAGGAGATCTATCTGTAACAGGGAAACAAAGAGGCAGAAATATGAGGATGTCTCTGCAGGTTACCCTTATTTTTAGAACAGTGGTGAGTTAAATAACTGCCTTTTCTTTGCTTAATAACTGTAATAAAGATGTATGTTGCAATAGTTGGCCTGAGTGATCGGACATGTCACATGCTTTGAACCTAAAAGGTGCTGTGGAATTAAGTATGACATACTCCTTTCGACTATAACATCACAGCTATATTTCCCCTGAACCCAATTAAAGAGGTCACTATAAATATATAGAGGCTTAATGCCTTATTTCAAATACCAATAAAACAACTAATCTTCTCAGTTTAAAAGTCATCTTAATAACAATAGGTTGGTTGAGTAATGAACTAAATGTCTTACATTTTTCATTTTAAGGCTCAATTGTCTTCAGATAGTAACTAAATATCCAATATTTATTCTAGTGATTTAAGGGGAGATGGGGAGAGCCCAGCTACAGTGGGAGGTTAATGGCTAGAGCAAGTTCTACAGCACTGACATTGTTCTGTGGGGCTTGCACTGGAGGACATAGTCTGATAGGAGCTTTACTGACAAGAAGCCCTAGGGGGAAGGAGGATGACTTCACTCTGTCCAGCTCTGTTTCCCTTTTCCTCATTCTCTCCATCTATATCTAAACAGACAAAGAAGTCAGCTACCACATAGCCTACATTCTCTCTCCCACTGACTTTCCCCTGTCTCATTTTTTCTTTTAAGAAGCACATTACAGTGCCACCCCCAAACCCCAGCCAGCCCAAACACCCCCCAGTCCCTCACATCTGCATGCCCTTTCTATTTCTGGCAACAACGGCCACATCATAACATATAATAACAAACAACACAAACAGAATATATGGCTATTAGACTCACCCTGATTGTGACAGTGTGATTAGGCACTACCTTCATGTGAGACAGAGGAGGGGCCCATTGGGGCATTCTGTTCAGCTCATAAATGGGTGTCCCCAACCATCTTCTGTCCATGTCATCCAATAAGAATGGGTCACTGTACGGGGACAAGAGCAGGACAGCTCAGTATAGCACAACAACATTGATGGACATGGAGTGCATGGTGGAGCTTGAACACAACAGGGAAGATGATGCACCAATCACTGAAAATAAATTAATATGTTAGGAATATTTGTTAGCTTCACAGATACCTTCCTAACGTGCCCTCTGTCTGGCTTCCAGCAAAGTCCTGATTTATATCAGATGATCCACTGCACTCTGCTTTCTCAGCATCCTCTGCTCCCATGGCAACAGTCTGGAATCTGTTTTGAGCTGAACCTCCAGAATCAGAGTCTTTGACAATCTGCGTAGATTCCATTACTGGAACCATTGCAAAACCAGAGTGCTCTGCAAAAGCATTCCCATCGGGGTCCTTGTCCGCAGAGTTAGTGATGAGCTGTGGTTTACAGATGGGACTGTCAGGACTCAGTATCTCCACATCATTGGGTGTACTCACATCCTTCTTGGGACTATTACTGAGACAGAGGGTGAGTTTGGGATTGGTGTGTGCAGCTACACAGGTTGTTTTGACAGGGTGGGGATCAGGTGAGTTGGGCCTCTTAGATCTCTGACCACTGGAACAGAGTGTCTCAGCGGCAATATTTCTGCTGCCAACAAGGACAGACTCAACCAGTGTACTTGCAGTCACACAGTCCATGAAATTCTGAGATGCTTGGTCATCTTCTGTGTTCTCCATCATTACACAATCGTTTGTCATTTCAAGATTTTGGGGTCCATAAAAGAGGTCATCTTTTCCATCTGTAAGTTTTGTTTTTGAGATAGCATTCTTGGCACCTTCTGGCTTGACTTCATCAGTCACACTGCCGTAGAACAGCAACAGAAAAAAATGTGAGAAGCCGTCATTAGCAGGGGGAATATACATCTTATTCTTTGTTTCATAGTCAAATATTAGACCTGGTATCTTGTGTGTGCTCATTTCATTTTCCCCGTTGTCACACAGAGTGCAAATTACATCAACCTTGTTAAAATATATGTGCATAACCCTTATTAGGGACAGGAAAGGTAAGCATGAGTAAGTGTCAGTAAGTAGGTAAGGTAAATTAATCCAACCATCTGCCTTGTTAAATTTGGACAACTCATGCACATCTGGAATACAGGCACTCACACTTCCAACTGTGCATAAGCTTGGGTACGCAAAATACCAATGGTCATTAGGCTGCTGTACCTTCTTTGAGAATCCATCACTTGATCCATCTTTGACAGGTCAGAGCAGAGGAATTAACAATGCCTGGTTAAGAAAGTAAAAAAATGTTATGTGTCATAACAAGTTAACATGAAGGTCTTGTAGCAAAAAACAGTTTGAAGCTACAATAATTCAACAAAAGGCTAATTATTTATGCATTATAAATTGGCCCTTTCCCCACTGTCACTGCATTTCAAATAAAGTCGGGTAACGTTACAACGCCAAACGGACTTTGTTTGGTTCACTTTCACATGTTAGGAGTCGTGGCCACAGAGCTGTCAGATAAAATGACGTCAGCCTCCAATTTCAGCTTCTTGTCGAATGTCTCTGTTTCAGTGTCTGGCAGTCATTTTGGACAAATAAGCACACGTTCAGCGCGTACATCGCCAAGCAAAATAGCTTTACAGGGGGAGAGGCTACTGCTGACAGGCTGCACACAGTTAAGATCAACTAGCTAACTAACCTTAACCAACCTATACCTTTAACGTTATTTCTAACGTTACCTTCACTGTAAAAATAGGTAGTCTGCTGTCACCGACGAACTATTTGGTCCAAACGCTTTCCTTACCAGCTAAATAACTTGCTGCGAACAAATCGTGCAGGAGAAATGTAACATTAGTTGCCAAGGTGGTTTAAGTTAGCTTTGATTGGCTGAAAATGTCAATGTTAGCTAACGTTAGTTAACTCGCTAGCTTAGATGTTCACACACAGTACTAATTCAAGCTGATTAAGCTAGCAGTACTCTCGCCATTAAAATATCGATACAACTTACAAGTATGCTCCTCTTTGTGTAAGACCTCTAAGTTAGATGTATTACATTGTGATCTATTTTTATATAAACTGAATTATCTTCAGACAAGACATCACTCCAAATGTCATCGTTCGGTATTGTTGCACTTCCAATTCGTTGCTATTGCAACACCTTGACGGCAGGAAAACTGGAACCAACCACAAGATTCTCTTTGGGAAAAGAGGCGGGATCATACAGATGTATCTTAGCAACTGGATCGAAAAGGAGTTTACTGTCGTGCAACTCTTCCAGAGAGTCGACCAATTGGTCTATTTTCCAACCTTAATACAAAGGTAAAGCTTAAGAGCGTTGTTGTTTTTGTAATAACTGCCACATGCTTATTTTACTAAAGACAAAATCATATCCAGTCGAAATATTCCAATTTAAAAAAAAGTAAGCAACCAGAAAGAACAGCTGGGATTCACCAATGTGTAAATTAATACAAAAAGGGAACAAATAGATTATTACAAAGTTTATTAAAATTTCAATGATTCTTGACATTTTAGAATGTTTCTAAAAGTGAATGTCAGAAAGATTATTGGCTACAAGCTGTAAAATACTGTAGTGCAAGTGATACAGATAGTGCAAAAAATAAAAAGAGACTGAACTGATTATGTGAGGGGAAAATCTGGAATAGAAACAGTCTGCTATGGAGGGCAAAGTCAGCAGAATATATAATTGCATATTTCCAGGGGACAGTGTATAATGAAGAGGACTTGTGTGGTTCCTGCAGCAGGAAAGCAGACAGCTTCTCTGCAGCGCTCCTTATGAGAATGGCTTCACAATCTTCATTGAGATGTAATTCTGGGGACACAAGAATGAATTAAAAAGTTACTGAATGACATTAGAACCACTAAGCATCAGAAGGGCAGTGAATGGACTACAAAGTACTGTATACTATGTGCAATGCAGGGACACAGGTAAAACTGATTTACAGTAGATCAGGAAATAGTCAGTATAGTCAGTAGATACTCAAAAGGCATAAATGTGCAGGAAATATTAGCATAATGAGTGATCATACGGGAAGAGAGTAGAACAGGATCCCAAGGAACAAGGTCACCAGCAGGAGGAAAATCGCGGCAATGAAAATCCATTTGAATCTGCGCCATACTATGAATTTCATGGTCTTGCAAGGACTCATGAACCAGAAGAAGGACGTGTCAGGACGACTGTTGAACAGAAACAAACAACAATGAGGGAAAATGTGCATATAATAATGCAAATCAATAACAAACAATTCATAGGCCTACAGAAAGTTATTTTGTAATACGATTTTACTCTAACTCTTATTGTTTTAAGGAGGCACATTTTCTTACTTTGGTAGGTCCAGTTTGGGATTCATGTTGGGCTCATCTCTGCCTTTCCCAGCAGGTTTCTCCTCCATCTCCTCCTCCTCCACTATTTCCAAGGTCATCTCTACTTTTCCCTGTGAAATATTGAAACACAATCACAAATAGAAACTGGAAGCTGGAAAATAACCTTACCAGACTGTGTTACGGATTTAAACGTACACCAAGCACAGATTTCCCATCCTGCTCAATCATGCACGGCCACCAGCCTCGTACAGACTTCTGGGCAAAGAGGGAGTTGGGCAGCGGTGCTTTGGAGGGGGATGAGCCTGCCATTCCTGGTAACATCTTCAGGCTGCACTTTTCTGGACTCTTAGCAGGGGGAATCAGATTGTGTAGGTCCAGTTCAACTGAACCTGTGTCAGAGACATGGATAGACGATAAATATTTGTATTTCAGCTTTCTCAGATACAATGCTTACATTATAGTAAACATGAAAGTCCTAAATCTGAAAGACTTCAAGGATTTCCCTTTGTCTGCTTCATGCCATAAATTGGGGTTAAGAGCAGTGCCATCTCACCTAAGTAGTCATCCAGGGAAAATTTGTCATTGTCCCATATCTGGATGATCAACTTAGGGGGTATCCTGAATTCTGTTTTGTCCAGATTCCAAAAGTGTTCCTGTAAAAAGAAAGAAACTTCCTCTAGATCCTATGTTGCCATTACACCACTACCACAAAATATTTACAGTGTTAAACAAGAATCACTTGATGCTTTGTTCCCGCTCCACTATCACACTCACTTTCCTGGAGACAAAACACAGCTGTTCTGCAGTAAGGTAGTCAAACCCAAAGATAAACCTCCAGTTGAAATTTCCATCGCCATCCAGGGATCTGTAGTGGACATCAGTCTTCTGCTTGTCCTCCTCCATGCCTGGCATCCATCTGGGAAACATGGTACAGGCATTTTGAATTCAATCTAGCTGTGTGAATGAATAGGTGAACAGATGTAAAAATAAATATTGCCAATATCAACAATCAGTATCAACAATTTGACAGACAGAGGACAAAGGCTTGGCTTGTGTTCTGTTTACTCTAGTTGGTAATGTACCCTTTGACATAGATGTCACTCATGTTTTCTCCAGTGATGCTTGTTTCGTCCAGAATGACATCAGTTGTGTTCCAAACGATGGCCCGCAAGTAGTACCTGTTTGAAATATACCATTAGATTTCATCCTTCCATACGTCATATTAAAATGTTATCGTTATTTTGTCATTGGTTTCTTACTTCTTGGCTTTGCGTGGAGTGATGTCACACGGAGGTCCTGGCAAGCCCAGGTTCTTAGGGAAAATGTCCACCCACATTTGAATTCGCCCCTACATTCAGGAAAAAAGGAATTCTATTTTCAGCGTAACCATCATGCAGTGTCATTCATATGTTAACTCCACAGAGCTGTACACACATAACTCTACTACTTCTACTACAAAGTTAATCCAGTTTGACTACTGTGTGTTTAACCTGGGATAGGGTTGGCTGGTAGGAGCTGTACAGGGTCCTGGTCTCCACATGCTCTGGTATCAAGCCCTGGGTTCTGAGGACATGCAGGGCCAGCCTCTCTCTGGCTGGGCCCAGATGCTGGTGGATAACGGTGTTAGCCTCTGCACAGAGCACAGCAGATCAAACACAAAAGGACAAGGATGAAAGGATATTATGCTATGTAAGATAGTGCCTCTCTCTCTTTAACTGCCACATTTATAGATACAGATTCACCTTCCAAAATCCAAGTCTAACACACTGATAAGTAATCATTTTAAGTCCTACTTTGCAAAAAAGATAACTGAGTACATGAGAGAAGACGGTACCAAAGTCTTGCAGGCTGTATTGTTTTCCTGAGAAGGACAGTGAGCTGCTGTCTCCCTCTATGCGTGGAGGAGGGATGCCTCTCAGCCTGGCCAGGTTCTGGAGGATCTGAGAAGGCTTCAGCTGGTCTCTCCACTGATTGGTCCCTGAGCTGGAAGAAAACGATACCTTTGAATCTGGACCTCTCGTTTTACCTTGACCACAGGAATACTGTATACTGAATTTTTCTAGCCAACTTTGCATTATATATTATCATAGATCTGTCATCTGCAGTCACACTATGCACATACAAATACACACAGAGTAGATGCTCACATGCAATACGTCTGTGGAAGGCCACAGTAGGGGCTGAAACGAGAAAGGAGTCTGTTCTCCAAATCGATGACTGTCTCGCCCACTTTTTCATCTCTGCTCAGTAAGTCATAGTCATACATAGCAATCTTCAGGTCCTTGTCTTGAGGCAGGAAGCAGGACAGCTCAAACATCCTGACCAAAAAGGGAAGACATCATAAGATCTATTTTGTGTTGCCTTATTTTCCGACAAAAACTTAGAAAATAGACTCAATAATGAAACTGAGAAAAATAAAGCACACACACACAAATTAATCTAAAATTGATGAGGTGTCTCACCTCCCAAGTTCTGGATTGAGGGTGTTTGGTTTGTAGTTATCTCTGTCGTCCACTGTTTTCCTTCCTAAACTAATCTTAATGTATGGGTCACACTGAAATGGGAACACAGAGAAGAAGTTATTGAAAGCATCTTAGCTTCTTATCTTTTGGAAACATGACAAATCTCATGAAGACTATAGGTGATTTGTGAGATTTTAGCTTAAGAGAGGACTTACCATGCCATTGTTATCTTTAGGTTGCAGGTCAATACAGCGCACCACATAAATTCTGACCAGACACTCCTGAGGACTGCTCTCAGGAAGCTCTCTGAACTGGCGGGGTGGAAGGGGCACCCCAGGATCATCAGACAGAGGATAAATCCTGAATGAGCCCTGTACACAACAAAAAAAGTCACAGGTTAGTGCCATTAGTCATACAACATCTCTTCACATTCTTCTTTAGAGAGCAGCTTTTCCAGCCAGAGTTCATGTCCCACCAGGCAAAAGAAGGTGAATCAGAATGCTTATTAATAAACCGGACAGATTACAGAATTGGAAACCAGACATGCCTCTGCAACCTTCATTCTGGGTGACTTTCACCACTGCAACCTGAGAAATGAACCAAAGCAGTTGGTCTGCTGCCCAACACATGAGAAGAAAATACTCAATTACTTTTACTCCAATGTTAAAGGTGGATTCCACTCATTTTCCTTCCTAGGTAATTCTGACTTTTAATGGGGGGCAACATACAGAGATTAAAGGAAGCCAGTCCTGTCTGCACCACTGCAGTAAGAATGTAACTATTATCCGATTTAAATTCAGGAGATAAGGCCAGCTGTGCAAGCATATGAGACCAGATGAAAGTTGTTGACTTCAGCTCCATAACTGCTCCACAGCAAACTATCCCATCCCAACTGGCTTCCTCAATTTGGACTCTCTCCCCTCCACTAGACTTTATACAGTCGACTACACATATATATTATATGTAATATGTATGTCTTTTCTTGAGTTGTTGGAGTGTCCCATCAACGTCACCAAGACAATTTCCTGTACATTTATTGCACTTGGCAAATAAAATCGTTCTGATTTTGACTGAAGTTCATAAAATTACCACAAGAGGGCAGAAAAGGGCTGGGAATAGTAGCTGTACAATGGCGGCTGTTGCCCACAACAATGTTTCAGGTGCAATGTAACACTTTATGACAATTCCTCAAAATTTGTTTTCTTCACCTTGAACTCTCCCACCACTGAGGGATCGTCTTCCTCATTTTCCGTCTTCCCTCGCTGCAGTTTGAAGGTGCTGCAGAAATCAGTCAGCCCCTGGAAACCTGGAACCTCCTCTAGCTCAGAGTTGTATACCTGAGAAAAACACATAACACACACACACACACACACACAGGTCTGAGGTCTGTTTCTGTCTCTCCTGTACACCTCTGTGCTTTCAAACTACAGCATGGTTAACATGGTTAACAGGTTAAGAAAATAATTTTCTAGAAAACTTCATAAAAGGAAGTTAAAGAAACAATAACCTTAACTATGAATTGTCACACAATCCTCCCACAATCCTCTTTTTATATTCAGAAATAACTATTCTGTCTACCCTGTCTTTGACTAATCATGTCAAGGAAAAATCTTTTATGGATGTTTACTACCAAAAGGGAGGACGGTTTCATAACAATTCACAAACCTGTCTGACACAAACATTTTATTTATAGCTAACCAGCCGTAGCTTGCAACACCACAAGCGTGGTTTTATTTGATGACATGTCCTTACCTGTAAGGTGTCATATCCTTTATTGAGGTAAGGCCCACACTTCTCCTGCTCTCCAATGGAGGCATAAAACTTACTCCACCAGTCCACTGCCTCCTCCTCCTGCAAGAGGTAAAGTAACGATAAGCTTAGTGTTTTAGATGTTGCCTATCAAGATCTGTAGAAAGAAAATATCTCACCTTTTCTGCTTGCAGCTGCACAGAGGGGAGCAAACACAGAACATGTATCAATAAAGGAATGAGCCGGGGAAATGTAATCACACTCTACTAGTTACTGGGGCAATATTTACCTCTGCATTCAGAATGGGTCTCTCTTCAATGTCTATGACAGCATCTCTCTGGGCAGCTGCTATCATCGCCACTAAAGAGCCCGTGGAAAACAGATGATGATGAATACCTTGTGTGTGTGTGTGTGTATGTGTGTGTGTGTGTGTCTGAGAGAGAGCGTGTCCATGCATGTCTGTGTATCTGTGCACCTTTGGCAGACATGACCATTTCACTGTTGATGCGATATGGGTCACAGCGGAACTCCTCCAGTGAGTCGATGGTGCACTGACCAACTACGGGTTTTCTGCCAAAGGGTCGATGGTCTATTACCTTCAGCACTATGGGAGGGGTGAACATCTCCTCTTTGGGCAGGGGCTAGGTGAAGAAACAACAACAGTCCATGCGAGAAAAGATAGAACATCTACATGGGTAACAGTAAAAGTAATTATTGAATAGGACAGGTGGATGAAGGTGTTCAACAAAGGCTGAGGGTTAGTACCACTTTGAGGAGCAGCACATTGTGTGAGAAGTTGGGGTTCTTTTTGTAGTTCCTGATGACAGTGGTTTGAACAATCTCGCCACCACATTCCACTATCAAGCTGGGGGAAGAAACTGTGGCCAACTGGTAGGTCTTCATGTTCCTCAAACCCCAGGTCAAGATCTGGGACCAAACACGCACATAAACACATTTATAAAAACATATTAAGAGATCGGGAGAGAAAGAAAGGAAAGGAGGGAGGCAGATGCTGTATCTTAGGGTTGGGCTCATCTTGTCTGATCATGTAATGTGTGTGTTATTGCGGCGGTCTGGCACACCTCAATAGCGGTAAGCTGCACCACAGGCCTGATTCCCTGGGGAACCATGTAGAGTTTCTCTCCCCGCCTGGGAGGGACCAAGGGCAGGTCTCCCTCATTCACCTGGAGACCAAAGCAGCAGAACATCAGCACCTGTCCACAGTTTCAGATCTAGATTTCGATCTAGTTTTAGCTCTTAGTCTCCTTTTGTCACATTTTTTCCCATATATGTATAATCACCATGTGCACCAGCTTGGATAAAAAGTTGTTCCTATATTTCCACGTCACTAAACTTATTAAACTCTTTACCTTGTCCGTCAGTAGGAGCTCAGCAGCCATCAGCATTTCCCCAGCACTGCGGCCCTTTCTGGTGACTGGGAACCACAGCAGCTTGGGGCTGACTGCCACACTGGGGTTCAGCTTCACTATTGGGGGGCATGTACAGCGACCCAGGGGCTCATCTTTACCCTGGGGCACAAAGTACAGCAGCAGGCAGTAGTACACAGAAAGACTGAGTATCCACAGTGAACATCAATTGTTGCATTTTCAAGAAGATCTTCCTTAGAAACATGACACAACATACCACTTGATCACTGTCGTACAGCTCCAAGACCACATCGGGAGGATTGTGGGCAATGGTATGGGGGTCTCCATAGATTTCAATGTTCTCAAAGATGAGAGTCTGATCCCACGTGGGGTTCAGAGTGGTACTTATGACCTCCGTGGTCTTACTGACATGTAGGAATGACACATGAACATAGGGATCTGGAGAAGACCAGGATATGATTGTGTGAGACAGGATGATGTGCGCAATGAGAGTTGGATCTGGAACATTGATGCTGGTGTTCAATGTAATTATTACTCTGGCACAATTGTACGTCACCTATATTCATTTGTATCTCTGAAAGATGATTTCACCAAATTTCACTGCTTTATTTTTACCTGAGAAGCTGTCTTTGTCCATGGCACAGAGATTCTTCGCCTGATACACGTACACTCTCAGGTGGTACATGTAAGATCCTGAAGGGAGATAATGTTCAGTAGAATATCAAAATGTGTCTGCACTAACAACAATCTAATCTAATCAGCTAATTAGGAAGCTGTACTTATTCATCACATTTTTAGAGATAGTATGATTTTATGTTATCTTGCATTAGGACCAGTCAGAGAGGAAGGAGTGTTTATAGAGGGAACCGAGAGTCTTTAATCATCGGCAGTGACAGGGCATGGGTCTGGAGAAACTACTTACGGCTAAAATGGCAGGAAACAGTCGGCGTGTTGGCACCAAAAAGTTTTGCTGCATCCGTTTTACTGGCCTTCTCATCCACATCAACCCCCTGTAAACCAAAACCAGGGCAATGGAACGCTTTTGAGCACGCTCAAAAATAGTTGGTAAACACGCAACTGATGAAAATCTTGCAGAACAAAAGTAAACTTGCTGAGTTGTTTGCCAGTCACAATTACCTGACAGGAACGGGCAGAATAATGACAGGATATGAGTCAGATCTCATAGCTGAACTGCACTGCCATGATTCCAGCCCCAGTGGGACCTTTATAGCAGTGGTTCTCAATCCAGTCCTCAAGGACCCCCCGGAGGACTGGATTGAGAACCACTGCTTTATAGAATACTATACAAGGACTTCAGGCATTTTTGCAATGGCACACTACATTTCATTTGCCATTATTACTTCGGGGGGGCTTAGTTGGGACTTACCAGTGCACCTTCCAGTTTGAAGATGGCGGAGGCCCCAATGCAGTCTGATGGAGCCATTTTTCTTCTCCAGCGACGACGCCGGAACGTGTCAGAGGAGCGCTCCTTCCTGTGGAACTTCCAGCCAATCAGTGAAGAGTATTCCCAGCCTTCTCCAGGATCACGCCTCTGTGGAACAAGATAAGAATGACAAATCTCTAATCCCAACATAATTTTCCACTTCCTCAAAGTTTCTTCCCGTCTTTCTCCTACTCACCTCGACAGCCACTGTATCAGAGACCTTGCTCCTTGGTCTTATCAGTCTCTTCCTGCGATGGACATGGTACATTTTTTCTGCTGCAACCCAGGATTTGGGTTTATCATCGGGGGGAATGGTGAGTCCATACTCCCAGCCTAACACCAAAAGACACCCATGCAGACAAAACACACAGAGACATAATTAGATCCAATATATTTCAATCCTGAAAAAACATAAGTAAGATCAATATAACATTTAGATTACACATTTTTGTTTCAGGTATGGGTTCCCCACCTTTCTCATCCACAGCCCTGTTGCTGTCAAAGCTCCAGTCATCATCCAAGGTCCATCCAGGAGGACACTCAAACTCTCCCGGGCTCTGAGCCTTTTCTCCATTCTACATAACACAGGCAATGTCACTCATTTATACTTACTGGATAAAACGCATTTGGAAGATTAAAGGACTACACCGACTTTTTGGAAAACTGCCTCTCTCTGTCAACCTACCTTTTAGTTGTTGGCCAATTTCCCCAAAAGTCAGTGTAGTCCTTTAACTGCTTCAAAATTTGCCTTTGGATCCATTGAAATAAATGTGTGTGCATGTGAGTGTACGTGAAATAAGTGTGTGTGCATGTGTGTGTGAGACCACTGTTTCTTACCACATCGGTGTAGGGCTCTGTGGCAGGCTTCCACTCCCCACCAGGGAAACGTGTCTCATTCTGAAAAACTTCATCTGTGAACTCTGTGTGTCCTGCATCTGCTTCTGTCAACAGGCTGTAGATATACAAAACACACAAGTTGGGGGGGGGGGGGGCCTTTGTGACTCAGAGGGCAGCTATGTAAGTAAACAGAGCAGAACAGATCAGGAAGATTGAAAGAGCTTTAAATGTATTTACATGACCCGTGGTGGGAAAATGTAAGCACATCAGAAGTAGGAGGCAGTAGCAGAAGGAAGGAGACCTCAATCAACCACACCACAGAGGGAAGCCAAAACTCTTGTTCATTTCCTCTGATTGTGCTCCTGATATTGCTTTAGTTTGTGTCTGGCTCAAGCACTGATTTATGATTTCTGCAGGTTAGTTCTGAAACCACTCAGCACTCCACAATAAGTTGAATCGTACAATGATACTTGCAATGAATCACATAAAACTATGCAAGCGTGTGTGCGCGTGTGTAATAAAATGAATGTGCTATATTTACCATCTCTCAGGGTCAACAAACCAGTCACCCTCCCATTCCCATTCACGCGGTGGCATAAAGCGTTCCCGCTTTAGTTTCACCTTCCCCGTCATGTTGGAGAACTTATGACGACCAACCAGGCCGGTGGTTCCCCACTTCCCAAACACCTGGGCCTGGTTCTCATACTGCAGAGAAAATCCAAGTGTGTTTGGGGGTGATGTTCTACACAGTAGTATTCAAAAGCTACTTTTCATCACAGTAAAGACAGAAAACGAAGGCCAATATATAATCTAGCTACCATTTCAGCGAATACACTGAAGTTTCCCTCTGAGAAGCTGTTGAACTTCTTCTCATGGGCAGAGAGACCCAGCCACATGTTGACCCGCAGCTGAACAGGGATCTTCACGCCTTTGTTTTTGTCCATGGGGTACTGACAAAACAAAAATGTACAAAAATATTATTTTATTCAGACATTTTACAATAAAATGTCTGATTTTAGAAATTAAAAAATTGTAATAATTTAAAGAAATTTCTTCCATCATCTTGGAGTGAACATGTTACTGAATGTTGACTGGTGTCCGACTAGTCTTGTACCTTCATGAAGATGGTCTGGGTCTTTCCACAGTGTTTCCCACAGCCCTGCTCACTGAAGGTGGAGTAGAGGATCTGGTTGGCTGAGACTCGGGCGTAGGCCATCCGCTTCTCTCCTCTCAGCATCCAGATAATAATATCTGGCATGCTGTTCTGAGGCTGATAGAGCAGGGGAGGCAGACACACACACGTTCCAGTTACAGAATAGAGACATGATATTCACTTCTCTATTCCATTCTCTTTCAGCCACACATCATATTTTTGCTACAGCTGACAACCATGGCTCTATCCAGTACAGAGCCAAGCTTCATGCAACCGTGGAATTGTGTTTGCTCCTGACCTCCTCTGCCAGCTGCTTGAGCCTGTCCAACCAGTCTTCAATGTCACCAACGGTGGCCTTGACATCTGTGGCCTCTTCTTTCATGCGACTGGCCATCTGGCTGATGCTGGCCACGGCAGCATCACGCAGCTTGTTTATCTGCAGGTCCAGTGCAGTCAGGTTAGGCTGGCCCTCCAGCACTGGAAGCTGGAAACTGTCAAAACCTTTTTTTAGTGAAAGTGACGTTGGATGACTCTGTTTCTAAAGAGCACACGGTACAAAACATACTAGAACAGAATCTATCCAAGACAGCTAACCACTAATGTACTGGACCTGCCAGGAATGACCTGTACCTTACAGTTTTCTTATGATTTCTTTCTTTATAATATTACGTATAGTTGTGTTGTGGCATTATTCCATTACAGGTCACAGGCCTGGTCTAGGGTCATATGGTCAGCCCAGTGAGCTAATGCAGACCTGTCGAGGTCCTCAATCATGTGGTTGATGAGTTTGAGCCAAATCTCTGCCAGACGGGTCTCAGACACCTTGGCGAAGATGGCTATTTTCAGAGAGGTGAGGTGGGACTCCTGTAAAAAATGACAAAAGCAGATAAGAAGGTTCATGAGCAGTGCATGGTATGCAGAAACATTGGCACACATTACAAAGCCACAGAATGTGGTCAGTGTGTCACTGTGAGCTGCTCTCACCAGTCTCTCAGCTATGAAGAGGATAATGTTGACAGAATCCAGGCGGTGGCTGATGTCTTCCCAGAATGAAGTGAGGATCACCACAGGCTTAGTGTCAGCCCAGGGCAGGTAATAGTAGTGATTACCTGTGGGACACACAATATATGCACCCAGTCACATCAAACACAAGGTGCAGAGATAACTGCACACTCGCTGCACAACTTGCTGCTCAAATTATATATATTAGGTATATTATATATGTTTATTTTGGGGCATTTTTGCCTTTACTGAACAGAGAGAAAGAGTGATGACATATGACAAGAGTTCCAGGCTGGATATGAACAGCATGGATGTAAACTGTGATTGAATATCATTGTTGTTGACTTCTTCTCCTGTGTTCATTTTCTCACCATCAAACACAGCAGAGCTGTACTGAGTCGTGGATGCCAGAGGCTTGCAGGTGGAGTCCAGTTTGTTGCCATAGTTACCAATGCTAACCTCAAACTGGATTGGCTCGCCCGGCTCTTGGAGCATGCAAGCACTGTGGAACACGGCACATAGGGAGTACTTCCTCCTCCGCTGGTATTTCTGCTCTCAAGAAAAAGGGTCACGATAGGGTTAGGTTAAGGTATGCCTATTTCTTTCTTTTCCCTTTTTCCCTTTTTTTCCTTTTTGGCTGAGGGGGGGTGCACAGTTATTTGGACAATCACATAATTCACACTGCTCAAACATAAGAAGAGAATGAAATGACGTCGGAGGAGAGGAAGCAGTGTTTGTTAGAAGTGTGTCAAGAGGAATTTTGAACAAGATTCCTGGACTGGTGTAATGATTGCTGCACTACTAATGTGAATGTGATGCTTGATCTCCGTAAGGAATGTCTCTTTTCAGTTTCCCCCTCCACATGGAGGTCAGAGGTCAGAGGGTTGAACCAGTTTCCATACTCATCATGCCACAGTGCTGCCCAACTTGTTTGATTTGGTTAAAATCCTTTTATGTTGGCATAACAACCTATAAACCATAAATCAAAAGGATTGAGCCGCAGATTGGCCATATCCAATACACCTTTAAGCGCTCTCTCTCAGCCAAAGGTATCCTCTCTGTTCTTGATCACACATCCCGTTTCTTAGAGATTGAGCTAATGTTATTTCCACTAGGCAGCCCCTTTGGCAGCCCCAAATCTCATTATTGGACCTTAATGGTTTGGTTATGAGTGAGTTGTGTAAAAGAACAAGTACAATTTAAGTCAAATGAAGAAAGAGACAGCAGAGTCACAGTATCACAAGGTCTGCTCAGTGCCGTTTGTACCTGTGCCACCAGGATGTCATCACTGCTGATGTCATCCAACTTCTTATCAACTTTTCCCTCTAGCTGAGTGGACAGCTCAATGAGGACCCGCCCCCTGTAGGCTACACCTTCATCCTGCATAAACAACAAAGCAATATACAACCCCACGTGCACATGAAAAAAAGTGGTAACATATTACGTGAAGGTAACATATCATATGAGCAACACAAATAATGACATAACAAGCGACCAGTGCTGAACCATCAGTATTGACCTCAGAGGTTGGTCTTACCTTGCCAAAGTTGAGTTCCTCATATGGGTCAGGCAGGCCAGTGAATTCTCTGGGACTCCCGTATAGGTTGACGTAGCAAGGCCCAAAGGCCGGGAGAAAACCAACCTCTGACTCTGCGGTGCTCACTGTAACATAAAAGCATGTTCACTTAGTTTAAAACCCAGTTACAACATGGTTATTAGACTAATAACTTGTGTCTGAGTATGGATACACATGGAGAGGCAGGGCTAAGTGGGTACCCACTCATGTCCCACTTTAAGATTCTCATCTGCATATGTTTCGATCATTGGTCAACCAAGTCTAAACATCTACAGTGAATCTTGTCACAATGTTAGCCATGATTTTACATATTTATCAGTAAATGCTGCCATGATAAATGGTATAAACCTTGTAAGCTACACAGCTAAGTTTGAGTATATATCTATTTTTTAATTTAACTTTTATTTAACAAGGTAAGTCCCACTGAGATCAAAAATCTCTTTTTCAAGGCAGACCTGGCCAAGACGGCAGCAGCTTATAAAGTTAGACAGACATTACAGAACATATCTATTTAAAACGAAACATTAAAACTGTGCAGATGACCATTTCTTACATTCAGATGACAGTGCATTGCAATTTTCAGCAGGTGTGTCTGTTTCAAACAGAAAAAAGTCACACACAATGAATTACATTTGACTGACTGTAATAATGTGATATTAAAAAGTGAAACACTGAGTGACCATTAGAAATGACATCATTACCTTCAATCTCACCCCCAGAAGAGGCGATTTTGCTCAGATTTAAAAACGTTGCTCCTATGGCATCATTCTTGGTCAACCGATCCCTGCCAAGAGTAAACTGGTATGTCAGATTTTGGTTATCACCTGCATAGCTGTCCACTGTATAAATGGGTCTAGCTCTTACCAGTCATAGACAGTCAACTTGATGCGCTCACACATGGAGGGGAACTGCAGGAAACAGGTGCGTGTTAATTGGTGTTGAATGTTGAATGAAGTCCATAAGGTACATCTAATGAGCAGCTCTCATACCTTGACTTGGAGATTGATTACTTGGTTCCACTCTGGATTCGCATTTTTCTCTATAATTTTGGTGCACAGCTAAAACAAAGAAAACCACCGTCATTAAATCATTAAAACCCATAGGAGTGAGCACACAATAAGAACATAGGAACCAGTGTTTTCTTCTATTTAATAAAATACCTTTTTGCCAGCAAAGCTGATCTCCAAAAATGGATCCACCAAGTTTTTCTTATCTCCATCCCCTCCAAAAACTTGTTTTACCGTCTGAACAAATGCATCATCCACTGCAATAAAGGATCATTTTACAGATAAAAGTTTCTCAAAGGAATTTGATTGAAATAGACTGCCAGGTGTATGGGAATATATAGGTTCCTTACTCTGGGGCATGTCCTCGGCACGGTAGACTTTCAGGTTCAGAGTGGCCCATCGCAACGTGACGCCAGCTGGCACCAAAAGGTTACTCTCTATGTCATCCTCCTCCTCATTTCTCTCCTTCATCTCAGTCTGCATACAGAGGAGAGGGGAGGAGAGGAGAGGAGTGGAGAGGAGAGGGGAGGAGGAGAGGAGAGGAGAGGAGAGGAGAGGAGAGGAGAGGAGAGGAGGAGAGGAGAGGAGAGGAGAGGAAGACGTTTGTGAAGGGCTTCTTCTATATCGATTTGTACTCTCTATCTAAGAGAGAGGGGTTTGATAGTGTGTAAGATGGTACTCGTACCGGTGGATCATCCCCTGTTCCCACAATAATCATGCTGACTTTCAGGTAACCCCTGGCCCCTGAGCTGGAGTCATCGGGATCACTCAGGAGAAGCCATTTCCTCATGACAGCACGGCCTGGAGATGGAACAGCACAAACACTTTCAAACTAAAACTGTATATGTATAATATATAATAATAAATAAGATTCAGAAAGATGTTTTCCATAAAGAGTAAGCATTTTATGTGGAAAGACTGACCAGGTTCATCGTAGATATAGCCGACATCCAGCTGGATAAACAAGGAGAAAATGTTAAGTTACTGGAGCAGAGCTGAAAGCTGTAAGCCTGCTGATGATAAAGTGCCATAAATTCAGCTACAAACAATCCATACTAAAGAGTCAGGGACAAGTACTTAAGAAAGGAATTCCCAAACCTTGAATTCCCCCATTAGACTGTCTGCTCTGAGGGAGTATGAGTCATAGACCTGCATGGGGAGAGGAGAGAGATAGTGCTATCAACACAAAATACCATCAAGACTTCAGAAGAAGATATAGAATTGTGACTACCAAGTTTGAGACAGTGTGATAAAAGTACAAGAATTGTTTGTACTGACCCGAAAGCTGATGTTCTCATCAAACAGCTCGGAGGGGAGCATGTTAACATTGTAGAAAAATATCTGAGGGCCAGAAAAATCATAATTAAGAAAATGTGTATTGCTGTAGATATTGTATACATAACACATCTTTTAAACAAAACACTTCTCAACATTTAGGACTTACAACGTATTACAGCTGAGATGCTTATGCTTTGGCATGGACTGAGATGAAGGAAATTGCATATGAGAAGTATTAGAGACAAGAGAAAGTTGAGAAAACTGCTTTAGAGCTCCACTGTTAGATCCCTGCTGCCCGTGGAGAGAGAGAAACCCATCGAGAAGGTATTGAAGCTGGAGGACGGTAGAACGAAAAAGGAAATCAACAGGCAAAGACAGAAGACAAGAGGAAGTTAAAAAAGGCCAGCAAGGCAAAAGGCAAAATGACAAAAGTAATTGATACGTAATACATTTCTTGAAAAAGGAGAAGTGAATTTCTGAGAAGAGGATTTTTGTGTGGTCATGAATTCATTACCTCATCAAAGAATGGATTATTGCCTCTTCTAATTCTGGTCCTGTGAGTCTGTCCACAGACATTCACCTTAACCACGGGCTTGATGTTGTTGCCAGGAAGCTGTCGACCCTCAATAACTCGAACCCGAATCTGGACATTGCAAACAACAGTGATACAGGTGAACAAACAGTGTGACACTTCATCTGGGTCATTCATGTCAATACATTTGACAAATGAGGATGTAATCAAAATAGGACCTAGCCTGCTTAAGGGAGCAAATCTAAATCAATATACGCTCCTTATGTAAATATGTGTGCGATAGTTTGTCTTTCTACCAGACCAAAAGGATGTTCACTCGATGTTGCAGTCCTCTAATATGAAAGATTAAAAATGATTTCTAAATCACTTCCTGCCATTAGTGAGTGTCGTGGTTCCAATCTATATGTCGCTTTGGGATTCACTGCTGAAGGTACGGCTGTCATTCATGTCACACGCAAACAATAAGAATTTCCTCCTAACTTGGCATATGAGATGAGGGGCACCAAAAGTAATCAAATGTTCCATACAATACCTGGAAGTCCTGGGGCTTGTTGGCCAAGGCCCTATGCCTCTTACGACTGAGGCGGATGGGCTTCTGGCTGGATTTCCGAAGCTGGCTTGGTGTGACAACACCTCCTGGACTTTCCTCCTGGCCCGCTCCCCCCATGTCCTCCTCCCCCTGTTCCCCCTCCTCACTGCCACCTGTGATGCAAAACCACAATAATATAATATTGCACATATTACTACCTCACAATAAGAAACATACTTTGAAACAGTACTTTTTACTGGCTTATGTTCACTACAGATACATCTGAGACTTTAGAGCAGGCTGATTGTTCGGCTGTAATATATCGGTAATTCATTGTGTAAGCCAATTCACTGCCAAGAGTGTGTGTACATTTCTCAACTTGATTTACATCCATTATTTCCACACAGTAAACAACCTCACACTGGAAAAATGTTTCATTCATGTCGTGTATCTGCAACCCAACAGCTTCAAAAGCCATTTACCACAGACAGGAGAGGACAATTCCTTTACATTACAAAAAAGGCTTTTTAGCACCACATTTCTTGAGCGTGAGTTTACCGACATCCCCATAAGACACATCTCCATCAGGTTGATCATTTAAGTTGAGAGTGTTGGCAGATGGCTCATACCCAATGAGCAGATTTATGGTTGCCTGAGAAAAAAACAGCGTTTTTCAATTAGCATCATTAAATCTAAATGTCCAATGCAAAATGGTGTGTAATGGGGCTCAACCGATATGGGCTTTTGAAGGCCGATGATAATATTTTCAGATTGAAGCTATAAAAACATTAGTGATAGCAATAGTCCAATAGTCGGACTGATTTCATGCCAAAAAACAGATATTGAATGTTATTGAATGTGGGATTTGTCAGGAGTAATTATAACAACTATTCACCCCAACAGCCTGTTGTTTTTCATTGAGCAGGGGCACATTCCTGGCTGGGAGGGACTTTGTCTGAGCACTGGCCAAGTCTCTCAAGGAAATTTTAGCTGAGCCAATGAACCTGAAAGGCAAACAGAAAATTAGTCCTTTAGCGAAAATGCACTTGAGTCTGTATTTGGTCATACATCAAACAAGGGGTCATTACACTCATTACACAGAAACAAGTGACTGTGCTGGAAACAGTGGTGATGATGACTTGATTGTTGAAGTAATCATAAGGATGCTTTGGTTCCATGCTCTATGATTAGACTGAACTACTAAACCACTAACCTGTCATAAGACACATTACTGTCTGTCATTCTAAATTAAGCTTTTTGGTATTCAGATTCAGTTAGTTCTGTTTATTGTGCTTCAGATACCATAGCCACTGGAAGTGTCCACTTCCCTGTTTCACTTCTTCACATATTATGACAAACCAAGCAACACCTACATAGTGTTGTGTAGGGAAGAATGATTAATAACAACAATGAATTGCATAACTGTCTGTTTTTTCAGATGTGCCAATCAGAGTTAGAAATCGTTACATTTACTGAAGATTACACATCTTATAATTTGACTTTATAAACTTATTGTACTGGATGTATTCCAATGGATAAACAAAACATGACTGTGATAATACATAACTCTTAGTCCCTGATAAACAGTTAGATCTGACAAAACTGTCACAATGACAGACATCAGCTTTGCTTGAGTTATTTTGGCAATATAGCCATACAGGCGTAGCAGTCATCTATTCAACTGATCAAGTGTCATACGTTGCTCTGTAACGAGGACCAGCGAGCTCCACAGGCAAGCCTATGAAATAATGAAAGACCGCAAAAAAGCAGAAGGGTGGTAACAATTAACACGCGCCACAGGCATGTGCCCAGTTGGGTGGACAGATATAGACACTAGAGGGGGAGGGTGAAGAGGCAAGTTAAGAAAGCAAAGCACAAAGAAACTCACAATCATGCTCAGGCTCTCTCTTGCTGTCTCTCTTGCTCTCTCTCACAAAGCCACACACACACACACAACAGTAGTGCTGTGATTTGTCAATGCACAGAGCTTTAAAAACGTTGTTCTTGGAGTGCAAATGACCTTGCACAGCAGAGTCAGCTGTAAAGTATCAGGCTGACAAAAAAGCCTTGGTACTGTAGGAAAATGTACTGTTCCTGTCATCGCAGAAGCCATATTTGGTTTGTATGTAGCTCTGATCATCTTATGTGTGGTTCGGATAACTGTTGATATCCACACCAGACAAGAATTCCTGCTAACATATGAACATTGCACACCAAGTAAGAATTCACATTATATCCATGCTCAGGGATTATTTTATCCAGATTAACATGTGTATACGAACAAGTCTCTCCCAAAACTAGAAAACAGAAACACAAAACTATGACGTCATCAAGCAACATATTTGGAGCTGCTCCACTGACAATGAAGAGCCAATGAAAAGATACCAACTTTTTAAACACAGTGACAGTACCGAGGGTGATTTCCTGGTCACATAAATCGATTTTCCATTATTTCCACATTTACCCTGCATTGAAAGCTCATTTAGTTGTACGGATGCCCGCACAACCAGCACTCAACATTGCCAGCTGAGCAGCTCAAGACAGTTTCTCTTGATGGCATCACAAATCAGAGGTTTGGCTTTCTGAGTCACATTCCTTGTCTAGAATCTAGAAGTGGGAGAGAGTTCACAAATGCTGCCTGAAATGTCAAACAACACAGGAATATTGTTTTACTCTGCATTCCCCTTTAAATAGATATTTTCTCTTCACAATCATACTGCTATTCCTCTATAAACACGTAGGGAGCTCATTTTCTAACCATACACTCAGTCATCCCCGATCTGCTAACCACAAGCCAGCACAAGCTCTCTAGCTTTGCCCCCCCCTCTTCCCCGTGTTGCTAGGTTACACCAGGCAGTGATCATGGAAAAATGTCTAAGTGTGGCTGGCTCTAGCAGCCCGCCCCACCATGTGTTATATACAATCACTGAGGTGACTCATTGGAAATATTATTAAGAGCGGCTGCTTTAATTCTCTTTCCTCGTCTGTACTGTAACACAACCGGTCAGAGTCACTGCTATGTTTAATAAAAATAAGTTTGTGTGTTACATGTGTATGTTGAACAAAGGAAACCCAACCTTTTAAGTGCATAAATAGAGAGAACTGAGAGCGCTGGTTTAAAAACGTACACACGTTGATATTATTGTCATACACTGTCTATAGAATATGTAACATCCTGAGTCTAAAATGTTTCCTCTTCGTGAGAGCTAGAGTGCTATTGTATTCAGCGAGGGAGGCAGAGCCCCTCCTTACTGGCACAGCAAGTCTGAACAGGGTGGTAGGGAGGTGCTGTGGTAATGGAGCATTACTCTGCACCAATGTGATGAACTCAGAATAAAAAATATAAAATATATTCTGGTGCAGAATAGTTTAGCATGTTATTCTGCACCAATGTGATATACTCAAACACTGCCTATCTGAAGAACAACACATCAGTGATCAGACTAATGTGAAATGCATTCAGCCACTGCATTTACAGCCTAAAGTGCAGACAAAAATGAACAGCTGTTGAGAAACAAGTTGAGGGCGTGAACTTTCCCTCTCAGGCATTACCTGTACTAGGTAGACTTAACATGGATGCTTTTACTGTAATGACCTGCCTAGTATCCACCTAGCAGTCAGTAATGAACCAGAACTAGAAACACAGAAGTGATGAAAATGATTTCTGATGCTTGCCATACACATACTTGTCTTTGCCAATTGTTTCATAGTCTTTCACGACCACATCTATGCAAGAGGAAGGGTCCAAGGAAGAGCCTTTCAGATCAAATTCAAGCACCTGTAATTACAGTAGAAAACAGTTACAATCAATTAAGACAATGACATAGTTTTGACTCTGATAATAGCAATCTAAGATGAGTCATCCTTTTACAGTAAACAGGTCCACATAATATCTACATACTTCTATCTCAGTGTTTACCCCAACCATGATCCTCTGTCACATTACAGTTAACTGCTAGAATTACACACTTACTTCATTCCAAATGGGATTTAATTCACTGTCGATTGCTTTAGTTTTCTTCTTTTCACCTGTAAGCACAGTGGCAAGGTAAATAGCACCATTTCTATCAATCAGTACTCATATCTTAGGGAAATCCAGTACAGTATTATTTATATGGTCCTGGAGAGGTTAGAACTGTGTGCATGAAAATGTTTGTCCCAAACTAGAAGAGCGTCAAGAACCTCATGCAGATGGGTGTAAAGGAATTACTGAATTAACCACATCTGACATAGTGCAGGCCCGCTTAAACAACAGAGTGACTCTTCTTGTATAAAAGTGTCTCGTTTTGTATAAAATGAATAGTTCCCAACAGTTACTGTTGAGGACAGAGAGTGGTCATTCCTGACCTTATAAGGAAGTGCTCTTCATTTTGTGAATGAATCACTGCCAAAGCACTGGAACTGTTTAAGAGTACATTAACAAAAGCCTTGCAACATTTAACTATAGATGATGTCTTAAACCAAAGAAATTAAAGCAGAGATGACAGAGTGATAGAAAAAAAAAACCTCATCATAGAGCAATGTGCATGATGAAGACTGGTCGAGCAATATTTACAGAGCACACATAAAAAGTAGAAGTCTTCATTGCAAAGTGAATAGTCGTGGATATCTTACCTTTGAACACAACTGCTGCTATTGGATCTGGGTTTCCAAGTTTCTTTTTTGGGATACCATTGGCGGACTCAACAATGACCCGCAGCATTGTGATAAACTTGTGTCCGATTTATCCTGAGAATCGCACCATATTCCTTTGACAGAATTAGCACTGGTAGATAGAAATGAAACGAAAAGAAATGAAGAAAAGAGAGGAGTGGATACCGGAGGACAGCCTTACTCCAACATGAGTCAGAGACATGCAGCAGGCTAGCAGTGAGGTGATTTGATAGGCTAGAAAAGCACAAAGGTGTATTGCGTATATGTATAGAGTATCCCATCGAGCCTGCTTACCTTTTCACACGTGCTTTATACTATAAATTACTTTTGGTTGCTACAACTATGCCAAACAGTAGGTTGATTTATCATTCAAGCAAAGAAGCAGGGGCATCAGATCAAGTTTAATTGTAGTCTCCTGTATAATAGCGCCTCCCAATGGTGATGGGGAAAAAATGCATACTTCAGTGCTGTCGGAAATATTAAACTTCACTGCATGAGACAACCCAACAATATTGTAAATACAACTGGCAAGGTCGGAATTCGCTATGATAGTCGTGTTACCGAAATGTGACGTTTAGGGGGCGGAAAGCATAGAAGCCGATTCAACATTTTAAACATTTAAAATAGTTGTATACAACAACTTTTGGCCAAAATTGAATTGAAACAACAATTACATGCCCCTTTCGCTTCAACACAAATTAATTCTATACCTCTTGATTTCTAAAATAAAACAGCAGTGTCGAAAAGTACTTTTGTTCCAGGGATCATTTAGATTATTTCCGATCAAAAGCACTTGCGCGGCAAGTTGTATTTACGCCTTTGAAATTAGGAAGTACGAGTTTACGAGGGGTACTTTAGGGCAGCACAATTCACTGACAAGCTTGGTACCAGATAGCTGCCCTCCGGAGGTAAATATGGGGTGTGACACTTCGTACTGTGTAACGGTAATGCGTACAGTAGTTTTAGACAGTAGCCAACGTTATTGCTTAATGGCTGTTCAAACTTACTGTAAGTAATTCACCATCCATGTACACCTACACCTGTAACTTTGTTGTTAAAATGTAGCTTTAGCTAACATTACCTAACTATCCAGTGTTAGCTATCGTCCTTTTGCTCAGTGTGCTAACATGCAGATACCGAGCAGTAACCTAGGTTGAACGTTGAACGCATACTGAAAAAAAATCAATTTCACACAAACTTCACAATAAATTTAGGGATATGTATATACAAATATATATATACAAATAGATGAATAATGTAGATAGTAGGTGTTTTGCTTGGTGTCTCTTCTGGTTAATAAATCTGTACATATACATGTCTGTACATATATTCTGAAGCATATGTAAAATGTGTTGTTTTCGGTGTGTATCTCCTGTGGCTTAGAACAGGTAACGGAGATGTCATCAACCAAAAAGAAAGACAACCTTTGCTACAGGCTGTGCTGCACCAAAGAGTGTGACATGGAGATCAGCAGACTGAGGAAGGAGAATGCCCATCTCAAGAAAGCACTGGATGAGTTGTCTCGTCAAAAGGGTGAACCAGTGGATTCTGAAAATGAGCTCCTACTAGAGGTAACATTAGGCTACTCAACTAAAGTAAAATGTGCTGTTGCTCTGTGATTCATGCAAAGAATATCAACTTGGTTACTTGCACTGTAGAAAACACCACCTGTTTGCTTTATTCCTAAAAATGTTTGTAGCTACAGTAGCTGGGCATAAGTGAAACCAGTATTTGTTTGCAGAGAATCCTCTCTCTTGAAACAATAAGAGAGAGGAACTCTCAGCATCTGATGGCCAAAGATGAGGAGATAGCTTCACTGAGGAAGCAGCTGCGTATGACAGGAGAGGAGAGTGATGCCCACCTGCAGGAGCTGACTGACTACTATGTTAAGGGAAAGGAGCAGAGAGAGAAACTTCTCCAGGCCCTCCAGACTGAGACGGAAGAAGTCAAGAACAAGTTGGTGACCATCTCAGCAAGCTTTCAGGATCTCGAGAGCAGAGTTGCAGGACAGCAGGTACAATAAGGCTTAATTATGATGTGATTATTGACCAGTATTGCAGCACTGTTACTTACTGAGTATGGTTTATGGAACACCAACCAACTTCAGTGTTTACAACACTAGGTGGCAGCAATTGTTTTGAAGTGGCACTCTTCTATTAACACCCACTTGAACTGGTGAGAGGACATTTAGAGGAAGAATATTGTTATCTTAGAAATACCCAGTTCCTCATATATAGCACTCTGTATGACAAGGCCTTCACAATGACACTGTCATCTGACTACCATATCACTAGACCTTTGAGTGTCTAAAGCCTCATTTGGACTCGTCACTGGTCCCATTCATTATTATGGCTGGTGGATTTGGGTAACTGGGTTGTTCATACTGTATACATCTGTACTGTATTTTCCTATTGTCTCATAGGACTGCAATTCAGATGGACAGGCATCAACCAGCACTCTAACAGTGCTCCACAATCACCTCAGAGATGTAAGTATGATTGCCACACATCTGGAAAAGTTCCTTTCAATCAGGTCTTTGTCCATTACTGTCAGGGCACACTTCTCAATCACATTTTCAATGGATGGTGTTTTTAATTACCCTAGGTGCTTTTTACTTCTTACTTAGAGTGTCTGTGTGTGTGTGTGTGTGCATTTTTGTACGGGTTGGTTTCTAAGTGAGGATGTGCGACTATATCTTTGTGTCTTGCTGAGTGTTTGTACTGTGGAGCCATCCCCCTGGTGCGGCTGTCTTTCTGTCTTTCTCTATTATGCGCTCCTTATTCTGTTATTCAATTCCCTGAGGCCTTGGAGAAGAACCAGCAGTGGCTGGCATACGACCAGGAGAGAGAGGCCTATGTGAAGGCAACTCTGGCCAGAATGTCATGGCTGGAGCAGCAGCTGACCAAAGCCAATCAGGCCCTCTCACAGCAGCACAATGAGGCCCTTTCAGATGGTGAGCCACAGGGACAGTGGGCAGTGGGCACTCACCATTGGGGCATCTGCTAACAAGTGACAACAAACTGTCACAACAAGGATTCCAAGAAATTGAAATCCCTCTGCAATAGTCCTCCATCACAGATTTTGTGGCCTCACATTTTGAAATCATTTGTTATTTACCTACATGGTAGATATGTCATGCTGCATGTAGTTCCTGCTTCTGTCATTACAGAGAGGAAGACGATGATAGAGATGCAAGAGCACTATTACAAACTCTTGATTACAGCCGAGAACAAGCTGGAGGCGCTTAGGGAGCAGGTCAACACAGCCCCCCGTGACCCGAATGAGATGCAATGGAGGTGGGTAATGCCAACCCACAACTGTCTACTGCCTAAAGCTAAAGAAAGTTGGACAACGTTAGGGTGCTGGCCAGCTGCATGAAAGAGCAATGACTGTGTAGGTATGAAGAAAGGCAGAGAGAGGTGGATGAGCTCAAGCAGCAGCTGCAGACTGAGAGGCTGAGCAGCAGGGGGCGTGCACAGGAAGAGAACTGTCGCTCTGGGGACAGAGAAAGCAGGCAGAGGGCCCAGGACCACCAGAGCAGACTGGATGAGGAGAAGCACAGGTCGGCTGAGCTCCTAGTGCAGGTACAACATTGGAGGACAGGTCAATTTGTTCATTCGGGCAGGGATTGAAAATGTCAAGCACTTTGTTAGTAAGGTCAATGTCCTTCAAAAGTCTATGTTGAATCATCATGAGGATCATAAAAAGATTGCAGTCCTGGAGCAGCAGGTATTGCATGTACACATGCCTACAATGTTGTGTCTCAATCCTTTAATTCTTGTTTTGTGCCCTGGTCCTCAATTAAAACCTAATTGAATAAACCCTTAGTAGAAACCCCAGGGTTGTTGCTAATCCATCCACTCTTTTAAAGATACCACAGATTAATTCCGCTTTGAGGATCAACAGCTTCTGTCATTCAGTCTGAGCTTGGCTCATCCACAGGATCAGGCATGCCACACTTCATTCAAACTTTACCGTCTTCTTGTTTTCCCAGTAAAGACAAAAAATCAGCCCTTACAGAAATAAATTAGATGATGCTTTATATTTACAATAGTGTGACTTATACCATTGTACTATATCATAGGCTTAATGATTACTTTGTGAATTCTAGATCCAGATAGCATCCAAAGACCTTGAAGATGAGAAGCAAGATTGCCTGTATTTAGAAAAGCACCTGCATAGAGTTCTCAAGGAGCTGCGTAAATCTAAAGACCATGTGGCAAAGTTGTCCCAGGTTGGTATGGGTAGAGCAATGGGCATTGACCCAATTATTGTTTAACAACTGTGTCAATGGTAGAATTTAAGTGATAAAAAGTACTGAACCCTGAGTTGTGTTACTGTATGTGGTGGTTAAATCCATGTGTGGTGTTTTTGCTGTCTCAGAGAGACCAGCAGGATCCCAGCTCATGTGAAGCTAGTTCTCACAAGAGACACTCCAAAGACAGAGTGACATACTCCCCTCGCATCTCTGCCTTGCTGGATGAAAGCTTCCTGGAGTGTCCCGGCTGCCGGGCCCAGTATCCCTCCAGCCAACACCGAGAACTGCTTGCCCATCTAGATCACTGTCTAGACTGAGCAGAGCCTAGACACCGCCTCTTTCAGTTCTACATCTTTTCTAATTGTATGGATTGGTTTTTACCATTACTGTTTGACGTTCGATTCATTTTATTTTCTTTATTTAGTGAATGATAAATCAGTTGACATTTTAAGTTTGTATGTTACCCGTTTCAAAGAGATATATCTTCATAAAGGGCTACTTTGGGTTGCCTTTCTTGAGTATTTTAAATGAAATGTATTCAGCCACACAATTTTAATTAGTGGCCTTGTTGAAAGTTAAATGTAAAAAAAGTATTTTAGACTTTAATGTCTGCAGTTTTGTTCTCTATGTTTTAAAACATTTCCTGTCTCTAATAGCAGATGACAGATCTTAAATTAAACTAAATATTTTTCAAATGAATCATTCTGTGTGATATTTTCTTTGTCAGATTGTTTGGATGCTACCCCCTTTCCCCCCACAGTCTCGCACTGCTCAAACCAGATCAATAGCTCAAAACAGATTGTGTGAGTTAATCCTCGTCCCATACTATTTATGGCAGGGGATTAGTATTGCTAGCTGGGAATATGGGGAGGTCAAGAGGTCTCTGGCAACTGCAGGCTTTGAAAGAGAACGTGACACCAAGGGTTAACCCAGAACCCAGTGTTAACCCAGAAGCTAACCGCATTAGAAAATGATGGTAATATGGTTTATGTATGCCTTAAAATATCTTTCAGGAACTTTTCATATCAGGACACATCTTCATGGATTGTGTGTAGCTCGACTATCATTTTTGCACTGAATTTTTATATAACTCTCTCTTCACAAACCTTTTCCAACCTCTCACTGCAGGGTATGAGTGAAATGAAACGATGAAACTTACAACAGCCACTGATCAATTGTTGCTAGTCAGGGAGTAAACCTGCTAATCTGATTCACAGCCTGGTGTTAAAGGTAAATAAAAGCTGCATCTAACTAATTAGATCACCAGTACTGGTCTACACTGATTGAAGATCACAATGTGGATTAACCCACAGGGATGTGTCACTTCCACTATTCAAACTACTGTGCTGTGATTATTCTGTTGGAACAATGAAATGAGAGTTACATGAAATAAAATACTGCGTGGGGAGGATTTGAATCCCTCAGTGTCAAAGTCTGCTTGTGTTTTATACTGTTGGAATAATGCAAAAATGGGTTACTTGAAATAAATGGGGGGAAATTTTAAACTTTAGAAATAAAACAGTACAGAACAAAGAATAAAGCTTGACAGAGGAGAAAAACCCCCAACACAAACCATTTCACTGTGACCTTTCTACCTGTTCCTTGTGTTTTTTTCACTTGCTGTCATGGTGTAATAAAGCTGTCTTTTCTGAGCTGTTATCCAGGCAGCAGCTGGAGCAAACAGAGCTTCAGAAAGGCTAGTCCTCCCCTCCTCCTCCTCCCCCCTTTATGGATTTCTCTCCCATAGCACTCTTCCCAGAAGGCATCCTCCAAGGTGGCAGTAGTCCGCAATGAATTCAGTGGGTATTTTGGATCCAAAGACCTCTTCAGGTCATATGGATGTTTACCATCACACCCACTTTCTCCACTTCAGAAATGTCTCCTACTTCTCCTTCTTCTCGGAGCTGTACCACGCAGATCATGTCGCCACCACTATTGTGGAGACCCTGGCTATCACCGCTGTCTTGCTGGTCTCCGTGGCAGCGAATGCAGGAGCTGCAGTCCTGGTAACCTGGGAACGCAGACTGCTGGCCAACAAGACAATCCTGACCCTCAACCTGTTTGTGGCCGACCTGCTGTTTGTCAGCATGATCCCGCTGATTGTGGCGGTGCGGTGGACTGTGTCCTGGACGCTGGGCTATGTGGCCTGTCACACCGTGCTGTATGTCATCTGTATGAGCGGCTGTGCCACCATCACTACCCTGGCCTCCATCAGTGTGGAGAGGGTCCAGGCTATCCTCCGGCTGCAGACTGTCCCTACTCTCAACATCAGGATGGTGTGCACCACCCTCGCCTTCATCTGGGCCTTTTCTGCACTCACCTCCATACCCCTCAGTCTGTTCTTCACTGTGATGGAGGTGGAGTTCCCAGACCAGGTATGGGTGAATGGATGGATGGATTTTGCTAGAGCTCAGGTGTCACAGGGTGACGTGTGTGTGTGTGTGTGTGTGTGTGTGTGTGCCTGCCTGCCTGCTGAGCTGATTGACGGACACACCTCCCTCCGTAATTTCAGCGTGTGGGTAATTAGGTCACAGGTGTTGGTGGTTTGGGTTTTCCCTGCCCTTTTATTTAAGCAGCAGCAGAGGGGCAGGCTGGGAGGAACGGTGAGCAAGCAACGATCGGGAAACGCTGTTGGAGGAGCACTGGTCGGACGGCTGTCACAGTCGAGAGGGCATCTTGTCCAAAGTTCCCGGGAGCAGCGCGAGAGAAGTGTTCCTGACCGGGGACGTGCACAGCCACTGTCAGAGCCACTGCCGGGACCGAAGGAGCTGCTGCTACGCAGAGGACCGGGTCGTCATCACGCCCGAGGAGGCTACAGATACGCACGGTGCGCGAGGGGGAAGTCTTTGATGAAAGTGGAGGGGTGGGGACGCGTTCCACCCTTCCTCTAGATAAGTACCCCTCCTGATCGATAGCCGATTCTCATAAAAAATACACTGGAGAAGGCGTCACCTAGTTGGCGTTGTTAATGCTGCTGTTGAATGATTTTTATACAATTATCCTGTTAAATAATTATAACGTTGGCATCCCGCCAGCAGTCATTCTATATGGACAAACTTCAGTAATGTTGGACTGGGCTTTATTATTTCATTTGAGTTGAAGTGGATTCATTTGGAAGTGGATTCATTTGAATTAATTTGGTGTTCCCTGTGTTGGACTTTTAGTTTGCTGTGTTTATATTTTGATTTATATTATATTTTTGATTTCTTTTCCATCCAAAACTTATTGTTGTTTTTGTTCTAAAATCAGTTATTACAACTAAAGACTGCTAGGTAGGTTACCCTGACGGATATCTTGTGTCTTCTCAAGCGACTGGCAGCCAGCTGAACTGGGACCTGCTGTCCAAGGACTTACCTGTTCTTACCATTTGGAAACCAGACTGTTGGACTCTTTTAGATTGATCCTCCGGAGTATCCCTTTATCCATTGATTTTAGAACTATTGTAATAAAGAAGTATTTTATATATTTAATTCTTGTCTGGTCGTGTTGTTCAGTGTAGCTGCTCCCCAACAGAAAGGAAAAAGTGTGGTTTTACACAGTCACTCCACCCGGTGACACTCAGTGTCTTTACCACTAATGTACTATTTAACTGTGTGTTTTCATGACTGTTCCACAGGGAATTGTACATATCTGTACTCTCAAGTGGCCTGATGAGACTGGGGAGATTGTGTGGCATGTAGCCTTCACCGCCCTGTGCTTCCTTCTCCCAGGACTCATCATTGTGATCAGTTACAGCAAAATATTACAGGTGGGATTATTGGGCTGTTTGACTGACAAATATGTAAGGACTTCTAAGACAAGGAGGTTTAAGGGAAAGTATTTACCCCAGTTGGCATGAAGGGACCTGTGTTAATCATTTATCCAACAATTAATGCCATCTCATGCTTGTTCATTGCCATTTTCTCTCTGTACCTTTGGGAAATAATCATTACTGTTGTGTCATTGTTGTAACAGAAAGACTGCAGAGCATTTGTGTGTGTTCTATTGATTACTGAAGCTGAAAATAGTAACTGTGTGTGCTTAGGGCTTTACACTATCATCTGTAAATATTACATAGAATGTGCAATCACTGTGGACATAAAAAAAATGGACTGGAAAATCATTTAACGGCAGAGACGCCAATAATTGATTCTAGCTCTGGCAACCCTCCATATGTGGGTCCATTAGGCAAGGGAGGTGATTACATCATGTTACACTGTCTCTTTTGTCCTCATTATGTCATGTCACAATATACAGTGTTAGTGCTGGTATTGCATAAGATTCATGCATTTGTATTATGATCATAAATCAAAAGGTGATAACATTAAATTAATGATAGCCATCTCTCCTCTTTTCTGATCTTCCAGATTACTAAAAGTTATAGGAGAAGGCTCTGGCCCAGACACGTTCCTTCCCCCTTAGGAGAGTCTTTTGAGTACCCTGTCTCTCGCCAGGACATTAAGCTCTTCCGCACACTGTTGGTCCTTATGCTCTCTTTCCTAATCATGTGGAGCCCCATTTTCATTATCAACTTCCTCATCCTGGCCAGGAACTTCCACGGTCATCTGGACGTGTCCTCTACCATGTTCTTCTGGGTGGTAACGTTCACCCTGGCCAACTCAGCCCTCAATCCCATCCTCTACTCTGTCTGCCAGTTAAAGAACAGCTGGCGCAAGCTCTGCTGTGCCTCTATTGTAGCACCAGTGAAGTGAGTGCCTTGTGCCAATGGTCATGCACAGCCATGACTATCACAGGTGTGATATCAACCACAAAGTTTGTTCCTCCAATTATCTATCTACCTCCTCTGTCCATGGAAAAGATGAATCCAGATGACTTTTTCAATCTGACAATGAAGTAAAGTACAGAGCAAATTATCCACACCTCAACTGAAATTTGACAGACCACATGTAGCCATCATATAAGCCACGTGTTTTTCATGCTCGCTGCACTCCTGCTGAACTGGTACTTTACCCTCAACAGCATTCATTTCAGAAATTCTTCTCTACTAATGCAAGATGTCTGCAGAGTGAGGGACTCCTGAAACAACTAACGCTGTAACAATAGTTCATTTTGTTTATGAGCCATTCAGCCATTTATTGATGTTCAATGTTTTAATTTCAGCCAAATAAAAATTGATCTTCCCTTGCACTGCAAAATATTAAATCTTGTGTGCAATATCTGTTGAGATACAACAGAAGGGATTAGGACTAGCTAACAAAATTCTTAGTCAACTAATAGTTACATACAATGTGATCTGGAAATCAGGTGTTCCAGGAAATGACTTGTTAAAGAAAAATAACTGAAAACATCTAATAATAAAGACAACAACAAATCTATAAAGATTAACAATCCTGTTTTTTCCCCCTGGATATGCTTATATACCATCCAACTGAAATAGGCAAGGCCAAACCTAGGAGGCTAACATACATCTCTTTCTGGAGCAGTGCCTTCTGGAGCAGTGCCTTTAGACCACAATATTGTAGCCCGTCAGTGTTCGTGCTGAGTTGTCCTTCTGTCCAACTGGAGTGCGGTCACTTCAGGTGGCCCAGTGTCTCATTACTCTGCCGATGTGGTTGTCCTCTGTGCCACTGTCTCCTTATCGTCTCACTGTAGAGACGCTGAACATGTGCTGCTCTTTATCTCTGTAGCCCTCCTCTCTCTGAGTTCCCCTGTAGTTAACTTGTTTCAGTCGTACAAGGGTCTGTACTATTCTGTCCAGTCAGGTAGCTCACTCTCATACAAAGCCTCTCAGAAGTAATGAGGCCCTGAAACTTTTATCATGGAGGATATGCTTTTCCTGACCTTTGACCTGACCAGGAGTTTGCTTTCACAATATTATGTGTTATTTTAACAGTGCATGAATCAACATTATTGTAAATCATTATACTTTGCCAAAGTACACAGTGCACATTTACAGGAAAGGTGTGCTTATGAGCCCATTACTGTCAGGATATCCCAAGGTGTAAGTGTATGTCTTGACTTCTAGCCCCTTGCCCTCTACCATAGTGCACGTTGTTGACTGCCATAACTCATCATTACCTGTGATGGGATTTGCCCCACTAAAATGACAAGTGGCTGGATTTACAGGTTAAGAAAGCTCAGAGGCTTTATGACTCTTGCGTCACAGTCTTTAGTTCCCCATGGGATCCCCTTACCCAGTAAGCCACTACCTTCTGTTACTGGAGAGTGGGTTGGAGCTGGAGCTTTGGTCCTGTGTGCATAGAAGAGACTGGGAGATGCCTCAGTAGGGTCTCCACTGGCACATTTTCTGGAGACCACCTTCACCGCTCTGCTGTTCCTCCATCCAACTGTACTAACGCTTCTAAGGGGGGCATCTAAGCAGCTAGAGACGGGATCATATATACAACCCTGGACAAAATGGCAAACAAAGACAGTGTTGAGAAGTTCCTTGACAACAACCCACAGTTTGCTAAGGAGTACTACGAAAAGAAAGTCAAGGCAGATGTGATCACTGCTGCCTTCAATAACCAGGTCCAGGTAAAAGACCCAGCCTCTTACAAGGATGTCACCAACATCCAGGAGGCTGAGTTCATGTTTGAGCTCACCAAGGAGATGCAGGGCACCAACCCAATGGAAAAAGCACTGCACAAAGTTCTCCAGAGGATTTCTCTGCTGATCCAGGCTGACCGTTGCAGCTACTATGCCTGCAGGTCCCGAAACGGCTCACCTGAGCTGACCACTGTCCTCTTTGATGTGACAGCCACCTCTCCATATAACACAAATCTAGTGAACCCCAATGTAGAGATTGTGTTCCCAACGGACATGGGAATTGTTGGGTGGACGGCACACTCTAAGAAACCTCAAAATGTCCCTGATGTGAAGAAGGTGAGCTAATGTCAATGTGGAATTGAATTTGGAACGAATCAATGAGTTAGATTAGAAAGAAAATCACTTGTTTAGTTCCAGTGCATAGGTCACTTGCGGTAATTGCACCCTATGCTGTACTTGGGATGAAACATCTGAGTAAAGATAGATCAATCTTGTAATTCTGTCTCATTAAACCCATCTCAGATGAGAAGTATCCACGATTGATGAACATAGGAACACACATTTTCATGACTTAGACCATTATATCCCATTGTGGTTGTACTAGTATTAGCACTATATAACTATGACTCCAAAGAAGATATTCTTTAAGCTGTGAAGGTTTTTTTGTGTATTAACGCATAAACTTTAACCGTTGTCTTGTGGTTTTCCATTGCTATTTTTAGAACTCTCATTTCAGTGACTTTGTGGATAAGCAGACCAAATATACCACAAAATGCATGATTACTGCTCCCCTTATGAGTGGAAACGATCCCATCGGTGTTATCATGGCACTCAACAAGCAAGGCGCTGATGAATTCTCAAAGAGTGATCAGGAGGTGAGTGGACAGGATGCTCCTTTTTATGTCAGTTGTTTTAGATAACCTTGCCGATTGGAATTTATATTTGTGTATTTGCCAAAATTACTTCTTTAAACACGATCAGGTACAGGGACTGAACTTGACTCAACTAAAGCATTGAAAGTATGCCTTTGAGGTTTTAGGGTATCAGTGCATCTGGTACCACTGGATGTTAAGGTAGTAAACAGAGACAGAGCCCTTAAAGGGTCACATACTTATCTTGACTTGTAAGGTAAAATGGCCAATTTTAGCCCATCAGCTTCATGTCACTGGCTTGACACTGGTATGACAGTTCAACTCATAATCCAGTTAGGGAGCGGGATGCTTTTTTCCTCTTGTTTCATCGGCCTCTTTGTGACATTGCCTCTGGGGGTCATCCATCACTGTAAAGTATTTCCAGAAACATTTGTCTTAGAAAATGGCTATATATCTATTGTCATTCTAGGCTATTGAAAGGAAAAATGTGAATGTGTTTAATAAACCAGTATGGTTTTTTTTCTCATTTTACTCCAGCTCTTCAATAAATATGTGAACTTTGCTGCTGTGATCACTCTCCAGGCCCACACTGCTTACATGTGGGATGTAGAGTCCAGGAGAAGCCAGGTAAAAAATAAACAATAAAAAAGGCCACTTGTCGGGTCTGATTTTTTCAAAAAACAAAAGTACACACACATACAAATATTACAGTTGTTTTCTTCATTTGTTTGTGATGAAAATATATTTTTTTCTACTGCACCAGAAATAAATGGAATGACAAAAGAATCAAGGCTTCTGTCAAAATCTTCAACAATGATTCTTTTCCTCGCCATAGGTTTTGCTGTGGTCAGCCAGCAAAGTGTTTGAGGAATTGACGGATATTGAGAGACAGTTTCACAAAGCATTGTACACAGTGAGGGTATATCTCAAGTGTGAGAGATACTCTGTGGGACTCTTGGACATGACCAAAGAAAAGGTGCGTTTTAGTTTTAATAATACTACTGTCAGTACATAGTTGCTATATGCAGTTGTTGTATTCAAACTACCAACATTTTCATGAGACTGAAATATATCTGCAGCAGCATGTACTTCAGCACTCATGTGTATTTATATGAATTGCGGTACATGGTGTTATGATGTTGGCTTTTTCTTCACCAGGAATTCTTTGATGAATGGTCAATCAAACTAGGAGAACAGGAGCCATATAAGGGCCCAAAGACACCTGATGGCAGAGTAAGCATAGTGCTGGGATTGTTAGCATAACATTATTGCCACTCTCCTATCAACTAATTTACTAATATGTGGACACTCTTGTATGTTATTCCATCTAGGAAATCAACTTCTACAAGATTATTGATTACCTGTTGGAGGACAAGGAGGAGATCAAAGTTATCCCGTGAGTATCGTGATGTACTGTAGCATAGTAGCTTAACAAATCTCTTCAGAAGTATGAGTAGGCTACATACTTACATCTATGAAGTGCAACTTTATTTGCAATTTTGTAATGCTTGGTTGGAAGTCTATTCAGAGATGTTGCACAGTAACTCACTCCTCTCTGCGCTCACAGTGGCCCTCCTGCTGACCACTGGGCCCTGGCCAGTGGACTACCATCATACGTGGCTGAGAATGGATTTGTAAGCTCTGCTTTGGTTCCCCTATTTTGTGCAAAAGTTGTATAAATGATCTGCAATTGAATGTTGTGTGACATTGATCTACTAGTCCACAAACAGTGTGTAATGCAGATACCTAATTCTGTCCTCCCAGATCTGCAACATGATGAACGCTGCAGCAGATGAGTACTTTGCATTTCAGGTGAGATACCCTCCACTGACAACTGACCGCTAGGCACATTCATTTTGTCTTACAGATGCGGCAGACATGACTGTTAATGTCTAAAATAACCTTGATGTTTGATTTGATGTATTTGGCAGAAAGTACCGGTGGATGAGACTGGATGGATGATAAAGAATGTCCTCTCCCTCCCTATCGTCAACAAGAAGGAAGAAATTGTTGGCGTTGCTACTTTCTTCAACAGGAAAGATGGCAAACCGTTTGATGACAATGATGAACAAATTACAGAAGTATGAAGAAATAATGCACTCAACAATGCACTCAATATTTTTGCATTATTTTCACAAGGATAATTCACTTCTTACAGGTAGCCAGTGTGGTGAAACTAGTTAATTAGTCATAGGTAATGTGTGAAATCGATAAAAGATTTGATCGATCTAATTCGATTTTTATGTATACCTCTTTGCCACCAGGCCCTGACCCAGTTTTTGGGCTGGTCCACGCTGAACTGTGACACACATGACAAACTGAACAGGACAGAGTGGAGGAAAGACGTGGCCCAGGAAATGCTCATGTACCAGACCACAGCCACACCAAGTGACGTCCAGACCATTCTGGTAAGCCCTGCCACATCACTGACGTCACTTCAACCAGAATTAAAAACGACATAGGCCTACATTAAGATAAAGCTTGTCAAAATGTGTACACTGTATATGAAGTATGTACTGCTTGACATAGTTTAACAGATTAACAGATTGAGCAACATTTTAACTCTCATTTTCCTACAGAACACTCAAGAGAAGTTTGGCAGCGAACCAGAGGACTGTGACCAGAAGGAGATGTACAAACTGTTGGTAAGATGGTGTTGAAGCTATAAGCCTAACCCTTTTACAATATTGCTGCTGCCCATACTTTATCTGTGATAAGGAGATTTTTGGCGCTTGGGGATAATGACGTAATAATGTCTGCTCAATCTTATGGGCAGAGATCATGACCTTTTTTTTCATGCCTTTGACTATATGCACTAAGTAGAAACTACCTAGTTGGTAGCGAGGCCATCCTGACTGTTTGGATTGTGTTTACAACACGTAGAGGGCCAACATCCCCGAGACCAAGAAAGTGGAGCTGCTGGAGTTCCACTTTAGCGACTTCCCCTTGTCCGAGTTGGAACTCATCAAGTGTGGTATCCGCTGCTTCTTTGAACTGGGGGTTGTGGAGAAGTTCAAAGTCCCAGCCGAGGTACAGTATAGTTAGGGAGCCTGCCTGTATTCATCATACTACACCCTTGCGCAGCACACTACCGGTAATATACTGAACAGCTCATGACTCGCAATGAGTAAAGGCTCTTCATGTCAGCTCCATTTTTGAAGTGACAATGCAAAGAATCGTTATCGTTATCGATATTTTTTCTCTCCTGTCATGCAGAGCCTGACAAGGTGGATGTACACCGTTCGCAAGGGATACCGTGACATCACCTACCACAATTGGCGGCACGGCTTCAATGTTGGCCAAACCATGTTCACGCTGCTGATGGTGTGTCAGATATCTCTTTGGGCCCTGTTATTATTTGTATTTGTTTGTGCAGGGCTTGAGTAGAACGTGCAGAATGTATTCTTGTCAATATGGTGGTGGTATAATACAGGATTATCTTGTCTGTCCCTCAACAGACAGGTAAACTGAAGAAGTACTACTCTGATCTTGAGGCCTTTGCCATGGTTGCTGCTGGATTCTGCCATGATATTGACCACAGAGGAACTAACAATCTCTACCAGACAAAGTAAGAGTCCACCTGATCATTTTCAGATGAAAGTAATGACAATTCAATGATGGGAAATTGACTGAAACAGAATACAGCTACAACAACATTTTCTCAGTGGACTCTTTCCTGTAGGAGTGCATCCCCTCTGGCAAAGCTCCACAGCACTTCAATCATGGAGCGGCATCATCTTGAGTACAGTAAGACACTGATGGAGAATGAGGTGGGTCCTTTAATGCTCCGCTCATAAGCTTCTACATATTAAATATTTACTATTATTTACTTTACTATTTATTATATTTATTATTTATTATTTACTGTAAGCATTTTCTTTGTTGATGACTAACCTATGGAATCATTCTTCTGCTTTTGTCCACAGAACCTCAATATCTTCCAAAACCTTCAGAAGCGTCAATTTGAGACAGTGCAGCACTTGTTTGAAGTTTGTATTATTGCCACTGATCTGGCCCTCTATTTCAAGTAAGAAATGTCATGAGAGGTGTTTCATTAAAGTACATGTAAGTGAGATATGTCAATGTAAGTACCGAGGGCCTGTAACTTTCTTCTGCCTTGTCTTTCAGGAAGAGAACAATGTTCCAGAAAATTGTGGAAGCCGTAGAGCCAATGCCAGAAGAAAAGGAGAAGGTCAACTACATCTCCAACAATGCAACCAGGAAGGAAATTATCATGTAAATACATAAGTCATCATCCCATTGAGACATCGCCACTTAAATAACCTTGTCATCACACCATTTCACTGGTTTTACACAGGATGATTGCGCCCAATCAAGGAATCTTGACATACCACTCCATGTTGTTGTACTATCTGTCATTCTACATGTCTTCATATGCCCTTTGAGACTGTAACCGTGGTGAAGGGCTAGACAAATAAACTTGACTTGACTTGACTTAGATGTTATTGTGTCTTCCACAGGGCAATGATGATGACAGCTTGTGATCTGTCAGCCATTACTAAGCCATGGGAGATTCAGAGCAAGGTCTGTTCAGTTCTGAGTATAGCCCATGATTTTCCATCTTCTTACATCATTACAAACCATCACCCACTTATGGTTCTCCCCATGTCCCATTGGTTCTTTCGGTTCTAGGTCGCTCTGATGGTGGCAGCAGAATTTTGGGAACAGGGAGACCTAGAAAGGACAGTTCTTGATCAACAGCCTATTGTAAGAGTTTAAAAATTGTTCTATATTGTCTGTACTGTATGTATTGTAATTGCCACAAATGAAATGAAATGAAATGAAAACATAATTCCTGCTCCTTCCTCAGCCAATGATGGACAGAAACCACGCGGATGAGCTACCCAAGATGCAGTGTGGTTTCATTGATTTTGTCTGCTCCTTTGTTTACAAGGTAGGCCTAGACATGCTATTGAAGAAATCTTTTAGTTTGCTTTATTTCCTTTGGCATCTCTCACACAATCTCTCTCTTTCTCTCCCTCCTTCCACACATCCGTGTGTGTGTGTGTGTGTGTGTGTGTGTGTGTGTGTGTGTGTTTGTGTGTGCCTGCTGCACATTTGCAGGAGTTTTCTAGATTTCACACAGAGATCAATCCCATGTATATGGGGTTGACTAACAACAGAGCAGAGTGGAGAGCCCTGGCTGATGTCCACGAGGCCAAGATGAAGGCTCTTGAGGAGAAGAAACGGCTGGCAGGTGGAGACCAATGTGAGTACTGGTGCCTGAAATTCATTCCTGCTCATGCTGTACATGCATTTTCTTCCCTCTATCACTGGCATTTTTATTTGTTCCCTTTTCAGCTGGAGGTGAAGGCGGGAAGTCAAAGACGTGTATTATCTGCTAGAGCTGCCACTTGAACACTTGAAGCTCTTATCAATGTTTGTCTGGATGTGTATTTGTACATTATGTATATGCATGAGAGGAAGAATTCCAGGGAACATTATTTGACCATCCCATTGACGTGTCCTCTCCACAGCAGAGGGCTGCTAATGTGCAAGTGATTGTTTTTCTACACTGTAGTGTTGAGCTCTTTGAATTGTTGATACAGAAAACAGTTTGAATTGAGTCTACTGGTACATGCATATTATAAATACCGGAATTTAGCATTATTCTTGTATATAGTTTTTGTAATATAAAAGCTGCACTGAACTGGAACTTTCAGTCCTTACAAAGAGTATATATCTATATTTTATTGTTTGTTCAATTAGACTGAATTTGGGCATCATGACATTAAAATTTAAATGTGAATAGAGATTTGTCAAAAATCTGAACATTGTTGAAAGATGAATACTATAATGCTCTCATTATCTAGGAAAAAAGCTGAATAAAAAAGGCATCAGAAATACTGTTCAGTAATACTGAACTACAATCCAAATGATATAATTGATAGACCTATACGTTGTGTGAATATTTGTCAACAGAAGTTGTATGCTCTGTGACAGAATATAACTACCCTGCCTCTTATTTGTTTTTTAAAGTAGTGCATTCAATATTTCAAGCCTATGTCCATAGCAAATGGGTGAGAGATGTAAGAAGATTTGACTGAATTGGATTTGGTTATAAGCCAGTTGGATCCTGAGGCTTTACTTTTTAAGTCCCCTGCTTACATAAAGTAAAAATACTGCTGTCCTGCTCAGAAGTCAGGAATGAATGATCACACCACATGTGGGACAGGAAGGTGGCATGCGAAAATATTGTGCAGCTGGCCAAACGTGTCTCACTGTACAGGTGAAACAACATTGTTTAGGTGTGAAACATATTAACAAACAAATATTAACTCTGTTTTCTTAACCTTGAAATGCGTACAATTTTATTTTTTTCAAACCCTTTCTCACAGATAGATATTTCTAGTTGTGTTTTATTGTATTCTATTCTTTTATGCAACTTTTATGCTTTATAACATAAGACCATCTTACTGAATCCAACCTTTGTAAATAAGTTTGATACTATCACCCATGTATAGCTTTCAATACAATGATTATGCTTTAGCGGCATGTGGTATGAAGCATCAACACAATGAATAAAATGTATTTTCAAAGCATGTTTATTTTTTGCATTTTAAAGTGTCTTTATCATACTGTATATTCATTCAAAGTTATAGAACCATACAGACATAGAATAGATAAGACAAATATCAAATATTGCTCGGACTGAGTGAAATTACATGCTTCACAGAAGCGCACACAATCACAAAAGCTGAGCAAATGGAACACCTAATGTTCATTCAATTCGGTGATCAATATGATTACCCACTAGCAAAATTATGAGCGGAAATATTTTGAGTCTTTACAAAGCCTCCATTTTTTTTTGTTTGCTTTTCATACCTTCACTATGATAATCCACCCTTTTGCTGATATGTGTCAAACTGACAAAAGAAACTTCTGTATAGAGGCTCCTACACTAAATTAATTTTGGGCACTTGCTAATTAATAATTATTGATTGATTTATTGATTTATATTTATTGATTCATATCTAAGTGTGACAAAGAACTGCACTCTTTGATATGGATATGTAGAATTCAGGAGATATGTTTACTTTAGCTTCTGTCATAGCTGATCATCTCTTTGGCTGTAAAAAGACCTCAGAGCTGGGGAGGGAGGGAGAGAGAGAGAGAGAGAGAGAGAGAGAGAGAGAGAGAAAAGAGACCACCCCCCACCCTGCTAATCTATGACTGAGCCAGGCTGGAGATTAGTGTTGACAGGTGGTGTGTCAACTTCATAGTTCATACAGGAAACAGAGAGTTTCAGTTACAAAAGCCCTGAAGTCGCGTCATAGGAGCTAAGCCAGCTTTGTAGACTAACGGGACCCCTTGAGACACCTTGAGACGGCATCTTGTTCGAGGGATCAAAAATCAAAACTTCCAACGGTGTGTCGACTCATCAGTATGTTGCTTTCCCTGAGTAATAATAATCAATTAATAATTATAGTAAAATCATATAATATTATAATTATTTACTCCAATCTACTAATCTAATTTAATCTAATACATATAGTAATACCTGTAATACCACAATGTGACTGATGTGACTTTTGGAAAACAGAAAGCCAGGGTGTGAAATCAAATTGAAATCCAGAGAGGAGAATTATGAAGCTGAAAACTCCTCATCACTCACCTCTGACAAGACTAAACAAACCTTGGATCTACACTCCCCTCTAGTGGGGAGGTCGGCCTCAGTGAAGGCAGCCTGGCTGAGTGGCTGTTTTCAGAACACCTACAATCCGCCAAAAATCCTCTCAGGTGAAGTTATGAACATGTATGTATATTTTGTAACCTTTACTTATTCAGGGAAAGTCGACTGAGCATGCTTGAGCTTTTCCAGCAACAACCTGCTTCACAGTCATACAGTTACACACATGGGAGCTCTCCAGTACAACCACACATAATGTGAATAACAGCATGAATGACTGGATGAGAAATTAATTTGTGGACTTACTTAGAAACATGTACAGAAGCAATCCACATTCTTAATACAGTAGTTATCAATAGCAGACAGGAAGCAAATAAGAGCAATCCAAAAAAAAATGGGAAGCCTCCAAAAATGAAAGTGATCACATGAAGACAACACCAAACTCAGTTATATCAATAGCTGTGGACATCGCTATGGCAAAATACTTGCTGGACAGTGTGTGTTCTATTCTAGTGATGAATGATGACATTTATGAAGCATGGACACTACCCATCAACTTGCAGGACAATAATATCCAGTGTTCTCCATTTCGTCAAATAGCCGTAAAATTTGGTATATTATTCATTTCTGAAGTTCATTCCATTCCAACTTCTCCATATCCATATTTCCTCTCCATGGTTTCCTTTCAGAAGTAGTTTGCTTTAAGAGTATTTTTCCACTGATAGTAGCGTTTCTCCCACCCCATCCTCTCCACCATCTAAACAAGTCAGCAGCATACCATGGAACAATGCATGAACTACTACCCTGAATGCTGTTCTTTCATTGTACAGCCCAAATTGCATTATCAGCGTAAACAGACATTGGATATCAAATGTTCTAATCACATCAGGGACAGAGAGATTGGAGTACCAGAGCACTGTGTCTTTACTCAGAGGGCTTTTAAAGACCCTCGCCCTCGTCTCTTCCCAGAATTGAAGCAGGCCTGCCAAGCACAGTGAGTAAACATATTAATCTCATGGCTCTGGAGGACCCAGAAATTAGATGGTCAGGACCTTTAGAGCTCCCAGAGGATCCTGGGTAGCTCAGCTGCACATAGTCATGTCCGGCGCAGCAGGAAAAAGCATTCCCATAAAACTGTGAGGGCTCACTGGAGAGGACCAGTCTTTCTTTCGTTTTTGCTGTTCCCATGGTAGTGTTGGGCTATGTGGCATTGTGTAATCACAGTCATGCTGTGCAGTATAGCAGAATGCACAGGGTAAGGAGACAAAGATGCAGACTCTCATAACCTGTCCTTTGTCATTGGAGGTGGGGGAAGGGGTGTGGGGTGTGGGGGTGTGTGTGCATTTCATCCGAAAAGCAGTATAGCTGTCATCAGTATGACAGTGGGCTTCCCCACACCCCTCCATCAAGGAAGCTCACATTTATTATGTGCACCATAGCAACCACAAACCATGAAAGAAACGTTTGCTCTTGCTGCAAAAGAACACCTTTATTGTGTATTAAATTCTATTGAGCTCTATTAAAGTGTTATATATATAATCTAAGTAATAAAATACTAAGATATTCAAATAGTATTAGTATTATTATTATTAGTAGTATTGTTATAGTATAGTATTGTTGATAATAATAACAATAATAAAAAAATAGGCTATGTTATGGCTGGGTGGTGGTTGTCCAGTGGGCTATATAACATTATAGTCATATCGTTATAATAGTTCATTTTCATTGGATTTTCCTCCGACCACCCGCATAGATCTGCTGGCTCATATAAGGGCTTCCATCCCAACGCATTTCTACAGCTGATTCACGAAAAAACCACACAAGCAATCCTCCAGGAAGCCGACAGCCGCCTTAGCTGAATTATAGGCGTGGTTTTGGATGGAGATGCTCCCGAGGCTCCCGCTGGGAAACCCACCTGCCCTCACACCGCTTTATTGTCACCGTGCCAGCTGGTGTTTTCCTGAGGTTTAATCAGAGCGTGTGTTTGATTTAGATCTATTTTTTTCAGAGGATATATCTGTTAATATATAGGCTATATATGATTTTTCTCGTGGAGGTGTATTACAGCACTCTCGACATACGGGGCGTCCGATTTAGTGGATGAAATTACCTTGAAGGCAGCGGCGCACGGCACTTGGCGATAATAAACAAGAGCGGATAAAGCCTCCGTTGGCCTCCAGGAGCAGATAGAGGGACCACAACGGAGACCCTGGTTCATGTGTAGGACTATTCGACGCGCAGGTCGTGCCCACAGCGGTTCGCAAGGATGGAAAATGCTATCAAGATCCAGAAAAGATTGGCTTGGCTTGGCTTACTTCTGCTTGCGTCCGTTTTACTAGTAGTGGACAGCAAGAGAGCCAGGCAGCCTCGTTGTCCCTCATCATGTACATGTACCAAAGATAACGCGTTGTGCGAAAGCGCAGGATCGATCCCTCGCAGCTTCCCCTCCGATGTCATATCGTTGTAAGTCTTATATGTCGTTACGCATGTTTTGTATAAATTCCTAACCAGCTCTTGCCATTGCAGGGGATTATAATGCATTGTCGGCCCTGTGTGTTGGCTAACACGTGAATTTCATGTGTATGCTGCTGCACAGTAACATATTTCCCAAAGGACAGACTGGAAATGGACTATTTCTCTGAGCCAGTATGCGTTTAAAGGCTAACAATCTGCCCCCCCCACTCCCCGTGTTTCCCCACAGATCATTCGTGAAGTCTGAATTCAGTGAAATCCCGAAAGAGAGCTTCATCCACATGCCTGCCCTGCATCTGCTGTGAGAAATTCTCTGGAGCTTTTTGTTCCTCATTCTTTGTTACATGCTGTCAGTCCCCAGTGAGGTGATCAACGCCATGTTTAAATGGACAACAGATCCTTCATTGATGCTCCAAATGATAATCCCACAGTGTTAGTAATGGATGTTGCGTGGCTGGAAGATATTGGGATGAATTGTATTGCTTTGATGATGAGACATATAAAAAAAAAAAGGTCATGTTCTTTTTGGAGGAATGATGATTTCTCAAGAACATACAGCTCTTGTCATGTTGGGTGTCAGTGTAGAACAAGCTATACCCCCTGCTGGGCCTACATCCAACATTTGTAGTTATGTTTCTGTTATGCCTTAAAAGACATTGTGAACTAGGTCTAGCATGACGCTTATGTAGGGGGAATCCCTCCTTTGAAGAGGGAATCCCCTTCTGGCCTGTCTCATGGGGTATTGACCTAGTCCTTGTGTCCTTCAAATCAACCATGTAAGATGCAGGAATCCTAGTGGAGTGTACTCAAATTAATTTCCAGTTGGTGTGAGGAAGGAAGGAGAATGCCTATCCTTTGTTTTGCAAAAAATGCTGGAGCTATAGAGAAGGTTTTTTATCAGACAGGCTTGTTTTTCTTAGTTGTAGTGATACATATGTGTTGGTATGGGATAAAGGATTATTATCCTATTCATAACTGAAATTCATTCAGTTTTGCACATATTATAACATTTGTATAGTGCATGTGAGTGTTAACTATTGATCACCGGTGGTGTTTCTGCAGTCTTTTCACAGCCAACACCTTTGACTTCATAAACGAGGACGCTTTCCTTGGGCTTCCTCATCTGGAGTATCTGTGAGTAAATGACACAACCTTACCCAGGGATCTACTGCTGGAAGAGAACAATGACATCAGTGTAATTTCCTTCTTCTCCATAACTATATACCCTTTTCAGATTCATTGAAAACAACCAAATCAAGTCGATATCACCACACGCTTTCCGTGGGCTGAAAACCTTAGTACATCTGTAAGTATACATTTATCTACAACTAGTAGGCCTGGTAGATGCAGATAGTAGAGATACTGAAATATTTATATTCATTTTAGTATCATGATTTTATCACAGATGGTGTCTTGGGCAAGAAAGAGAACGTAAAGAAGCTTTTTGTTATTTTCAGAATGATCTCTGCATATTTGTATCAGTAGTCAGTGTTATCCTGTGTCAGCAGGTGTGATGAAAGTGCTCTGCCAGTGAAATGCTGGCTAAGTCAGTTTATTACACATTTATTGCCACATAGACATTTTCCCTTAACAGCATGCAGCTGTTATGGTTATGAAGCAAACACAGATCGCTATGTTTGCAAATGGGATAAAACAAAAACAAATTTTCTGGCAATAACAGATATGTCAGATATACTAGATATCAGATATCAGCAGGGCTGTAGTCAAGACCACCTTAGTTGAATCTAAGTCAATTGCAAGATCAGATACAGTTGAGTTCGAGTCAAGACCAGGTTCAAAAGGGGTTGAGACCAAATCAAGACAGAGACCAGAGCAGATCAAGACCAAAATAGACTACGAACACTGTACAAAAAAATAATGATAAAAATAATTATTAAGGAGTTTCTTAGAGATGAACAGAGCTGTAGATATATCTGCACTAATCAGATACTAATCAGTGCGTAGGTGTTTGAGGGCCATTACAGACACAGGATTCTCCAGGTGAAATCACTTAAGTTGTTTGTCCTGCTGGGGCGAAAATTATCCAAACAGCAATAAGATTCTATTTAGCTATTAGTCCATCAAAAGGGAAGCATGAGCCTAGTGCTGATATCAGTATTTGGCTTTATTATGATCTAGGATTTTGAATATTAGTGCTGCATACCGTAGAAATACAAGCATGCTATTAACCATCATCCTACGTTTCCCCTTTTTGTAGCTGAGAAAGCTTCCTCAAACTCACAATAAGCAATTTTCCTGCCTCCAGTGTCTAGTGTAGAAATATGTCCCCAAGCTCTATAACATATTGCTATATTCTACTGCAAGGAAACAATACATAACCGCATCCAAATTCACAATGTGCAAATGTTTGCATTTACAAGTTCCTCTCATGTCTTGCTATACCGAGTTGTATGTATTTTACATTTTCATTTTGAACAATTGTTTTATAGTCATCAATGGCTACAATATGGCTGTCATTTCTTCCTTTCATTTTCAGGAGTCTGGCCTACAACAATCTTGAGACTCTGCCCAAAGATGTCTTCAAGGGTCTTGAGGCCTTGACCAAAATGTAAGTTTGAATGTGATAGCCACTGCAGACATGGGTGGTACCTAGCACTAAGGTGAAAAGAGATGACTTGCATAGTGTTACATAACATATATTGTACTGTACTGTGGACAGTGTCTTTCTGTACAGTGTGCTATATATGGAACAGCTCGCCATTATTTCACTTCATCCAAGACTTGAACAATGTGTGGGCAGCTGGTACATTTAACATCATTAAAATTACATGCAGCATTGACGAAGAGAGATAGTGTGCAATCTATCACCCACAGAGGAAGTTCAGTTTTCATTACCCCTCCTGACATTAATGAGAGCACAGGGTCCATTTCCACTGTCAAACACAGATACTGCTAGTGTGCATACTCTACATCCTTTCAGAGCATTAAGGTGCACTCTTTTCATCCTGAGACCAAGAGATGCAAAGAGTCAATGCCAGCAATCGGACCTCAATGACTGCAGATCATGAGCGTGCTAATGTTGCAGGGTTTGGAGACTAGCTATTGTGGTTTTCTCCCTCAGAGACTTGCGGGGTAACCAGTTCACCTGTGACTGTAAGCTGAAGTGGCTGGTGGAGTGGATGTACCACACCAATGCTACCGTGGACCAGATTTATTGTAAAGGCCCAGCCTCCCATCTGGACAAGAAGATCAATGACCTGGTGCCACAGTCCTTCGACTGCATCACCACAGGTGAACTATAGGCTGCCGCTAGAGAAATGACTGACCCCAAGATTTGAAAAATTGCTATTTTACATTCATTTTAATTTGACCATTAGTTCTGGGACCAACATAGATTCCAACCAACCATGTGTTTGACTAGATTGTTGTTTTCCAATAATCAACTTTTGTTTTTGTTTGTTTCTCTCACAGAGTTTGCTTCCTACCAATCCCTAAAGTTTGAATCTATATCTGTGGAGGCATTTTCCTTTGGGAATGACCAGTATGTGGTGTTTGCTCAGCCCTTCATTGGGAAATGCAATTTTATGGAGTGGGATCATGTAGAGATGGTCTTCAGAAATTTTGATGATATTGACAGTAAGTAAACATCAATTCAACAATATCGTTGTAATAAGAGTGTGTATGTTTGAGTGGGGAAGTTTGGAAGAGGAATGCACCACTAGATGGAGACATGCATACATGATGGATTGAAGTTTGTTTCCTATGTTTCCTCTCTTTCCTCTCCCCAGGCACATCCACAGTGATTTGTAAACCTCTGGTTATTGACAACCAGCTCTTTATCATTGTGGCTCAGTTGTTCGGTGGCTCACACATCTATAAGCGTGACGTCTCTGCCAATAAATTCATCAAGATCCAAGACATTGACATCCTCAAAATCCGTAAACCCAACGATGTTGAAACATTCCGCATCGATGAAGAATCCTTCTTCGTCATCGCTGACAGCTCCAAGGCCGGTTCTACCACCATCTACAAGTGGAACGGTAATGGCTTCTACTCTCACCAGTCGCTCCACCCATGGTACCGGGACACGGATGTGGAGTACTTGGAGATCTCTTCCAAACCTCACATGATACTCTCCAGCAGCTCCCAGAGGCCGGTCATCTACCAGTGGAACAAAGCCACCAAGCTGTTTGACCGACGCACCGACATCCCAGAGATGGAGGACGTGTATGCCGTTAAGCATTTCCAGGTCAAAACCGACCTCTTCATCTGTCTGACGCGCTTCATTGGCGACTCCAAAGTGATGCGCTGGGATGGTGCCCTGTTTCGAGAGCTGCAGACCATGCCCTCGCGTGGCTCCATGGTGTTCCAGCCCTTCGCTGTGGGCAGCTGGCAATACGCCATCTTGGGCAGCGATTACTCCTTCACCCAGGTGTACCGCTGGGATGCTAAGAAGGGCCAGTTTGTCCACTTCCAGGAGCTCAATATCCAGGCACCCAGGGCCTTCTCTCCTGTCTCCATAGACAACCGGCAGTTCCTGCTGGCCTCCAGTTTCAAAGGGAAGACGCAGATCTATGAGCACCTGATCATTGATCTGAGTAACTGAATGCTTGATTGCTTGACAGGTTGATGGTTGGTTGATTGGTTATTTGACTGATTGGTTATTGCATATGAAGTTGGATGTTGAAGCGGATAAGGTGCTGTTTGTACAGGAGTGAAAGGGATTATTAGTTGAATCCTAACTTGAGAACGACATGCATTGCTCTTATTCATTTTTTAAATCTTCCATTGGATCAGTGCATGATAAATGTGAAAGCTGAGTTGAATGCATGTATCTCAAGTTAGGATTAGACCCAATGTTGTCAGACGTTAATGCATGATCGAGGCCTCAAGCAGGCCATCCCATCCTGATGAATGCAACGCTTGTTCGTTAATCCATTAATTCTACCATTGGCCAGTAGTTGTTTTTTTTTGTGTTCAACCATTCATGTGACTTAACACTGTTTATACATTTGTAATGTCATATATTTCTCTAGGGAAAATAATAAACTAAAGGTACTTTTTAATCTATCAACATGTTTAGATGAACAAATCTGCCAAAATGAAATGTTTACATTTTTCTGGCTTTCCACTTGTAAGCTAAATGATTTGTAAATGAAGCTTTTGTAAGTTTAAGAGGGACCACGCCAGTTAGATACATATTTGTTAAGGAGATTGGTATCATTTTAAAATTGTGTTTATAGTTTGGAAATTCTCAACGAAAATGTTGTGTGAGGATTTACCTGTATATCCTTGCGACTTACACTTTTACTGTTAATGGTTTGTACAACATTTAAAGTATTGAAAAAGTTAACATTAACACTGTGTTTTTCATAACATGGAAAAACTTTTGGGGCGTCTTTGGAACTATTTTCTGACTTAGGGAATTGAAATGAAAAACTGAGGATATTGTTAATAATGTTAACTTAGACTAACACGTTTGCAAAATACAACAATTGTGTCATCTTTAGGAGAAAGTTACAGATTAATACCATGCTATTTAGACTGAATAAAGTTTTACATCATTGCATTGTGTTAGGATGATTGCTCATCTCATCACCTCATCTGAGCTCCCTGCTGGCACTGTGTAGCATGTGAAATACCAATCCCAGATACTCAAAGCAAATTGCCGCACACTAATACATCCATTTTATCCCTTGTGGGAAATTGTTATCTTTAAGTTAGTTGTGTAATTATGGATTCAGACATGAGAAATTAAATAAAAAAATACAAACAAATAAAATCCTTTTTATTTTCTCCAACAAAGTGCACGCCTCAATTCTACAAAGCAGCACATTACAATGTAATGGAATAAATACAATAAAATCCGCAAAAGAAAAAAAACAAGAAAAAAAAACACAAGCAAGGAGATATACAAGTACCTGCACAATCACACTGGTGTCAGGACTAAATTAGGCTCTTTAGAAAGGCTCCACAAGACAAATTGCTTCTTACATGATTGCTTGACTTTCATGCATCTTCATTCCTTTGGGTAAAGACGTTCTGTCCTCTCTTTCTAAAGTAAACCAATTTAAAACCTGCTTTTATGTAATTGATGACTACCAAACTAACATGAAAGAAATACAGGTGCACACTCTCATGTTCATACCTGTACACATCACCCTGGAAAACTTGTGCAATTGCAGCAGGGCCTCCATACCACCTACCTACTGCTGAGAGAAAATAAAGTGAACACATTTTCAGTTTTAACTGAAGTCACTACTCAAGTCTATGTGGTGCAACTTAGTGTGTTTTTTCTTTAGGCAAATAAAATAGAGCAATATAACATAAAAGGCAAGGGAGCTTGAACACATCCCTCAATATTCCACAAAATAATTTAGTGCTCCTTAAATAAAATTAAAAACACTATTTTCATATGGTGGCTCTTAAAAAAAAAGAATTTAAAAAACTCACAGACCAAAAGGATAATGTTCTAAGAGACATCAATTATATTAGGAAAGAACTCAAATCTCAAGAAAAAAAAAGACACAGTATTGACAATTAAATTCTGTACAGAACTCAAAATCAATGTACAATACAGTACCTGCAGATGTTATGCATACAGTACAATTCATTTTTACATAGTTCTAGTATGGGATCCAGCCTGATCTATATACTGACTTAACACAGGTGGAAAAGCGGCTATTTACTTTAGCTTTCAATAATTGTAATGGTTATTCAGCAAGGAGATTAGGTCTTGTAGTAGGCTCTTATAAAAGAGATTCAAAACATTATTGCAGGGATGGTCATCTTCAGTTGCATACTGCATGTGTTACATGAATGAGTCCTATGACACGGAGCAGCGGTTGATGAGAGACAAGGCTGGACGGAAGAAAAAAGGGGTCAGTTGTTTTTGCTATCTCTCCACCACAGAGGTTACACCTACCAAGATCTCTCTGATCCACTACCCTGTACAGTACATTCATGGCCAGTATTGCACACTACCAGCCTAGTCCACCCTGATTCTGCATGGTGAGGTCCTTCAGTGCTGAATTTTGTCCTGTAGTCAACACTAATCCAGTGATGAGGTGACCAAAACCAGAGCTCACCAAAGACTGACTGGGACTCCATCTGCTGTCACAGTTTGAGCTCATTGGCAATTTTGCAGGCGATATTCTTAAAGGCGATGGACGTGCCTGATATTCTCTTGAAGCGCACGCCGTTGAGTGAAAGGCGGGGCAGCTTGCACACCTCCATTTCCCATTGGACCAAGTTGTCCTGGCGAGCATCGCCATGGACACAGAAAAGCAGGAAGCGTTCGCGCTGCTCATAATCACAGCTGTTGGCATCCAGAACTTTCCGGATCTCCCTCATCATCTCAGCAGGCTCCATGGAGGAAGTGGTCTTCATGCTCCAGGTGAAACGCAGCGAACGGGGCTTTGTGTCTCGACCCACGTCATCCTTAGCATCACCTGACAAGCTCCTAGAGGGATAGAAAAGGAGGGGTAGAGGCGAGAAAAGGAGGGAGAGAGAGAGAGATGTTGAAGGAGGCAGAGGTCGGTTACACGTTCTCTGTGAAAACTACATCGCAGTGAATTTCTCACCTTGTTGTTTCTGTCCTGGCACTGGCCTCTCCCTCACTAGGCATCCTGAAATAAACCAGGAATAGACTGTTACTCCCGTGACCCAATACAAAAAATCGTTCCTCCCACCACCAACAACACCACCCTCGTCATCACTGGACACAGAGAGGGGTGTCAGGCATCATGCCAGGAAAGAATTCACACTCCTGGGTATTGGGGTTCAGCACACAATGAGATGACTGTGATTTTGAGATACATACTAGCTCCTTCACAATAACCAAATGCATCATTCTTTCTACTGTATGCCCCCTTTCCTTAATCCCCGCTGATTTGAAAGGAGTGGAGAGGAGGGACCCAATCCCTCCACAATTTGCCTGATCCTTTCTTTTAAGCTCAGCATTAAGAGGGGGGGGAGTAAGGAGAGGAAAGACAGCAACTTGAGAAGCAGATATCATGGCTTAGTGGCAAGTACAGGAAAAGCGAGTGAGCCAAAGGGTTTGGTCTCGTGTTTTTTTCTGAGAGGGAGTAGACACAAGGAAGGGAGATATACTGCATAACAAGGGCGTCAGTAGGCAAGTACATAAGGGGTTAAGGAAACATGGGCCAAGGTCATAGTCGGCACAGAGAGATTTTTGGACAGGGGGCAAGTGCAGCAAGCTTTGTATTCTCCTACCTCCGGGCCGACCTGAAAGACAGAGTTCTATGCAGGGAGAGAAGGAGGAGAGGAAGAAAGCTGTGAGCCTCTACCAGACGGGCTAGCATGAAGCTGACACAAAGAATTGACTATCTTATGTATAAACAGGCTCTGTGCTTTGCTCGCCACATCAAGAGCAAAAAGTAACAGTGTGAACATAAGCAAGAAAGTGGGAATAGACTAGAGTGTCTGTGTTTTAAAGAGGCAGGGGGAGTGTGAGCAACATAGGCCTCATTTTCACTGCAGAAACAATTCATTTCACACCTGCACAAGGGAAGGCGAAGTACAAATTAAGTTAGGTACAACCTTGTGCAGCCTATGTACAATGTCCCCACTGACCTGCGTACAAACTTGGAGGTGATCTTGCTGATGATCCCAGTGGACGTGCCCCTGCGCTGCTGAGCCAGAGCCCCCGTATCATGGGATAGTGTTGGCGAGGCTGGAGGGCCGTTGTATGTGGCACTGCGGCGGTCTCGGAGCTGAGCCCCATGGAAGGTGCTGCGACTGGTGGTCCCGCGGGGGAAGCGGTTCTTCTCTGGGGTGCTGATACTGTGGGCTGACGGAGAGGTAGAGGGACCCCGCGGAGAGGAGCTGTAACATACACAAACATGGACACAAATCATGTACAAAAACTTGGGAAGTACATAACACCACAAACCCCATGCGCCGCTGTGATTGCAAATGGAGCTGAAGGCTCTGGCTGCTCACCTGGCTTTAAGCTCCGTGTTGTCGTCTATGGGGGGCAGTGTGCTCTTTGAAGGGTGTCCTGACGATGACATGGACTTGGTGTGGCGAGGTCGCGTAGAGCTTATTGCAGTCGATGGGGTGCTACCCGACACCTCTGTTAAACTGGGACAAAGAGAGAGAGAGAGAGAGAGAGAGAGAGAGAGAGAGAGAGAGAGAGAGAGAGGGTGGAAATATAAGAAAACAAGATGAAGAAAAAACATACTAAGAGCTGCTCAAGCATATTTTGGGATTTACAGTATGTATCTTACAAAACTATTTCAAGAGAAATGTCTATGATGAGACTTAAGGATAGTTAGTGTGTGCACGTGTATGTATTTACCTGCTGTCTTTGCCATTGGGGATAGCTGAGTAGCGGTCTGTGGAGGATCGCTCACACACATACGTGTTCCTACGAGTCATTGATCCATTTGTCTGTTTGTGGAGAGACAGATGGAAAAGAAAATGGATTCATTTTCATGTGTTTATGAATATTTGACCGTGTATCAGTGAAGGCTGATCACTCAAAAAGTAAAATGCAGGACAGGACTTGGTAAACTGTAGAATAAATAATAAAGAGTATGGGGCAAAAATGTAAGGCCATTTTGTCATTTTCTCACATATTTTCTTCACAATTTGGGAAGGATCACCCTCCCTATCTTGTATGGAAAGGCCTCCCCTAGTAAGCATGTGTGTGTTAGTGTGTTTGCATGTGTGTATGTGTGTGTCCTCCACTCCCTCACCCCCACAGCACTGGTAGATTTCTTCCTCTCCTGCACCCCCAGTGGCGAGGCGGGGACATCTCCCTTGGAAGTGTTGAGTTCTAGCCTGCGAGCCCCGTCCCATTCCTCCCTGTGGTCGCTCTCCACGCTAAGGGCCTGGCCGCGCTTCGAGTACGATACGGCAGGGGGAACAGACGGACCCACTAGAAAACACACATATATAAACACAGTTACACACTTTGTACCGAGCATGGCCTTATTTTTACAGCCCCAAAGTCAAGAATTACCAGTAAAAAAGAACAGACAACTGAACAGTATCATTATTAAAAGAGCGTCAAGCCAAGCCACTCAAAGCTAAGACTGACATGTCATTAGATGTGTAAAATATTACGACATATACGTTGCAACACCACTTTGTTCAATACTTTATACAGTTGTAGAAGCCAAGGCAAGCCGGTACAAAGCAAAGCTATTCCCTCCTCATGCTTTGGGGTGCTGTTCCTGAGGGAGCTGCAGGAAAGCAGCAAGCCAACAGATGGCGCCAGACACAATGGCCCCACATGATGTAGGAGGAAGTTGCTGCACAACCAGCAGTGTTCAGGTTGAGTCACTGCTCTATACATCTAAGTAGACAGCGTATGATAATTCAATAATATTAAGTGCAGAAACATGCTGGTCTAGGTTTGGAGTATGCCCCTTCCTGGAGGAAGGTGGTGGATAGCAATGGCAGACTGTAATGTGATACAATTATTGATCCCTGTAGGGAAATCGTTTTTGCTTGCCCCCTCCAGAGAGCACAGAGTGCAGCGTCAGCTATAGAACAGCACCCCTGGACCTGGCAGGGTTTTTAATGTCTTGCTCAAAGACACATCAGCAGAGCGGATGCTTGCTTGAGGTCCTCCGGTTGAAGGACGGTCTCTCTAACCCTTACGTCAACCTGCCGCACAACGTAAACCAATCCTCAGTGACTAAGAGCAACATCCCACTACACAACAAGCAGCCAGCGGCACTCTCAGAGCTGGGAAGGACGAGGTTACATTACTTGGCTTCTCTACGACATCACCACCACCATCATCATCCCCACCATGATCACTGTAGCGCCGCTGCTTCTGATTGGCCGAGATGCTGCGTGTGACCTTGGGATGGGCTGGAGATATGCTGGAGCTGTTGTTGATGTCACTGGTCGGTCGTTGTCGCTGACCCAGGGCGCTGTTAGTCAGGGGCTCGCTCCCTTCGAACTGAAGCGCACGCAAACACACAGGAATGTGATGAGGTATATGTACGGGATAATGTACAGCAAACCGGTCATCATCGCAAAACGAGTCCCAGTAGGGTGATTCAAGATCATGACACAAAACAGTCTTGATAGCTTATTTTGCAATAATGACTGGCACCCTGTATATTATTGCACTTATTACACTGCTACCTATCAAAAACACTGATCAATAACACAAACAAATCAAAAAAATGGCCTGCAATTTTTGACTGTGGAGTGATATGATTAGATGTGAAACAGCGGTCTGTTATTGAGACATAACAGACCCCGGAAAGCCTTCATTGGCCAATCAGAATTGAGTATTCAACAAAGCCATGTAATAAATTAACGTAATGTAATGGATTATCTACTGGTAATTATATCAAGATACACTTAGCCAGAATGAAGATGAGGTAAGTCATATCAAAGCTGCTGACCTCTGGAGCTTTCCTGCCCAGTAGTAGGTAGGTGGCCATGACATCATCATACTTCTGGCCAAGCAGAGATTCGGTGATTTCATCCTTAGGGAACCCCATGGTGACCATGAGCTCTGTTGGCAGGCAGAAGACAATACACCTCATTGAATCAGTACACTGAACATTAAGCCAAAGATGACATCTACACACATACACACATACACACCTATTCTGGATGAGTCATTGAAGTCTGTCTCAGGTTCGATGTATGGTTTTAGCTCTTCCTCCTCGTGACCAACATTCATCCAATGGTCTTTCATGATTTGCTTACGGGAAAAAAAAGTCAAAAAGTCAAATCAGTATTCATGTATGTATCATAGTTTAATGTGATTAATCTTTCAGTGGTAGGTGGATAATCAAAATGCACATCTGAAATAATAGCTGATTGCATGTATAAGACATGAATTGTAGATGGGAAGCCGCAGAGTGACAAAATGTACAAAATGTGTGAGAGGCTTGAGAAATGAGTGGGCTGGATCTTAACACAAAGAGATTCAACGGGGTGATTCAACGGGGTGATTCAACGGGGTGGGTGATGCGGCACTGCAGTCCAATCACTAGCAGAGCGCAGTACATACACACACACACACACACACACGCACACGCACACAGGGGGTAGGGGTATAGTAGGGTTAATACTGGATAGATTCACTGTAAATATAACTAATAACTACATTGTATTTGCAAAGGAGAAACTGTTAGCTACAACTATCTGGCCATGACTTGGAGCTAGTCAGAGTATGTCAGATTAGCTCTGGTGTAATGCTTCGACAAATTCTGCTTAGTTTTATTATGATTACTGAATCCATTCTATCTTTCCAGATGAATAATGTGGCAAAAAAAAACCCTGTACGTTCCAGCGTTGTGTCCATTCATAATTAACAAGAGTAGAGATTATGTGCTTATAGATGATGTACAGCATTCATGCACCAAATAATCTGGGTTGACTGCCTGTGCAAAACATTTCAGAAATGCCTTTAGAGTAAATAACAGCTGAATGTAAGGATGCATAGCTTTGTGAGTACCTCCAAACTGCCCCGTTTGACAGGGTTGAGCACCAGTAATTTCTTCAGCAGGTTTTCACAGTCTGTGGACATGTAGAAAGGAATACGGTACTTTCCCCGTAGGACCCTCTCTCTCAGCTCCTACACAGCAACCCACAGACAGCGATTAAACCAAATCATGAATTAGAAATATCAACCGTTTCCTAAAAATGGAAGATGACAGATCGCTCTCAGCCCGCCTCCCAAAGCACGTTAAGACGCAGCAATTGTAGAAGTCCCAATTTTAAACACCATCTGCTGCACTCCTGCTAGAGGTTGCTTCCGGTGCAAGAGGAAATATTTGGCAAATCCCGCAGTACTGAAGCAGAGTGGGTGGACTTCTACAATGTCCCATTACAAATGAAACACACTGACAGTGGCTATATTTGCAAGCATGGTGAATTCCACTCTAAACCCGGTTCCTCAAATAACCTGGTTTTGGATTGACGCACGTAACCGTCATAACAGCCTGTTCAAGCTCATACTCTGATTACTTTGTTATTTGGTTACTGAGTACTGATTTCAGTTTTGGTTTTTGGCATCTGCGCAAACTCAGACTTTATGGGTACATTTTGATGTCAACAACAAAAAACATGGTGGCAAGCGGTACTTATTATTACTATTACTATTGGGATCATCACTTCTTCCCCCTGTATTACTAGTATCCCACTATTGCTTAGTCAAATAGGAAGAGGGGTAAGTGGCGGCCGCACCTTTTCATATTTTTTGCTGGCGGACCGTTCTATCTGTGGGTGGGACACTACAGGTGGACAGGAATATTCTGTTAACAGGGATACTCAATCACAGCTTAACATCAGCTTAACATGAATAAGACCATAACCAGTGTATGGCCAATAGTCAGGTTACTCCGTGCATGTCCAGTGACACATGCAACAAACACAACTCCTGCACACCTTTAGGTTCTGTCCATCAAAGGGCAGTGATCCGCTGACCAGTGTGTAGAGGATGACCCCAAGGCTCCAGACATCCACCTCTGGCCCATCATACTTCTTCCCCTGGAAGAGCTCCGGAGCAGCGTAAGGCGGGGAGCCACAGAACGTATCCAGCTTACTACCCAGAGTGAACTCATTGCTGAAGCCAAAGTCAGCTATCTTGATGTTCATGTCTGCATCTAGCAGCAGGTTTTCTGCCTGAGGTAAGAACAGATGGGACCAAATCAGTTCGCAAGTCATCGCCATTGACGATGTATGGTTATGTCAGGTTTCACCCAAGACCTACATCCTAGACATGGACAATACTCAAGAGAAATCAGATATCAGATCACATTTATCAACTGAAGCTTAAACCTTTCCAGTGCTGTTTAGATTCCTACCTTTAGATCTCTGTGCACTATCCTCCTCTGGTGACAATACTGCACTGCGGACACAATCTGAAATATACACAAACACAGACATATGCACACAAGAACACACACACACACAACCATGTCATGATACAGGTATAGTAATAGTAAAGTATTCACCGTTGTGTGTGAGACTGCAACCCCAGCACGGTCTGTCATAGTACGTATCTAAGGTTCATGACCTCCCATTTTTCATTTAAGTGAGTGGGATTGAATTCTGCGCTTTTCCAGGCCCAAATGTCTCCCAGGCCAAAGCCACAGCATTAGTTAACACTCGATAAGCTGCTGCTGTGACAGATGGCAGGGAAATCTCACCGACATATGCCAGAGAAGCTATCAATCAAATACTGATCCTTAAGCAAAACACACTGCCCCTTGATTGATGCCACCCACCCACACACACACACACACACACACACACACACCTTTCTACGTGCTTAGTCATGCGGCATATTCACACACACTTCCCACACTGTGTCCACACACACTACCTCTGGGTCCTCTAGGGGATATATGGTTTATTTTATTCTCTGGCTGCTGGCAAGATCATGCCTACACTTCTATTAATGATTTTCATAGAGCAAAAAAAGAAAAACACAAAAGTGTTGAGACTTATTACCACCAAAGTAAAATGTGATGAAAGCTTGATCTGTTTTCAGGATATAATAATATGCATGAGAGAGTAAATACTTGCATTACTGAACTGGATGCCTTAATGCCACTCTAGCACCACTAGGTGTCAGAGCAGCATCTTTAAGAAAGGTGGTTCTCAATCCCGGTCCTCTAAGACCAGGCTATCTGCTCTCCATCTTTCCCTTGCAGTTGGTGACTAAGCTAAGTCTGGAAACTGAGCTTGGTGCAGTCTGCTGGCTGCACACCGAAATAATGGGATGACGACAGAAGTGCCAGTCCTGCATTACTGGTAGGTTCCTGATGACTCACCTGTCTGAACTTGGCCCTGGCCTCCTTCTCCTTCATTCTGCCATGAGCCACCAGATAGTCAAATACCTCCCCTGGGGCAGGAAGAGAAAAAGCACAATCATCATCATCATTGCCATCAGTATCATCATCATCAGCATGACTATGATCCTGATCATCAATCACAGCTAGGGGTACAATAAAAGTGTATGCATCCATGTTTGCTGTGAAGCACTTTAGATAAAAGCATCCACCAAATGGAATATTTTCATCACCTCTGCACTCAAACATTCAAGATGGTGACCAACTAGTCACTTTCAGACTTGCAAAGATCAAGGGCTTTCTGTGTTGAGTATTATATTAGGGAAAATGCAGCTTAACCTGACATGACCATACGGCACACAGGCAGCGTCTTCGTCTGTTTGCATACTTTGCTTACTTAAATTGCTCGTTGCACCCATCCTGTGGAGATAACAAGCAATAATCCACCCGCCACTTCACTTCAATAACACTTCACTCACCACCACTGGCGTACTCCATCACCAAATAAAGTGTCTTCTCCGTCTCAATCACTTCAAACAATTTCACTGGAAGAGAAATTGGGAAAAGACAGGAAGGAAAGAGAGAAGAAGAGAAGGCAACGATCAAATAAATAAGTCAAAAATGTGTTAGTTAAGGCTTCGCTCAATGATGGGGGATCTATAATAGTGCCAGTTTCTTGGTATGGTTAGGCTCCCTTCACCTCAACAAGGACAAGACAACTAATATCATGAGTTTGGAAGATAATTTGAGTCCTCTGAATTTTATGAAGTACCAGATGAAATACCAGAATCTTCCAGAAACGCTGTAGGTAACACCAGTTAACACCATTGTCAAGGTCTACAAACTACAAACATTGTTGATGGTGGTAACTACTTACTGGCCGATGTCCCTCTGCAGTGCGACTTTTGTCAGTTGTCAGTTAGTAGTAGACTGTTTTTAGATAGTTTGGTCTTACATTTGATTTTAAGTCGCACTAAAACATGTATCTTAGCAGCAGCAGGGGAACATAACACAAAGCCTTCAGTGCATCTCACTGGAGTGCAATCCCCTGACTTTTTACATTGTATGTATGTTGCAGGTTTGTTTGATAGCTCCAGCACCAAGTTAAAATAGTTGTGCACAAGGACATTGACACTTTTTTATTACTTTTGACCATATGGGGTACTGATAGGTAATACTATTTGAATATTGCAGCCGTTCTATCATCATTCCACAGCATTTTCAGTTCTGAACTTACCTATATTTGGATGATTTAATATCTTCATTATTCGGACTTCCCTGAAGAGCTGTTGAGACACAGAGGAACCCGTTTAAGTGCACCCCATAAAACATGCCAAAAAAAAACAATAAGCAGTGCTTTGTGACTCCAGTCTGCCAAGTCTGTCTCTGCTGGGAGAGCACTCTTAAAATTTGTTATTAAGCACTGATTAAGGAGATGAGCTAAGGGAGCTGAGCCGCAGTAAACTCAGTACCAAAGTGTGTATTCATCTGAAACCGGATTACAACCGAGCAGGAACATGAGAAGGCCCAGGGATCAGGGATACTGTACTGTGCACAGCAATATGGATGATGCACCAACAGCCCCTCACTAAACCCTGTCCTACACAGATAAAGAGCAGAATTACAACTCTAGTGACATGCTGCAGTCCTAGCCAGGCATCCAGGCATCCAAACAGCCAGTCAGCAGTACAGCAGCATCAGCTAGCCACTGCTGTCTGAGTAGCAGCACACAGGCTGACAGTGTGGCCAGTCAGGCATCTGCTGCCCAACATAATCATCTTAACTTGGGACAACTGAGCAGCAACAGCATATCAATGCGGTATCTGTGACCCAGCACTGAAATCTAGAAATCATGAACATAGAACAGCAGAACTGGAGCACCGAACAGGTATTCTGTTAGGGCCCTGTTATTGCACACAGACTTTAATGGTTTAATTGAGTCAAACATCACGTTTTCAGTGATGCTGGAGCTAATAATCATTTAAAGTCTTGTCGTGTTTGTCTAGTTTTTTTCTACTGCTCTCCCTTTTGTGTGACTGCCTGTGTCACATGAGCTCTCCCAGCCACTTAGAGGTGCTGTTCAATCATTTACATGCTACTGCTTCCCAGTTGTGCAGAGGCTGGGGTGGGTGTCGAATTTCAACACTCACTCAACCTGGGATTTAGCATCTACTGCGACCCAAGACAGAACACAGATTTTACTGTGTCCACTTGGTGATCTGATATTTCAAAATGAGAAATGACTATATGTCATTATCTAACGTGTTAAAACCTGAATATGAGAGAGTGAATACTGTAGCGGTGTGTATGTGTGTGCATGGGTACTATTCTATTGGCGTTTCAGGCCTTATGTAAGTGCTGGGGCAGTCTATGTTTCTAGGTCATTAAACACAGCCATTATTCCAGTGTGAGCAGACCCAACTCTGTGGGACCTGCTCAGCTACAGTCTGGTTCAACAGCATGCAGGTTGTTCTCTCTCTCTCTCTCTCTCTCTCTCACTGTCTCATTATCTCTCTTTCTCATTCTTCTGCTCTCTGTCTCTACTTGCTTGCTTGCTTCTCTCTGTGCTTGTTTAAACACACATACACAGAGTGCTTAAAAATCAGTGCATTATCGGAGAGGTCTCCTCATCTGAGGACAGGATCAACGGCAACAGTTAAATCTTGTATATACAAATAGGCGTAATGAGAATTATGTACCAATGGGGAAAAAACTGAAATCAAATAATAGATTGGCCTTGCTGAGACCTATAACTAAAAGCATTTTAACTCTAAATTCTCTCTTTAGAAAAGATTATTATGTTATGTTATATTATTAAGTTATTAGAAATTACAAAGCCTCATAGTTAAAATAAAACTAAAATCGTGTATTTCAATGAATTTCCCACACACATCCTCCACTCCCGAGAGGTTCAGATTAGTGAGTTTCTCCAGTGTGGAAAGCCGTACATATTCATCAGCTGCTGTGTTGGCCTGACAGGCTCCCCTGTTCTAACAAAGTCAATTAGAGTGGAAACACACTGACACAATAACCAGATGATGTCCGGCTGTACACATGAATAAACACATAAGTCACAGTCACAAACATGCAACCATCCACGCACATGCCTACACATGTGATGCATCCCATCACTCTCTGTTATTCTGAATGAGTGATGGCTTGAACAGTCAGACATTCTTTCTCTCTCACTCTCACTCTCTCTCTCTCTCTCTCTCTCTCTCTCTCTCTCTCTCTCTCTTGCTCTCTCTTCCTGTCTCTGTGTTTCTGTTGCTCTCTCATTTGCGTCATTGCCCTAAAGCCCCTCACATGGGAAGCACGCATGCAGCCACTTGGAAACAAAAATTAGAACAGATCTGAGAAGGGTGGTGGAAGATGACAACAAATATAGTGCCAGCAAATACAGGCTCGACAGAGAGTAACCATCATGAAGGGCTAACAGGGCTGAGAATGAGTTTGGGATTTTTGAGCCAATTTAGTATCAATATGGATAATATCTACAAGTATAAGTGTTGAGGGTGGTTCTGGATGAGGCAATGGATGGAGTCCTGAATCCTACATCCGTCCTCCTTTGAGGTAAAGCGACCCTCTTTCAAACTAATCTCATCAAATCAGATGATGATTTGAGTCAGTGACTGAAGTCAGTTATAATAAGGATAGCTGCAAAAACATACCCTGTATCACACACAAGACAACACACCATCTCCAATGGGCCTGAATCTCATAGTCTGTGCCAGTGACCTACTTCCAGCCACCCAGGGGCACCCAGACTCCCAAACTAGCCTTAATTACAGCAGCGTCCCCATGCAGTCAGAGCAGAGCAGTGGATATCAGACTGGGAACACTCACAGGAACTGGCTGGACTATTTCAGTCACAGCAGCACAGCTGCCCATTCAGCATGGGGATTATTGATAGGCTGAGTAGCCTGGAAGCCCTCGACCCCCCTAATAAGTGTGTGTGTGTGTGTGTGTGTGTGTGTGTGTCAAATTTGTCAGAGAAAGACAGGGACAGATATACAGACAGAGAGACAGATACTATCAGTGACATTCAGACAACCCATCCTGCCCTGTCCCCTGCTGCCAGGACGCTGTAAATAACCGCTAACATACACTACAGCATGAACACAAGGCACATCTATCTCTCTCCAGGATTCTGGAAAGATGTGCCTCTACTTATTCAGTATCCACAATACTGAGGAGCAACTTAGCAATATACATCACAGTTAGTGAAAGATTGTAGTCTCATGTAGTCTCATGACAGCACTGAAATTGTAGCCATGCAAATGAATATACATGCATATCTCAGGAGACATTTTCACTACTGGCTTGTTTTATGATTCACCTCAGACAACAGTGCCGTCTGCCCAATCACATTCCACTCATCTGAACAAGACCAAAGCTCCCTCGCCCATGGGCATCACAGCATTTCACTGGCTAATGCAGAGTGGCAGGCACAAGACAGACATAAATAACAGCCATTAAGAGAGCTTGACCCCATGGTAGGGCCTTTTGCAATTGGCAGAAATACACAAATAGGGTCAGAGGACATTATTGTAACACTCACTGACTGCTTTGAAAATGAGTAGGCATAAGCACACGCAGATATAAGACAGGAAGACGGAGGGAAGCATTGTGGCTCCGATAAAAGCTCCCAGTGCTTGCTTCATTAACTCTCTGCAGTTGAAGCCTGTTTTGCTCTCGATTGGTTCTGCCATCTCCAAATCTGAATCTGTCATGAGCTATAACAGCATAGACTTTATTTACGTCTGAAAGGTTACAGCAAACGTAGCATGTTATGAGAGTATGTTAACCTTAGATAGTTGGTTGGCGGTACCTACTTCATTGTGCTGAATAATGGAAAGAAGAGATTCTTATTCACAGATTAGAAAGACACAGAGAGTGGTGGGATGGGGGGATGAGAGCAGCGTTTGCTCAGTTGAAAGAGGCTAGGGGATTAACAGAGAGGTCTATTTTAGGGTTGAAATGCCTAAAAACCATGACAACGTCAACTTCCCTGACCACAGATGACATGTGATGCATTTCCTGTGGCAGATCTCAGGAGGTGCTTTGAGAGCTCAGCTGACCTCATTTCCTGTTACGCTCAAACCAACAAAAGTCACAGCAGGGCAGAGAATCCCAATGGGCCATAAGGGAGCAGATCTTGGATTATCATATTAGACTAAAATAATTATAGGGAAACACCAGACTGACAAAGATCAGCATCTGCTGTGAGGAAAATGTTGATTCTACCATCACTAGCCCAAAACAATACAACTGATGAGCTTAGACTCTGTGTCGCCGTGATATGCCTCATGCCTCTAAATTCAATTGTGTGATAAGTGAGTAAGTGAGCGAGAGTCTGAGTGCATCTGTATATGAGTGAGTGTACTGGTGAGTGCATGTGTATACAGGAATGTGTGTGTATGTGTGAAATACTGCCAAAACTATGGCTGGAAGAGCTGAGGTTCACAATGTGAATATGCCAGTTTAACCCTTACATAAAACATCTCCTGACTGGAGGAGCACAGACTACATGCCGTGTGAGTGTGTGTGTGTGTGTGTGTGTGTGTGTGTGTGCGTGCGTGTGTGCATGCGTGTGCTTGTGTGAGATGTGCTAGAGCCCTGGCTATGCCTACAGTGCCAGATGGTGTGCCCACTAGCCTGGCTCTTTTGAGACCATAAGAAGAAGGATCCGTGGCATTTCGACGGGCCAACATGAAAGAGCTGCCATTAGATCAGACCTCACAAACCTCACACACCCAGACTGAGAATCAGATACGTACCAGGACAACAGGGAAAAGAACAACACTGTACAATACTATACTACTGACACTACCCTGTGAATCCACAGGTGCCCTCTTCAGTCTTATCAACTCACACCAAAGCCGACTGATGGGAGGTCGGCTCAGAAACACCAATTTGAGACACACCAGAGTATCCCTCCTCTTCAGCCATATAAAAAGGCCAGAGTCACTGGATCAATATTATGCCACGCCTATAGCCACCTCTAGAAATAGTCTAGTCAGCTGGTTACAGAATGGCATTTTTTAACCCTGACCAAGTACACTGTAGTGTGATCAGTGTATTGGCCAAGCATCTGTGTAAAACTATGCTCTGTTAGACCACTATATACCTTGGACTTTAAAGGGAAAAACACATTCAGAAACAGAATATAAGTATTACTCCTTTCACCTAAGAAAGTATACCAGTACTATCAATCCATCCATTTGGCGGGGACAGGGAACAGGGAACAGGACAAGAACCTCAGGAAGTTCAGTCTAGATTTGTACACATGAACAAGCCTGAAACAGTACCAACACAATATATAGATAATCATTGATGTCAGCAAGAGTTTTGGAGCTGTTTCACTGACAATGAAGACGAAAACCACCATTGTGGACACGATATGGGTGCCAGTGGAATTTGTTTTCTTGGGTTTTACATATTGTTAATACGACTACAAAATAAATCTCATTTGGGTGTAAAAGATCCACAATAAGTCTGTCCATCTTCCATTCATTGTCTCTGGGGTGAATCCATCCAGAACGTGTCTCTTGAAGAATACAAAGATCAGAGGGTTGATACTTCTAGCTTTCTAGTTTCTAGCTTTGACTTCTTCATGTTCTCAAATATTGATTGACCTGCCCAAGATCACAAGAGTAGCGCATGTGAATTCTCTATTAGGGTGGATGTTCCCTTTAATGCATCCATACTGGAAGGTTCACAAGGATAGGACACTCTGAGTCAATGAGACAATCGATCCAGTACAATACGATCCAGGAGACGCCTGCTGCATTAGAAGACAAGCTTCTGCATTGCAGATAGTGCTCCTGTATACCATTACAGTAACCTATAGTATTGAGCAGTGGACATTAAGATATACTAATACATATACACACAGGGATGAACACAATCATGCAAACATCTACGTCAATGTGCTCACTCAGACACACTGTATAAACATACAGACACATGAACACACACGAAGCACACACGTACACGCACACACATGTATACACAAACAAGCTCATACACATACTCATACCAATAATAGCTTGCCTCCAATAAAAAGCCATAAGACCTCTATGTATTGACCCCCCTCAGGTCTACTCTACGGCTGACATCTGAAAGGAAATATAAATAATTAATCGGAGCGACCCAATCTGTCTGCAGTCTCACACAACACGTCTGTTCCTGCCACATTCACCACCACGCAGCGGACAGCCAGACCCATCACCAATGTAACCACTCGTGACCTAGACGGGGGCCCCAAAATCACTGAAGTTACGCAGTCACATTCTATTGAAAAATCCTAATGCCACACACTATGACCTCAAACATGCATTACTCCATTGTGTGCACAGATTAGAAACCACACAATAGGATGTTCAACAAAAGAACTCGCACAATGAAATTCATCTAGCGACGGGGATGGAACTGAGAGCTTGGAATTCTCGCAAACTCTTTGCTCTGATTGGCTGAAGAATCCAGAGTTAGATTCCATTAGAATCCATGTGCTTTACTTGTGGAGAACAAGACCAGGCACAGTATCGTCACATTCCAATTGGCCAGGGGGATAATCTGCTGATGTTTTACAGATCTGAAAGTAGGATTTTAGACTAGAATCAAAATTGTCATTTGCTCTCACATCAACCCTACAATTATGCGCTGTTTGATTACCCCCTGGCCTTCATTTGCTCCATTGAGCTCAGTAACAGTCATTGAGCTCGCTCCACTCCTCTCCATTCACACTGGTGTGAAAGGGCAGACATTTTGGGAAGCTAATTGTTGAGGCCTGCAGCAGTAGACCAAGAGATCCATCAAGACAACCACTGCCATTTTTTGTAAGTGTGGGGGTTACAATTGTCCATTATTACGATGAATAACCACTACAGTTGCCTAGCAATTTGTACACCCATTACAAGACACGTCTCTGGTGAGCTATGCTACGATAACAGCATAGCTCCAGAAACAAGCAGAATGACATTATTTAGTTTTAGTTTTAAAACCCACAGTCGGTGATGCGAACACATAGCGGTGACAATTTTCCTTCACATGGTCTAAACTGCCATGAGGATTGCATATGTGTGTGTGTGTATTTGTATGTGTGAGTGTGTTCAGCAGAGAGCAATCAGCAGAGAGCGCTAGATTTGGACTCAGTAATCAGGAAACGGGCCCAAACCCTCCATTCTAATTGGTTATGACTGCTAGACAGGAGTAAGTGACAAACAGGCAGTCAGGTATTTTTAGCTGCTCCTAACCACAAACCAACAGAGAGAGAGAGTGAGGGGAACTGGAGATTAAACAAGCCTTGTGGTCTCTCCTGACTACATCTGATTACATTATATAAAAACAGCCCATTCTGAGTTCAAAGAGTAAAGAAACAGAACAGCAGGAACTCTTAGGAATGACTAATGGAAAAGCTAACCAACACATTAATGTTACCATGTGGCTATAAAGGACGGATACAACTTACCTTTTGTAGACTGGTGGGATTCAGCTGGGTTTTGTCTATAATCTTCACAGCCACCTAGAGAGACAGAGACAGAGAGAGAGAGAAATAAAGAGACAGAGTGGGATGTTCAGAGAGGGAGATCAAAAATAAGTTAGATGTCAAAACAAATATAGTTTTGTATTTTTGATTTGTTTTGAATGAACAGGGAAAGCCACAGCCTTGAAATGAACTACCCTCATTATTTTTCGATTCCTTGGTAAAGAGATGGTATCAAAACATGTCACAGTTGAATTTCTAAAGCTCTTCATTTGGCCAGTTTTAGGAATAAATAACGCTTTGTTTGACAGCGATGAAAGGTTTTTTTGTTCATGAGGAGAAGTGTATATAAGGGCTATTACACACACCCCATGCTATGCACATACAGATACACATTTTTGTACATGTACATACACACACACGGACACAGACACACAAACAAGAGTCAGAAAGATGCAGGAGAATTGCACTGATAAACTCAGTTCTGTGGTCGCCAGGCCAGGGTTAGTAAATGTGATTCCACGGGACCCATGGTTGGCAATTTACTGTTGGCATGGACCCCTGATCAAACTGGGCAGCAGTCCGATCCATCCATCTCAATAATCACTCCACACAGCAACTGAAACAGACCTGTTCCCCTCACTTTCTGAGAGCTCAGCACATTTCACAAAGCCACTGGCTGACCCACACTGCAGGCTCCCATTTTCCTGTTAAAGTGCAATGAATTATGCCAACGAGCCAACATTTTTACTGTAATTATATTGAAGTATAGTATATGAATTATATTGTTATTGCACAAGATGAAATTCCAAGTCTCTACAGTGTGTAAGCCCAAAACAAATGCAAAAAAAAACCTTGCATTACAGCCTTATTACACAGACTGAAGAATGACTTAATAGTGTGCATGGCACTAGTGTGCTTCAGTAAATGCAGGCTTGGTCTGTGGTCCAAAGCACCAGGCAAGGGTGAAAGTAACAAATAAAATTTCCTCTAGTTACTGTAATTAAGTAGCTTATGTGTGGGCTTGTACTTCAGTAAGACAGTAACTTTATTTTTACTTGTTTTGACAAAGGTATTTGACTTCACTACATTTTAAATCACATTCATTAATGCATTAATTGAACTGTTACATCAATTACTCAAATGTATCCATGACATTAGCTTATTTAACATTAGCCAAAACACCATCCATTCAACTACAGTATTATTGGTTTGTGATAGCCTGGTTGTTGTCAAGCTAGTTTGCTAGCCTTTCTAGCTAGCTAGTAACAGAGGAAACATAATGTTATTGAATAATGGGGATGGGCATTCAATTCTTTGTTTTTTTAATCCCCGATCACTCAGTTACTACAATCTTATCACACAATAAATTGTTGTGTTGATTCATGCTTTACTTTATTTATTTATTTTTAACTCAGTAACTTTTACTCTGAGTACATTTTAAATGAGGTACTTTTTACTTTTACTTAAGTAGATTTTTACACCAGTAGTTGTACTTCAACTTAAGTACAATTTAAGCAAAGTAATATTACTTAAGTAAGATATTTTAGTACTCTTTCCACCTCTTTCCGGAGGTAACTACAAAGCAATACAACAAATGTGAATAACATGGCAGGGTGGCCCAGAAGTTAGAGAGACTGTCCTACAACTGGAGGACCTGAGTTCAAGCACCCGTGTCGGCAAGCATCCACCCTGCTGAAGTGCCCTCTAACCTGACACTGAATCCCTACCAGCTCCAGGGATGCTGTTCTGCAGCTGAACCTGTGCTCTGACCTTTCTGTGGAGGGGGGTTAAGTGAAACGTGAGTTTGCCTACAGGGATTAATAAAAAAACAACAGAATTATTGCCAAAATAACTATGGCCTTAATACACAGACTTAATAAGCATGCTTCAGTGGATGCAGACTCTGGCTCTGATCCAAAGCAGCCTGTTAAGGGGAAAACCAGGAAGAAAGTGCTGAGTCATGGTAGATGGAATGGAAGGCTATTCATTCAAATCAGGGGTTCCCCAAGACCTGCAGTACAGCGCAACATCCGGGAGCTGCTGGGAAGTTAGTTTCATCAGAACCCGTTAGCTAAACCCCCTTATTTCTGTAGTACATAGGAAAGGCGAGGAACGAAGTGTAGGAGGGAGTAGGACAGAGTGAACGAGCTGAGGAGAGAACAGAATGAGATGCTGCAGAGAGACGCACTGTGTGTAGACACATGCAGTACGCAGGTGGTGTCTATTTGCGGCCTGTCTTAGGTGGGCAGGTGCACAGACAGACCTCACTCCCTCCTCCCTGCTTCCTCCTGTCACGGACAACGCTCAGGGGGAGTCGTGTGTGTATGTGTGTGTGTGCACGTCTACGCTTGCGTGCCTGAATGTGCCTGAGCTGTCCTCATATGTCACGTTATTTTTTCCAAATTCCAACTATTCTCTTTGCATGACTCAGAAATATGCAGGGACATTACATTTCTTCTGCACTGTAGAAACTGCGAGACGTGATGAATGTGTGGATATCTACAGCCACACATCAGTGATCGGTTGCACCTCTGAGTGAGTGAGTGTGTGTGCGAGTGTGTGTTCCCTCACTAATGGATTTGTGGGTGAATAATTCAGTTCCACCGTGACAGAAGGGCAACGTGCATCACTGTTAATTATTCAGCACATTTGTAACACATGGCCCATATGCTCTTCACCGTATGCATGTCTTACGGACACATAGACAAACATTTAAGACACTTGCAGACACACACACACACGCAAATGCACACACATGTAAAACACATACACGTGATTATGCACATGGAGGACATAAAGGGCAAGGGTGAGTCATAGCCTCGCTTCTGTGTAGAGGTGCTTTTCATGTTCATCTCCACTCTTTCTTTTTTTTCACGGTCATGATCTCAGCACCCTGTGGGGAATGATCTGGGCAGAGCGTAAGACAAGGTCATACCACACAAAGAGAGGATGGGCTGCACTGCTGTTAGGCAGGTAGCAGAGGCGGTCATATGGTGATTACCAATGTTTCCATCAGTGGAGTGTGTGTGCGTGTTAGGTGTGCAATGAAAACCCCATGTACTGTAGCCGTTCTCTTCTGTCAACTAGAGGTGACTGGTGATCTGATTCACTTCCTTTGTGCTCCCGACGCCTTTTTTGATGCCTTGCTATGGAGCCAAAGTTTCTTATTAGCTGTGAGCGAAAGTGTGCCGGCTAGAGGCGCGAGGCTAAAGCCGAGATAGCATCAGTTTTAGTGGGTTGTGTTCTTTCCACCTGTTCTCTCTCACTCTGATCCATGGCTTTGCATTCTGATGAGACAGCAAGGCACACAAAGCGGTGCCTGACCTTCTCAGCAAGTGGCAGGTAGCATACCTAATACGCCGGTTTAACATTAGCATTAAAGGAAGCTTGAATGGATCAAACCGTTACACGTTTGACCCGAGAGGAAATTTATCTACTCAATACTAAGATATGACTTGATGCAAGATGAAACTCAATAGAGCAAAGGATGATGGTGTTTTAAAAAGAGACATGGGAGGACATCTGATGTGGTGTAGCATCAGAGTGTGGTGTATGTTGTGGATCCTGCTGAGTGAGACACGGTGAACAGATCACAGGTCATTGCTTTCTCCAGAGGGAAACAGGAGCTTTAATTACCGACACACCAAAGCAGGGCGTCTATCAGTCTGACAGACCAGCGGCGGATGAGTGTGTGTGTGTGAGAGAGAGAGAGAGAAAGAGAGCATTATGTGGTCTGACCTTACTAGGGCAACTTACATGGTCAAGTACAACATTCTCACGACAAAGATTGTTCCATCTCTCCGGTTTCAAACAAGTCAACCTGGTTTCAGCATCATTTCCAGCAAATGAAGGCATCACACACATGAAATACCAGCTAAAGCACTCTCTATTTGTGAAAGAGTTCATGAGGCAGACAAAAATGGTACTGTCCCCTTGTTACTTCAACTTCAAAACACAGAATACCGTGAGTGAATAGCAATTGGATGCTTGAAATAGTTCTTCTAATAACAAATATCAATAGGAAAATTGGGACTGAGCTGAAGTTAGCAGACGAGAAAACATGCCATCATTGCAAGTACAGTTTAAATCTGTAATATTTTTCCTTCATATTAACTCTTACATTGTAAATGAGCTTTATTTAAAGTACTTTTAAAGAGATAGGTGTAGATCCAATGTGTAAATGGCAGTAGAATATCATCATAATATAGAAATACAAAGTTGTCTCACCTCTCGTCCGGTCAGGACATGTCGTGCCAGCTTGACTTTGGCAAAATTCCCCTTGCCGATGGTCTTGAGGAGACGGTAATTGCCGATATGGGGGTGCTCCTCGGTGGAAGTGAAAGAGTTGCGGCATCGTGGCAGGCTGTGGCGACTTGCAGACTTTGTCGGGGGGACAGGGGGGTCAACGAAGCCATCCACCGACGAGTGCTGCAGGAAAGCCACATGTGTGGAGATCAGCAGCATCCTCACTCCCTGCCTGGCAGTTAGACGCAGGCTGCATATGCAGGTATAAACACTAAACAAACCCCATGATTGTGTGCATGAAGAACAGAAAACTACTAGCTTAGCTCCGCTCTAGCTATTGGCACACGTGCTCATTTCAAAGGACCCTTGCTCTAGCTTAAGCACTCAGATACTTGGGCTGCATACATACACACAATGCAGCAGGGTTCCGCAGTGGAGGTCTGTGTGTGCCAAGGCTGGGATGTTCACTGTGCAATCAGAGATGAACCCATTCACTAGGGTTTCAGATGCAGCAAGAGGATCCAATGTACTTGTAATGTGTGTGTGTGTGTGTGTACACATACACATGCACGCACGCACAAAAACACACACACACACACACGCACACACACAAAGCCGTACTATGCATCCAAGCCTACTTAGGAAGTGTGTGGGAGAGAATCAGGTTCCTTCCCCTCCCTCCATGACACCTTAACCTATTAACCTTAAGACCTTATCAACATAAGACAAGATGAAAGAAACTCAACTCTTTTGACTTGAGCGTGCTTGAGGGATCCTGTAGACCTACAAAATGTGCAGAACTGATTCAATAGTGTCCGTTTTTAAACTCGAAACAATCCCACTACCTGTATTGCAAGCCCAGCAGAACCCAATAACCAAAGCGAACCCGTCATTGCTTGGTATAATGACATGGCACGTGAAGGTGCATTTGGGACAGCTTGCTATAAGTACAACATTGGCACAGAGGGCACACAATCTCTGATCTGTTTCCTGTCCTCTACAACAGCTGTTGATGTCACTCCAGGTCAGAGATCCTATGATCCACTGCTCCTGTGCACCACACCCAGCCAGAGAATAAAGCCTTGGTCTGGTTACCCAGGCTCCCCTGCTCCTCTTTCACCGGGGTAATGCTACACCCAGCAGGGTGGACGTCATCTCAGCTAGCCTACATCCTGACAGAGGGAGAACCACACCACGTGATCCAAACCGTCCCCTGCGTCAGCGTGTAAGTGTGAGAGAGAGAGAGAGAGAGAGAGAGAGAGAGAGAGAGAGGGGCAGAGAGAGGTTTTGATTGAGTGCCAGTCTAATTCAACAACCCTGTGTCTAATGTACCAAAACACTGTCCCAGATGAGCATGATAGAGGAGTTTGTGTGTGTGTGTCCCGCTGTGATTGAGCAGCTGTCTTTCTCATATTTGCTGCTGGTGAATGTCTGGACTAAAGTGGCTTTGCTCCTTTTCATCAGCATTAGATCAGATCTGTTGTATGGCTGTTTCATCCTTGGCTACGAACACACACACACACACACACACACACACACACACACACATACAAACACTTGGCCTGGCTCATTCAGTAAATGAACTGAGGAGCATCTGAACAGGCAGGTCATTTAGGGTGCTAGTGCTTGATTAATACAAAAAGTTGGTTTCTCTCACACACACACGCTCACACCCACGCACACATTCTTTAGGGAACCAGACATAGAAATGACACACACCTGCACAGATGCATACAAGTACAAATAAGAAAGCCAGGAGAGAGCTTCTTCTTTTTGGTGCACTAAAAGCCTCTCGTCTCTCTGAGTAATAAGCTGTTATGCAATGCAGTTCACCAGCTAGTGGGCCCTAGGGCTGCACGCTAGAGTCAAATGGAGGGAGGCTAGGCTGGCTGGCTACTGCCAGTCCTGCTGAGGCAGTGCTAAATAGTCTAGCAGTCTACATCTATGTCTGTGACACCTGAAGCTACACAGAGGGAGGTTGATCAAAACTTACCCTGTTATATTAAAAGTGGTATAGAATGATCACACAGCTGATATCATCTTGCTCTTGTAAAGTTAGCGTTAACGTTGTGGTTGTTTAGTCATATGACTTTGCTCTCTTCCCATCTGTACAATGATGTGGTAACAAATAGCCTAAAGACAGTGTAGACAGTGAATCTGAAGCTAAAAAAGAAAATGCAATTTCCCTTTAGAATTCAATTCAACTTTATTGTCATTATACTATGCCAGAGGAATAATATTACCTAAAATTAGTGTTTCAGGTATGTGTGTTTCTAATGAATGAAGAGCCACACTGAAAATCCTAGCTCTGAATCTAACAAATGCAATGATTTAGAGAGGACTGCTTCCCTACAAATCTAATACTTCCACTGTTTCTCCTTTAATATAATACAACAAAGTCCTGTTTCCAGGAAAACGAGAAGAACCTAGATATGTCAGAGCCTGTCAACATAAAGAAGTCCTCATTTGCTCTGTTCTCAAAAGAGGCGTGTGTGTGTGTGTGTGTATGTGTGTATGTCGCCGTTCGTAAACATTCCATCACACAGAGAACGGGGAAACGGCTTATTAACGTCCTTTCTTTGTCCTATTAATAAATGGCTGTGTGATGCTCCAGCTCATCGCTGTAGTGGCAGCAGAAGGGTGAATAACAAACCCCAGCACACAGCGTGCAGTTACAACAGGGCCCAATGGGTGATGGATGCCACATTGCGATGCTACCCAGCGCTGCCATTGAAAAGTAGGGCAACATCCTCCCCATCCCCCAAATATTGGCGTTCTGGACTAGAAAATACCCCCAGTTGCACGAGCAGAGCAACACCATTTTTCTCGTAGCCTACACAGTAACATCAGGGTTATAAGTCTCAACAATTCGACTCCACCTTCGCATTCCCATTAAACCATCGTACTGACGCAGTGCGTTGCCAAGGCTAACCTTATTGTGCACAAAAAACTGGATGAAATACGTCAAAGCGGCACCTAGCCCATGCCTTTATTCTAGGCTACCATGCCTTTATTCCCGTCAAAAAAAAACCCTGGGTGCTCATTGGTCGAGTCCCTCTGCAACATTGTAGCCGAAAAGCGCTCCCATAAACCTGCACCGACCAATGCGCCAAATAACCCCAAATCTGTGGTAATTATTCCGGTATAACAATACATACCGGTGTGTCGGGATGCAACACTTACATTCTCGGTATCACGTTCGTTCACTGTCGGCAATGGCGTTCTGGTCGACATCTTGTGCTTCACAGGCCGCTCAGCGATGCAGCAGGCTGGGCAGAGCAGAGACGGTGCGGGCCGGTGCCTCTATTCCTCTCTACATCCCCAGTAAACACCGCAAACAGCGGGCCTTTACCGCAACATAGTGCGCAGAGGGCCCAGCGACAAGCCAGATTTTCTTAGTGGCTTTGTGCACTTCTCTCAGGTAGTGGCAGACAGAGCAGAAGGAAAGAGAGAGGGGGCAGGCCAGGAAGATGCGTCGGGAACGGACGGGTCTGCGCAGCGCATCTCAAACCTCCCACCAGGAAGGATCTCTCTCTCGCGCTCTCTCTCTCTCTGTCTCTCGCTCGCTCTCGCTCTCCCTCTCCCTCCCTCCCTCTCTCTCTCTCTCTCTCTCTCTCTCTCTCATTCAGTCCTCTCGTCTCCTTTTTTCATGATAGCTTATTGAAGTCACCAGAAAAAGGTTAGCCAGAATTAGAGCGGATCTAACTGTGTTTGAAGTACCAAACAGGTCCTTGCTACCCAAAGACATACCCTGAGTACCCTTCAGCAATACTTCAGCATTTAACACTTCAAGGTGGGTTTTGCAGAAAGAGTGGAGAAAATGATTAATTAGTGCTGTTTTTTTTGAAAAAATACAATAAAATATGCCTAATGTATTTTATGCATGCTTAGTGATTTTTTGGTGTGCGTTATAACCTTTGACTTAATCACATGAATGGATTTATCTCCCAATAGCTCAGTCGTTTATCACTTGATGAGGTCTTTACATTTGACTGGTAAACAGACAACAGAGGCCTAGCTCACAGCCTCTACAAGGCCTGTGTTGCACGGCTAACTGAGCAGACTTTGCCATCTGTTGGACTGTCACAGCATTGCACTAGTCGTTATTCCTCTAGCCGTTACTCATACTGTATAGCAATTATACTGACTAAAGAGGGGATAGGAAACTTGTCGATTGTTGATTAATAATTATTAATAATTAATTAAGAAAAAATAATAATAATTAATAATTATTTTAATTTCTGTTCCATGATAGTGATGCTGGGTGTGGTGATGATCGCGTGTGTGCGTGTGCGTGCGCGTGTATGTGTTTGTCCAGTTTTTCCAGTAGGTGTCAGGCTTCACCTACAATTCATTCGCTGCACTGAAGTATTGGGCTTGGGGGGCCCAAACAACAGTTAACGCTATTGATGATTGCACATCAGATTTGAATTACCTTCAGCTGTTACCTTCCTTCTCATAGGTTGTTATTTTACTGACGAGTCATCCTGTGATGGGGAACAAGCCGTGCAATGGGCTTTAATGTCCAATACCCCAAGTCTCTTGTATTAGTTGTTATGCCTTCTTTGTCTCTGCGGTGTTGTTTTGGAATTCAGGCAGACGGTGCACCTTCCAGGGGTGTTACATGACTGATGATTTGTCTCACACAGCAGAGAGGCCCCAACCATAACAATGAACACAGCATGACTGTAACTTATCACAATAACTGATGGATATATGACCTGAAAGCCACTGAGAAATTAGGCCTGTTTTTGTGGTTTTGAGGAATCTGTAGTTTATTTTTCACTGAGCACCGGCTCAATTCCATAACACCCGCTTACAAAGACCCCCTTTAGAGTTACTATGCACAGATAAATTCCATACAAAAGTGTTATGGCTTCAATTTGTTTTTAGTCAGAGATACCAGAACAAAATGCAAAGAGATAAGATAGTCCAACAAAACAAAAAGGGTCCAACTGAATCTTGGCGTGTAGATGGGCATTTTTGGAATTCTGCATCTGATCCTGGTATGGATCAGGTCCCAACATAGCAGATCTTATCCCCCTGAGCCCCAACAACTGGGACCAGCTAACCTAGACCAGCCAGACACATCCTTTTACTGCTAATAGTAAGATATTTGGATTTCATTACATTTTCCTCTCTTCTGTTTGTCTCAAACTAATGCATTTTTTCTTTTGTGCTCATTAAAATGAGTTACCTAAAAAATAATGCAATTCAGTTTCCTTCCATGGTCTTCTTTTCAGCTGAGGCCCTCAGGATTCTCGTTCTCAGTGCTGAAGCATCTACAGAGCACACTGGTCTCACCTGGGATTTCCACACTGTACCTTTGCTCTGCTCTGGAATGTAATGGGCACTGATACTAGTTTAATGACTGCATGTACACCCAGGGCTAAATGCAATTACATGCTCTCACAGGCAACCATCAAACAGAGGCACCTATTAACAGCCATTCAAAGACGATGTTCATGTAGTTAACTTTACTTTGTAGGACAGCGGGTGAGAGGCAGTGAGAGAGGGAAGGCTAAACTCATTATAAGAGAGTGCAGAAGGCTGACTGCGCTTTCATAGTGGAGCAGCATCTGTCAGCATTACTGCTTTACCCTCCCTCTTGTTTCCTGACTCAGTTTTACCAGTGAAAGTCAAGCCACGCTTTCCAGTCAGTACAAAATGTTTGCACACGTCCTGCAGAAATGCGGGAAATGCCATAAGCAGATAGGCCTTGGCTTATGAGAGAGTCAAATATCCTCTCTGTCAAGACTGAAAATGTCTTGTAGCCCTTCACATGCACACATTCACATATATTATTCAAGATAAGTGGATTTGGATGGAAGACTCTCAAATCCTAATTCTGAACATCAGAATTACCACTGTCCCAACAAATACTCTTATGTATCATTTATAGTTGCAGTTACAACGTATAAATTTCAGTAAAAACAAAATGCTAAAAGGTAGTATATTAGAATAAGAAAGCTCATCATCTGAGAGTCTTGCTTTAGAAACCTGTTAAGTGTACACCTTACAAGGCAGAGCTTGCTCTCCCCTGTCTGCTCTGACAAGTCAATAAAACCCACTGGTATGCTGAACATTTTTGGAAGGCGAGATAGATATGAGGCAGCGGAGGAATTTGATCAGGCAGAGAGCCAGCCTTCTGTTCATTATAGAGCTTTCCAACAGCAACACACCCTCCTGGTGAGCACACCTCAACCTGAGGAAAAGTATTACTGACTGGCACGTCAGAGACCTGGGCCCACCCTTAGCCTCAACCTCATCTGCCTGTCTTCATCCTGTCTTCATCCCATGTCACACATGCATGTGCACACACGCATGTGCACACACACACACACGCATGTGCACACACACACACACACACACACATACACACACGCTACACACACACTCTCACTCTCTCTCTGGAGTTGCATGGGGAGGGATGGCAGGAAAGTGGAAAATATGAAAAGTGGATCATCCAGCTTGAAAATCCAGGGCAGATGTGAGCTGACATCGTGGGAGAGATGGAAGTGGATGGGAGTGTGGGGTGTATGTGAGAAAACCAAGATTTAGTGAGAGTTGTAAAACGGTGGCTTTTCAATATGTTTGTTTAGCTTCTTTCACAGAACTACAGAACTACAGCCTCAGGCTGCAAGCTGAGGAGGAGTGACCAGTTAGTGGTGAAGTGCAGCTGGGTATAAGTTGGTATGATGCTGGTGGTAGGGTGGTTGAGTGTGCTGTACATCTTATGTCATTCCTCTGGCTTTATTTTCTATACCCCTTCTAATAACATAAAACACAACACATTTTTTGGCAACAAATTTCCTTTGCTTCTCTTATTGCTAAATGTTTTTACAAGTCTTCTCCTGGTTTGCATGCATGGCCTATGGGTCTGCACTTTCCCTCTTTCAGCAAGTGATAGAAATGTGGTGCTTCTTTAGTGTGTGTATATACTTATATACCAACAGATTGAGCCTCCTCAACCTCTAAATAAAGTAACACTTCCATTGAGCTAGTTATGGCTCAGTATGATATAGTTCCCCCTCTTGACCTCTGCTAGAGATGATAAACTCTACACTGCAGTATCTGTTACATTGGAGGCATTCAGAGAAGAAAGATAGACTTTTCCCCAGAGTTGAACACATCATCAAAGGCAATGCCATTTACCGTACCTCGGGATAATTATCATCTTTCTATATCATGTTTTCCCTTATAATTATGTCATAATTCAAAGGCTTCCCCAGCGAGCTAAAAACGGTCAGGTACGTCACCATATAACAAACTCTTCTCTGATGAACGGGCCTATTAATTGTCAGGATATAATTACATTCACAACACCCTGAGGGTCCGTCTCGTTTAGTCATCTCAGAGTTACTGCTCCAGAGTATAATTAGAGAATGTAATCACACAGGTATGGACCTCCAGGATTTATTTTTCAGCCTGACTGAAGGCCAATTGAAAGTACATCTGTGGTCGGGGCACCAGGCAGGGAGTGTTTACGACCTGGCACATGTTCAACAGCCACATGCAGTGGCACCAGGCAGCATACCATACCAACAGAGTTCACCACAATGACACAACTTACATACACAAACACGCAAACATGTGCGCATGAATGGGTGGTTCTGCTAATTTGATTGACATGTGTATATTCTTGTTCCCTTAAGAGTGATTTCTTGAGTGGTGTGCACGTGTGCTTGTGTGCATGTGTGCATGTGTGTGTGTGTCTCCCTGTAAATGCCCATGTGTGGTTTTGCCACCCTCGTGTGGCATTTTTGCCAATGTTAACAGGTGACCTCATCCCATTATATCTTTCCGATCTCAAATGCCATCCAATAAACTACTCATTTCTCACCTCTTCACGCACTCTCTCTCGCCATTAAAACACCTCTTACGTCTCTCAGAGAACTCTCCCTGACACCCACTCTGAAAGACCCCAAGACATGCAGGGTAGAACATACAGTAACTGCACGCTATGAAGTGCTGGTGAATTATTTCCTGGTGGGATGTGATTTATCATTTCAATTTCAGCAGAGTTTTGATGTAGGCTCAAACCAGGATTCCTCCGAGGCCAGTGCATGTCTAAATGAATGAAGTTATGCAGCACAGTGAACTCCTTTCATCAGGGAAGACGGGTGGACGTTCCAAATAGGTAAAAACACGATAAAAGGATCTTCCTGGTATTACATCTGTGCTGCATCTGCCCTGCAGTTATGCCAGCTCCCCCACTGGGGTAACAAAGCCTGGCCTCCAGGTTTTGTACAGTAGGCAATATAGACGCCTCGAGGCTGTGTACTCTATAAGGATCAGCTAACTCCCACCAATTACCTTGCTTCTTCATTGACTGATGACTTTTTAGAGTATTGTTCTTGTTGATACTGAAACATCCCTCTGCTTTATTATTAGTTTGACAAATTAGACATTGGGAATTTGAAGACTTGACTGTTTGCACTCTGAGCTCAAACAAGCTGATTTGTGTAAAGGATAAGGATAACAGAGGGTAACACAAATCCAATTATTTTTTCTTCTGTATGATCTTCAGCCAATGACTCAGGCTTTGATCTACTTAATAAAGTTAATATTGATGAATGAAATGTCTAGCTACACGCAGGAAGATTAAGTTTAATATCTCCTCCGCTACCCCTGTGGAATATTAATCATGAACGAGAACATGTAGAAAGTGTTGTTCTTCACAAGCGCTTGGAGAACGGTTGAGTCACTGCAGAAGCGGGTGAGTAGTGTTTCCTCCTGGGGGTTGAATCATGCACGGACAGCAGAAACATAGCGCTCCAATGTGCAGGGTGCTGAAGATGGAGTTAGGGGGAACAATGACACATCGTGTATCATCTTACACGTCCCAACACTGCCCTGACTAAAGCTCTAGACAGCAGAATGATTGAGTAACAACTTACCATGAAACCACTCCCAACCAATTTCAGATCCTAAATGTTTGTGTGTGTGTGTGTGTGTGTGTGTGTGTGTGTGTGTACATGCATGTGTGTCCCAGTCTGTCTCTTCGTCTCAGGCTTCACAACTGCCCCTCGACACACATTGACTAAACATACTATATCCCCCCTGGATCTCTGTAAATAAGATAGATATCATAGCTAGGGCATAATGTGCACTGCATTTGTCATCATTATACTCGGATGAAATCATCTTCACCTTTTCCCAAAAGCATGGGAACAGCAGCAGAGCATTTCACACACATGCTGCATTTTCCATTATATGTGAAGACAGCGTTTGCTCACTTTGTTACATGCAGTACACAACAGCGACTCTGACCATGTTTCTGCTCTGCTGTTGTGGATATGCTGGCTGAGACAGAAAAACAGCAAGAACCTGGCCCCATTTATCCATCATATTTTATTTAACAATATAACTTTTGCTCTTCAGAGTACAATCAATTGAAGATACATATGAAAAAATATATCGACTATTTTAAATAGAAGAGAAAAATAAAACTGCAGTAAACATTAAAACATTAAGGCATTTAACAGTCTTGACAGCATGAATGATTTAAAAAGTGTTATATTTGCTGTGTGTATACCTCTAAGGCACTATATTCATGTGGATCCCTATTGCAGGCTCACTGCTGAAACCACAGACACAAAATGTAAGGCGATGATTCACTTCTAGCAATGATAGATAACTTACTGCACGATGAGAAAGTGGTGAATAGGTGAATAACATACTGGTTTTCAAATGTTTGTTCAGTGCTGCATGTCTACAGTGTACAATATTTCAGCAATAAGCCAGAGCCGACACGTGGAGTCAAGAAAGGTAAAGCAGGTAGTGAAAGATTTCTCAGTGTGGTGGCATTGCATTAACACTTTAGTAATCCTTTGCATCTTACGTGAGCCAGCTAAAGGGCCACGCAAGCCAGCTCGGTGCCAGTGTGACTTATTGACTGGGACCAACATTAGAAAGCCCAACCATTCCTCTTGAGAAACGCCGTGGCAACCAAGGAGCGGTCAGTTGGCCGTAAAAACAAGCGCAGAGGTGAGCGGTGCCAAACTGTGTTACGAAAGCCATCATTTCCTGAGCGTGTTCTTGAGTTCAGGGCTCACTGTTATTGCCTCTCTGACCAAAAGGGTTGTTAAGATGGCATCACAGAAACGCATTAACAGCTCGACCACATCCACCGAACCTGGGGCGATGAACAAGCTCTTTCTCACTCTTTCCTCTCTCCTTCTGTCTTTCACACTTTCAAGTCACACATACGCACGCACACACACACACACACACACGCAGAGATTTGTTACCTAGGTATGTACATGACTTAATTCCTTTGAGTGAAGACTATGGGCATCAAGCCTGTTGTCACACAATGGGTAGTACTCACTCAACTCACTGCACAAGTACACTGGCATAGGCCACCTTTACACTTCTAAACTGTTTTGGACTGCTCTGGAAATGATTACTCATGAGTATAAGCATATGCAAACTCACATGAATAGGACAGCACTGACCCCTACAACATCTACTAACAAAAGTTGGGATTTTAAAGCTCTGTAAATGACTTTGCATGGTAAAGCTGCTCGTATATTTTGCACCTATACGCAAAATAAATGTGATTCTTTGCAAATCTGACATGGGATGATGATGGAGTGCATTGCTGATGTAGACACCGCTTTAAGAAAGTGATACAGTAAATTCTGTTACAGCTGCATCAAGAATAGACTTCAGGGGAGAATAAATTCATCACAGTTAGGACGTGTGTCAACTAGGCTTCTTTTCCTTTTCCCCAGTTGTTTTGGCTAGGGAAGTAGCATACACAACCGCCGCTAGTGCAAAGTGCTGCACCCAGCATCTTTTGTGTGTGCCACGTTTTTTTTTTTTCTATCCACTTCTCATCTCATCGCTTCCGAGCGCCCTGCCAGAAAAAGAAGCCTAGTGGACACGGGGGCCCTCAGCGTGGGCTGGGCTGGACTGGATGGCTGTGTTGCTGTATGGACTTACAGTTTGGGCTGGTCTGAGCTGTACAGTATGTATATGTGTACGATGTATGTATATGTATGTCGTGCTGATATCTGCTGTGTTACATGAGGCTATGCTTTGCTGGGATTCGCTGGGCTCAGAAGGCATAGGGCCCTATTATGACAGTGAGCCGCAACAGTGAGCTGGAGCGGTAGTTCATCGTCATGTGGTGAGTGATCATCTCCAGGTCCACAATGTGCTCCCTGGGGCCTGACAGAGGCTTGGTCATCACCAGCATGGCGCTCACATTGCTGGAACGCTGCAGAAAAAAAAAAGTCAATATGTAGCTATGTGGATAATGATTTGATCAGATATGGTTTTTTTTTAGATATATTGTATATGGGAGAGGCAGGATATAGAATTTCTAGTTTTATTAGATTTTTTGTTTAGTAGAATTTAATTGTGATTACTGTGTTATAGGTGTAATATGTTGTCAATGCACAGGCTTGGAAGCATGTTTGAAATTGTTTCTCAGGATGATGGATCATAACATAATGTGATTACTTTAAATCCATTTAGTTTTCTTAATATTTACTAGTTTAGCATTCAGTTTTAGCCCATAATAATCCGTCACACCCTAACCCCAGCTTGTCATGAGACAGTGTAACCCAAAAGTGTGATTCTCATCTGACTTACCTTGAGGAAAAACTCTCCGGCCTCATTGCCAGCTTTGATCTTGAAGGCGTAGTGTGTGTTGGAGTAGATGTTGGTGGCCTGAATCTGGAAGATATCTGCCGGTACGGAGCGATCGGACTGGATGCTCATGTATTTGTAGACAATTGACGGTGTGAAACCCTGGCACTCAGTCTGAGACCGACAGACACAGCGACTGCAAGGACACAAGAATTACCACAAGCTCCTGCTGAGTGCAAACTGGACGTCATTGACAACAGTGAAATAGAAGATTTGGACGCGGTATACTGACTTTTCAGAGCTTCTGATGTACGGCTCCTGGCAAGGGTTTCTGGGATAGCAGCGGAAGCCTCCATAGTAGTTCCAGCACATTTCATCCTCTCGGCAGTTATGGGTCCCTGTCTCACACTCATTTATGTCTAGTGATGGGCAGAGAAACAGAGAGAGAAAGGAGTATTGAATAGCAAGAAATACTCAGATAACAATTCCAGTATACCCGCCCCCGCCCACACACACACACACACACACACACACACACACACACACTCTTATATGCATTATGCATGTGCACTCTTCCTTTAGAAAGCAGCGCAGTGGAAAGATTATCTAAATTTAGGATGTGCAAAATTTGGGAATGCTGCTGCAGGGTTGTCGTTCCATTTCCAGCAGTTGCGGAGATGTGAGGAAACCCAAGAGGGAAGCCTGCAGGGCTGTAGTAGAGATGAATACCAGGGAAGACCCCGATGCAACCACACAGGCCTAACTGCAGCTCCTTCCCTGCAGCAACCCCACCATGAAAACAGCCCCATCAAACGTGCCCCAAACCACAGGCTATTTCTGGCACAGCAACCTGGATTCATCACCGAAAGGTCCCTCTGACACAACAAGCCGGATTCATAGCTCCCCTATAAAGCCTGCACCTGACCGAGGGGGAGAGGAAAAAATAACAGCTCACCCTTTGAGAGAACGCCGGAGCTTCAAATAAATCCACTTCAAGAAACCAACATCATGCACATAAATTCACAGAGGTGGCTTAGCAGGGCAATACAAGGTTGCTGTGTTTATGTTACCTAACCTCTGCATTCTTTCCATGACAGTATTGGTTGAGAGTTAGCATTCATTCCTTGGGAGGTGGAAGAGGGGCTGATAGGAGGAATGATCAAGTTCTTCTAATAGTTATCTTCAAAGAGTTCAGGGAGAGGAGGAAAGGAGGACGGGAGGAAGAGAAGAGCAACCACTTGGGAAAGGAGGGGAGAGAATAACTAACTAACTAATAAATTGTGAGAGGGGATAACAAGAAAGGACTGTAGTACCTTGACACAACCTGGTTCGCTGGAGCTGGTATCCTTCTGGACACTCACAGTAGTAACTTCCTGGACTGTTAATACACTGGTACTGACACATGTAGCTGGAGAAGCTGCACTCATCAATGTCTGTGAGGGAAATATACACAAACACACACATACACACAATGAGTATGGTACATGTTCATGATTCACAGACAAGAATGTGTTTAGGTGTGTGTGTGTGTGCATGTGCGTGCGTCTGTGTATCTGCGTCTGTGTATGTGCACGAGTGTGTGCGTGCATGCATTGTTTACCTTGACAGGAGACAGAGTCTCGTGCCAGCTCATAGCCCTGGTCACACTGGCAGAGGAAAGAGCCGATCAGGTTGTAGCACTGCTGCTGACAGGGGCTTTGCATCTCACATTCATTCACATCTGAAACAGGAGCAGGCAGTTAAAAACAATAATAATGACATCATTCTTTATTGATACCCATAGGGAAATTCAGGGTCTTCGACAGAGCAGCACCGCTGGAGCTGGGAGAGAGTGAGTCTTGTTCAAGGACACTTCAGCTGTCTCCTCCAGTTGAGGCAACTCCCTGGCCTTTATCTAGAGGTCACAGCTACAGTGCAGTACACACAACTGTAGAAAGACACACACACATGCACACAAACACAAACACACACACACGCACACACATCCACATGTGTGCAAACACACTGCAGTCTTTCTATCCCTTTGTCTGTCAGCATAGCTGGGAGTCAGTCATGGGTTTTGATTTCTAAATATGTTTCGTGAATAAAATCATCACCCCTCAATCTCATGATTGCCCTCAGCTTCCAGGCAATCCAAGCAATAGCTTGTGCATCATTTGTTGTTTTGTTCAATCCGTTGCTGCTCTCCCAATCTGCACTGTGAGGAAATGGAGGAATAAGAGGCACAATGAGTGTTACGATGGACAATGGTAAGCTACGTCCAAGCTGACCTCCGCTGCTGTTTGTTGCATTGCACCTCTTTACCCTTCTGACGGCTTTCCTTCCTTTGCATTCAGCCCACGGGGAACAACAGGTGCACAATGCTACTGGAAATCTGCCAGCTTTCTCTGCCGTAGCAGATGGAGTTGAATAGTGGATGTTTTCATAGTGCAAACAAACAAACTTTAGGAAATGCACAAGTCTGCAGCAAAAGGTCTGACAGACTGCTTTTGAATTACAAAGCAGCAAAGCACACACACACACACACACACAAACACACACACACTTGAAAGGTGACTTACCAATACAGCTGTGGTTGTTGCTGGCCAACTTGTGACCTGTGTTGCACTCACAGTAGTATGAACCCTGGCTGTTCACACATCTGTGCATGCAGTAGTGGGACAGGACACACTCGTCTCTGTCTGCAGGAAAACACACACACACACACACACACACACACACAAACAGAATTAACATTACATGGATGTAAAAAATGAGCACAAAATCCAGAATGGTCCTTTAAAATCTTTAAAATATAGGTTAAAAAAACAGCATTATTGAAAGCTTAACACCATAACTCAGAGATAATAGACAGCAAGCGGAGAGAGAGAGTGTGTGTGTGTGTTACGTCCCTGAATGACTCACCTACACACTGATCTCCATTCCTCTGGTAGCCAGCAGGACACTGGCAGGTGTAGGAGCCTCTGCTGTTGTGGCATGTCTGCTCAGGGCCACAGCTGTGTCTGCCTGTTGCACACTCATCTATGTCTGCAATACACACACACACACACACACACACACACACACACACACACACACACACACACACACACACACACAATGTTATATTCACTGAGTAGAATTTACACAGAATTTACAAAAACAATGTGGCCAGGCCGTGTGATATCTGCACCTCCTGTGATTTTGAACCCCTTAGTGCAGACAGTACGATCAGTGACACACACACATGAGCATGCATGCACAAACACACACATATACACACATATGGCAGGCAATTAGATGGAGAGTGCTTTTATCCAGCAGGCTCTGGGTGTGGTGGAGAGCTGGCAGATCATATCTTCTGCTAACAGGACAGCAATGTGAAGGGAAAAGTGTGTGTGTGTGTGTGTGTGTGTGTGTGTGTGTGTGTGTGTGAGAGAGAGAGAGAAATTTGAACAGCAGTTTAACCAAAGAGGTCATCTGATAAGTCTTGTGCTTTTTACCACAATACACACACACCAAGTCAAACGCACACACACACGCACACACACACACACACGCACACGCACACGCACACGCACACACACACACGCTCTCACTCTCCATCGGCTATGAGTTGTACCAGATGAGCAGGTGTTTGACGTTACTGTGAGCAGCTTAAACACACAAAGTTCCTCCTAGAAAGATGCTGAGTCATACTAGATTCCTCAGATCCAGCTTCACTGTTTTTACTGCAGTACAGAAAGCAGAAAGTCTGTACTGTAAACACACAATTCTGCACATTTATTGCTGACTGACCCCCCCCCATAGAAAGTATTATGATAGATATGATTTCAAAATTTCAAATAACTGGTACTGGTGCAGTCAACAGGTAATGTTGGTGCTTTATGGCGGTGGCTTTATTGAACAGGGTCCAAAAAAGCCCCGTAATCAACCATCCATTCTTTTGTCTCACGTTAATCTTTTGAAATTGAATCAACAGTGAGTATACCTTTAAGTAACTTTCTCTTACTTAGACACATAAACACATATTCAACTTATCAAGCAATAATAATAATAAAGTTAAATTATCCAGGCTGGGCTAAACATCAAGGAATACCAGTGGAGCGGCTCTCCGTCTTATGTTGATCTCATAAACGCCTTCTCAATTTTGGTTTGATGGAGCCAGAGCCTCTTAAGAAGGGCTTTTCTCGCTGCAACACATGATCAACTTCCCCCTGTACTCCCCCCTCCCCCCTTCTCTCTCTCTCCCCCACACACACACTGACACACACAAACACACCCATATACCCCCACCCGTATGGGCCCACCAGCAGTCCTCTTGGGTGGTCTGACACAACCCATCATATACTGACAGCCAGTGGGCATCAGTTTAACAGTATGTCAGACAGTTATCCTCAATACCACACAAACACACAAACACACATACGCACAAAAAAGGCGGAGCATACTGTTACTACGTTGTGATTGACTCTTGGATAACTACAGTCACAAGTTGCAGAGGAGATATTTGGCTCTGGCGTGATTTGATCATCCTGCACATGGGTGAGTGTCCATAAATTGTGTAAATATGAAAGAAAAGTGGCGCCTCTCAAAGTCGGTCACCCTCACTCCCTTCTCAAAAGCTTAAAGCGCTCTAAATAAAAGCGTATGTGCTGAATGCAACCCAATATTTCATTCACACCTTGTCACTAAACCTTTAAAAAGCTGCCAATAAAAAATCTGCAGTTCTCCGTTCCAAACTAGGCTGCTCTCCGGTCCCCCCCACGGCTGACCGCGTCCGTTACAGTCCACATATTGTACATGGGAAGGTTTTATTGCTGACTGAGTGATGACATGTTGAGTGAAGGGGCACATGTTGTTTTTTCTGAGGTCAGATTTTTTTCATCATCACTGATTTAAGACGAAGCATATAGATTGAATAGCAACTTCCTAATGACAGTGGGTACTCTGTAGCATCGTGGGAATCTTAAGGCTGAATGTGAAGAGCTGAAGATGTGGAAGGGGAGAATGAGGAGAAAGGGTTGAGGCTTTTTTTAAGCAAAAAAACATTTGAGGCTAGATTTACGGCTGAGTGTATATGTGATGTCAGAGTCAAACTCGTGTCTTTTCAGAGAGATTAACTCTAAATGTCATGTGGGAGTTGGGAGAGTAATGGAGTTGGTGGCAACTCAAAGCATGTGTGTGTGTGTGTGTGTGTGTGTGTGTATGTATGTATGTATATGGATGGGTGGGTAGATGTGTATCTGAGGTCCCGTTTGTTTTATCACTACATTGCCTTTTGACAGACCTTACAATATATTACAGTACAAGGTGACAGGTTGTCAAGAGGTGCTTGTTTGGTGTGTGTGTGTGTGTGTGTGCGTGCATGTGTGTGCGTGTGTGTGTGTGCATATATAGAAGTTGACATATGTGTGTGTATATGTGAGCATAAATGTAGATTGACATATGTGTATGTGTGTGTGTATGTGTGTGTGCATGTGTGCATGCATTTGCGTGTGCAAAAAAGTATATCTGTCCAAAACAGAGACTAAAAATTGTTTGGCCAGAATTCAGAACAATGTGTTATTTGCTCCAGATTTATACTGACATGATAGGGCTTGTTGTAATTATCACTTGAGAGCATTTAGTCTTGTTTTCACTGAACCGCGGCAATGGAAAGCAGGAGCTGTTCCAAAGAACAGTTGGAGCCATCCTGCTGTTGGACAGCATCTCTGTTTCCCTCTGATTATTGGATAATTCAATCTTTGGGAAAGCAGGGGGCATGATGTGTGATGTTCATAAACCATACTATTTCACAACGTCAAATCTATCAGCATGTCACACACCAGCCCCTGAGTGTTTGGCTTTGCTTAACCTCAGACACCTTAACATCACCCCTCCTGGCTGACACTGAATGTTGTTTCACTTGTGTATGATTCTCTCAGTGCAATGCAGTGTGAAATACCCACACAGCTATTAGTGTCTTGAACACGACCTCGGGACAAATGGGAGTGGTAGTGTTTCTCTTTCACAACAAGTCCAAACACAAAGTAGATGAGAAATCAAAGAATTAAACACAGTCAACTCTTATTTTTTGGTATATTAAAGTGATCCATCAAATCCACATGAAATATTTCCATGTTTCTAACTAATGCCATGACATTCTCACCACTCCCATGCTTCTCATCTCATCACTGTCATCGCTCACACGGCTAAGAAAGAACGGCAGCTTTAATCATGTTGACGCTTACTAATTGACTTGTGAGTTAGTTCCACACACGTCTAAAGGTCAAACAGAGTCTTGGTGACCTTGAAAAACCTTCCAGCATGCCAGCCAGATACCCACGTCACACTGACTGACAATAATCTTCTCTATTACTGAAAAATGCCTATGAAAAAGAACTGCTGAGAAACTCTTCTCAATACAAACAAGATCAATGTCTCCGGACTACTGACATGTCAGCCAATTAGCCGGTTAGCCTGTAGCCATCGGTGGCCACGGAGACAAACCATGAAAAGGTGGTCAACGTATCACTGAGAGAACAAGAGTGAAGAAGAGGGAGCAACAGCGTGAGAAATAGAGAGACTCGCAGACCGCATGAGAGTGTGTCGCCCAGCTGAGCAGTGATTTACAGCAACCCTGTGTCCCTTTCCATCATGAGGTAAGCGGAAAGATCAACACGTGTAAGCACATCAGAGTAGGAAGCAGCTGGCCGTTGGACAGACGTCGACCTCAGGGAGAATAATAACAACAACATTAAGCACTTACACGCAAGAGGCACGGCAAAGCTGCTTCCCCTCGCTGCTCCCTGCCATCGCAGCAGTGATGGCAGGAAGGAGCCACCAGCAAACCACAAGCAATAACAGCACACTGTACAGGCATACTGTAGAAGCCAAAGAGTGGCTGCCTGCAGGCTGGTTGGATGGTGTAAAACACAGGGTGATTTCAGAAAATAATACAGGTCATGAAGAGGGCATAATGACACTAAAATAATCTGAAACCACATGAGGTTGTTGAAAAAGCGATTTAAAAAAGGAGAACTTTCTACACTCGCACTCTCTCATTCACTGCTGGTGATGAGATACTCGACTCTACTTTCAGTTTTTCAGTTTTCACTTTGCAGTTAATTTCAGACTATTCCCCATAAAATTACTACAGTTGGCTTTGGGATGTTATTGTTGTAGTTGTTTCAGTTGTAGTTGTAATTCTTGTCACTTTTGGTTTCCAAAATCAAAACATAGGAAAACTTGTTGCCATAGAAACATTATTGATATCAAAATACAGCCAATAAATAAACATGTAATTAAAGGAGCATTAAGTAATCTATGACTTTTATTGACCTCTATCAGCAATGAAGGAATTGCAACAACATCGACATTGACAGGTCTCTGGCACAGCTTAGGGTGGCTTGTAGGTAAGCTAGCTATTTAGAGCAGAGATCCAACAGAAATGTCTTGTGACGATGTCAGTAAAATTTCAGTTACGGCTTTAGTCAACTTCATCGTGATGCAAAATACTGTAATAATAATACCGCTTTGTTATTTGATTTTACTTACAGGCTGGAAAGTGAGTTTGGAAAGCCAGAAATCTCAGCACCTGGCAAAGTAATCACCAACCCTATCAACCCCCCCCCAGATATATTATGGTCGTTTTGTGCTCTGGGACCATAAAAATCGTACTTATTGTACGTTTAAGTGTGAAAAGTATTCCAAATAGCACGGGCAAAGTGATCTAAAATAATACAGGCCTCATCCTGCCCAGCTGTGGAAAACCACGGTACAAACAGTAATGCAAACATTCCCTTTATGAGTGTGATCGTTACTACACTATGATTAGAGATATTGATTACAAAACAATCAACAATTAAATAAAAAAGCAACTCCAATCCAATTCACCAACTGGATGCCAAAGCTCCTGCATCCATGCTGAAGCGAACACTTAAACAGGTGCAATGGGCTGGACGGCAAGATCATAGGGTACCATGATAATGGCATCATGGCATGGTGAAGAGGTACCAGAGTCCCAGGATTTTTCACAGACAGCGCAAATCACCAGTGTGAGGACAGGTGGAGGACAGGAGCCGAGCAGGTAATAGGATAGGAGGCTTCAAAGGGCTAAAAGGTGTGACCCAGGTGTCTTTTTGTTTGAGTGCCATCAGCAATCCTCAACAAAGTGCTGCCCTGTATCTAAGTGGGTCGGTAAACATCAAGCAAAGTCTCTGTGTTTGATCCCGTTTCCTAAGATGTCGAGCAACAACATCTTTGTCGGAATCTTTTTATTTCCCATCGTTTATAGTATGCATCTCAGTATTGAAATCCTCCCTCCCTGTGAAAAAACATTTTTCATATCGCTGTTCCTTTCCCTTATCTTCTATGGATGCTTTAGAGAAACAAACACTGATAAGATCACATTGAAGGAATTTCCTCAAAGCTGTAAAACTGTATATCATTACATCTTTTTGGACAGGAAAATGCCGGTAGCTGGGACATATTTCAGTGTCAGGATGAGACAACAAGTAGCGCTATCAAACCTTAAACTCTAAAGGTCAAATTGCCCCTTGGCATCGTCCTCTGCTGTGCTACCACTGGGCTCTGTCTGCTCGTGCTGCTGACTGCATTCCTGCTCCTCACAGATCGATCCGATGCTTATCTGTCAAGGTGGTGAGTAATTCCTACCATCACAAAAGATGGGAGCAAACGGAAAAAACAACCACCCCTGACATTCCAGAGATATTCCTCCCAAGTGCATTGCATCTTCATGGAAAAAATGTTATTGCTTGCACTCTGTCTTGTACGGAAAAGTACACAACTTCTCTGTCACATAGGGCTTAAGGGCCTTAATATAACATATTTAAGAAGATTTCCAACCATTGCAGGTGAACTGTGTCCAGACACAGCTGGAATTAGTAAGGCATGCAGACGGTAATGTGGCCTACGTGACCTCTGGAAACCAGACAGGTAAATAGAAGCGGCATGTCCTTTCACGTCACATACTGGAGTGCATGAGTATCTCATGTAGAGATGAAAAATAAATAGGCAGCGCCAAAGTATGTACTTGTGTTGAAGTATATACACACTGGATTTAAGTTGTAGTAAGTAAACTCAAGACTCAAGACTCTTGTGATGAAAACAACAGTTCCCACATAAAACACAAACATGTGTCCTCCTCTTTGGCCAACAATAGATGTCCGAAGTCCCGACGCTTAACTGCAGTTAGTTTTCTCAAAGCTGAGTGTATGCTCTCATGAAATATCCGCTTACCACTTTTCACTTTTTGTCAGCTTTAATAATTCGACTACTTTGATGAATGACCTTAATTTCTGGGAGAAAGTGACCTCACTCCGGCTGAAAACCAGTTAATACGCATACACAAGCCGACAGCAAGCCACTTGTAGGCATCTCTAATGGTCAAGAGTGTGAGAATGCATATGTGTGTGTGTGTGTGTGTGTGTGTGTCTTGAGGGTGGAGGAGGTCATGGAAAGGCAAAGCATCATTAAGCTGTCACACATACAGTAAAGGTTCATAGTCACTCCACTCTGGAAGAGGGCGACAATTTCCCCTATGTGTCACTAGAACAACACAGGCTTCGACTTGAGTTAAAGATTAGGGCCAATGGGATTTATTGCCCATTTGCAAAATGTATCTTTTAATTCTTGTTTAGTTTGCCTTTTAATCATCAATGTAAAGAACACAATATCTAATTTTATCTATTTCTGTAAAAAATGAATTTGTGTTTTGGAAATTTGGCAAACATTTTGTACTTCTGTGTATTTAGCTGATTTCTCGACTATTCACCACACGCTACGGTAGGTCACCAAAACAGCTCAGCAGCAGTTCATGCCATGACGTACTCTGGTAGTTCTGTGGTTATTTAGCCAATGTCAGCCCTTCATCTTCCCCTTTGCCCTAACTGACTCTGCACTCCAAACATCCTCCACAGAGTGGTGAGTTAGCAGGGAGGGAGCCTGATGTAAGCGCTATTTGATACACTGAGGTTTCCCCCATTGAAAGTGGATGGGAGATCCCTTAGTTAGCAAGATAGCTGTGAGAAACAGCCACTGTGGAAAAAAAGACAATTCTGTTTCCAAGAACAATTGGCTCATTGTAGCGAGTTAAGGGTAATCACAGAGAAACCAGAGACTGGTGTAAACAAAGACAATATCACTCTACCAGCAGAAATATACACCCACATAACAGCACGGGATACCAGTTAAAAGGTTTAAACAGCAGTCATTTCAAAGCAAGTAGACTGGCATCAACAGCATATCTGTGTTTAGCCCATGCACTGAAATGGCATGCCAATGAATGAATAAGTATTATACCCATGCCAGCTAGCTCATGTGGTTATTCTAGCTGATACGCTGCCATGTTTTACACCCTAATAAAACCTAATTGGAGGAAGGAGTACCGCCATGGGTTTCAATTCAGAGAAACCCATAAAGCACCTTACACGTCTTTGCCCCAGGTGTACAATCAAGTTTGTTACTTTGACTACAACCTTGTGGCCACAAATCTCACCACACAGCCACTCATGCTTCCTGCTAATTGGTGGAACTCTTAACCACTGAGCACATAGTGCAGCAATTATGCCTTACATTACATTTATTGAGCTAATTCAAATATCAAATGTCCTTTTATTCAACCCCCCCCCCCACCCCCCCCCCCACCACCAAAGACAGATGCCCAACTTAAGGCTGTAAGAGGTTAGGACAGAGAACATTCAGCTACGAACATCTGGCAGAAAGCAACAAAGAAAAGTGCCAGTTGTGTGTGTGTGTGTGTGTGTGTGTGTGTGTGTGTGTGTGTTAAGAAAGAATCTTTGAACCGCTCCCCATTTGAGAAGATCAAAGAGACTCTCTCAAACACAGGAACACACCCACACACGGCCTTGCACAGCTATCACAAACACAAGATAGACATGGCCCTGGGTGTAATGGCGATATCTTAGCACAGAGATTGCCCCGGTATTACACAAACCCGTCGGTTTGCCCCTGAAGCAGCAGAGGTCCTCAACACCCAAAACCAGAACAATTTTCATGTTTTAAGAAGAAGCAGAGCGCGGGCCAAAAACATCACGCTGCGAGCGACCAGAGAGTTTAGAAAACATGACATCACAGCGAGAAAAACTGAGAAGCGTTCAACACATCTGGCAGCTACGCATGGCTTAGCTGTTGACGACCGTCACACAGATGGATGAACGGTTCACCTTCGGAGCGCTGCTTACTGAGGCTCGAAAGTCGTTAGCAAGTAATTATTAAATAACTAGCCCCGCTCACCAGACCTGCTGTTGGTATTCAAGTTCAGACATCTATCAATATCAACACTGAATTCTGTGAATAGAGTACACAGCAGTCAAAAGACCAACCGGGGTTCCAGTACCTGCAGTTACTGGTTTATATTGAAGGGGTTGTTATGTGATGTCTGATGAAGGTCATATTTTTAATAGTCTCTATTCATGGAGAGAGTGTGGCACCCATCCATTTTGTACTTAGGGTATTTTTTTAGTTGCACCTCTACTCCTGTTAATAGAGCCTGCGGGGGTTATCACCACTTACCCAGATGAGAGGAATAAACCGATTGTGTTGGTTTACTGTAGTAAAAATTCTACCTATTTTCTATTCTACAAAACTCTATTTTGTACATCTTATAACTGGTGGGGGTGGGGTGCCAGTCAGTCTCTTGACAAACCTGACCAGCCCAGCTAAAGTGTTTTTTTTTTACCTCTGCAGAAGTTCAGCTCATCTGCTGTGAATCCGGTGGTGCAGCGGATGGTCCGGGTAGCCTGGGAACCCCTGCGGTCACCCCGGTTTGGCGGGACAGGAGGAACAGGAGGGACAGGTGGGACAGGAGGGACAGGGGAGATGGGGTCTGGCTGTACCTGCTCCTCACTATTACTGACAAAGATCTGGGCGTTCTGGGGGAGGCAGAGGTACCCGCCAAAGTGGTTGATACACTTCATCCCTCCTTTACAGGCGTCATCTACTAAGGCACACTCATCAATATCTAACACAGGGAGAGCAGCAAGAGAGAGAAAGAAAGAAAGAAAGAAAGAAAGAAAGAGGCATTAGATATGGCATTTTCTGATTAGTTTGTTTTGTACTGATGATTTCAAATGCATAAAAGGGTAACTTAGCTTAGAAAAAGATGAAAAATAAAAACACAATATCAAACCCATTAAGCATGAAAAGATGCACACAACATTGGAATTTGTCATTTCTTACCTCTGCATTGCTGTCGGACAGGGTCATACTCATACCCATCTGTGCACTGTAAAGAATACAAAATTATGAAGCGGATGAGAAGGAATGAGTTACATATTTAGTGTCCTTTCATTCTCCATCAACATCAGTGCGCGAAGATAACACATCTGTATCTCAAGTATGCAAGTTTGGGTCAAACATACACTTAAAAAAAAAACCATTTCAGATCTTCATAACTTACAAAAAATCTAAACCGTCCACTTACTGCCTCCTGGGACAGGACGTGTGTAAACACCGCACAAAGGCACAGGCAGATTCCCAGCATTTCGGCGAAACGTCGGCGCTGAACTGCAGAGAGATGATGCAGACGGGAGAACCAAATGGATTGAGCATGCGAGATCATTTTTCCTTGACAAGCCTACACGTTTTAATACCAGTTATTACATCATTGATGGCATTGCTAAACGAGTCCCAACATCTCCCGCTGCTGGCGTGATGTTTATGTTGGCATCGCTCCAGCTAAATCTGCGACTTCAAGTGAGTGAAGTGTTTTTTTTCTGCTGTTTTTCTCCAAAAGGATTAGTGCGTAATACGCGTAAAGATCGTGCGTAAACACGTCGAGTTGTGTCAATCTGTGTCAGGGAAATAAACGAGTTAATTAGCCAAGCAAAGCTGAATTTTTCATGTTTATTAAAATATTACACTTACACAAAATGTCAATCTTAATAAGCTATTTCATCTAGTATTGATTTTGAAATCTTTTTTTTGTCTTGATACTAGTGGAGTGATCTGCCTTCCGCGTTGTTTCCAGATATTGACACTTGTTACTTGACAATTCCTGAAACAAGTGAAATTGCATCCGAGATACGTGAAACTGTCCCACCCTACAGGCAGAATGTTTCACATTTAGAGAAATAAAATGTCAACATGTTTGCAGCGTCATGGTTATCCTGTGAGCAGAAGACTATCCAAGCACTAGGTTTTATTATCCAGGGAAGCCTTGGTGACGTACCTGGAAATACCGTTCCCCAATTGTCCTGTTGCCGTAGAAAATGTCCCCAGTTCTGCTGCAAATCCGAGAGTGCGCGCAGCCCGGGGTGGCCCTGCCTTCACCCAGCAAAATGGTTTAGTAGATGGAAGATGCCGGTCTGTGTGCATCCAGCACTTGTGGCGAACATGCGGTTCGTACTGTATGAAATGCTGGGGGCGGTGTACCGGGCAGGTTGAGCACAGGGTTTCTCTCACCGGGCTATGCGGACACGGTGTAGTACATCAGCAGGCTACTGGAGAGTGGCTCCCTCTATTGACTGTCGACCAGTGATGGAGTGGGAAATAAAAAAGATGGGTGATCCTCATAAGGTCACCATTATAAACAAAACTCAATTATATTTTCATTCTTAACAGACTATCTTCATATAACATACGTCACTTGGATCATGCTTACTGATATTATGCTGCACAGTATGAATTTATGTCATACATATTGGTATCAGACCATACAGGTGGGTAAACTCTATTCCACAAATGGAGGGTGGATAAACTGAGGTAGGTTCACCTCCTACTGCATCCCTGCTGTTGACTGACAGGCCCCATAGCCCTCCATTGGAAAACGTATTGGAATTTCTCATTAAGTTATTATTAGTGACCGTTTTCGTACTTTATGGTATTTCTTTTTTATCTCATGACTATAATATTCTTATACTATTCCTGTAGGGATTCATCGTTCTGCTGTGATATTTGTACAGTATAGTATCCTACATTTCATTAGATTTAGCTAGTTCTTTGTCATTATGGAGCATACTGCAAACACAGTTTGATTTTATAGGCTATTACACTCTGCACTATAGCATTTTGTCTGCATGTTATTTTAAGAGTAAATCTCCCTAAGGGCAGTTCTGACCCCATCAGGCTGAAGGACCTCAGCGCTTCTCTGTGTGTAGTGCAGGTGGTAAAATCACATCATCTGTTGAAGACCTCTGTCAGCAACCACTACATTAGCCTCTAATACATCTCATGGTGTTTACAAGATGCCTGCGCTTCAGGAACATCTGCTGGACTTGGCATGGGTTCCTGGATTTCCCATGGGTGAAGAGACAGCGAGTGATTACGTGTGTGTGTGTGTGTGTGTGCATGCGTGCCAACAGCTTGTTGATATGAGTGGCTGGGGAAGGACTTGGCACCACCTCCTTCAACGCCGACCTTCTAACCTCTCTTCAGGGTGTGGATGACAGAGGATTGCAGAAGCATTCTGCATCACGCAGCATAGGTTCAGGTCTAATTTATTGGTTCTGGCCAAGACCACAGATGCTTCTTGTCCATGGTACAAATCCAATCCATGGATGAGCTTATCCTAATGCTTTTTTTATCCTAATGTAACTAATGAGTATTTAACTCTTAATATATTGAACACTTTGAAGTTTGAAAAATGACATAAGAGCTGAATAACATTGTCTATCAGTTGTTTAAAAAAAGGTTTTGGTACTGCACCGTACCTTATGTAATACTCAACTCATACTCGTGTTCACTTGATGAGTGAATGAACCAATAAAGAAAGTTGCATTAACACAACTATATAAATCATTATGCTAGCATGGCCTACCTGAGCAAATGATTGTGCAAAAGCTCAACTTGACTCTTTGCTAAAAAGTTTATTTTATTTGGCAAGCTATTCAACAGATGCACAAATAAAGGCAGGGACACAGAGATAAAGCACTTGATTAATCAAAGGCGTTTTGACGTAGTTTATAGAGATTAATGGGAGATTTTATCCAAGATTGATGAAAGAGAGGGTGAGAGAACATTCCCCTCAGTCCTATTCCTCAGTGGAACCAAATGAGCCAGTTGTGCTTGCAAATCACAGAGGCAAGGCTGAGGTGGGTGGGTTCCTCCCCTGGGTGTACCTCTAGGTGTGAGAAAATCTCCACAGAAACGTTATTGATGTGTAAGCGCATGGTCCTTCTCACACTGAAATTGCAGAAGAATTGGTCTTACCGATACTCCATGATGCATTGAAAATGAATATTTCCACAGGATGAGTGGAAAACCATTCCAAGTTAATCTGCAGAAACAAATGCTAACAGATGACCTCAAATGACCCTGGGGTCCCATTTAGCCTTAAGTGAACAAGAGGGAAACATAACGTACCAGATAGCACAAACATACATTTAAATGTCAGAGTGATAGATTGGACCTCAGTTTAACATAAGTACTGCTTTGAGTTTCACAAGATCTCTGTGATCATTATTACCTAATCCCCCTGCCCGAGCGAGAGAGAGAGAGAGAGAGAGAGAGAGAGAGAGAGAGAGAGAGAGAGAGAGAGAGAGAGAGAGAGAGAGAGAGAGAGAGAGAGAGAGAGAGAGAGACAGACACACGGGGTCACCTTGTGGCAAGTGTGTAGTGCACATTACAAATTGAGAATTTGTTTATTATCATAGTTACACCACAACAAAAACAGTCTTTGTTGCGAGTATCAATATCAATATTTCAGAACACATATAATACACTTTTAGAGGGATTAATATTCAGCCCTGAACTCTGCACCAATTTGTTTTTTTTAAACCTAAACTTCTTTTAACGGGTACTTAATGGAAACAATCACGCTAATCAAAATAGAACAAAAAACATTACTTAACAAAATAGAATCAAAGAGTTGTCATCTTTATTTGCTTAGGTTGTGGAAGGCGGCACCAAATACCTGGGGAAGTACATGACATTTTCACAACAACAGATTTCAAAGTATTTTTTTCAAAGCTCAAAAAGGACCAAAACTTTGTGACGTTTCTTTCGATGCTGAAGGCAATGCATCAGGTACTGTTGGCTATTCAGCATCAGCCAATCAGTTCCTGATGCAGTATCATCCACATCAGAAAGCTCTGCCTTCACCCCAACATCAGTGCAGGGGCAACAATAGCCAAATCATCTACAGCAAATTTGGTTCCATCAGCAATATCTCCTCATGATACAAAAATATCCCAAACTCAAACAACCTTATTATTCTTTGTGACCAACAATAACACAATAGCCAGTACTGTACAGTACGCATCATTGTAAGTCAAGGTGGCAGCAGACGCATCTGCAAAGTGAATTCATGCAAATTCAAAATGGGCATGCATTATGAAAGAGCTGCAAGAGATGGGGCTGCACTTCAAAAGACTGTAGAAAAGACATTTTTACAAAAATGGGTGAGGGGGATACAGGGGGGTGGGGTGGATGTGAGAGGAGGAAGAGCAGACAGAGAGGGTGTCTGTGAAATGTGTTTGTGTAATTGCAGTGACATCTTCATTGAGAGCCCTCCATCTCTTTCCTGTGTGCTCCAAGGGGCGTCGCTGGTGCCGGTCGATGGGGAGAGCAGCCGAGGCGCTGTGTTTAGCATAATCCCAGAGGCCATTGTGAGAGGAGCTAGTGAACGACTCACAGTTGCCAGCTGAGATTTCACCAAAACACAGCATAACACGAGAAGAGGATGAGACAGGAAAAGCGGAGGTGGAGGAGGGGTAAGAATGTGGAAAGGACTCGAAGGTGAGAGACAGGGTAGGTGGCAGTAGTAAGGGAGAGAGAGAGGCTAAGTGCCACAGACTACACTGTAAGGAATCTGAAAAGGGTGACAATCATGTTATGTACATGCACAGTCTTCTTTTTGGTGAGTAGTGAGGAATGGCAGTATGGTTGTAGGATCAGAGTGGTTGTGGATATGGCTGTGGTGAGTGTTCTTCCAGGTGGAGTGCACCTGCTCAATAACCCCCCCCTTTCCCTTCTTGAAAACAATCAGTTACTGTCTTGACTTGAAACAGGAATAAAACGACCAAGAAAAACTGTCAGGACGCAACATTTCTTCTACTGTGTATCTTGGTGCAGAGATCATTACCTTCGACTACAACGTCAGATCCTTTCTCTTCACGATCTCATTTGAACAGAGTGTGTTTTAGTACCAGGTATATGAAACCATCTGGTCACTCTCTAACATGTTTAAGAATACAATAAAATTGGAAATGTGTTGCTCAGACGATGACATAGTATTCTTTACGGTTTCCCTGTGATGCAGGGAACTGAGGGACTTGAACTGAGCTAGAGCCACTGTCTAGGGCTCATGTTGCAAAGGGCATATTGGACAGACTGCAGAATCTCTCCAGGTGATTGTGAGAATATAAAGCACCATCACAGTTGCCTGCAGAGATTACCCAGTCTGTCCCTGGATTCCTCACTCACAAGTTTCCGCATGCATGCGCGCGCACACACACACACACACACACACACACACACACACACAATTCTGTGGTGGGTGTGTGCGCCTTTGGTGTTGTATCTATGGATGTCAATTGGCAGCAGATGCTTAACACCGATCGGGATAAAGACCAAGCTATGACCCTACCCCCCATTCCGAAAGGTCCTCTGTTACCATGGTGACAGGGCCAGGGCACGTGCCTCCTATTGTCGAGTTGTATCCTCCAGGGTCAGCCACACGCCCAGTTTGGGTTCAAGTGTCACCCAGGCCTCTCACTAAGGTCATGACTCACCAGCCCTCAGCCTTTGACCCCACCAAGCACTGAAACAAATTTGAGAGATGGGGGAGAGGGGAGGGTAAAATGGCAAAGTGAAACATGTAAATAGTGCCTTTGAACAATTCTAATAGATTATATGATCATTGGAAAGTATGAGACATTTTGACAAACTTAAGGATTAGTTGCGCTTCGGGTGTTCTGAGTACAAAATAGTTTCAAGTGTTGCTACAGATTCCTGTGTGGACTCTATGGTTTAAGATCACTTCACATGTTACAGTATGTCCCCCTCTTGTGGTCAAGTATAATGGTTTGAAAACTTTTTGTTTCAACTTTTGTATGGACCTGGGTACAAAGTGTGCCACAAAAATACATCATTTGAACAATGTCATATCTTCTTGCTAAACTTCATGATATTCACTTGCCTTTTATCCTTCCTAGTTCATTAGTAAGTAATTTCATGGTGGATTCTTACAAACACAAAATATTACATGATGCAATAAATCAACAAATTAAAAGAAGTGTCCTTCATGGCCATTCATTCTTGACCCAACCTTATTCTGTTTCATTATCAAAACATTATTACCCTATTGCAATTCAATTGGCTAAATCAGATTGTAAAGTCTTTCGCCAGAGGTGCCATATTTTCCAGCAAGCCTAGATGCATGTTGGGATATTCAGGTCATCGAGTTGCAAAGTGTTGTTCAGGCGTTGACAAAAGAAAAATCTTAAGTTTATTAAACGGAACAGGCTGACAGTCCACACTTTGTTAGGCAGTGAATGAACAGAGTGGTTTTGACAGGCCTAACCTCTTAAGCTTCGGGTCCCACTGAGTCCGGCACAGCTAGAGCTAAATGCCATCTGTCCCAACATCATGAGCGCGCCCCTCCCACCCCCTCAACAGTTTAGCATAAAAATCTGCTATAATGGTGAATAAAGATGATTTTACTGATTTGGTATCAAATCTCCAATTGAAACAAAATTTTGGCCTTTAATAACAAAGGCTTACTTTCAGTCTAACATTTTAAAGCCGTCCAAGTTTAATGCTAAAATAAAATAGCCGTGCTTATAATCCACATGATCTGGGTTTCAAAAAGGATACATGCAATATATCTACAATGGAATATCAGTGAAAAAAATCTTAAATCTTAGTTCCTGCGAAAGTCTTTTTATTATTTAATTTGGGTTTTGTAAAACGTCTTTTTATGCCTAAACCTGTAGCCTGCCCTCTCAGTGGTTCTTGGGTTTGTGCTGGCCTTGCTCATAGGTGGATTTAAGAGGCACAGCATAAAGAGCAGCGCAGCCAGAACACTGGGAGAGACTAGGGAGAAGGAGGAGATGGTTAATCTGTACTGAATATCAGTTCAAACAGTGCATTGCTTCACTGCTACTGAATATATCAAGTCCTTGATTTTTCAAAAGTTCATCATTTGTAAGTAGTGTTACTCAAACCGTTTACTCCAGTGGGTACTGATCCTTTTCGGGCAAGTGATACAATACATTAAAAAATGATTGCTACCAAGATTTATTTTAAACAAATGTGAATACAGCATGTTTCACAGTAGTTTACACTGTATGGCTGAACACATAACATGTTTAATTTCTCAGAGGACAGAAATTAAACTTCTCTTTTAAGCTGGTGGACGAGAGCTGTGTATATTAGGGCTGCATTGTTTTCCTAGTGGATTTGATCTGCCCAAAAGTCTTTAATTTAAAAATAGCAATTAGATATTGTTCTAGTTGTTGTTCTAGTTTTCAAGTAAATCACTTTCACAAGAGGGGACAGCACAGGGTCTCACCCCATAGGCTGGGAAAGTCAGGATCATACGGTATATTACTGGACCGTTACTGACCCAGGCCTACTCCTACTCATACTATGAATCATACTGTTTTCTTCAGTTAGTCTCTCACTGTGACTCATCAATGTCAATTTTAAATTAAATTTTCGATGGGTCAGTTTTACGCTTTACTGACTTCCACATACAATACAACAGGGCAAGACAATAAAACAATGATATCACCATATGAACTCCATCCTTCACAATGTTGTCTAATCCGTTAGCTGTCATCTAATGTTATGTGCAAAAGATGACCCTTGTGCCCTGTAGCCAATGTGTCTGCTTTAGCACTTCATTAAGGCAGTGGTCCTCCACTGTACAAGCAATTGTCCTCCAACAAAAAGAGAGACGCAATGTATCAGTTGGAGGTAAATTTATCAAAGGAGGCCGGTACAATGGGCAGAGCAGCCCAAATTATAAAACAGGTCTGTAAGGGGCCTCCTGGGGAGTCATATTGTACTGTCTGTTGATGGTCCAGCTTGGACTGAAGGACGTGGGATCAGATTCAGATGGAGATAACAGCACATTTCATGTGAGTGTACAAATGTGAGTATGTGCGCACAGCAGTGCGGATGTGCACATACAGTGTGTGTGTGTGTGTGGGGTGGGGTGGGGTTGCCTCTGCGTATCCGAGGCATGCTGAGAAACACAGACAACCCATAGACCTCTCAGATGTACACACTGCCTACAAACAATTGAGATCTCCGTGAACTGATGTGACATGTGTATTTGTCCAAGCCTTTCCGTTAGAGGAGCCTTACTGTAGATGTGAAAGAAAGAATAGCAGCGAGGGATAGAGGGCCACTAGGATGGAGGGAGGGAAAGATAGAGGGAGGTAAGTGTAACAGTATAAAGCTGTACAGAATATCTGCGTATTGAGCGCCATTTCATTCATACAGCCATATGATGTGCACACAGTACGCTGTGTACACTTTGAAACATGAAGATGGTCCATATTTATACCTAAATTGAACATTTGTCATTCTCTGTCATTTATATTGTGAGAAATTTCTCACATGTATGATGCTGGAGTCTTGGTTTTGCTAAAATCTATCAATACATAAGGATTACTATTATACCAAAGACGATTTTACAATACAAACATTCAACCCACGGCTGATTTAACCTGCTATTCTGCCCTCCATTTACAATAGACTCTTAATTTCAAATAAAACCCTTCTCTATGCCACTATGGAGACCACACGGTGCAGTCTCAGATGAAATGGGCCGATGGCACATCAGACTACTGACTGTATGGACCATATTTACATCCCATCTCAGTTATTGGACACATAATTCCTCCACACATCCCTTCACTCTCATTCCACACACACACGGCTGACTATGATTATAATTTCATAAGCCCCAATGTATCAGCCGCCCAGGCAATTTTCTGCCATTTAAATGTGAATTTATGTCTCATGTAAATGAGTGGAGAGTCGATTTAGGCCCATTGGAGGACTGGCCTTCTCCCAGGGAGCATGCTGTTATCGGCCTCTGGTCATTCCAAGGTCCTCGTTCATCACCTGAATACCATGGACAGCACTGACACTGAATGAGGCCTCACCATCTTATCACCCACCCCTCTCACCTAAAACATATATTCTAAATACAATATCACCCATTATGGCTCCTCTGCTCTTAAACACGATATGAAGCCTGTATTCAATGTCGCAAATATTATTTTCTGTCTCTTTCAACGGCATTATATCTGCAATCCTGATTACTGACAACCCTGAACAAAACATTCTAATTAGTCCATGTTTCACAGGGTCAGTTATTGGCTGCTTTATTGGCCACATCACAACACAGCGTGTGATAATAGGTGACCTTTGCAAAGAGCATTTCATGACAACCAGTAACCCCCATCAGAGGGCAGGTTTCCTCCTAGATTCATCACAGTTGAAAAAAAAAACCAGACAACTGTCGCTAGCCTCTACACAGTAATGTTTGGATGTCTTCTTTAAATCACCTTTTTTATTTGTCTATACATGAAATGTAGTCTACTTAGGAAGAAAGGCTGCTTCCACGCTAAATGGAGAGACAAGATTTTGTATTGTAGTTTTGGGGAGGTTGGGTAAAGATAAATGATTCATTAATGAATGTTGTCCTTTTCCCCAGTAGTATGTTAACCTCTTCAAAAGATGAATCAGAAGTGAACTTCTCAGCTGACCAAACTATGTCTGAAAGAGGGGACCTTGACCACATGCTTGATCACCTGCTCTTATCACAATAACAACCATGGCACCTGCTGCTTATCACACACCCCCTCTGAAACCTTCACCACTATTAGAGGATGCATAGAGCCCCCAGTCTACCGCCCTCATCTCTTATCCAAAACCCAAGGTCTTCTCACTCATCTATCAAATACAGCTGGCTGTTGCCCACACTACAGCCTATAGCTAATTTGATGGTGTCCTTGCATTGTGTAATGCAATGAGTGGCTGTTGTTTCAAGTCTTTGAAAATGAGAGGATGTTGGAGAAAGATGTAAAGGAATAAAAGTAAATATATTGTATAGGGATATAGGGCACAAGGCATAGGATATATTGTAGCCATTAGTGTAGTGGTCATGCATAAGGATAAAGAAAATGGGGAGTTACATATGGGTGTGAGGCGCATGCAGAGCTGCATAGCAAGTGACATCAGCTACATGCAGGGAAACAAGATGTCAAGTGCGCATGTGGAGGGAGCTCCAGCAATGTGAGGCTGATACAGTAACACAGTAGTTACAGTGAGGGTAAGACCTACAATAACATACAATGCTATTATGTTATTTAACATTTGGGGCTTCCTCCATCTGTATATTTTGTATATATTTTGTTTAAAGACAGTGAAGGAAGGACAGGAAGCCAAGAGCACAAAAGACAAAGGGATTTTGGTGCAGGCTTGGCTGCAACTGGGAATTGAACCCTGGCACACACAAGGGAAATCATACTGTATTTGGCTAAGTATACCAGGCTGCCCTATGGGCTCCACCATACAGTTTCACCTATCATGATAGTTAAGAAGTGGCACAGTGTAAAAGTGTTACGTGAGTTATAGTGCAGAGTATAGGCAGTAAAAGTCCAGAAAAATGCAGTGTTGGGCGACAGGGCCCATGCAGGTAAAACGCTATATAATTCCAGCCCAGAGAAGGACTTGAGGGGCCAGCAACAGAGCAATGCGGCTCACCATGCATTCGTGATTGATGGTCTCTGTCTGCGCAATAGCTGACTGAGCAACATGTACATCTCTCTTATTCACACACACGTAAGTGGACAAGCACACATTCTATAGCATACTCACTCTAACATATATGTAAGGTGCACATGGAATCTTCTTTGAGGAGATACACATCGGGGCATCCTGGTGGCTCAATTGGCTATAAGGTGTATAACACGTAACCACAACGTCCTGGGTTTGAGTCCAAACTGGGACCTTTGTCGCATGTCATACCTCGCTCTCTCGCCCATCTTTCCCATCTCAATTCACTGTACATTGTCAAATAAAGCAGAATAGTCATGAAAATAATCTTGAAAAAATAAAAGGTAATACACATCTACAAAGCATTCTGTATGAGCACACATTTTTTCTCCATCCTTGCTCCTGTCACGTCTCTGTAGTCTGGTGCCAAGACATGCCTGGTCTGGCTGTTCGCCAGTCTGGGCTGGTCGCCACCACAGCCTAGCAGGCAGGCCTAGCTTAATGCTGACACATCGCTAACAGCAGCCAGGGAGAGGAGACCTCTGGGAGATGCTGAAACATCAGTACAACACCATTTCAGTCACATGGAGGTATTCACTTGCTCACATTCGGTAGAAATTGAGAAAATGTCACCAAAAATTCAGGAAAATTATTTAAATAAATCTCCTTTTAAAATTGAATAATTTCATGTATTTCAAGATACTTGTGGCAACGCGTGATAACAGAAAATTGTGTGAATATGGTGAGAATGACCACAAAAAACTTATTCTATGATTAATCGAGGTCTGTCATGCTAGGGCTGACTGACTTCCATAGAAAACCATCCTACATTTTAAAACAAGTGGCTTAAATTAGCTGGATATTGAAAAATGTTATCCATCTTATCGTGCTAATTTTTGGTATCAATATAAAGTTTAAGGAATTAAAAGGTATCAAAAGAATAAAAAGAGTAAAAAAAATACAATTTGATTCCAGCAATAAGAATACATTTTCTTCTTCTTGATGGGCATTTACTGAGGAAATTGAGCAGGGTTTCTATTGATGAAAAGTAGATGACATTGACAAAATGTTAAAGGTAGAAAGGTATCAAAAGGTTTGTTTGTGACCTGGGTCAGTATTGAAAAATTGACACTACCCAGCTTTATTCACAATATAAATTTATATCTCTCTGAAATGGATCAGGCTATATGATTATGATCACTGAACCATTGTGCTTTGCAAGCCATGCAAACGAGATTGGCAGAAACGAACGTGTCATCGATAGGCACAGCTATAACCAGGAGTGCCACTGATTGATGATGCAAACCTTTTCCCTATAGCCTTGTGTGTGACCTCTGACTTCTCACCCCTCAAGGGGTTAAACTTATTACCCTTTGACTCCTGCGACCTCTGATGTGAAAGGAGGGAGATTGAAGGATGACCACAGCTTTGGTCCTATTGGCCACTCTCTGACCAAACTGTGGCCAGAGGGCTGACCATCCAAACCCTAGAGGGAGGTGACCCTGGCCCTGCCACACGCTCTGTGGATAATACTATTAACAGGTCAATACAGGCCAAAAAGAGGGGGAGAGAACGCTGCTTTAACCTAAAGGAGGAGCAGAAGAAAGGGTTGAGGGGGATATATCGTTGGAAGAACAGATTTGCAGGATGGATTTGGAGGTTATGTCTGTTTGAACAAATGGCCTCCATTTTGATTTCCAAAGTAGGGAGAAGTGACCTGGAAAAAATATTGAATACCACAATAGGGGCTATCTTGAAAACATTAACATTGTGAAAATTATGTTTTAAGTGCTATATGGTCATGTGAAGACTGTACAGTCCTTAATGTGCGCGGAGCGAACAAAAGAATGAAAGAAACACTGCACTAATTAAAAGATTTCTCAAAACTATTGGGTAGCCCAAACCACACCAATACCGTTTAGCTTAGTCATCCTAGCAAAATCACCCTAAAGCTCAATATTTCAAATAAGATAGACATATAGCAGATATAGCAACTACAGAAATGAAGCATATATAGAACTTAAAATGACACATATAGCTATAAAATAACCATGCTGAATATTTTTACCAATCCAGTCAAAGGAGTGCTGCTTCAGACTGTAGCTCCAGCTCTATTGCGTGAAGAAAAAAAGGGGTGTATTGGTTGTTGCCAGGACAGCACACTAGTCTTGTGCTTGCACACGCTCTGTCTCTATCTCATACACACACACGCCCGCACACGGCATGTTTGTACTTTTGGGATTATTGGCCTTTTTATTTGATGCTTTGATCATTTAAGTGTTCCTTTCTCTGATTTATCTCTCTCTAATGAAGCATAAATCTGGTATGGCCTTTGAATAATGAAGCCTTTTGTGTGACATACAAATTTACTACTTTTTGTGATATTTGTGAACAATAAATATGCATCACCATGTCTGCAATTCAACTGACTAATTTGGGTTTTATTTGCATTGCTGTTCAATAAATGTTATGCAATGTGACCATCATCAGCCCAGCCCCCCCAAAATAATCACTCACTGTACATCACCAAGTCTTTCTCACATACACCACCATTGCCACATCCTAAAAAAAATAAAAAAAGATGCACTCTTGCTGTTATTGCAAATATTATGCCATGTAAATTGTACTAGAATTGACTACATGCCTCCATCCAAATATCATGGATATGCATAACAGAGGGTGTACACAAGGCATACATAATGCACGTTGTCTTTCTCCACCCTGAAGAGTTGAGCACCAATAAACAAAGAGTGAGACTCAATAAAGCAACAAACTAAACCTATCACCCCATTAAATGGGTTTTGACAAAGGCATCATAATAAAGGCAAGATAATAAAAAAAAACTCAAGCTGAAACACATGCAGCCAATAGGTTCCTCTCCGCTAAAGTTGTCAGGAACTGCGGCTACAGTAGCACATGTAAACAACCATACAAGCACACGTACAGTCACACACATACAATCTCACACTCACACACACACACACACACACACACACACATTAGCAGCAGAGGCTACTGGATTACTCTGACTCAGGAGGAGAAGCCTCTAAGAAGCATAGAAGACATCCAAAGAAACAGAAGAAAAATAAAAGGATAAATGAGAGATAGAAAGGAGAAAGAAACAAATGAAAATAGTACCTTCCAAAGCATCCATGTGAGAAGAGAGGGTGGGACACCTGCAGAACCTTGCATGGTCTATCCAGAGCTCTTCAGCGACTGCTCTCTCAAGGAGGAGTGTGTGTGAGAGAGAGCGAGATAGAGTATGTGTGTGTGTCGGTGGCTGAGGGAGGGGATCCTCCCCCTCCTCCTTAGGACTGTGCCTCCTTAACAGGATGGAGGGGTAGGTGGGGCCACCGCAATAAAGCAAACACACACACACACATTTTTCTATGGTTGTTACATCCTTGCTTCTCTTACTGTTTCCCGCCTCCACACTTCCATCTTCTGTCTCTTTCCAAGACTTGCTCTCTCCCTCCCAGACTCTCCCTCACGTTCTCCTTGCCTCACGCTTCCCCCTGGATCTCAGTCTGGCTACTAGCCTCTTGCTCCCTCCCTCCGCCCACCCCTCTCTACCCCTTGCCCCTGTCCCCTCCTCTCTGACTGTACGGTAATATTAACATGGTCTCATTAATCTGGAGAGGAGACAGACATATGCCGTTTCTGGCTGGTGGTCCACAACCTGCTAGACTCCTGGTGTGTGTGTGTGTCTTTAGTCCCATAATAATACAGCTGGGATTAAGCGGGACAATCAGAGAGCATGGTGGGTTTGAGGGATGAAAAGAGAGAAGAGGGACAGCAGTGGATGAGAGAAGTAGTGCCATTATCAACAGTAGTGTAAACACTTTTTAACCTTTTGCAATTCTTCTTCCTCTGGATCTCTGTGCCACAACCCCTCTTTCGGCCACCAAGCACAAATCCTATCTGATTCGGGGAGTAGCTATCCCTACATAAATCATTCCCTTATTCCATTGGCCACACGTTACATTGAAAATATTGATTTTTCTCCCCCGTCTCAGCGCTGATTGCTAGGAAACCCTTCACAATGGTCACAAACAGGAAGTGGAAAAACAAACCACGGGTGTATTTCGATTGACCACAATGGCGGACCCGAGGCTTTGGTCACACTTCGGAGAAGAGGATCTACGCCTTGCTGCACACACCACACTTGTGACAGAGGTGCCAAGACACAAATCATAACACGTAAAATGCCCAAAAATTTAAAAATGCCCAGTCAAATGTAATAAGCTGTACAAGGATGATACTATGACAGGGCAAAAATTGTAGCCACATTACCCTAAGGTACAAAAAAAGAAACAAACCAAGAAACATCAATGATTGCAGTAGGAACCATCATCTGTTTGTATTTAGATATTTTTTAAATTTGAATTAAAGCCACCTAGATGAATATTTTGAGTTAGGAAATTAGGAAGAAAACACTTTGTCAAGTAAATGATTCCAGTTTTAGTGGTTTTGGAGCTATAAAACAGCAACTGAAACTATCATATTGTCTATGAATAAACAGCTCTAACTGCCCTGAGTATAAAGGTGACCATCAGAAGAGCAACCACTGCTGTTTCCATGACAGCACAGCTGAGGATGCACTTTGAACTCTGACCTTATACTCCTGCCTGTGCTCTGAAGCAGTGACCAAACCCAGGGTCAATCAAAAAGAAGGTCAGGAGGGGTCAGATGGTAATGACTCTGGTTACACAACGATGCCGTATCAACCTCTAGCAAGATGCACCTAAACAGCATCCAATGCACTAGAAAGAAATGGCTGATGCTGTCTATATATATATATATAGCAAGATAAGTGAAGGCCTATGAAAGAGAATGAGTGTAGATTATGACACTGAAATGAGAAAATAAATCCACAATTAAGCTAATTAAAGGATAAATCTGTTTGATTCCATTCTTATGTTTATACGAGTCATTTTCTGATTTTACAATTATTGGGTGCCAATTTTATATTAATTCCTTGCTTCGAGTATTCCGATTAGAAGCTATATCTATTAGTTAATTGGCCAACACTAATTCACAATGATGGACCGTAGCTTTGGATTGAGAAAGATGACTGTCAACAGGATACTTGATGGTGTTTCAAGATGGACAGGATCCTATGAGCAGCAAAATGTAATGGTCTTTGAGTGGCACATCTTAACATACGGTATGCACTGAAAATGTGTCTAGGTGGGTCGGAAGCAGGAAATAAATTAAAGATGAGCACAACATTCAATAGCACCATTTTTCCTTTAAGGTACATTTTCAGATACACTGGAAGCCTGTGTCAGTGATGAGTCAGCACAAAATGGACAAGAGTTCAATAAAGGATTAGGGTGCCAACAGTCCAATTTATGAACTCATTGGCATGGGACACACGTCAAAAACACTGGCATTGTCTTTTAAGTGCTGACAAATGAGAGATGGAGTTATTAGACATGTAGAATAAAGGAGAGGAAGAGGGGATGCCCTTTAAGAAAGGATGTAGTCATCTTGGGGTAGAGAAATCAGGTTGGAAGAGAAGGGGGAAAGACAGATGAAGGGGTGGAGGGATTGATCAGAGGGGTGCCAGACACAAAGAGGCCAGGCCATGGCCGGTGGCACGCGATGGGCAGATTAACCAGCGTTTCCTCCCCTAACTGAAGCATTAGGACACCTGACTGAGTCCCGCCAATGGCAGCTGGCCAAGGAGAGAGGGGGCAAGCTGGAGCTCGCCTTTCAACACTGGGGCTCTTCAACAACACAAAGACGGGTGGGGTGGGGTGGAGAAGGGGGAAAAAATAGGGGTGGGGTGGGGGTGAGGGGGGGTTGGAATGGGAAGGGGGGCTACAAGCCTTACCCCTCACCATCTGCTGTCCAGGCTAAGTGAGGACAGGGGTAGGGCCAGAAAGTGGGGTGGAGTATGTGAGTGCATGTACACGCACAAAAACGTGTGTGCGTGCACGCGCATGTTTGTATGTCAATGGGTGGGTGGGTGGGTGGAATGGCAGATGGACAGGGCATACTCCTGGCACTAGTGCTTCGATGTTAGTCATCCCACATTAAGGAGTATCCCCTTCCCCCACCTTCCTAACCCCTGCTACCTAAGCCGCAGTGCCAGCCAATTCTTTATGTTTTGCTGGGTTTGATTAAGACATCCATAATTAGAGACATTAGGAGCTGGGCGAGCGGGGGTGTGTGTGAGCCGCTTATCCATACGGCTGTTTACTGTAATCAAAGCCAAGCCCAGACATAACCCCTTTTGCACACACACCACTTAGTGATAGCCATGACTCTTACACACAATTGTATCATCATCACTAACGATCAGTGACGGTTCCTTGTTTCCTTCTTTGATAAACATGATGCCAAAGCATGATGGAGTTGGGGGGGGGGGGGGCTCTGTAACTGTACTGGGTGGAGCGGCTGTGTAAAACCACACACACACACACACACACACACGGCATGATTCCCCCCAATACGTGTATATTTGTTTGTGCATGTTTTGAGTGCACTGTATTTTTTCCAGTTTTAAAAAAAAAAAAAAAAAAAAAAAAAAGAGTGTCAGAGCAGCAGACAGTTCAGTCTTGCTGAGCAGTAATCTGAAAATGCCTGTAATCCTCCATACAGAGCCCTTCTGGAGACTGTGGCATAGTGTGGCGAGGTGCAGCCTCATCTCAGTTAGCAGCCATGTGTCTGACCAAGCTTGACACGCAACCAGAGCCTTACAGCTGCCAGGACACACACTGAGAGATGAGGCACTGCAAAGCTGCCCCGGTCACTCAATGGAATAAATCTGCCAGTTTGCCCCCCCATTATGTAGTGTGATTACAGGTCACTGAACTTATTCAACTACATGTATGTTCTATTACACATGGCATCTAGTAACCATGAATTTACAAAATATGATACATACATACATAATAGCTCAGTGGTCCCCGGGCTCCAGAGTACTGCTGGTTTTCTATCCTACCAGGTACTTCATTGCCTTCACCTGGCTTCCCTGATTAGACAACTGGAATAGAAACCCAGCAGTACTCTGGTTCTCTTTAGGACCACTGGGATAGCCTATATGCAAGCAGCACTATTTAGCAATAGGCCTACTGACATTTTCGTTAAACAAAAAACACCACGAAAGCAAAACGCACTTCAGCAAGAATTGTTTACTTGGAAACACCATCACCAATCAAGCAATTACAATAATTTAAGTCAAGCGCAGAGTTTCTGTGTAAGTACAGGTCCATTTTCCCAAGGTTTTTCAGTAACGATGAAATGGCACTGAAGTTTCTGAAATAAATCGCAAATTAGTGCATGTTCTTTACATAAGTTTCCACATTGCCACAAAATTTTTTTTTTAAAAATAAATAAATTCCGTACCACCTAATGACTTACCTTGGAGTCAGCCTGGACAACACATGGCTCTGTGTCAGCGGTTTCCCCTTTCTTGCACAGGGTCCGTCCCAGCTGTACGTCTAGGATGTACTTTATTCCCGTAACTACCTACGAAATAACGGCAGGGCTATTCTTAGGTGATTTTCTTCACGATTGAAATTTCCCCCCCGTTACTGATTCAAAACGCTTGCACTCAAAGTTTTACCTGAGCTTTGGCTGATGTTATGCTCATGATTTTGTAGGCAAACAAATCGTCGACGCCTTTGTTAAATTCACCTACAGCGAACCGTGCTGCCTCCAAAACATCGGTGCTGTTTAGCGGGACCTCATATGGCGCACCGGGCATCCCTTGACCATCGGCGACAAAGCACCCGGCCAAAGCACAGGCGAGAAAACAACAAACCGAAATGTACAGAGTCATAATTGAAAGTAACCAGGAAGACGTTTCAAAAGTAGCCTTTATATAAAACGGATAGTTCCGGTCCTTGGTTCTGATTGGCTGAGTCACGTTCCAAGCCTGTTTGAAATTCCAGATAAACGCGCACCTGTGGCAGCGTAATTGTAAATTCAAAAATGAATGCGCTAATGAAAACACCCACTCACACTAGTACTTACTTATGTGTAGCGTAGCGGCCACGTTTGGCTGCTGTTCAAGGGCTGTAATGCTAGGCGGAATAATGTAATTATTATTGATTAAAAGACGCCTTTAACATTTTCTCCTTTTATAACAATGGTTGCCGTTGTTCCATGAAATCAGTAAGGAGTAGCCTAACATACATAATATTGTTAGGCACGCCGAGAACGGCAATTGGCACACCTGCGTGTATTTTGATAATTTTGCGCTTGTTTGATGCGGTGCGCAAAAAACAAAGACCCTGAAATGTTTGTGCGCACATAGCAATTGTGCATACATCCGCTTCAGAAATGTATAATAGATTGTGAAACACTTTTCCCTCTTTATCCCAACAGAAAAAAAACTAAAAGCCTTCACGTTCAGATCATTTTTATTTAAAAACGGCAAAATATAAACACTACACTTTTGAATAGCCTATTTTCTCCTTTTGTACAAGAGATATTTGAGCGTTTAAAAAGATGGCCACGTGAACAAACAATCATTACTAGGACAGGGAAGCCATCTCATTAGAAAGTTTCACAAAATGTATTCTTACATGGCTGGGTGTGATGGGAATCTGTTTTCACTACAACAAAATCAGACCTCTCTGTAGACATGGGAAGAAGTGAAGGGCTCACTAAGCCAAAATAAAGGAAACAACTGGAGGGAGGCATGGCTTTTTTTTTTTAAAAAAGCACTCACTTCCATAAAAGCAAAAAACATCCAACAAAAATTAGTCTTAAACAAAACTATACCTTTAAGAACAAAGGAATGTAGTACTGGTTAATCTTTTTTCATGTCCTGAAATACCAGTGCAAAAACACACATGAAAAATATTTGACAATCCCATAGTCATCACCAACTGAACAGCTCAAGTACTACATAATGACTTGGTTTGCACGTTAACTGCCCAGTCCACCCTCATACTGCCTTTTTATTTTATTTTATATATTCTATGGTATTAAGTCTTGCTCCTCAGACATGGTTACTTGGTCATTGTTTTCAAACAACTCTGATTTAACAGATAGTGCAGGTCAATAACTGATATGTTCAGTGTTTTGGCAAAAAATGTGGTCATGTTATGTGCTGTATGGTATGTGCTGTGAATTAAATAAGCAATTCAAAACAGTATTTAGGCCTAGCAGGTTGTTCTATGGAACAGTTTCTCATATTTAAATCCTATTAATGTATAGCAACCATTTGTGAACACATTCCAGTTGCCTCGTAACGTAGGTTAACGTGTAGTTTCTTCGGCCCATTCTTCATAGGGTATGTACCTGATTTAGGTAAATGGAGACGTGTCTGTACCAGGGTTTCCCCAAGAACATTTTTCAGCTGGGAGACCAGGAGCCATGATGGCAGTAGTGTGGCCCCACAACATGCTCCCCAGTCTCAATGCTGCAAAGCCATATCTGCCAACACTGACGTCTGAAAATAAGGCAAAGTACAAGAAGTCCTCACTTCTCCACAAACACCACACAGTGCGCACACACACACACACACCCTTAAAAGTATCCTGATGGGCTACTCCTATCACTATTGTTTTTGTTGCCATGTTGGCCTTATTTATGTTTGGATATTATAAAATGCCAATTCCTATGCTGAACAGCTTTCAGACCCCAGTTGGGTTCTCTGTGTGATTTCTTCGTTCATAGTCTATGATATACTTAGAAATTGAATGGGCAAATGCTGCCCCTTAATAAAATGATCAGAAAAGCAACAGAGCGAAATTACATTGACATGATTATTTCCAAGTAGTCTGGTGGCTCCAGGTTTCTGCTGTCGATCATTTATTTAAAGCTTGTCCCTAGCCAATAATCCTTATAGAGACAGACCATTATTTACCCGGTGATATTTTCTACAAATTTTCATAGCCCATATAGCTCTTGTATTGTATACGCAAAGGAATGTGGACGAAATGCGCAATGTAATTGACTCACCAGTACAAATGGCTGGTGGAAAGAGTAATTACTTTAAATACAGGGCATTAACAGGAGTAATGACATCACAGGAGCACAATGAGAGCTAAAATAAGGGATAAAAAAGAAAAAGAAAAACAGGAACGTTGACAGATATGGTAGCCGGGGCGACACCGCCCCAACTGGAGCATGATAGGGGAAACCCTGGTGTGTACATATGATTGCTTCTACGGTCCAGTATGAAGTCTTTAAGAGCCACTATGTGCTCCTAGAGGGGTTTATGCTCTGGAGAGAAGAGAGCTGCCAGACCCAGTAGTTCACTGTTCAGTATTTCTTTGTCTGGCTTGGACTTTTTAAAGAGAGATGGAAGATTCCGGATATGAACTTCCTTTCTGAATTGCTGGCACAGAGCTTTCTGTGGGGGAGTGACAGAGAGAAGAAAAGTTAAACAGGGCTATGCAAGATTATAAAAAACAAAATGTCTCATATTTCATCAAGGAAGGAATTTCATTAAATTGTACAGCCCTGTTGAATCCTACTGCTGTACAATTTTTGCCGCCTAGCACAGAAAATTTATAACAGCCAAAATCACATGGCTTACTAATGATTTACACTATTAGTCCTGCATCTGTGGTTGTATTTACTGAGCAAGTTACAGTGGCCACATTAGAGAAACACTGTCCTCTAGTGGCAAAATGTGGAATTACCCCCACAGTTCCAGCGATGAGCTTCTTGAATTGGTCTTTCCTCTTCTTTTCTCCAACCTTCTGGGCGTTTGGGTCCAACAGCCTGTGATCATACTGGTCCAGAGCCTCCACACTGATGTTGGGGATCTGGGCCATCACTGCTCTCAGCTCCATGTAACGCGGCCACTAGGATAGACAGACGAATATGCACCGCACACGCAGGGTGAGGAGTGGATTTAACAGATGTATGTTGAGAAATTATTTTCAAAATCCCTCAAATAATTCTTCAAAACTGAGATTATATTACAACCTGCAAAAATAAACAATGTCCACATCACAGCATGCATCCCTACACCTTTCTGCTCATCAAATTCCACAATTTTTCCAATACTATTCCATCACATATAGCACAATTTCCATGACCAATATTTGTCACCGTCTATGCCGCCAGTGTTTTTACATTGAATATCTGACTTGAATGTCCCAGGTCTTATTTCTGGCTATAACTATTACTTAAGACCGATACCATCAGAATGTTCTGATTTGGGTTTCTAGTCCTCAAAAGATCAGCAATAAGCCAAGCTTGACATTAGATTATCAACAAATTTCCATGATAGCTCCAAAACTATATGCACAAGTTCTATTCTTTTCCAGGCCTGGAAAATAATTTTTTCAAATTCCATTACTGTAGGAACCCTGGCATGAGTAGATAATTTGCTTTGCCCAGTCCTAGATGACTATTCAGACTTAGGATAGAGGAAAAGTGAGCCAAACAAAGGCCGAAATAAAGAGCAGATATGGACGGAATAGGGATGTGGGGTGATGTTATTAGCCTCACCAGGCTTTCGTAGATGAGCATGGCCAGCTGTGTGAGGGTAGAGTTGCAGACCTCGTGCTGCCCGTGCATCTGCAGGCCCCGCAGAACACTGGTGTAGAACCATGTGACCGGCCTCGGGTAGGAGGCTACCCCCTACCACCTGAACAGACACAACAAGTGGATGTGGGATGAAAATTTAAAAAATGGGCAGTAGCACAAAGTTCAATGAATTTCAAAACCATGACACATTGAAGCCTACTGATAGAAAATGATTTCTCCCACTATATTTATCTATTAACTGTCTTGAAATGCAAAATAAAACATTAAACAAGGATGCAGACATAACCGAGGTCAACAAGTTTGCAAAAATTCAAAGATGCACCACAGCTAGTGTGGTCTGGGGGCATGCTCCTGCAGAGATTATATCAAAAACTAACTTGTGAACACTTCCAAGATGTTTTGTTTGTTGCTTTGAGCCATCAAGTACACAAACAGATTCTGATTCTTGTAAGATCGCCATGCCCCCCGATAACATTGTATGCAAGCTGTTTATAGGTTAATACTGGGAGTTCATTGTATTGCGTAGGCTACCTGTCGCAGCAGGCTCCAGCAGACCATGGAAGCAGTGCGGTGACAGTTAGTCGTGTCCTTCCACGACAGAGAGATGAAGGAAATGGTCAGCAGGTTCATATAGATGTTCTGGGCATGAAACAGTCAGACACAGAAATTAGTATGATATACGGCCCGTAAAGATATGAAGATCTGATTATGCTGCCCTCTGTGGAACTAATACAACGCGTCTGAGGCTGACCTCGTGTTTCACTAGACATTTTCCCAGCTCAGTCAGCTCGTCAGTGGGCTGGGCAGGAGACACCGTCTGGGCTGAGTCTGTCATCATCTCTTCCTCTACACATTTCACACAAAACTGTGAAACACTCATGAGAAAGTGTCAAACTTACAACAAAGGAATAAAAGCAACCTACTGCATTCAAATTCTCTCGCTCTTACCGTCAATTTCCTCCTTATTCCCTGGTGGTTCAGGCACTTTCTTGGAAATACAGCTCACAGCTAGAAGGAAGAAGAGCAATATTAGGATATAATAAAAGATGATCAGGCAGTCGCTTGCCACCTCCTACCCTTTATATTTTTCAGTACCTTGGCAATACAGTCATGGCAAAATATCACCCTTATAGCCCAATGTCCTGGGGGAATTCTTTTTTGCTGGATGTGCAGCAGGGCGAGAGGATTTTAGAGTTGAGAAACAGCAAGTATCCCACAGCTCTACTCTAAGGAGGAAGATAAAAGGAGCTCCATTTCATTCTTCCTGACCGCCAGAGGCGATGCTTTAGCACAAGATCTTCTCCATCTCGCACATGCGCAGGTCGAATCATTATAGCAACAAAGTCACCTGTGACCTGGGATGACGTAGGGCACGCCCCCAGTATAAAACCCCTCTTCATCCCATAATCTGTTCCCTTCTATCTTCTCGCAATTGAATGCCAACGGTAGCAGGTCAACATTGCTAGCTGGTGGCTGGTCTGCTTGTAGTCTCGTAACCATAGGGCTGGCGCTACGTTTCTGTCCACCCGAGACTGCGACAAGCCTATTCCAGCTCTTTTCCCTCCAACAGTCAGCTGTGGCTGTGCTATATGTACTTGCTTAAGCAATAAGCCACAAGAGGCCATGCTTTACAATGACTTTAAAGCAGCGACATTGTTAGAAACAGCGAATAAGCATTCTATATCGCTTTCATAAAACCGCAGTAACAAATAATTGTACACAAATATGATACATGTTTGATTAATCAATAATTAAATGTTATTCTGCCACCAAGGAATATAGTTCTTGAATGGTAGTTAAACACAAAGTGGTTGCTAAGCAGCACATTGAAAATGTTGTATTATTAGAAACCAAGTTACCTTCCCTCCTTCATCAAACCCCTAAATTAACTAGAGTAGAGTTACTCAAACTTACTGAGAAGATCCAGGACCTCTCTGGTGACCAGGCGCACCAGCTGCTCCTCCAACATCTCCTGCGTCACCTGGCTCTCTTCACACACCACCTCCTCCTCATCCTCACCACTAAACACAAAGAAGTAGACAGTTCAGTGTCATCACATTCACAATATTCAGCTTAGACACAGTCAGCCACCCAACAATTAAGCAATAAGCCACCAACAGAACCAGAACAACACCTAGCTGCGTTTATGGTGGTAACACACCATGGCAAGAATTTTTTTTACGTTTTAACTAATAATAAATAAGTTATTCTTCAGCCAAGCAAAATAGTTCTAGTATGAGTGGTGATTTTCGGTTAAGGCATTAATATTTACCAGTTATGCAGCCGTAGTTGTACGTTTAATGGGCTTTTTACAGCTTTGAACGGGACTAAATTTAAGCCAATCTCAACTGAGGACCTAATTGAACTATCTGTTAAATAAGGCAGACCCATTGCCATTTCCCATTACTTGGTACTTCTAAATACATACATAAGCATGAACAAACACACACAGTAACTTACTTAACAGAACTCCTCTGGTTGATGACCTGCCACTTGACGTTGAGTCTCTGCAGTGTGAAAGGGAAACAAAGCTATGACCATTGGCGTCAAAACAACTCTGAGATTCTGATAGTTGAGATTAACCGAGATTATAAGAGTGCTGTCTGATTGGTGTCACTAATGATACTGTCACATAGTGGGGAGTGTAGAGATCCTGACCTGCAGCATGTAGGCAAACAGAGGGCCCAGCAGGGGGCAGAGCAGACTGTCATAGTACTCCTGAGGACATGATAGCACCAGCTGCTTCAGAAACACCCGTGCACAGGTTAAAGAAATATGATGGTCACATAAAGCGATAGTTCAACTTTGCAGCTAATTAAACTCATATACAGCTACAGTTGTATCTGTCTAGTTAAATCCAAGAGACATGTCTTCCATGCAACCCAGGTATGCCCAAAAGTATGGAAATGGTGAGAATTGGTGGATCAAACAGACCAAAAGAAAATAAGGATATGAATCATAGGGCGAAGTCTGTGGTCAGGCACATGGTCGAGGGAGACAAAGGCAGAGCCAACTATTTGTTCAGCCAACCCCTCGATGGTGTAGAAGTCCTGTTGCAGGGATAGACCTGCATTTCCCAGGATGTGGAAACTACAAAAGGTAAAGAGAGCAGTAGAGGAAGCATAATTCAATCTGTAATAGCATGTAAAGGATATAAATATAACAAGGCACACAAGGAAATGATTATTACTCATCATTAAAATAATTTGTTGAGGGAAGGGGCATATAAAAAAAGAATCAAAGTTGGGAAAAATCATGCTGCTACTACACACTTCTCACCAGTTGTCATACAATGTGCAGAAAAATCCTTGCATGCGCTCC